>CM076082.1:6770000-7467500 GCA_038088235.1 Zacco platypus
ACCACTGAAGAGTAGATACATGAAGGTAAACACTACATTTACTCTATAAGCAATGGCTGCGCTAATGCCAGTGACAATTAATATCTTACTTGTTCATTAAATATGCATGCTAAATAAGTTACATTTAGCATGTGCTATGATAGCTGTGGATTTGAATTGAAACAGATAAGATTAATTGGTCCCAGGGCTACAACTCTGGTTGTTGGAGCAACTTAATTTCTTTGAGTAATCAACTTTAAAATTTGTGTTTATGCTACAAATTCTTAAGTTTCTCTAACTCAGTGTAGCTTGTTGGTTGAATGTAAATTCACTCAAAGTTACCATAACTAACAAATTGATTTAGCTTTATTTTTTTATTTTTTTGTAGAGCCAACAGATTATTTTTAGAGTGTGTCAAGTCAACGGGCCGCACAATTTAATACGAAAAATAACATTGAACTTGAATGCGTTTATTGCTTAAACGCGATTCTTAGTGTGACTATGAAATTGCAAAATGTGCGATTATTTTTTTATGCACAGCTTGTCAATGAAGTACGGCTCCAAATGCTAATCCATCTGAAAGCACGGCGAGTTTGAGTCGCTTATAATGCACATTTGAAAAAGCAACACGTGTCAAACATTTTTCCAGACATGAGAAGCATTTATTAACATCTTGTCCAACAAAAGACAACATTTAATAAAATGTTTCTACTCCAAACTCTCTTCATAGCGACAGTTGAGCTTCTGTGAGATGATGTGGCTTCTTACACAGAATAAGGCAGTCGTGTGTTTATTATTCATGTTTAATCAAAGCGTTTCAATCTTCTGTTTATTCAGCTACAGCGATATGACGTGTTATCTTCTTCTGCTGCAGGGCATATTTTCAGTTTCTGCACAAGACCGCCCTCTGGCTTTCAAATGGAGAAGCATTTACTACTGATCACAGAGCCGTACAGCTCTGACAAGCTGCGCATTAAATCACGTGCGATTTAATCGCGATAAATCGTGCAGCCCTAGTCAACATGACAACCAGCCTGAGGTTTTGAAACCGTACTTATGAGGAACAACTAAAGCTAGAAGTACGGAGAGAGAAAATTCTTCAATAGTCTGCCGTTCAAGAACATATTAATGTCTGCGCCAAGAGCAATATCTCAGCTTTCATTCAAGAAATGCTAGTCGTGGTCTTTCATTGGAATGACTCCACTAAGCTGTAAGGATTTAGAGACGAACACCCTCCCTGCCCCTGGAAAAACCGCTTATCGACAATAGTAAATACAATAAACCGTAAAAACCTTAAGCCTTGAATATTGCTGAAGAATTTGAAAACTGTGATCTTGACCTGTCAGCTGTTGCAATCCACAGGGGTCACTGCTCCTCGAAGATTGCACTTATTCAAATGCAATAGAGATTTCAAAGTTTAATGTAGTATTTTAGGTCAAAACTAAACCAGAGCCAGACTAAGCAACAGAATATTACAGGCACTATTACTGCTTTTGTTATAAAACAGATTTTTACTGCACAAGATCAACTATACATGCTCATGTGACAAGTTCATTCAAAATCATTACTGATTAGCCACTGGATACGAACATTGGCGTGACACGCACGAGATGCTCAGGAAATTGACATGACATGTCTTGTACATCAACTACGCCACTCTGTCATCAAACTCTTTCATGCATGACTGTCACCAAAAGCGCCTCTATTTCCATGAGTCCGCAGGCACAATGGCAAAGTTTAATGAATACGTAAGGATCATCCTCACGTCTAACAGATGCACGTCTTTTAGCATTGCAAAGCTCTTTGGGATCACTTTAATAATCACTCGGTAGTAATCTTTTCATACGATTAGGAAGAACCTTTGGTGACATTTCAAAATGTGCACTGACCCCATTGACAGAACTAGGAGATTTTCATACTTAGATTATTGAGAACAAATGGCTTTCGGTTTGGTTTGTTCTAAACACAAAGATATTGTATGATTTCAGAAGACTATATATATATAACCATAAACCAAACGGACAACTTGATACTTTTATGATGCTTCAGCTTGTTTTTTTTTAAGCTTTAAAGTTCCAGACTAATGTTGACTCAAACCTATATATAAATATATGCCTTTCAATTAATTTTTACAATTCCATCAAATTGTATTGAATAATCCGTACATATTATTCATATTATGAACAAAGAATTGGAAATGAGTAAAAAAAAAATTAGAGCTTAATAAAACATTTTGTCTGAATATTAATGGAACAAGGGAATGGACTATTTAGTTTATGTGATTCATATCCATAAAAAAAGAGAAAGAAGATGTTTATTTTTTTTTTTACTCATTTAAATTTCTTAATTAACGAAATGAAAAATATGCAAGGATTAATCAAATCAATTCGATGGAATTTTACTATTAATTGAAATGCATAATCTTGAAAAAAAGACTTTAAAAAAAGATTTTTTTTTATCAGTGTTCCATTTTTTGTAACAGCAGCAAGATGTTTGAAAAATGTCCATTTTTTATGAATTCTGTTATTTTGAAAAATCACAGGATATGATATATATATACACTGATATATATATATATATTCTAAATAAGTATTGATTTTTACAAAAGAATGTATCAATACTGAATTTTCTTAAGCTGGACAATTATTAAAATTTGAAAAGCTGTAAAGCTGCTTTGACACAATCTGCATTGTAAAAAGCACTATGCAAATAAAGGTGACTTGACGTACATTAATAAATGTTGTAAAATTGTTGTAATATTACAATTTTCCACTCTCTCTTTGATGCTTGTGCTATTGCACCTTTAAAACCTCTTAGTGTAAATTATCTATGATTGGCCAATTGCTTTGCATGTGAAATGAATGATAACACCCCCGCCAAGCTGTTGGATACTGAACAGCGATATATGATATAATGTGGGTGAGCTTTACATTCTGAACACGAGAAAGAGCAAAGAAAATCCTGTTTTTATATGTTCTTTTTAATTATAGTATTCATTATACATTTTAAATACATTAGTAGCCCATGTAGTGAGATAATGAAACTGTACTTAATTTGCAGAACACTGTGAAATTACACATTAATATTGTTATTGCTGTTTTAATGATAATGTGATTCAGGTTGCACTGAATATCCCCATAAAAATGGCTCTAATGAAGCGTAGTTTATGAGAAAGAGTGCAGTCCATCAGGACAGCAGTGCAGTTCATTATGAATGTTCAACAGGTGTTTACTATTTTTCGACACAGCACAATCAGATGACAGACATCAGTATTGATGGGATATCTATACCCTGGAGCTTAAGCGGTCATGTCAATAGATTGTTACCTGCTGACACTTCCCCTGAGAGAACAGAGCTGTAGATGCAGCCTCGAGTTTGACAGGGACCATCGATATCGCAGTGCCTGAGAACTCATACCTCAGCTTCAATGGCCACGCATTTAGACCATTATCACTGACCTCCATAAATGACAGTTTTACTTAGCTAACCAAAACTCACACAGTCCAACCTGTGTGCAATTTTTTGATTCTCTATTGTTTAGACTTAAAGCTGCAATATGTAAGGTTTTTCAGGTAAAATATCTCAAAACCACTGGGCCAGTGTTATATATTTTGTTCAGTTGAGCACTTACAATATCCCGAATGTTTCCAACTATTTGCAAGGATCCGGGACGTGTGAGGGAGTCGCCTGTAAATGGGTTCACATTCGATTTACCCTCGGTTTCAGTTTTTCCTCGGTTTAATGTTGTAGAAACCATGGAAAATGCCAAAGACGCTTTAATATATTACGTTTTATTAGACAAGGGAACATCTGTTTTGATACATTTATGTATCATGACAGAAAACGACACGAGGGTCAGTAAATGATGACGATATTGGTGCTTCAGCCAAAGATGAATATTCTGTCATCATTTACTCACCCTCGTGTCGTTCCAAACCCTTCTTTCTTTTGTTGAACACAGTATTTTTTCGAGGATACACTACATTCAAAGGTCTGGGGTCTAAAAGTCTAATTACATAAAGAGGATCACAGCTAGTTCATGACACAATACCTCCAGCTAGATTCATGTATCAGGTCAGGTTGGACTTTTAAGGACATGTGAAACCACTGCAGTCATTTTCAAAGCCAATGTTTATGAAAGCATTGAAAATGAGGGCATGCTATTAGGTCAGAACATATTCAACCTGTTGCACAATGCTTTCAACTCAGAGATGTGACGCTTCAGATTGGACCGATAAAAGGAAACAATGCCTAGTCAATGGTTAGCAATGATTTCTTGATCTCTCTTGCGAGAGCTGGCAGATAAAAGGAAACAAGCCATTTCTATTAAATATTCAAGAAACTCTCACAAGGCGAGCGTATGATTTATTGATTGAAAAAGCGGAACAATAGAGAGCAACTTTTTAAAAAGCTCCTTGGAGTGAAGGCAACTTTTTTTTTTTAAATGTGCAAGAAGAGCTACCAGGACCTCTCTAAAGCCATTTGAACGCTTAGCTTGGCTGTATTGGGTTAACACCATTCACAAGACGCTAATGGACTGTCCTGGGAACTTTCCTCAAAGCTAGCACCAAGGTTAGCCTTCTTTCAAAACAATCCTTCAGGGGAGATATTAAATCCACCTAGAGACTGGAGAAATAGGCTGAGAGGGGGAAAAGCTGAAACAGCAATTTGTTTTTTAAATCAAGAAGAGGCTTGGGAATACGGGACGTTCAGGATCACCATACCACAAGCGCCTTTACAAAGTGGGTGTTTTATGCTATGTTGGGCTTTTGCTCCTTAATAGGCCACAGTAGAGAAGTCGTTTGCGCTGCCGCTTTGCAGTCCATTGCATTTTGGTCTATCTATGCATTTACACGAGCTACATAGGCTGTTGTAAAGGCCAGTGTCCATGTGCGGTTAAGGTTGTGGTACCCCACCAGCATACATAAGCTTTGTTTGATCTAATTTATGTACTCTAGCCTACAGCAGTCTTCCTAACCTCTGTCCCCGGTGGCATGATAATAAAGCCGGTAAAAATAAATAGTGTATTTGTTGCTCAGTATTTACATAATTATAGTAAGGATTAAAGATATTAAGTATTTTTTAGTTTGTGAATGGCAATTATTTTTCTTAATATCATCTAAAATGTAATCACATGTATAATTGTTTTATTTAATTTTAATATGTATATGTTACAGTTTTAACATTTATAAAAAATTTTATAAAACACTGTTATGCATTAATTATAATTTAGCTCTACATGGCAATTTTCTCCTTTCTCTGAGCCATTTAATTGACTCAAACAGAGATATAAACATGTAGATACTGCATTGACAACTTGTCCTCATTATCATGATACATCTGCATGCCTGACATATTGACATTTTTAACGTGCTCATTGTTTCTGCTTAACTGAATACATATTAGCTAACTGCATGATGTGCATTACATTAGAACTGTGCATTTCTGTTTATTACAAATAAATGTAAACTGAAAATTGGAAAGGCCTGTGATTTAAGAGATCGTCATCATTCAGTACATGACATTTTGCATATAGTAGATGAGACCAAAATCAACTAAACAGAGTATTAGTAAATCACTGCTGTAACAATGACCATTAGAACACAGTCCGATTGCTGTGCATTTCTAATGAAAGAGTTATTTTGAGAATGAGCTGAACTGCAAAAAGATTCATGACTGAACGTTTATATAATCATTGATTTCTTTATCTGAGATACACTAAACCACAGGGCGGTGTAACTACCCCATCTTTTCAGCCTCGTCTCACTACATCCACTGTTAAACTCCCTACAGCGCATAAGTGCAGGTTCACATAGTAAAGTGATATGCCAGGTTCAGTTTTAAAGTGGCCATTCACAAGTGCTCCTAAGTCCGCTGTGGATTGGCTCCGTGTCTTAATGGATTTAAAACACTTGGTATATTTTTGTTTGAATTGACCCTTCGCCGGTAGTTTGATTGACAGGCGATCTGACCAATCATAACTCCAAATCCACCATTTTGTCCAACAAAGTAGTCAGGGGAGTTAGTAGATTAACGTTGGTGAACTTGAACTGTGTACTCACGTCTTTCCGCGCTTGAAACAACATTCCTTCTGATGTCCATTCATGTTTATTTGATGATATAAATGAACTAGTATGAAGAGATGATCGGTTCACGAGCCGCTTGAAGGAGCTACAGCGATCTGTCACGACACATTAAAGACAAACTATATGCTATTTGTTGTTTAAACTTCTTTAAAAAATGACAATATTTTAAATATGTAACTGTTTCATATCAAAAGCAACCTGCTCTGTCTTGTCTGTCGACGTGTTGTCAGTGTCCTCTTTGCTCCTCTATCTATTATTCATTGCGTGAGAACATGACGTGTGGCTAGAAAGCGCATGGCTTGTTGGACAGTAACAGTAACTAAAGGGGGCGGGTTTTGCGAACGGTCAACTGACAACCCTGAATAACAGGATGATGAAAGAACATACTGAGAGAGGTGTGATATGCTAAATCAGGTTTGTAGATAAAGAAAAGATACATGTCTCAGTTATAAATCACACATTTTGTCCCAGGAGACACTAGATTTGCAAATCATCATGTGGATGGATCCGTTTCTACAGAACCTGTGATTTTTCAAAATAACAGAATTCATAAAAAATGGACATTTTTCAAACATCTTGCTGCCTTTATCTACATCAATTTAACACTTGTGCTCCACTACTCCATTCGCAAACTTGTACATCAAACCAACGTGACAAAAAATGTCGTACATGAAGCTGAGAGAATAGTGCGTGTGTGTATGTGTTATGGAGAAGTTGTTATTGGTGGAGTCTGAGCTACTGAAATGAAAGTGTGTGAAAATCTCAGAGTAAACAGAAGCGTTCATTTGCACACAGGTATGATGTTTATACATATATTAATGTTTATTTGTGCATGTGATTTAAAACCTACAAGAGCCTCATTTGTGAGTAGGAATAACATTAGTGACAGAAATTAACTTTTTAATTAAAATCGTGGTGATTAAAATGGAAGTAGAAACTTCTGTCAGTGACTTACTTTTCTGCTTGCAAAAACAGAAAATATTGACAAAATTGTGTCTGAAATGTAAGTTAATTAATATCAACTTTTATAACTGTATAAAACGAGCACTACAAACCACTCATGTTATGAACATACAAGCAAAATCTCATATGCCCCACATTTTGAATTTTAAGGGGTATTTTTAATTAATTTTGGTTGTATATTTGCCCCAAACCCTGCTAATTTCCGACCCTGAGAACAATGACTCAATCACCACAACAAAATGAATTTTTCTATGGTTAAATACGAATGGTTTTCAAACTATTTTCAGTATTGTAGAAAAAAAAAATGGTTTAAGAGGCTATGGATGTATCCTGTCTCATCTCAGTCATGTTCATTGCCAACATGTTTCATAGCCAGCAAGATTTGAGTGCCAGTTCGAGATTGCTGATTGGAGTTGTGACCTCATTATGAGTAACAACTGAGATGTGATTGTGTGACTGGCCAAATATTCTGAAGCATATCCGAGTAAATAAACATTCAGCAATTTACTGCATTAAACCACTACTAAAGTAGCAAGAGGAATGATTTGCAATCTAAGT
Organism: Zacco platypus; assembly: GCA_038088235.1. Lineage (NCBI taxonomy): Eukaryota > Metazoa > Chordata > Actinopteri > Cypriniformes > Xenocyprididae > Zacco > Zacco platypus. Next base: position 6,777,587 of record CM076082.1, read on the forward strand.
AAAAGTGCCCACTTATTCCCATAAAAATTGGCATTACTGTATGACAAATTGACTTTGTCAAATAACACAAATGTGAGAAAATGAGCATTGTGATAATTGAACTATTAATTAAAACATATCAGTTTTGAGATAATGATCTTCAAAGTTTGGAAAGGATTCTAAATAGAAAGTCCCAAAATGTACACAACATTATAGAATTTTGACAAAAATGTCAGATAGAACTTTATAATTCCAATGGGACTGAATGTCGACAGAAATATAATGAAAAATAAAGAAAAGACAAAAAGAAATATCTAGAAGAATAGTTTATGGAGTACACTACCATTTAAATGTGCAAGTTTTTATTACAAAAATGTGAATCTGAAAATGGTGACGGCATGTTTACCTAAAGACTGGACAAGTAAATGAATGCACATGTGCAGAGACATCGTTCTTTACAAAGTGGCATTGCCAACTACTGGCCTGGTTCAGTTTTTAGTACATCGTTGGCATGTAAACACCTTTAAATACACAGATTAAACAATGAGGCTAAACGAGACACAGGTGAACACAATGGGTTGCTATGGAAACAAATGGAACATAGGGAACAAAGGAAAGAGGAAAACGAGGTGAAACAAACTAAGGGTACAATCTTAAAAATAACTGTAAAAAACAAAAATTCACACAGTAAAATACCATTTTCTATTGCAAAAGTAATATACCGTAAAAACAACGCATTGTGTGTAATATTATTTGCTGTGTAAATTTGTTTAATCTTTTAGTTATTTAGTGTGTTTACATGACAATGTACTAATTTTTTTCCTTCGCGCTTTTGAAAACTTTTGCGTACAGATTACAGACAATGTTATGAAAACGATCTCCGTTCACGCGTGTCTGCAAAAACGACTAAAAACATATTCGCTGTATGATGTCACTGTTTTCGCGTTTTTGTAGTTTACACGAAGATGATAACATAACGTTTTCAAAAGTTTGCATTTTCAGACATCCAAAACACTGTTGTCATGTAAATGAACGGCCAAAGACATAAAAGTTTTCCATTTTAAGTTGAGAATGATGTCATTTAAATGCCTCCTAAAAATCCAAAAAATCATAACATACACCTCACCTTAATTACTTGAATAAACAAAGCCATTTTAGGATATGTTTACACAACAAAAATGTACTAAACCTAGTACAGTTTTTCCAACCCTCAAAACGCTGCGGTCGTCTAAATGAACGGCTAAAACACATAAAAAGTTTTCTGGTTTTAGTTCAAAACGGTGTTGTGTAAACTCCACCTTAGTCTGAGGAAAACTGACTAAAATTCATACATTTCACAGATGTTTTATAAAGACAAAAAAAAAAAAAAAAAGGCTAAACCAAGCAAGGCAGCACACTTGATCACAACATACAAGATTTGTTGGCTCACAGGGATCCAGGTTTGAATTTGGCCTGGATCATGTCTGGATCACATTCCCCCTCTCTCTCTCCTTCATGTTCCTCTCTGCCTCAAGAGAGTCCTGAGAGTAAAGGCTAAAAAAGCCCCAAAATATAATGTAACTGAGAAAATGTCTTTCTCCCATCTCTGCCTGCTATCCTTTCAACATTTGAGTTCTATTCACCACAAACCTTTCAAAAAAACAAAACAAAACAAAACAAAAAAAAACGTTCCTAGCAAATAATTCCGATTTTCTATCAGTCAGTGCTTCTAAAACCGACAATGCATTCCCTTGTGCCCAACTGGCATGTAAGAGGCTGAGCTCCATTATATGCTTGTGCATTCTGGTCGTAGCCGAGCAGAGAAGCACTTTGACGAAGAGCTGGGCACAAGGATAAACAGCACAAGCAGTTTTGTCAAAAGGATTTCCTTGCTTGTGGAGCAGTCTATCACATCTCTGTCTCTGTCATGGTGATAAGAGGTGTGAATGGGAGATTAACGGCCTGGCAGTGACAGCTTTACCTTGGTTCTGCCCTCATAGAATACCTAAAAAGACAGTGAAGCTAAACCCTTGGAAAACACTTCAACTGTCACTGCTTAAAATCCCCCCCTCCTGTGACTGACTGTGAGACAGACGGGACAGGAACGGCACACTCTCATCACCAGACTGAAGCAAAGCAGAAACCTCAATGTTTCATGTATAAAATGACGCACTTTACTCTGTGTATGTCGTCATTAAAAATTTAGACCAATATAGACCTGTGGCGACTTTTACTTGTCCTGCTAAATATTATCACTGTTCTATAGAAGCTTGTTTCCGCCATGAAATAAAAAAAAAAAAAAGGTAATAGTGAATTTTCATCTCACAATTCTGACTTGTTTTCTTGGAATAAAGTCAGAATTGCGTAATATAAAGTCAGAACTGCAAGTTACAAAGTCAGAATTGCGAGTTATAAAGTCAGAATTGCGTGATATAAAGTAAGAACTGCAAGTTATAAAGTCAGAATTGCGTGATATAAAGTAAGAACTGCAAGTTATAAAGTCAGAATTGCGAGTTATAAAGTCAGAATTGCGTGATATAAAGTAAGAACTGCAAGTTATAAAGTCAGAATTGCAAGTTATAAAGTCAGAATTGCGTGATATAAAGTAAGAACTGCAAGTTATAAAGTCAGAATTGCGTGATATAAAGTAAGAACTGCAAGTTATAAAGTCAGAATTGCGTGATATAAAGTAAGAACTGCAAGTTATAAGGTTAGAATTGCATGATATAAATTCCCAATTGCAAGAACAAAAAAAAAGTTAGAATTGCTAGTTTACATCTCTTCTGACTTTTTTTCTGAGAATTGTGAGCTATAAACTCGCAATTGTGCATTATAATGTCTAATTGTTAGGGGTAAAACATTTTTTCTCAGAATTACGAGCTCATATCACAATTCTGCCTTCAAAACTCGCAATTGCTAACTCACAATTCTGTGGAAAAAAAAGGGCAACACTTTATTTTACAGTGTCATTGTTACATGTGTTACATGTAGTTATGATAGTAATAACTATAAATTATGCATAATTACATGCAACTAACACTAAACCAACCCAAACCCCAATCCTAACCCTATAGTAAGTACATGTAGTTACTTAATATTACTCAGTACTTAAATGTATAATTACTGTGTAACAAAGACACCTTAAAATAAAGTGTTACCAAAAAAAGATATAAACTGCGAGATATAAACTTTATAATTCATAACAATGACTTTATAACACACAATTCTGACTTTATATCACAGAATTCCGACTTTATAACTTGCAATTTTGACTTTATAACTCACAATTCTGACTTTATAATTCGTAATTGTGAGGTTAATTTTCCCAATTCTGACACAAAAAGTCACAATTTTTTTTTTTTTGTGTTGAAAACAAGTGTCCATATTGCTCTGGTCTGAAAGAGTCAGTATTTATTTTTTTTATTAAATTATTATTATTATTTTTTAATTAATAAATGAATACATTAAAAATATATGCATTTATATTTTAAAATTCTATAATGTAATGAAAATTATAACTTTAATGTGACAGCTATAAACTTCATTCATACACTTCCAAAAAAAAAAAAAAATAAAAAATAAAAAGAGAGATTATATTTTTCAGCCCAAGTGACAGAACTGATGTTAGATTACTAGATATTTTAGTGGCATATTTGCGCCAACAGAAAACAGAAGTCAACAATGTACAAAACAGCACAGAAAACCACATATTTAAAATATTTAAGATAAAAAAATACATTAATAAATCCACTGATTTATGACCCAGCCTAAAACTTTCACACTAGTCTAAACCAATCAAAGGGTCTTGAGCCTTGTGTAGATCCAACTTAGCACTTATTTATAGTATTTTAAAAAAGCAGGTAAATTGAGGTAATTATTTGGTAAACAAAGTTTTGAGCATTACGTATAATTAGTGGATTAAAGCTGCCCGGGAAATGCTTTTAAGAAACTCCTGAGAACTGAAAAATAATAACATGATTACAGGTTGATTCAGCAGACAGGACTTCAAAAATAAACATGAACTCAGTCTCACACTGTGGAATTTAGGCATAATACTGGTCAAAAAGACCCGGCAGCAATAATCAACAATTCTCTTTCTTTTCTGTTAATTGAAAGTAAAGTCTGAAAATAATTACAACCTATGGATATTTTTGTTTGACAATTCAAATGCCATTTTAAGTCTAAGCCATTTTAATTTGAAAAAGGTTCCTAATCCTAGATAAACTTCTGAGTATTTTTTTTTTCTTTAGTAAACCGTTGGTATAACTTTGATTTGAATCATGCACTTTCTTTCAGTTTGAGTTTCTAAACCATGTTCTTACAAAGTTACTGCCCACTAGTGAGTGTTACTTGCCAAAGCCAATTATATTCACATTTGGATCCTGGTGGGTATTCATTTTACACTCTGACATGAGATGACAATTTTGCCATATTTGGAAAGTGTGCAAAAATGCATGCCAGCAAATACTTCCATGGTAGTTAGGCTGTCCTACAAAAGCAAAAGCAGTAACAAAGCCAACACTGAAAGTGAGTGGAAATAGGTTGAATTCCAATTTGATATTTGAATCTTCTCTGTGATGAATCCTGATTTCAGTCCTAACTTAATATTGACAAAATGTGATCCTGTAGTTTGCCTTTGCATGGCAGTATAGCATAACACCGTGTCCTCACAAGACATGACGCGACACCGCAGAAGGTAATAAGAAGTGTATTCATGCTAATCTGAGTTTTGTCCCAAGCAGACGCAACGGCGATACACAATGATTCGGTTTTAAAACGGTTTCTATTTCTGTGATGTTGCAGCTAGAACAACAACATACAAAATATGACAATGAAAATCTCAGGTACTGATTATGATATATAATGAAAAGTATCCCATAATTTACTCACCCTTGAGCCATCCTAGCTGTAAATGACTTTCTTCTTTCAGCCAAATACAATCCGAGTTATATTAGTTCCCCTGTAGTCAATAATTTTATTTCTTAAAAGTCATCTTTGATCACCAAAACAACATATTTAATTATTTTTTCTCTTGAAAAGATTTCTTCATTCCTTAAAATAGCTTATTCTCAGGAATAGCCTCATTTAGTGTACACGGTTCTATGAATATGCAAACCCGCCTCTACTCACTCACACCAGCTCAGAGATCCACTCGTTCATGATCACACGTTGACAAGGTAGTTTGTGACATCAGAAACACCGGCGATTTCAAACTGCGTTTTTGGAGTATTTTTGGCTCTCTGCAGTTTTAAGGAGAAAATACTCAATCAATGGTGTTGACATGAATTCGCACATGGTTTGTCTTAAAGCATATTAAAAACACCACATAGACATATAAATGACATAAAAACTTGTCTGAAATATAAACAAAATTAAAAATAAAACTTGTCAAAATTGTCTCGTAATTTACTCACCCTAAAGCCATCCTAGGTGCATATGACTTTCTTCTTTCAGCCAAACTCAATCAGAGTTATATTAAAAAATATCCTGGCTCTTCCAAGCTTTATTATGGGAGTGAATGGTACTCTAGATTTTGAAGCCCAAATAAAGCGCATCCGTCCATCATAAAAGTAATCCATATGGCTTGAAGGGGTTAACAAAGACCTTCTAAAGTGAAGCGATGGGATTTTGTAGAAAAGTATCCATGTATAACTTCATAAACAATAAAGACTGACCTCTGATCTGTTGCATGACATATTAACGAATGTGGAAGCACAGCGGATAGAGAAAAATGTCAGAGGATTTTGATATAAGAGAAGAGGAGGTTAAGTTTGTTGCCCAGCCCTATTTGTTTGAACCGCGAGAGGCGTCTACTCTCACCTAAGCTTATGCTACTCCTACATCATATGTCATACGTCGGGTCAGAGGTCACTCTCTGCCAGAACTCGATTTGCGTACGGCTGTTGCGTACACGAACGCAGGGATTATAATTTATAAACTTATAAATATGGATATTTTTCTTACAAATCCCATCGCTTCACTTCAGAAGGCCTTTATTACCCCCCTGGAGCCGTGTGGATTACTTTTATTATGGATGGATACCCTTTTTTGGGCTTCAAAATCTAAGGTACCATTCACTCCCATTATAAAGCTCGGAAGAGCCAGGATAATTTTTAATGTAACTCTGAGTTTGGCTGAAAGAAGAAAGTCATATGCACCTAGGATGGCTTTAGGGTGAGTAAAGTAAATTACGAGATAATTTTCATTTTTGGGTGAACTAACTTTTCATTTTAAGAGAAATAAATGTGAGCATATGAGACCTTAATAGCAATACTAAAAGGAAAAATGGATAAGATGTTGAAAATAAATTAAAAGAACATTCAAACTGTGAACTCAATGTGAACAAACAAGTGGATTCTACACTCAAATATTAAAATGTCAAAATGTAATGCTTTGTACGTTGTTGTTCCAGTTCGCAGAAACCATTTTTGATACAGAATACCCTGTTGCTCATAGTGTATCGCCATCACAGCTGGTTAATATGGAAAACATACCTTGTATCGCATGTCACGGCGTCGTGTCAGTTTAGGACACGGTGTAATGGTTAAAGACTCGACCTGTTAATTCAAAGGTTAAAAGTAAGTAGGCTTAACTCGTTATCTGGAGATAAATGGAGATCCCAATCCAGCCCTATTGTGTTCTCCAACAAGGCTCTTGACCCAAAGTAACTCTAAAGGGAATGTCCCTACAATTAGTACAGTGTAAGTCTCATTGATGTACAGCATCTGCTAAGTAGCAACCATTGTCCTCTTCGTGTAATCTTAAAAGCTCTGCTGTCAACTCGGAAGATTCTCACACTCCGAGTATAAATTGTTCCGCTCATGTAGCAATGGTGCTGAGCAAGCTGCAAGCCGGGTCCATCTGTTTGCGTCTGCTGTATTTAGTACCCTTATGTGTGAACATCTGTGTAGAGGTCCTAGCATCTTCACCCTCATGTACGGGCCCGGAACAAAGGACTGTCTGCTCGCTGTAATCACGCTAAAGCTCCTCTGATGTTGTCCCGCGATACAGGGAAGGCACTTCAATTATGCATGAAGATGGCATCAAAAAGGCCTGGGGAAAGTTTTGTCTTTTTTTTTTTTTTATTTCTTTTCTAAGGGGTGCGGACATGTGGAGGCATGCCACTTCAGAAGACTGTTTGAAGAGCTATTTAAACATATGCCACATGCATTCCTTAGCAATCTCCCTGCAATTTATTATTAGACTTAATGATTGGAACGAAGCTTGGACATTAAGGATCGGAAGTTAACAAAAAAGAAGAACACAGGCATTTGTAGCAAAGCGCAGGATGTGCGTAAAAAAAAAAAATAATAATGATGAAATAATGGTGTGAACAAAGGCTTTGCGCTTCCGTGCAGCTCTGAAAGCTAAGGCTGACACGGGTGATGCCTTGATATAAACAAATAAGGTGAAAAGACATTTTTATAATTTGGCTGTCAAAATGACTATGGCAGCCTGGTACTTAAGATTAATCTTCCCCGTGGTCGCTGTTCAGCCTTAAAGCCTTTTACAAAAGCTGTGCAAACATTAGATAAAGAAAGACTGGATACAAATGAAATCCACTCAAAAGGTTTAGATATTAGGTGACCTCAACCACTGCAATCCTCAAATGCACATAACAATGACATATGGTGTATGACATTTCAAATCCGGAGCTGATCAGGGATACATGCGATCATGCATTCATGATACATGCGATTATGCATTAATTACTAATACTTTAGTATTAAATGAATACTTTAATTAGCAAGGACATATTAAATCAGAAATCAAAAGTGACAGTTAAAGGCACAATATGTAATATTTTTGGATTAAAATATTCAAAAACCACAAGAATAGGGTTATATATTTTGTTAACTTCTGTACTTATATTATCCCAGATGTTTCCAAGAGGACCGTGTCCGTGCGTCGCCTATCAATGACATCATACTGTACATGCGTTAGCTTCAATTTCGGGTTTGTTTTGTAGAAACCGTGGAAACACCAAAGACGCTTTAATATATTATATGTTTTATTAGACAAGGGAACAACTGTTTGGATTCATAGACAGAAAACTAATCATTATCAATCGTTCTTATCATTTTAATCTCATTTCCGCGCTCAATCTTGGCATCGAGTACTGAATAGGTGTTTTGAATAGGCGACCTCTAGCATCAAAAAACTACATAATGTGGCTTTAAGAGATTTATAATGTTACAAAAGTTTTACATAAATAAATGCTGTTTTTTAAATGTTCTATTTATCAAACAATCCTGAAAAAAGCATCGCAGTTTCCACAAAAATACTAAGTGGCACAAGAGTTTACAATATTGATAATAATAATACGTTTCTTCAAATCAGCATATTAGAATGATTTCTGAAGGATCGTGTGACACTGAAGACTGAAAATTCAGCTTTACCGCCACAGGAATAAATTAGATTTTAAATTATATTTAAATAGAAAAAAATATTTTAAATTGTAATAATATTTCACAATTTTTTAATTTTTTTTTTATAAACATTAAAAATCATATTAACCCCAAACGTTTGAACGGTATTTACATGGATCAAACGCCACTGAAATTTCATAATTAACATATTAACCGGACCTACATCCACCTACTTGTCACTTATAATGACATATCACAATCAATTTTTATAAACAATGATTAAAAAACAAACAAACAAACAAAAAAAAAAACAAGTGGCATCCATGCAAATGAATATCAGATTGTGAATCAGTTAGTCACTAAACTGTCTCAGAAAGGTTATTTTAATATTTTTCATAAAAGCAAAATTTCCATTCACTTTTCAGATTCGAGTATGTTTATTTGTGGTTGAAAATGAGCTCTTATTAGGTGGACGCATGTATTCAATAATTAAGCTTAGCGACTGGCACACCATTATTAAGTGCTGAGAATTTCTTTGAGGATCACAGTTGTATCCTCTCAAGCAGTAAGAATCTGTCAACACATGATTGTTCATTTCTACCGGCTTGTGAAAGAGAACAGTGCTTTATACATGACCGATTAAAGTGATTAAACTCTGTGATTGTAGAGCTGGAGGGCTGTGAAATAAGCGTCACACACAAAGTCAAGCAACCTTTAGCCTGTATTGGGTGGTAATAATGAAAAACCCTGTAGCTAGGCTGCTGAGCTGATCTTTGATATGGCCTTTTTCCTCATTAAAGCCCCAGACAGCTGTCCACTTCTTTTGTCGTGCCTCTGCTAAGTCAGGACCAGCCCTACAAGACAAACACACACTGACAGATTCCGATCCACACAAACAGATCACAACTAATTAAGCTGCTTTGCTGACTCTCAATCCTCCCAACTCATCCCAGGAAACCACATACAAACAGCTTAGCGGTGGAATCAGCCCTTTAACATAGTCACGGCATAAGCTTGGACATACTGTTCCAGGAAGAGCAAAAAACAAAAAGTTAAAGCAAAAAGCAGCACTTGGGGACAGTTCACTCAGCATTTACTCACCTGCGCTTCAGTTGCTCAACAAAAACAAAGCCGGAGAATCTCATGCAGCCGAAATGATGATTGTCGGACACTGATGGAGAGACTCAGGAAGAAGTTTCAACTTTTAGAAAGCAGTTGCTGTGGAGTTTATTCTACTCATCGACTAGCATGTGCCGTCACGTTAATCTTTTGTGCAAAAGTCGTATGGACGCCACTATACATAACGCTCCTTTTTCAGCAACTGAGCTTGCCAGGGTCAACTAGCAAGCGATACAAGCTAACGAAACTCTAAATAGTGTTCTGTGCTCGTCTGTACAGCCAACAACAGAACAGTTAGCATGCTTTGCTTGAACTTTTACTATCGCTTGCGAAAACAAAATGGTGGTGCCGTGGGTGGAAACGTGCAGATTAAGGGACAGTAATATTATAATAAGATCCCCTTCCTACGTCACTTGGGGAGCACTTGTTTTTCCACATAATTGCAGAAAAAGGCTTACCAAACAAAGTTAGTGGATTGTCGTTTTTCACATTTTCTGGGTTGAAAGATGCAACAGGGACCTGAATATAGCACTTAAACACGGCAAAAAGTCAAATTTCCATGGTATGTCACCTTTAAGATATTTGCAGCTTGACAGCTCTCGTCACTACGAAACCATAATTGTATGGAAAAAGGTGAAGATTCTTAAATTGTCTTCTTCAGAAGAAAGTAAGTTAAATGGGTTTGAAACGACATGAGCATGAGTAAATCATTTTATCACTTTACCTGGAATCTTTGCACCTGAACTGCATCTAATTCTAAAAGATAGCCTTCACTTGCACCTGAACCTGAGGGCTTAAATGCTGAAAGGATTCAGGTCTGCAGGTGGCAATTTTGTGAACACTGCTTAGTCCCTTTTCAGTTAATAAAAATATCCAGTTTTTAGGCATTTTAATCTGTATAACCAATTGCAACGTTCCAACAATCATGACAGACAGTTCAATCAGGGCTGACTGATGGAACATGACTGCTTGCCTCAGAATAATTTTCCAAAAGTAAAAGTATCACATTAAAATAGTGTCAAGGTGTCTCGTAAAGCCGGAAAACTGTTTCTGACTGCATTAGAGTCATCACAGTGATATTCTCAGCACTTTTATTATTCTTTAATTTATTTTTGTTTATTTGAATGCAATAATGAACCATGCATCAGTGACTAAATTAGAATAAATAAAATGTTTGCAGTGGAAATTTTTGATAGACATTCCGAGATGGGACCAGTGAGACTACATTATAACAAGTGTTTTGCCAGATGACCTAAAAATGTGCTTCATTTCTAAATTAACTAGATTCAAGTTAAATAAATAAATAAATTAAAATAAAATAAAATCAAAACCTTCATGTGAGCTGCTCTGCTTTGTGTGTACGATCCGGAACGGCACCACTACAGCAAAATTTACAAACTACCGGAGTCTTTTTTTATTAAGTTAACCACAACCTTGACCCTTGAACAACCATGTGGGTGTTTTAATGAACTAATGAGACTACTTGATCTATTAGAATTGCTGATTATTATGCAGCATGTACTTTTCTAAGTATGGCTGAAAAGCCTTAAAGGGATAGTTCCTCCAAAAATGGCATCGTTTACTCACCCTCATGTCGTTTCAAACCCGTATGACTTACTTTCTAATGCGGGGCACAAAACAAGATATTTTGAATAATGTTGGTGACCAAACAGTATTGATGACCATTGACTTCCATTGTATGTATGCATTTACTGGATGGATGGATGGATGGATAGATGGATGGATGGATGATCAGGATGTTTAGGATGTTCTGGATGGATGGATGGATGGATGGATGGATGAATGTTCTGGATGGATGGAAGAATGTACTGGATGGATGGATACATGCACATACTGGATGGATGGATGGATGGATGGATGGATGGATGGATGGATGGAAGAATGTACTGGATGGATGGATACATGCATATACTGGTTGGATGGATGGATGGAAGAATGTACTGGATGGATGGATACATGCATATACTGGATTGATGGATGGATGGATGTTCTGGATGGATGTTCTGGATGGATGCATGCAGGTACTGGATGTGTGGATGGATGTATCCATGTACTGGATGGATAAAAAAATTCTTAAAAAATATATTATTTTATGTTCCACAGAAGAAAGAAAGTCATAGAGGTTTGGAACATTTTAAGTGTTACAATTTTGTACAATTTATGAATTGCAATTAATGGAATAGTACAATAATAATATAAATGGTCAATATATTTTATACACCTAAGGTGTATCCTTATACAGAAATTGTCTTTAGACATAAATCCACTCTGAAAAATACACAGTGGAGTAAAAAGTGGGAAAATAACCCATTTCTTTTACCAAAATGATCACCCGGGGCAGGGATGCAGATGTTAGACCCTGAAAGCAGAATGCAGTTCTGTGATTAACTACTCTTTGATGTACTTTGAATCAACTGAAGTCTTATATTTTCCCTTAATTGGTAACATCTGACGAAGATGAATTTTGTTAACAAAAATTAACATTTAAAAAAAGATGGGTTCTCCACCATCAGTCTTCCCAATAACTGTATTAACAAATAAATTTCATATTTATTCAGCGAATACATTTCAAAGATGTTGTTGAGCCTCACAACTCTTTCCAGTTACCATTCTCTTTTTAAGAATATAAAACAGCACTTAATTTAATTCACTGTTCTGTAATAGGCTGCCTAGTCAAGTATTGGATTAGTGAACTACATGAACCTAAACAGCTGTTGGGCAGTAATTTCTTTCAACTTGACCTATTTTATCATAATCCGCTTTTACTGTGTATTGCAGGGAAAAGGAGGGGAAGTTGGAAAATGTCATCAAAAGCTCACTTAAAGCTTATATTTTTTTCTGAATAGGCAGTAATTGGAATCAATGCAGCAGCTATTTGGCCTAGTGAAGCATCACCGGATGATTCTCCTTAATCATTTCAAACGAAAATAGAGATTGCAATTTGCAAAAGAAAGATGACCCAAAACAAATTCAAAACAATCTCCCGGTTCCCAGTGGTCTGCTTTCCTCCATCTGTAAACACAAAGCCTCAGCACAGCTGTACGCTACTGTTTGCAATAAATCATACACAAATCCCCTCGTGGTGATCCACAGCTATTGCTCGGGCCAAAAGGGGTCTTCACAGGAAACACCCAAGTGATTCAGAGAAGCACGTCTCTGTAGTTCAAACAATTATGCTCCCCCTCAGGTGAGGTCTACAGAATGTGAACCAACAATCAACCAAAAAAATAGGCTCATGCAACAGAGATGCTAAGAATAATTGGTGCTTAATAATTCTGTATCATTGTAAACAAGATGATCACTACATAAAAAAAACTACTCTCTTGTTTTTCAGTAAAAATGTCTGAACATTTACCTGAGAATGAAAGCTGAGTAAGACATTACAATTTATATTTCGCTCTGTTTCACTTATTTTCAGCATAAACTCTAAATACGAGCAAAATTGCTTCACGGTTACATTTATGTTGTTGTAAGAATTCTGTTAATAAGAGTGCGGTGTTGCTTTTAAATAACAGTTAAACAAAGAAGTAAATAAGCAAACACCAATGAATATCTATCTAAAAGTTATGCCAAAGATTCAGGATATGCGTTTGCCAATTCAAAAAATGTGTTCAAGCTTCCATTTCTAATTCAAAAATATGTCCTTGGAATAAAAAAGGGCTTGGCCAGTGTTATTGGAATATGGAGAAGGCAGTGCAATTGTGTGTTGAAAAACATTAAGAGTTCAATAAACAAAAAGGGAATATCAAATAACTTTTAGACACAGTTTTGCCAGTTAATTTGTCTGTTTTTGGTCCAGCAATGAAAATCGTTCCAAAGACCGCCACTGCAGAACCACTGTGTTTTGTTCCTAAATTATTCTGCATTTTTGAATGAATCAGTTGAGTGAATGATTCAACCACTCATTAAGAATGAATCAGCATTTTTGAACAAATCAGTTGAGCGAATGATTCAACCACTCATTAAGAATGAATCAGCATTTTTGAACAAATCAGTAGAATGAATGATTAAATGATGCAAAGACAGTTGCCGTGTATCAATTTGTATATTGGATACTGTATATTTGTATATCTGTCCTAAATAGTATTTGAAATTAGAAATAATGTGTCCCAAATCGTATGTTGAAATGAGTATCCCAATGGTATATCCGGATGTTTTTTCGGTGGAAATTCGAAGTTCAGGTCCATGCACACTCTAAGGTCATGCATCCACCAAAGCAGATTTTTTTTTTCTGGGGCTAACATATTTTTTCAATTGTTTTAATGGTTGCGCCACATTTTTTTTAAAACATCAAAACCGTGACAAGGCACTAAGCATCTATTTCACGCTGAGCGCTGTGTGCTCGGCATCTTTTTCTGGTCGTCAAGAGTTGAAAAATGTTCAGCCTTGTGTAAAACATGATGCTCATCACTGTCAGCTTTTTACCCAGCCATCCAATCACAGTGGAGGAGGAGGAGGGGCAGGACACATACCTCACCAACCAACCGAGTAAGCCAGAAGCTCAATATTTACACTTTTGGGGGAGATAAACACATGGATGGCATAATAATAGTAGACAATGAACAATACACTTTGTATTTTACTAGAAAGAAAATCTTTACCTTTAAGGTACTACTATGAAATTCTATGGGTACATAAAGGTACAGAGATGTTCCTTTAAAAATACGGCCCTATAGTGACTAGCTGTTGTACCTCACAAGGTACAAGTGGTGCGGGGACTCCAGCACACCAACATCCCAGCTTCAAAAACACAGCACATGCGGGTGGCACGGCAGATGCTCTTCTGTTTTGTTGAGGACCTCATGTGTTCGTTTGAATGTGAATAGGCTACATCGTGTCCTGCCTCACACTTTGAGTGATCAGAGTGATCATTTGTATTCATACGAGTGTGCAGCAGAAAGTGAACATGCCCATTACCACCTCCACAAGATGCTGCTTCTTCTCCCAGCGTGATGTCACTGGCTCAGGGTGACAGGCGGCTGCTTGTGTCATCCGTCAGAGCCTCTGACAGCCTCGTCACCGGCTTGTCATAGTTGTTGTTTGTCAGGTCAGTGGGGCCGCCAGCAAGTCCACAGCCTTCAGGACAGCATAATACACCAGGGAGCGCATCTCAAACTAGGGCCTGCCTGCCTTCACTCACTAAGTCCATCACATGCACAGCTCACACACACTGAAGTATAATGAGACAGGGGAGACTGGGGGCTGGAAAAGGGAGTTGAGAATTGTTAATCTCATCCCGCAAGGACACAACTTGTTTGACAGAGACAGAGCATGTCCATGGGCTAATGTGAGTGAATTACAATAACCACATTACAGTTAAACACATGACACTGTGCATAAGAAACTACGCGTGTTTGTAAGTGATCCATTTGTCAGCTATATTTATGGGGCTGATCACAACAAACTGAGTGGAACGCTTTTGTAGGAGGATTTAGATCTTAAATGTGAGAACCAGATACAAATATAGATGATACTGACATCAAAATACGTTTGAATAGCACCACTGGTAACCTACAACATTGAAAGTGTTGGGGAAGTAGTCTTTAAGGGTTTCACACTTGGTTTGTTTCAGGGGAATGGGTCTGAGACTGGCTCCTATGTGAACGCACTAAACAAACTCAGGCCTTTTTTAAGCAAACCAAACTCATCTCTGGAGGTTGCTTGACCACTGTCTGCTTTAAGTCCATAGTGCAGCGTCAAAATTGCAACAGGTTAAGTTTAATTTCACATTTATCAAATTTGCAATTATTTTTTGTAACCGTTTATATTGTAATAATGACCAGCACTGACAAAGATGATATTTATATATTATATAAAAGGATATAGTACTTGTCTAATTATTTAATAATTTTAAAACATTTTATTTTTATAATTATTATTATTTGTATTACGGAAAAGAGACATATAGTTTTATAATGATAAAAAGGTATATTATATTATATTATATTATGTATTGTATGAGTAGATAATACATGTTCCAACAAAATAATATTGTGAAAAGGAAATGGGCTTGAAAGTGCTGGTAAAAAAAATTGGGATCAGTGTCTTATAATAATTTTTTAGAAACAAAATTAGAAATGCTGTTCTAATCATCAAAGAATCCTGAAAGAAATGTATCTCAGTTTCCACAAAAATCATTTTTAACATATAATAATAAGAAATGTTTCATGAGCACCAAATGAGCATATTATTATGATTTCAGAAGGATCATGTGACACTGAAGACTAGAGTAATGATGCTGAAAATTAAGCTTTGTATCCCAGGAATGAATTAATACATTTTTAAATATATTCAAATGGAACTTGTAATAACATTTAACAATATTACTATTTTCTTTGTACTTTTGATCATATAAATGCAGCTTCGGTGAGCATAAGAGACTTATTTCAAAAACATTAAAAAAAAAAAAAAAAAAAAAAAAAAATCAACCCCAAACTTTTGAACGATAGATTCAATTATGCTCATATTCCATCAGCAACTGACCTCTCAATACAAATTATAATACCTATTATAGTGACATCTATTTCAATGTGGGTTATATAAAAAAGAATAGACAAGTGTGCATAACAAGAAGGTCATGGTAAAATGATGTCACCTCATTTCATCTGTACTCCTTTTTTCCAACCAGTAGGAGTCTAATTTAGTTCTTCTGGGAGTTTGCGGCGAAGCAGTGGGAAAGGCTTCCAAAAAACACAGTAGAAATTAGCAGGAAATACATCCACACTCTCTCTCTCCCTCCAACAAACAAGAGCTAAAGTCATTATCTGGATAGAAGGCTATGTGTTCCACTAATCTCTGACATCAAATCTCTGTTCATGTCCAACATGTCTGATCAGCTTGATTTGAGGAAGAGAGGTACATTGCGGAGCAAGATTATTCAGACGGATCTAGCACAGGGCGATTTAGTCGTGAAACTAAATCCCTGGTACATGACAGCCTATCTGCAAAATACCTTTTACCATGTGAGTTCAAGAGTTCAGTTTAACACCATAATATATGATTCAGACAGGAATGTCTGTAGAGTTTCAGATTGATCTTAACATCGTATGACTTTGTGACACGGCACACTCATGTCAAACTTATCTTGAAACAAAACTAGGTATTTGAAATCTGGCTTTCGCAAACGTTGACTCTGCGGCCTGCGATGTGATCTCTATTACTTGTGGAAGGAGACCTCAATACTTCAAGTGAAATCGAAGAATGAGCTGGTGTGACAATTTCTAACAAAACCAGGCCACTTTGTTTGAAGTTTGGAACAGCTTGCCAAAGCTGGCAAAAGTTTCTGGAGAAGTTTGCTCCGACTGGTCTAAAGCGATGATGTAATAAGTAGGTGTGGCTCTGGGCTCCACCTTCTTTTACGCGGAAATCTTCTCTTCATTTCTTCTGTTTAGTCTGTCAAGGTCTGACACAAGTTAAAACACAAATGCGCTGCTTTATAGTATAAACTGAATGTGTACGTCTAATTGAAAGTTTTTTTATGTTTGATACAGTAAAGCTGCTTGCTTGAAAGTTGAACGTAATATATTGTATAATGCACTATATATATATTAGGGATGTAAAATACATGTATTCATCCTGAGCCATCACGGTGCAGACATCACCATTTGGCGCATACAGTCAGTCACAGGCAATCCACACTCCAATACAGAAGGAGGCGCAAGTGGTAATGCAATGCTGTTTGCTAACCGCCACAACAGAAAAAAGAGCAATAGAAGAAGAGATGGTCTATGCACCAACCCAAAACAAGAGTTCAAATGGCACGCAAGAGCTTGCTAAAAGCCTATATACTGAGCTTTGATTAATTTTTGGGACTCGGTCCACAAACTTCATGGAAAGGAAACCGGGATAGCAGAAAACAGCATTCTGGTTGTTTTCTTTATTTTACAAAAGCAAGAAAGAGATGCTTTTCAGTTTTGTAGCAGATTGTGACCAAATAAATTACAATAAGTTTTTTTTTTTTTTAAATGACCTATGCAAGAGTGCATTCTGTTTACTAGTTAGTGCACTAAAGGAGGCTGCACTGTACCATCTACACTCTAAAAAATGATGGGCAACCATTTCTGGGTTATTTGGCAACCAAGCACTGGGTAAACTTACATGGTGGCAGACATTAGCTGTGACGTACATGGTAACAAAAAAGGCAAAATATGAGACTACAGACATTTTCATTTTTGTACAGTAATACTTTGAATAGGAATACAATATAATACAAACCTTAACTTCATTCAGGAATTTTCCCCTCAGGAAGTTTTCTCTCAGAACAAAACACAAAATGACCGCTGACAAATGTAACCAGTTTGGCGTTACCACATTCACTGGGTAGGAATGTGAGGGGGTTCATCATTTTTATTGACAGTAAAAATGACCCAGCACTGGGTAAAACTATTGAAAATAACCCAATAAAATGACCCAGCAGGGTGAACAGCTCAAATAGTCCAGCATTTCTTAAGGTGCACATCAGGGTAAATGCCGCTAGGTGGAACAAACTATAATTTGCACTACTGTTTGTTCAAAATACATGAAAAGAAATCTAGCATTGGGGATTCTGTTGTGCCGAACTAACATGACCCTAAAACTGCGGTACAGTACGCACCAAACCGTGACTTCTGTGTACAATTACACCCGTATATTACTTGACTGGAGTGCTGAATTGCAGAGCCAAGGCAAACACATTCACATGGCTATGATTAGATGCTTTCTTATCAAATTATTATTATTATTATTATATTTTTTTTTGAGAGGAAATTGCACAGCACATATTTACCGATTCATCTGAACATCAACCCCTGCAGAGTGGGCAGCGTCAGGATGTTTTCTAGCAGTATACTGCTGCTCAGGTATTTCAAACTTCATTTTACCCCTAATTGAAGAACGAAAAAGAACAAGGCTCTGAGTATATCGGCGCCTTTGGGCTATTATGAGAGCGGTATCCCTCATCTTCTAGGCTCAGAAGTGACAATAATGTGGAAGAGCCAGGCCTGATACATGACTAATATCTCCATGAAGCCAAGGATGTCATGTTAATGGCTGAGGAGGGGGAGGGAGAGCAGGATCTGATGTGGCGCTGACACTGTCTCAGAGTGTGCTTTTGAGTGGCAGCAAGGTAATGAAGTCTTTGTGATGAATCTGATGGAGCAGTGATAAAGCACAGGCTTAATATAGCGCAGCCCTGCTTGAGTTAAGAGAAACAAGAACACTGCACTTTAAACCAAATGAAATGCTTTTAAGTTTTTTTTTTTTGGATCTTTTTTGTGTTTTTTTGATCACACTAACAGACATGTTCATGCAGTAAATGTGCTGAAGACTTTCAGATATCAAGAGAATCACTGACATTGGAGTGAATATTAACAGAATTAGGGCAAATGCATCAGTATTGTGAGTTCACTTACAAATGAGTGCAGTATGAAGTTACTATGTTTTTCTTTGAATATAATGACAACAGGGTATTACTCAAACATGACAAGTAAAGCATGGGCTAGTAGTTATTGCATCTGTTTAGAGTCATTCCACTAAAAAGGTTTTTCAATTATTTACATATTATTTACATAGCCACCAATTGTGCAAGTTTTCCCACTTAAAAAGATGAGAGAGACAGAATGAGAAAAGAAAAAAAAATTCCAGAAAATCACACTGATTTTTAAAGAATTTATTTGCAAATTATGGTGGAAAATAAGTATTTGGTCAATAACAAAAGTTCATCTCAATACTTTGTTATATACCCTTTGTTGGCAATGACAGAGGTCAAACATTTTTCTGTAAGTCTCCACAAGGTTTTTACACACTGTTGCTGGTAGTTTGGCTCATTCCTCCATGCAGATCTCCTCTAGAGCAGTGATGTTTTGGGGCTGTCGCTGGGCAACACAAATTTTCAACTCTCTCCAAAGATTTTCTATGGGGTTGAGATCTGGAGACTGGCTAGGCCACTCCAGGACCTTGAAATGCTTCTTACGAAGCCACTCTTTCGTTGCCCGGGCAGTGTGTTTGGGATCATTGTCATGCTGAAAGACCCAGCCACGAGCCATCTTAGATGCCCTTGCTGATGGAAGGAGGTTTTTACTCAAATTCTCACAATGCATTGCCCTATTCATTCTTTCCTTTACACGGATCAGTCGTTCTGGTCCCTTTGCAGAAATACAGCCCCAAAGCATGATGTTTCCACCCCCATGCTTCACAGTAGGTATGGTGTTCTTTGGATGCAGCTCAGCATTCTTTCTCCTCCAAATACGACAAGTTGAGTTTTTACCAAAAAGTTCTATTTTGGTTTCATCTGACCATATGACATTCTCCCAGTCCTCTTGTGGATCAAACTTCAGATGGGCCCGGACATGTACTGGCTTAAGCAGGGGACACGTCTGGCACTGCAGGATTTGAGTCCCTGGCGGTGTAGTGTGTTACTGATGGTAGCCTTTGTTACTTTGGTCCCCAGCTCTCTGCAGGTCATTCACTAGGTCCCCCCGTGTGGTTCTGGGAGTTTTGCTCACCGTTCTTGTGATCATTTTGACCCCACTGGGTGAGATCTTGCGTGGAGCCCCAGATCAAAGGAGATTATCAGTGGTCTTGTATGTCTTCCATTTTCTAATAATTGCTCCCACAGTTGATTTCTTCACACCAAGCTGCTTACCTATAGCAGATTCAGTCTTCCCAGCCTGGTGCAGGTCTACAATTTTATTTCTGGTGTCCTTTGACAGCTCTTTGGTCTTGGCCATAGTGGAGTTTGGAGTCTGACTGTTTGAGATTGTGGACAGGTGTCTTGTATACTGATAACGAGTTCAAACAGGTGCCATTATACAGGTAAGGAGTGGAGGACAGAGGAGCCTCTTAAAGAAGAAGTTACAGGTCAGTGAGAGCCAGAAATCTTGCTTTTTTGTAGGTGACCAAATACTTATTTCCCACCATAATTTGCAAATAAATTCTTTCAAAATCAGACAATGTGATTTTCTGGATTTTTTTTCTCATTCTGTCTCTCATAGTTGAACTGTACCTATGATGAAAATGACAGGCCTCTCTCATCTTTTTAAGTGGGAGAACTTGCACAATTGGTGGCTGACTAAATAGTCAGTATATAACACACATTTTATTTATTTATTTATTAACTAGGGTTGGTATGCCATTAATCCTGCCAAGGGTAGTGGATTTTATTTTACTTTATTGATTTATTTTCTTTTTTTTTATTTCATTTACTTCAAAAAAGTATTTGTATTGTAACATGTTATTAATATGTATGAATTTGGAAGATGGGTCAATGATTTGATTATCTTTTTTTTGTTTATTTATTTATTCAAAAATACATTGCAACTCATATACACAGCAACATTAATACACCATTTATATGAGATTATGTTTCATTTAAAAACTGTTGGGTTATTTTAGAGTCAAACATGTCAAAGTGATACAAATGTCCTGGCAGCATTTTTATTTATGTTAAGAAATAAAAATAAAATGTTATTTCAAATAAATTAAGGTTTTTTTGGTAGCACTTTACAATAAGGTTCATTAGTTAACATGAACTAATAATGAACTGCTCTTTTTCATCATCTATTAGTCTTTATTAATGTTAATTTCAACATTTACTAATACATTATTAAAATCGTGTTATCATTAGTTAATGCACTGTGAACTGACATGAACAAACAATGAACAACTGTATTTTCATTAAATAACATTATCGAAGATTAGTACATAGAGTAACAAATGTGTTCCTTGTGGTTACTTCATGTAAGTTCATACATTAATGTTTAACTTATGAACCTTATTGTAAAGTGATACTGATTTTTTTTTTTTTTTCTCTCTTCATTCTTAACATTATAATATTGATGCCAGGACATTTGTATCACTTTGACATGTTTGTGAGGCCACCGGCCGGACAAACCGGACAAAGTGAGGCCACCGGCCTCGCGAGTGATAATGAGCGTCAGCTGCGTGCTGCACCGGTCTCGTATCTCTCACGGAGGAGCTCCGGAAGCACAAAAGAGGAGTGACGACAGTGAAGGACGAGAGAGGACCAGGCCTAGATTTTATGCTGTGTTTTATTATGTTTGTGTGGGTGGCAGTTGCCGTGAGGAACTGCCTCCATTTTACTTTCATTTTGTTGTATGTTTACTTGGAGTTTATTAAAAGTTATGTTTAACGTTCGTCGGTTCCTGCCTCTTCCTTACCGTAGTTAAGAACAATGTTACAATGATATTTAAAACTTTTGAATAAACACACGCCCATACACCGAATCACACATTTACAGTCATTAAATTGGAACTTGAAAATGGTGATAGTTTTTTAAGATCAACATGAATAATAAAACAAGCATATTTTTAAGAACCTGACACGTGTTTAAAGCTAGATTTTTTTAAATCTTTTTTGATTTCATTCGGTTTATGATACGTACTAAAGCCCTGCAGGTGTGATGAACCTTTGAGTATTTCACTCACTGGGGAAGACATGCAGCCGAAACAAAGAAAAAAAGTGTGTAAAAGAGTGCAAACCTAAGTGAAATATTAAAAAATAAGGAGGGAAAGCAAAACCCTGCAATCTTCAAAAACTTCAGTAAGCAAAAAGGCTTTCATAAGTGGGCCCCCTACCTGTTCGAAGAGAAAAACCCAGCCAGCATTTCAATGACCAAATGTACTGCGGTCACCTGTGGGACGGGAGAGATTTTGCAGTCCTGCTACCCTGCAGTATCATGCAGTGGATGGTCAGACTGAAGGCTCTGGCCTGCGTCTCTCAGCAGGTAACTCATAAACACAACGAATGCAGCCTGAGAGATCATTTTCTGCTAGAGTGGAGAGCGGGAACATTTGTTCGTGCACCACAAGCGATTCACGTATAAACAGCACATCAGTAAAGCAAACACGTGTCAACCTTGGCTGCAAAGACTCCCTGCTTCATTCTTCTGCCCTCAGAGGAAGGGCCATTGCTAAAGCTGTGAGGTACACCACACCCCTCTGTGCCCTTTAGCTTCAACTTTTTCTTTTTTGTTCTTTCTTTCTCATACTTTCTGACCCATATACTTCCTTTCTCCCTCTTTCTGCAGTAGCATTTCAGTGAGATTGATAGCCCTGGCAGGGTCTGGTCTGAACTGGGGTGCAGTGGTAAGATACGGCAACCACTGGCAGAAGATAAAGCTTTCTCCTGCACCATTACCTAACCTGGTAGCCTTACTGAAAATCAACGAGATATTATCGGTCCTCCGAGATTTATATGAATCTTAATATCTTTTGCTCCAGAAAAACTAATATTCTTCAGGAGATTCTTTTCCTAGCAGAAACAGGGAGCGCAATATTATTTATTGGTGCAGATGGTATTATTTACTTAACTTTGAGGGCTGCCTTCTACAGGTTATTACATGTTTCCATAAGAGCTTCCTGCAGTGCTGGGGAGTAACTAAATATAAGCACAGAAGGTGCTAACAATAGCATCGAAATACTGTAGATTTTCCAAAATGGGCAACTTTTTCTATTATTGGTAACACTTTAAGGGGTCATTAGTTAAATTCGTTAACATGAACTAATAATGAACTGCACCTATACAGCTTTTGTTAATGTGAACTAACATGAACAAATAATGAACTGTATTTTCATGGTAACACTTTACAATAAGATTCATTATTTAACATTAGTTAACATGAACTAATAATGAACTGCACTTCTACTGCATTTATTAATCTTTATTAACGTTAATTTCAACATTTACTAATACATTATTAAAATATTGTTAACATTAGTTAATGCTCTGTGAACTAACATTAACAAACAATGAGCAACTGTATTTTCATGAACTGACGTTAACAAAGATTAGTAAATACAGTAACAAATGTTAGTTAATACATTAACTAATGTTTAACCAATGAACCTTATTGTAAAGTGATACCATTATTTTTGTTAATTAATGTATCCTAATAATCTTTAATCAAAATAACTTCCCCTCCGTCTTGCAGCGACATTTCTTCTCTTCTCTGGCCGTGTCCACCTGGTATTAAGATGCGTTTTTGTCAATCGGATAACAAGTGTACGACGTTAAATACAGGTGTAAAGGGGGTCTAAAATGTTTTGAGCATTGTATGTTGTCAATGTTTTGAGCAATTGTTTTTTAAAATGTTTTCCACAATTGACCACTTTCAAAGGTAGTCGAAAAACGCATTAAATCGGATTGCTTTTGTAGTGTAGACGCTATGTGGTTGAATGTGAACAACCGCAGAAGACCGCCAACTCTCAGTCTGCTGACCTAATAGGTAAACATCACGGGAAGCACGCGGGATTTAAACTTTGTTGACTCGAGATCCAATTTTGGTTTGAAGACGAAAAATGCACCAACCACAATGTTCTCTCACCATTCCTGATTCTCATCACTCATTCTAGCGGCTTTTAAAGCAGAAACAAAAGCTGATGCTCTCTATATATTTTTCCATTGTCGCCGGGCACATTCATATGTAAATTGCATGAGCTTATTTTGTCCATCAGATTGAAAGATCTGAAAAAAAAAAAACCCATACATTTATCCGCCCACAGAACCTCCCCTTGTAGAAATCAGGACAGAAGTGGTTGAAAGTGGACAATAGAGACAGATTAAGACACCAGGTGTAAACGGATATGTCTACCTCGTCTACTTGTGATCCAATCGACCAAAACGTATCGTAATACCAGGTTTAAACAGGGCCTCTGATGATGTTTACTGGTGCGAGGGAGGGACAACCTGTCACTCACATGAGATCCACCAATAGCAAACCGCATCCAATCAATTCTTCAATGACAAAATCATGTCCCGCCCTACATTTTCTCTTTTTTGAGAAGCAATTTCACTCAAATTTACATCACAATAGAGAGGAAAAGATTGAAACTTCTGCTTCATGTCGACTTTATGTAAAATTAAATGCATCCATTATAACTATGGAAAAAACTTTATTTTAGCGTCTTTGAACTAGTTGCTTATTAGCATTAGTTGCATATTACTAGGATATTGGCAGTTTATTAGTACTAATTAAGCACATATTAACGCCTTATTCTACATTCTTAATCCTACCCAATTCCTAAACTTAACAACTACCTTACTAACTACTAATAAGCAGTAAATTAGGAGTTTATTGAGGGAAAAGTCGTAGTTAATAGTTTGTGTTCTCTATTCATAAGTGTTACCAAAACTATATATTTAAAAGATTATATTGTAAAGTGTGCACAGTTATTGAGCACATATTATCAATTTTGCTAAAAATCTTTATTATTAACTTATTAGGTATTACCTTATCAATAAGGATTTACTGAAACCTGTCTGCTGACAGCCCCACTTAATGACCAGAACAGATAATGAAGGCTTTAAAACTGCAGTGAGCTAAATAAACAAATTCATTTGTGCTTCTAAAAACGTGAACAAAATGGAAAAGAGCTCAATGTTTTTAAAAGTTGAACTTTTAACTTGACACTGTGTTTTAAAACAAGACGCAAGAAATTGACAAAGAGGAAGAGGCGCACCGGTGAAAGGAGTCTGTCTAACGCATTATTTTTAGATCGAAAACAACCTTTTCATCACTAGGCAAGGCTGAGCAAAGTGCAATAATTTATATTAAAATCTATATTATTTGACATTTATAAAGTGAGTGAATCTTCGGTTTGTTCGAGTGGTTCATGATCAGTGAATAAATAGATTCAAAATATAATGCACTGAACTGAGACCCTGTCCACATGAACACGGGTATTTCCAAAATCACAGATTTTTCTATGCTGTATGGCCGTTCGTCCACACAAAAAACTAACTTTTTTGAAAACTGGATGAAGATTTTCAGAAACTTTGAATTGTTGTCGTATAGACAGTGAAACCGAATATTTTCACGGAACCGGAAGCAGTAATAACCTTTTTTCCGAGCTTCTGATTGTTTAACATGGCTTTACGGTTAGGGTTATATCACCACCTGTTGGTTTGACATGATCTTGACAGCGCTTCATAGTGCGTTTTTGCGTTTTCACATGGATGCGATTTTGTTTTAAACAAAGGAGGAAAAACCTGTGTACGTGTGGACTAGGTCTGAGTCAGTTGGTAGCACTGTAGGTTTTTTGTTTAATAGAGGAAAAAATAAGATGTTAAATGCTAAACTTGTTAAGCTACATGTTGCCAGGGAAGTACTGAGACGAAGGTGAAATAGAAAGCAATGTCTTTTAATGAAGATGCAACAAAACACGTCAATGCACGAACAAGAACGGACCAGGAATGAGGAAAACACAGGGTATAAATACATGAGTGATGAATGGGGTACAGGTGAAGGAAATGACTCACAATGACAAAACACAGCTGACGAAAATGAACTACTAATGATGGTGGCGCGAATAGACAAAGAGCACGTGACACAGTCCAAATAAAGGTTTTAGTTTAATTAGTTGTATTTACTGAAAACATATCTGTTTTACTGTCATGCAAATAGAGATTCATTCTTTTTGTCAGGAAAAAAAAATGCTTTTCTTCTTAAGCCTATAAATTGTCATCTGATAGTTCCCAACGTTACACTCTAGTCGCATTTTAGGGGCTTTGTTCCATCTGCTCCCAGAAACTAGGATCAAGCAAGGTTCTTTGAAAGGAAAAAAGAAAGGCCGAACTGTGCGACGCAGGAGAGCTCTTTGCTTTCCGTCAGAGCTGTGATGATGCATGCCTTTTTGATGTCTCTGTTAATTGGCAGCCTATTAGAAGTGCTAATAGTGCAGCAGGAAGCCACAGCTTGAGACATAAATGTGATCGCAGCCAATCATTAGTCACGCCTCAATCAACCTGTGCCTGACACCTGCTGCCACCTATAGCAAATCAATCAGGTCTCCATAATCTTATTACCCATAGCTGCCACCCCAATCTAACTAATCACGTAAAAGTCTGCAGGCCACGGACACACACGGAAACACACACTCATGGTTTATTACGCAAATTAAGCATGTGAAGAGTAAGATCGCTTGACACCTCGTGGTTCAGAATAAACAAAGCTCAGCGTGATTATGATCACAGGACTTCAAAGACTATTAGTAAAATTATTACTGTGGTGCTCGGGGGGAAATACAGGAAGTGTGCCGTTTATCATGTGAAACAATGTTTAATGTGTGTCTAAATGAAATAAAATTACTTGAGAACCTAGAGCAATAGTTGGTCCAAAATAAAAAAAATAAAAAAAGGTGGAAGTAGACAGCATATAAATGAATACATAAACCAAAAGTATATATGCAGTCTTTATGAAAAAAAAAAAAATGTATTCATGGGTGGCAATGTGTGGTTTTAAACTATTATTGATAGTAGATATTTCATGAAGTGCTTTCACAGGCAGAAGATGGCAAAGCAGGAGTCATTGATTGGGGAAATGTTCTGCATTAAGCTTCCGGAGACAAAATACACAACAAAGAAATCATCTGTTAAAGTGCCTCTGAAGGTTGAGACTGAAGTGTGCTGGACAACAAGACTACATTAGAAAAAAAAAATAGTACGGTCATAAATTAAGCATAAAAAGCCCATCTTTGATGCAGAGTGACTATTTGGACCTAGGTGTAAACAGAACGGGCGACACAATACACACACCCACGTACATACACAGTATGACATTATATATAATTTCAGTGAGTTGCTTATTCTCACCGTGGCTATATTTATTTGATCAAAAATACAGTAAAACTGTAGGTAACACTTTAGGGTCCAATTCTTACTATTAACTAGTTGCTTATTAGCATGCATATTGCAAGGATACTGGCTGTTTATTAGCACTTATAATGCAAATATTAATGCCTTATTCTGCATTATCATATTCTACATCCCTTAATCCTACCCAATAACTAAACTTAAAGTGGACCCATTATGCCCCTTTTCACAAGATGTAATATACGTCTCTGGTGTTCCCAGAATGTGTCTGTGAAGTTTCAGCTCAAAATATCCCACAGATCATTTATTATAGGTTGTCAAATTTGCCCCTATTTGTTTTTTTTGTGTGTGTCTCTTTAAATGCAAATGAGCTGCTGCTCCTGGCTCACATTCCAGAAGAGGGCGGAGCTTTAACAGTTCACACTTCGGTTGCTCAACAACAACAAAGCTGGAGAATCTCACACAGCCAAAATGAGGATTGTCAGTAACAGTTCAGCCTTACTCCATCAGGACACTGACAGAAAGACTCGGGAAGAAGTTTCAACTTTTAGAATGCGTTTGGATGTTTCTGAATGGATAGTGGATCAATGCTGTGGAGTTTATTCAACTCATCAACTAGCATGTGCTGTCATGTTAATCTTTTGTGCAAAATCTGTATAGATGCCCACTATATAGTGTACCTGTTTGCCAATCAGAACAGGCTAATGTTTATGATTGCTATCAAAAGCTGTGAATGGTCTAATGTTTTTTTTTTTTTTTTTCAAAATATCACTCTGACAGACGCTTCTTTTTTTTGCAATCCAGCTTGCCAGGGTCAACTAACAGGCTATCCAAGTTAAAAAGACTAAAAAGTGTTCTGTGCTCGTCTGTACAGTCAACGACAGAATAGTTAGCATGCTTTGCTCAAACTTTTATCGCTTGTGGAAACATGCATTTTTAAGTGGTGGTAATATTATAATAAGATCCCCTTCCTAAGCCACAAGGGGAGCAAAATCTGAGCTGCTCGTTTTTTCAAATGATTGCAAAGAAAGATTTGCCGAAACAAAATTACTGTTTCGTCCTTATTCACATTTTTTGGGTCGGTAGATGCACCAATTATAGCACTTAAACACTGAAAAAGTCAGATTTTCAGGATATGTAACCTTACAAACTACCTTCCTGACTCCAAAATGACAATTCTTCATTAATTACTGATCTTCATGTTGTTCCAAATCCGTAAGGTTTTTTTTCCCTCTTCCGGAAGCTCAATTTTTGCATGTTTGAGCTTCGAGAAGAGGGTTGTTCTTGTGCGTTATTCATGTTCGGTTGAGCATCTGTTCATGTTCGCTGATCAAAGTTTATATGCGAGTAAAAGCCTAAATTACATCGGTTCATTATAAAAAGCAATCGGGTCTCTTCAGAAAACCTGGACTAAATCGCTTGATTCATATGGATTAGTTTTCAGATCTCTTTACGTACTTTTTAAAGCGCCAAAGATCAAGCTGTAAAGACAGTCTATGGAAGGACAGACTGCTGTCAGATTTCATCAAAAAGACCTTTATTTGTGTTCCAATGATGAACAAAAGTTTTACGGGTTTGGAACGGCATGAGGGTGAGTAAATGATGACAGAATTTTCATTTTGCGGTGAACTAATCGTGAGAATTGGACTCTAATCTAAAATGTTAAGTATTATTATAATTTAAAAAAAACAAAACAAAAAAAACATTACCTATTTCAAGATATTTATAAAATGTAATGTATTTGTAAATGTATTTCTGTGATGCAAGGCTGAATTTTCAGCATAATTACTCCAGTGTCACATGTCCACATGAACTCACTCTAATAGGCTAATTTGGTACTTTTTATAATTATCAATCTTGAAAACAATTGTGCTGCTTAATATTTTTATGGAAACCACGGATCTTTATTTTTCAGCATTCTTTGATGAATTGAAAGTTACTTATTTGAAACCTTTTGTAACATTCTAAATATCTGCCACTTTTGATCAATTTAATGACTCCTTGATCAATAAAACCATTTCTTAGAAAAAAAAACACACACAAAAAAAAC
Organism: Zacco platypus; assembly: GCA_038088235.1. Classification (NCBI taxonomy): domain Eukaryota; kingdom Metazoa; phylum Chordata; class Actinopteri; order Cypriniformes; family Xenocyprididae; genus Zacco; species Zacco platypus. The sequence continues at coordinate 6,806,690 of CM076082.1, forward strand.
AGAAGTGTATAGTCCAGTCTAGTATGGTAGAGTAAAGTGTCAGTGTTGATCAAGCGTAACCAAAGTGGTCATGAATACTTTATTTCATAAACTGACAGGGGGCATCCTTGGTAGGGAAGAGTGGAGAATTCATTTAACACACTAAAACACCCCTATACAATTTCATACCGATCTCCACCGAATTCTATAATATTAAGCAACCACATAGGAGAGAGAATCAAATGGAGGACCTGTTTAATCAAGTTATTTTGGAGGCGACTGAAGTTCTGCTGGCCCTTTTATGGCACATTAGAGTCTAAACTGCAGCTGTCTAACCCCCTCCCTCACTCCTAGCATATGAGGGTAATGAAATTAGACAGCATGCTTCATGGTTCAGCATTGTCCTGTGCCTGCCTGGGCTCTTCCCTCGTCGCTCTCCAGAGAGGAGTTACCAGGATATTGCTAATCTCTCACAAAAGACGGATTAACTGAGGAGACAATTGAGGACAGAATGTCAGGCCACAGCACCTGCTGGCCAACATGACAGTCACAACATTACCCCCATCACCCATTGATTTCAAAGCAGCGGGCAGGGACACCGAACACACATAAAACACATGCATACACGCTAAGCGTACCAACGAATAGAGTGATGTGAGGCAGGCTGACTAGTTGTATTGATTTGTTTGTTGTTTGATGTGCACAGTCAGATGGGCCCATATGAACGCTTACGACGTGCTTTTACAACAATAAAGAATAAAAAGTCCTAAAGCATGCTATAATTTGAGAATACATTTATTTAAAGCCTAAAATGCGCCAGCATTGAAATAAATAAGATGATATAAAATAAAACAGTTACTCAAAGATAAAATTAAAGTGTTTAGCTTCATACTTTTGTTTTCAATATTTTTAAAGTCTGTTTGCCCTGTACCATCTGCTTTTTTATTAAAAAATAAAAAGATAAATAAAAAAAGAATAGATTGCACCATTAAGATGTTTGATGTTGAACATTAATGGTGGACAAAATGAAATATCTTTGAGGCCCACACATATTTCATGTTCCTCTTCAAAGTGGTACCAGAACATTTCTTTTTTTTTTTTATTCTTGAACAAATAATCTCAGATTGCAGCTCAAAGATTCATAGCCTACTTTTGTGATGCTGGCCCTTAGCCTTTACAAAGAAAATGGACAAAGTCCTTAAACAAGGGATTTAAGTTTTGATTGTCACCCAGGGTTTCCTTCCATTACACATTGATCAGCTCTTTAACAGACCTAAAAAGATAAGAACCAAAGCCTCTCTTATGATGACAGAGCTTTCTTATCTCTGTTCCTCAGAACACTAACAAGCAGCAGCTGGTGGCTAAATTATCACTCTTTCTTGGAAAAGTAGTGGAGTGGATTTTACTTTAGTTCAGAGAATGCATCAACTGTGAAGCTGGATGAAAATAAAACATAAAATTCATGTTTTTAACCTCATGCTTGTTAATGCTGTTGCACTTCTAAGGTATATAATGATGAGGTATACCTCAGGGTTCCGTACTTGGTTCTCATTATCTTCTTAGGTGGGTGGTACTGATGAATGGTTGAGGGCTAATCACACATGAAATGTGTGATGTATTTTTTATGGATGATCTATAAACAAACAAACAAAAAAAAAATGTGCAGAAGAACATGATCCTGTGTAATATTGTGTCGTTTTAAGAGATTTGCACAAAAACTGTCATCTCATTCTAGATATGCCATACTGCATTAATGAAAAAACAAAAAAAACAAATAAATACATAAATACATTTTCTTGAGTCCCAAAAAAATTAAACTGCAGATTTTCTCTCATGTTTAATTCAGCAGCCTTGGCGGAATCCTGGGAAGGTTCCATTCGATGGTCCCTCAAGCGCGTCCAATTTCAGACGAGATGACTACTGCAGCACTGAGGGGACCTGGGGAGATGTTTGGTTGGCCAATGATTTTGGAAATCCAGTAAGCTCAGGGGTACAGGGATCAGATCGCAGTGAATTTATAATAGGGGTTTGTGGGGGGTTTCAGATGAGGTTATTGAGTTACTGGAAAACATAGAGCAGGTCATAATTGCTGAATGACAACGACCTTGAAATGAGGGGTCTGGAGAAAGATGATCTTTCATGCTGATTTGACATGAGTTTGAAATTCACTTTTTTGAGGGTTCAGTGTTGAAAGGCCTCATTTGAAAATTGGAGCAGTGCTGTGTTTTTCTCTCCAAGTAAACCCAGATGAGTTCAGTGCTTACAGAGCGGTAAGGCAGAGCAGGTTGACAAGTTGTTTAATACTGTCAGGTTATAGAGAGTTCGTCCTTCTGCAGATCACGCATGAAACTATTGGTAACTTCTTGGTAATCACAGATGACAATTTCACCTTGTGTAACTAAATCTGTATACTCGATAAAAGCTTTTTGTTAGCACCAAGCCGATGGTCACTCGTCCGACAATATCAGGTCTACTTTTTGCCGTACCGTTGGCACTTGTTGGACCCCCATTGGCGGTTCTTTGGCCAGTTGTATATGTCACAGTTTGCTGTTCAGCTTAGCAAACTAGCGCACAATAAGAAAAACAGAAGTGATAAAAGCAAGCAAGCAAGGTAGTCAGGGGGACATAGTAGGCTCTTCTCAATTTTCATCTTCATCTCATCTGAGCATTCCAATATTGACATGACCGTTTGGAATGAATAAAGTGAAGTTGCTTAATATTTTTATGGAAATCATTTACTGTGTTTTGATGAATTTAACAAAAATTTAATAAAAGCATTCATGCAGTCCTCTTCAGGTTTCCTTTTTCTGAATGACACACACAGACTACTGCCCCCTGCTGCTATGGAGAGTTATTCAGGCTGGCCATTGGCTGAAGTTTTTGCAGTGTGTTCAAGTGCAACTTTTTGGCAATGATGCAGTGTCTGCTTTTTTGATGTTGGTTTGGCGTGTCATGGCCTTTATATGTACTCTACTAGATAAGCAAACAACTAGGAAATAAAAACCACAAAACACTCATTTTGATCTCATGGGGTCTTAATGACTCCAAATGTTTTTTATGATGTGTCGTTATGTGATTGTGGTCCAGCTAAAAGGTTCAATCTTTGTGAGACTCTTTTGCTAGAGGATATTACTCTTCAATCTTCAATTGAAAAGCTGGGAGAGCCATACGAGTGTATCCTTTTTAAAAGTCCTTGCCTAATGTCCCTAAGGTGGGAAAAAAAAAAAAAAAAGAAACACAAAGCACTGCATAGTGCATGCTGTTGTTGATTGGAAAAGAGAAGGTCAACGTCCCTGACAATAATTTAATGAACAATTACTTTCTGTACCTCATAAATTAATTACCCCAAACCCAGGGTGACAAAAACATAAGCGGCAACCGAGGTGCCTCGGGGTCTTTGATCTCATTCCCAGCATGCATGCCGCCAATAAAGCAGGATGCTGTGATGAACGCTGACAAATCTAACAGACATTCATCCTGACACTGACTTCCATAACAATCTGCAGGTACTTTGCTTGAAAGGGGCCGAGAGTGTGCAATCTCAAAGGGCTTCACAAGGGGATAATTGGATTGCAAAGTCTGTGGCCTAATTAAATTAAAGCATAAAAACAAGCTGTTGCCCCTCTCTCGTGTGGGAATGAATGCTTAATACGGACGTCGCAGTTACCTGGTGATGATGTCACCATCATTTGTCTTTCGTGTTCACTTAGAAACTCTGTGATGGAGTGAAACAAGAGTTGAAGAGGGACGGTGAAGGTCAAGTGGAAGGAGACTGACTTTGTTCTGTCAGAGGAAAGGAGCTTTTTTCTCTCATTTCTTTTCATCTGTCTCTCTTATCGTTTGTTGCAACTGCTTAAGTGCTGCCAAGTGAAGTGTGATATTAGTATCATCTGCCTCTTCAATTGGAAAGGCAATTTTATTTCAACATGTCCCTTCTGGGGGAGGGATGTTCTTGATGAAGACCGTGCATCAGCGACTGTGCACCTGACTTGTTTTGCGTGCCGCTATAGCATGAAGCTCTCGGGGAGTGGTGAACAACTGGCAGTAGATAAATCGCATGCTGTCTTTTTATGCCCTCCGGTTTTGTAACTGGGATGTTGTTCTTTTCATGTATAACAGGGTCAAGTTAAATGCCTAGGGATTAACATATGCTAAACATATTGTGGTATATTGAAACAAGACAGTAAAGCATTTGCTTATCTCCAAAAGGCAGGCTCATATTCCGAGCTGGTTCTTGTGGCTTGTTGTTGGTACAGAATATGACCGGCACAGGGATACGCGATACCTACAGCGTTAAATGCTGTGTCACCCATTAAACTCATCAACAAGCACAGTCAGAACAATATGAGAAGCACTACTGCAAGCCTACCGTCAATCACAAGCATGGCCACAGTACAAAAAGTAGCATTGCCCAGAGAATGTAAAAGGAAAATTCTGTCCTTATTTATTCACCCTCCTGTCTTTCTAAACCTGTTTTATGTTGATTTTTCTATGAAATGCAAAAGCATCTTAAGCTCTTTCATACAACAGAAGTTCATAAGTCAAGTTCTAAATTGAATAAGTAGTCAATACCACTTGTGCATTGTTTCAAAATTTAAGAACTTATCCATTGTTATACTGCATTTGGTACTGGTACATGTTATGATGTTTTTGTCTTTTTTTGTCCTTTTGGAGCTTCACAGATGAGGCAGATGATTGGTATGGTAAGGAGCAGTGCAAATTCTTCCAAACTTCTCTTTTTGTGTAACATTATTCTGGGTATTTTAGTCCAGCTTATTTGCTTTTCAAGTTTTTCATAACAAATATAAATATTACTCTCTCAGAACTCTAACTTCTGTTTGCAGACGTTGATGTTATTTATATGTTGCCGCTATGTTGGGGGTTTCCCTTTAAATGAGTTCATTTAGGCTTGCCGTTTATACTAAATGTTTTTTTAAAATGAATGCCACAATAATTTGTTTGTTTTATACTAGCTTAAAGAAATATTCGTGATTTTTCCACCCTACGGCAAGCCCCTCTCGCAGAAGGAAAAAAAAATAAAAAAATAAATGGATTGAAGTCCCAAATACATGACATAAAAGCGAGACAAATGAGATTAAACAGCTGAGTCATACTGGTAGCTGTTCAACTTGCCGGATGGAAAGAAAGTATTAGTGAAGGAGGGCAGGCAAGCAGAGGGATGAGTGAGCCTCTAATTGCAGCAGCCCCAGTGGATTGAGTTTCGGGCTGGAACGGTGCTGGCTATCAATTCTGCTATAGAAATCAATGATGGACTAAAGCTCAGAGAGGCTGGGCCTGCCATAATAGAGCTTTTCCCAGTCCTGGGGTAACAGAGCTATGAGAGACATTCATGTAATACCACACACTCAAGAGACCACAGAAGAAGGAGGAGAAGAAGAAGAAAAAAAGATAATTCAAATCCTATGAAAGAGCTACAAGAACTGAATTCGTAGTAATGGTTTGTAACTCAACAAACAATTGGGCCACAGTTGTGTGTGGTATTTCAGCATATACAACTCGGTCTTGTTCACCAAGCACCTGCAATATGCAGTAGTGGAAAGTCCCAGTAAAGTCTGTTTTTTTACCTTTCATGTAGTGTGAAATATAGCTGTTTGCAAATATAAACAGTCTGCAAATTTTCATTTAAAAAAATTCATAAAAAAGAACCGATGTCTGAAACAAGTCGACAGTAATTCCAATTTTACTTCCTGCACAAATCGTAGGTTTGTAACAAATTTGCATAATTCAAGCCTATGGTCTAGATTGGCTGTCTGTGAACAACATCTACTTAGATAATCAAACACTAAAAACCAACAAATAGGAGTGGGACAAAATATCGATCGGGCAATATATTGTTGTTGTTCTCCGTGCGATACGATAATGGATATTTTAATTAATAAAATAAGGCGCTCTAAATAGATTTCCCAGCTCCCGGTGTCACTACTTCATTACTCATCGAGGTGGCGCTCAACACATGAACAGAGAAACATGAACATAAGTTAACTAGCCTAAGAAAAAGAGGTTTTTAAATGGATGGCAGACAGCAGTGTGGGTAGGCGCTGATTTATGTTTCTGCTGGTGGAATTGCTTATCGTCATATTATCGGTATCATGAGCCGTGTATCGTATCGTGAGATACCCTGTGATTTCCACCCCTGCTAACAACACCGACTTGTAGCTGAGACCTGGAAGAGTTCGGTTCGTGGTTTGTAAGTTTCCTGCACTGCGAAATCAAATCCAGTTTGCATGCACTTCCAAAGGATGAGGACTCAAGCTTGAATTCATACGGTAAAACTGATGCCATCGTTACTGTTTGCATCACTGTGTATTAAGTGCTGAGCTAAAAAACAGTTAATGGGAGATTTGTTTCTGACACACACTGTGAGCAGTAGGCCTTTATCGAACCATTTCTGCCACTACGAGTAAAGAAGTGAAGAAATGTATATTATAAGAAAATTAAAGTGTTTTTTTGGATGCATGTAAACCTATTGCAGGAGACCTCCAAAACAAAATTAGGAATCTTATCATAAATGCACCAGAATGCATAAAGTCCAGGATCTGTACCTCTGCAAATGCTGGTCCTTGATTAGAATTTAATTAGAACAAAACTAAGTAGCAAATGTCACACACGCCGGTCAGTCAATACAACCCCATTAACTCAGCATGCAGAGGATTACCGTGCTGCACTTGTTCCACCACCTACATCAGTCAATTGAGTCCTCTTAAATCTGCTAGAGACCAACGTAGAGAAAAAGCACCGCAATCACTGTGGAAACACCAACAACTAGCATTTATTTACACTTCTCAGGCTTCCCATACGGTGGGTTGTGTACTGCTGAAAGAATATTAAGTGGCTAACAGATTTATTCAAACCACTGCCAATGAAAGTCACAGTAATTCAGCTTAAATGGGGAGAAGGGAGGCAAATAAGATTTAGTAAATATATGAAGCTGGAATGAGTTAATTGTGATAAGAAATTGCACAGTAGTTCATTTGATTGAGGTTTTCATACATTTTTAATGACCTTGTTTGTCCAACATGACCTCATGAGAATATGTGTGTATTTTAACATAAAGAGTGGTTCTACCACACATACATTTACTTACTCTTTCATACACACTAAAATGTACAACATCGGCATATTTATAGCACTAAAACGTAAAAATACTTGCTTATTAATAGCATAGAAACGTAAATCATTTAGGTATCCAAGTGTGAATGTATATGAATTCTCACAAATCGTGGCATTAATGCTTTAAATCTGTTGCATTCAATTGTCATGTCAATACATGTTTTTATTCAAATTTATTCAATGCAGTTCACTCATTTAACCCTAACCCTGTTTGTGACTTTTGCTGCAAATTAGTTTGCAGATGATTACATAATGTTAAACAGGACTACACTTTGAAACCTTGAAAAATGAATACAATATCTGTAATTGTTTAACCATACAACCACAATACAACCAAGATACACTAGAGCACAACATAAATTCACAAATCACATCAATTTTATTTGTTTGCTGTACTCCAAATCTTTAAAATCCATGTAAGGAACAGATCCAAATTCAGCACTTTAACATCTTCATCTTCATTCTCAGCAGTGACCGTCACGGTCAAAGCTCGCGCTCGTAATGATTCAAATATGACAGTCGCGCCCTCGTGAAGCGTTACGACATGGTTTACGGCACTGATATTGAACACTCATTGGTTCTCACCCGCTTCATCATAGATTGCGACATGCCGTGTTTCAGTGGATTGACATTTGAAATGAGTGCGCGGTTTCAGAGAGAGAAGCCTGATTCATATTTCCATGGATTAATAACTTATATTCTGCTCTGTACTCCATAAAAAAAAAAAAACTATTACCGCCAGAGAGGTCTGTGACCGCAACTCATCATCACTTGAATTACTTTTGGCACAACTTTTGATGTTTTTGCAATAAATAAATTATTGTGATTACGCTGGTTTGTTTGTTATTTTATTTATAACAGTAAGTAGTTTTAAGAAATGATTATGGGTAGGTTTATGGGTAGGTGTAGGATTAGTGGCTCAAAATATTGTTTTAATGTTATATTTTTACTGAAATTGTAATTTTCCTACACATTCGTGTCCATTATGTTTTATTCTTTTAACATTCTGTATAAAATGGGTACGTTTAGGTTTGGGATGGGGTTTAGGGATCTTACATTTATCTACAAAACGATAAAAGGGAAATTATACACATATCTTTATGACGTGAAAGATTCGTAAACATTTTATGTTTTTTCACTGACTTTGTGTCTTTGAAAGTTTTGTATTTATATCTATGTATTAACAACGAGACCAGGCTGTGTAGTCACAAACCCAGTCGAGCTACAGGAAGTCACACCCCAGTAAACACCCCAACCTTCCCTTTAGCCTTCAGTGACCCCTTAAAATCTGATATTTGTGCAGATTACCATTACTAATGAAGCAATCAGGGAACATGCTGATCCAAATTCTATTCATGATTTTTGACTGTTGATCATGATTAAATTTAGTCTCTTTTTAATCAATTCCTTTGGATACCAAATACCCATTTCTTATCTATTTAATTTCCTCCCTAAAACTGTTTGGTGTGTAACCAACAGGCACACACAGATTTCCCGCTTCGGATTTTATAGAATATAGAAAAAAAAAAAAACAATGGTGTCCAGGTTTAATAAATACAAGCTGAGGCAACAAAGATGTTCTCCAAATATCAAATTAGACATTTATTCACTTCAAAAAGTACGTAGTTCATTAAAAACATACTTTCCTATTAGTGTTCTCTCAGTACGAAACTACAAAATCTCAGTATAAAATACAATATCTGTGCTGTTACTAATAAACCAATACAGGAACATTCGGATTCAAAATCGATTTAGGTTTTTTTGACTTGACAGATCATAATTAAATATAGCCCAGTCTAATCAATTCCTTCAATTACTGAACACACATATCTTATCTATTTAACTGCCTATTTAATTGCATTGGTTGACGTGTAACCAATGAGCAAATGCAGATCTGCCACTTTCGCTTTTATTGAATATGGAAAATAAACAAGATGCACACAACAAATCATGTTTTGATGAACCTGAAGTGACTTCCGTGCTGTTTCTCCAGCGTCTGGACTCTTATTTCGTATGACATCATTTTAGCTTTTAAAATTGTGTCTGTGCTCAGAATCTGTGCTCTAACAATTTGAATACTATGAAGTGATTGCCAAACATGAAAACGCTGTTATACAGAGCAGGACGTGTAAATAATTTACTTCCAGCGGAGCATTGTGCAATTTGGAGAACAAGTTATATTTATTTTTCCCCTACCATAAACAAATCATTTCAATTTTTTCTGCGAACGACCTATTTTTGAGGTCATTTCTTTTCTTTTCTTTTTTTCCCTTATTTTTTTTTAACCGTACAAAGATGCAAAGCTTATACAATTAACTAGTCACATGACAGACAGCTGCCATGTTGATAAATGCCAATCCCACTGCACAAGTCTGTGCAAATTAAATAGACAGCCCTCCCTTGACAAATAACAGCTTTCTGAATTTACGCTCGCCTTATAGCTGTCATTCTGAGGTTACAGGCCTCGGGTCATGATATACGACTCAATCTTCGGACAGCCTGACTTTGTGACAGTGAACTGTCTGGCAGAGAGGAAATTCATTTGTTTTGCTAATTCAGTTTCACTCCGAGGCTTTTTCCACCAAAGCTGTCATTTGGAGTCCATCATGGATGAAGCGTAAGTAGCATCTGGGCCAGTATCCCCTTCATAAAGAAGTTACATCAATGCTATTGACGGATGGAGCGTCTTAATGGCACAACTGTGTTTTAGGGCAAATTGTATTTGCTTTCTATGTGATTCTTGAAGCTAAAAAGGTCATGTGAAATTTCCTCCCTTCAGTGAAACAAACTAAAATGGATGTTCAAAACATTGTGTTTGTCTAGGCTTGAAATTACAATGGAGAAAGACTTCGAGACTGGCAGTGCAAGTAAATTATTCAGAGGGCGGAGAACGGACTTCTTTTATCATCACTTCGCAGACTTCAAATAAGACTCAACATATAAATATTATTGGCTTCGAGTTTGCTGGTTCAATATTCTGCCTTTATGGCACCCCACACCTCCAACACGATTTAACTTCATCTTCCTCTCATAAATCAAAAGCGTGGTTATATAGCAAGCGGTTTGCCATCCTCAGCATATTCTGCTTGAAGAACAGCAGAGTGAAAATGTCAAAGCTTATCTTAACCGAGCCACAGCTGCTTTTAACATGAGTCATGACACATGTACTATGCACACATGGTCTAACCGCAATGACTTTCATATGTGTCAGCGGTGTAAATATGTAAATGTATAGATTTAAAAGAATAAAAAAAAAAGATGTATACAGAAGTGGCCAAAAGTGATGTCCGGCTTTGGAAAATTTATTTCTTCACACTTTATTCAAATATTATTATTATTATTTTTTTTTTTCAAGATTTTGTAAGGATATTGCATAGTGGAGCTTGGAGTCAACTGTTCTATTCGTGATAATGCAATTAAAAAATTGTGCTAACAATTTTTGGCCAGGCAGTTAATCAAAGAAATTATGAACACACGCAAAAACAAGAGACAACCAATTAAATATTAATAACTGATTATTTTGTAATCAATATATGCTTTTTCCTTTGAACATAGTAAAATAAAACATCACATTGTAGTTTGCCTTTTTTGACAAATAATTTAAATCCCTTAACTAAATTTACTGTAGTGTTTTGTTTTTCCTTCATGTATATACAGTGCAAAGTATTCACAGCGCTTCACTTTTTCCAAATGTTGTCATGTTACAGCCTTATTCCAAAATGGATTAAATTCATTATGTTCCTCAAAATTCTACAAACAATACCCTATAATGACAACGTGAAAGATGTTTGTTGGAAATCCTAAAAAAAAAAAATTGTTGCAAATTTATTAAAAAATAAAAAAAAATTCACATGTACATAAGTATTCACAGAACTTTGCCATGCCACTCAAAATTGAGCTCAGGTGCATCCCGTTTCCACTGACCATCCTTGAGATGTTTCTACAACTTGATTAGAGTCCACCTGTGTCCATGATTTGAAAAGGCACACAACTATTTGGAAAGGTCCCACAGCATGTCAGAGCACAAACCAAGCCATGAAGTCCAAGGAATTGTCTGTAGACCTCCGAGACGGGATTATATCGAGGCACAGCATTGAAGCTACCAATGAGCACAGTGGCCTCCATCATCCATAAATGAAAGAAGATTGGAACCTCCAGGACTCTTCCTAGAGCGGGCTGAAACTGAGTGATGGTGGGAGAAGGTCTTTAGTTAGGGAGGTGACCAAGAACCCAATGGTCACTCTGACCAAGCTCCAGCATTTCTCTGTGAAGAGGAGAGAAACTTCAAGAAGAACAACCATCTCTGCAGCCAGATGGAAGCCACTCCTCAGTAAAAGGCACAGGACAGCCCACCAAGAGTTTGCCAAAAGGCACCTGAAGGGCTCTTAGACCATGAGAAACAAAGACTGAACTCTTTGGCCTACATAGCAAGCATCATTTCTGGAGGAAACCAGGCACCACTCATCATCTGGTCAATAACAACCCTACAGTGAAGTATAGTGATGGCAGCATCATGCTGTGGGGACTAGTCAAGATCGAGAGAAAGATGAATGCAGCAATGTACAGACATCCTTGATAAAAACCTTCTCCAGAGCGCTCTGGACCTCAGACTGTGGTGAAGGTTCATCTTCCAACAGGACAACAACTCTAAGCACACAGCCAAGATAACAAAGGAGTGGCTACGGGACAACTTTGTGAATGTCCAGACTTGAACCTGATTGAACATCTCTGGAGAGATCTCAAAATGGCTGTGCATCGACGCTCCCCATCCAACCTGGTGGAGCTTGAAAGGTCCTGCAAAGAAGAATGGGGGAAACTGCCCAAAAATAGGTGTGCCAGCTTGTATTTTTGGGCAGACTTGAGGCTGTAATTGGTGTCAAAGGTGCTTCAAAAAAGTATTGAGAAAATGCTGTGAATACTTGTGTACATGGGATTTTTTTTGTTTTTTTATGTTTAATAAATTTGCAAAGATTTAAAATGTCTTTCACGTTGTCATTATGAAGTACTGTTTGTAGAATTTTGAGGAAAATAATTAATGTAATCCATTGTGGAATAAGGCTGTAACATAAGAAAATGTGGAAAAAGTGAAGCGCTGTGAATATTTTCACTATGCACTAATATATATATTTATATTAGTGCATTATATAATATATATATATATATATATATATATATATATATATATATATATATATATATATATATATATAGAATATTACACAAATCTGCACTAATTAAAAGTTAAATAACACAAATATACTTTATCAATGCCAATGACACATATACTTCATGTATTTAATCTCACTTTATTAACCAATGTCTTTGCTGCTGACCTTCGATGATCCAATTCAACTCTATTAATAAGCAAATATGACTTTAGATAAACATCACATTTGTGTTTTATTTATTTATTTTTTTCATTGTTGAAGAGTGCTGAACTTTCTTGTCTGAGCTGCGCCCTCTACTGTACAGGTGTGAATTTGCATTTCCTCCAGCCTGAGGCTTATTCATTTCACTTATGGTGTGAAATGGACTTTACATTTGTTTAAAGTTTTACATTACTTTCCATAAAAAGTAACTAAGTAACACGATTAGTTAGTTTTATAGGGATTAACACAATATTGCAATGCATTACTTGTAGATGTAACTTCTCCTGACACTGTATATAAAAACATTAAAATGAACCTTAATTTCATCTTTACTGGGTGATTTAATAATTTATTTACATACAATTATCATCTATGAGACAAATAATATGCCTAGAGAATCAATTTTGCAGTTCACACTATACCTCAAAATCCTTGTTTGGTAGCACTGTTATATTTTTGTAGGGTTGATTTGAAATATGATGCTCGCGTCACAATCATAATGGACTATGGTTGTCCCCTCAGTCTTAGTGTCAAAGGATGATAAATGTCCAATATTATCAACTGAGGGGAAAGCAAGGTCTCTCTGAACCACCAACAGCTCCTCAGCAGAACAGTGGGACTGGGGTCACTGAATGGAAAAAAAAAAACCCTTGTTCTGTTTCAATATGAACTTACAGCAAGGCATTCCCTTTTTTAGTTATAATATAATATTGGCACAAAAAAGCCAGTTTTCTTAAGACAAGATCCTGCAAACTACATGATATATGACTGTGATAATTATTTCTCTGCGAGAGCATTTTAAACAGCTCACTGTGAGGGTAAACAAAATGATACAGGATCTAAAGAGGGAAATATGTAAATTATAATATCCTATAAGCAAATCCCACCCTGATTAATCTCTCATTTTCATGACATTATTTTCCAGGATGTCTCCAGGCATTACTAATGTTACTAATGCAAAACATGATATACATTCATTTTGGAAGCAGACTGCAATTCAACCACTGTGTCTTTCAAAAGCTTTCAAGGAAATAAGAGGCACACATACCACAGCGACATGTTGAAGAGAGCCAATGTTGGCATGCGGCCTGTTTTTTAACACATAGGCTTAGTAACTAAAGAATAAATGTTACAATAAAGAGAATAAGGCTGGAATCCGATCCCACTAAGGCCTAATGTCCTGTTTCATAGCTATAAGGTGTCTTTCAGAAGATTCAAGACAATGGAAAAGCTAACGGATACGTCCTTTTCTTCAGATAGAAGAGGTTTGTGTCAATAACTGAAACAGATCTGGACTGAGAGTTGGATTTGACTAGGGGAAGTCAGAGACAGATGCACTATGCATACTAATCAGGATAATCACCACGGACAATCTCATGCTTAAATTCTCTTTTTCCAGGTAAGATTATCCAATGGGTGCTTATGAACTATCCTACTCTGCTATACCCTGTTTGTGTAACAGCAAAATAAATAAATAAATAAATAAAAACACTCCCATCTGTATTGAGCTCCATAATGACTGCGTGAGTGATGACAGATGTATGGGTCAAATGCACTGGTCACATACTGCATTTTTATCATAATTTTAGCCTTCTAAAAAAAGACTTAATTTGCATATGATGTCAGTGACTGTTAGTAATGGTTATATAGGAAATGGAACACGGATATTACATCCCATACTAACACTTTAATTTATTTATTTTTACTACACAACTGTCTGAGGAACTTTATGACTGGTCAATCACATCATTCTGTTGACAAATATTTGTATACTGTATATATATTTTTTATGTTTGCACCAAGGCTGCATTTATTTGACAAAAATACATTAAAAACAGTAATATTGGCAATTGGTAACAGTAATATAAAACAATCAAACACTGTTTTCTATTTGATTGTTTTAAAATGTAATTTATTCCGGTAATGTTTTTTTTTTTATCATTATTTAATTTTTTTACTCACCCAAATATTAGTGTAAAACACTAATATTCCATTAAAACATAAATGGATATGTGTGCAACAGAGCTCATATCATCCAGCCCTCACTAAATCCTTTAAAGAGTTAGTTCACCCAAAAATGAAAATTCTGTCATTAATTCCTCGCCCTCATATCGTTCCACACCCATAAGACCTTCGGTCATCTTCAGAACACAAATTAAGATATTTTTAATGAATCTGGTGGCTCAGTGAGGTCTCTATTGCCAGTAAGATAATGAACACTTTCAGATGCCCAGAAGATACTAAAACATTTTTAAAACAGTTCATGTGAGTACAGTGGTTCAACTTTAATATTATAAAGCAACGAGAATACTTGTGTGCCAAGTAAATGATGACAGAAGTGTCATTTTTGGGTGAATTATCCTTTTAAACATCTGACATTTCTTATAAAAATAAGAACTGAAGAACCAGTTGTAATGACATAAGATAAGATAAAACGAAGCAATAAAAGATAAAGGAAAGAAATGCCCACTCGCTCATTATATGCTATTGATCACGGTCACCCATGTTTGAAGCAATCGCAACCACATCCGAGCATCCTTTTGTCTTCGCATAATCTGTTTAAATGGAAATTAAATTAAACAACTTCTAAGAGAGAGAGAGAAAAAATTATTTTTAAACACTTGTAGCCAGACCATGAAATGATATTTTCTTCAGAAGGGCTTGTTAAAGAGTAACAATGAAGGTAACCTTGAGCATTAGGGCACTCTGAGTTGGTGTATGAAAAAGTAATTTACCAAGAATTTTGGAGGTCACACATTGTGAAAATGAAAAGCTATATTAATTCCAGGCTACATTCTGCCTAAAACAAAACCACCCAGCAGCACACAGTAAATGTTTCTCAAGGTGACATCTGCATCTTGAATGGCTCCGCTGTGATATAAGTCATGCATCCATATAGCAGTTAATTCACAAATGCACAGGGGACCTGCTAATGTAGGTAACAAAACATACACAAGCAGCAAAATATGGTTTTTACTTTTATTTTAAGTGCTCAATCCTGTTCTGTACAAGCAACAGTTCAGCTGTAGTTGTAGGATTGGAATGGAAACAGTTTGCAAAACTACATGTTCCATCAGTAATGTTACTTCGATCAAAAATACCAAAATGATGATATCCATGTTTCTTGTTTATGAGACACTGAATCATAACTAACCATCACATGTTCAGAAGTGACTCGACTGTACTTCCATACACACTAATTTAGGGTAAGGGTTGTCAAATTGGGGGGGGGGGGTTACATTTTTACTAAACGTGTTTTTAGGGCTGTCAAAGTTGACAAGTCTTTCACGTTCACTAAATTGAATATTTCTTATGTTTTCATTCTGTTTTCTGATGACTGACATCAAGATATAAATAACAATTCATTTTTAATCAAATTGAGTTTTAAACAATATGAAACAATATGACAGTATCAGTAAGTACAGCTGCTAACTGTATGATACTACAGAATTGAGTTTCTTTTCTGGTATATAAATCTGAATATTATGCAAGCTTGTTTACGCCACTGAATAAACGATAAAAAAAGGTAATTGTGACATTTTATCTAACAATTTTGACTTTTTTTCTCACAATTGCGAGTTATAAAGTCAGAATTGTGTGAAGCCGCAACTGCTTCATAAAGTTTATATCCCACAATTGTGACTTAATAATTTTGTAAATATATATAAATAAATATATATCCCACAATTGTGATAACTCATAATTCTGACTTTATAACACACAGTTGCGAGTTTTTATCTCACAAGTCTGACTTTTTTCTAACAATTGGGAGTTTACATCTCGCAAATCTGACTTTATAACTTACAACTGTAAAAAAAAAAATAAGCCTGAATTATTAGATAAAAGTCCCAATTATCTTTAGAATATTACTTTTTTGTAATCTAAAAAAATATATAAATAAATAAAGATAAATCATATTAGAATTTTGTCCAAGCTGATAGACTTCTATCTAAACAGACTTCAACTGTTCAACAGTATTACTTCAGGGGTGTGCATAATTATGCAGTTAGTTATTATTCCATGTTTTTAATTTTTATATTTTTTTTCAGTGTTATTGCATATGCTTCAGAAGTTCTGATATGATTTATGTTTCATTTTTTACATCACTAGATTTTCTTTTTCTCTAATACACAATTAATGGCACCCTTTTATTCAATATTTCTAGCAACCTCCTTTTCCCAAGAGAACAGCTCTGAGTCATCTTCTGTAATGCCTGATGAGTTTGAGAACATCTGACAAGAGATCAGAGACAATTCCTTCATACAGAATCTCTCCAGATCCTTCAGATTCCCAGCTCCATGTTGATACACTCCCCTTTTCAGTTTTCTATAAGGGTTCAGGTCTGGGATGGCCATGGCAGAACCTTAATTTTGTGCTCATTGACGCATGTGTGTGTTGATTTTGATGCTCGTTTTGGATCATTGTCCTGATAGAAGATCCAACCACAGCCCATTATAAGATTTCTAGCAGAGGCCGTCTGTTTTTGATTTTTTATCTGTTGGTATTTGATAGAATCTATGATGATCTGAACAAGATATCCAGCAGAAAAATAGGCTCGTAGCATTAAAGATTCAGCAGTCTATTTAATCGTACATGCGGGGTACTTTTTTATCCCTGTGTGCACCAAACCCATCTTGAGTGTTGGTTTGAAAAAGAGAAGAAAAAAAAAAAAACTCTTTTTTTATGTTTCATCTGACCATAGAAGCAAGTCCCGTTTAAAGTTCAAATCGTGTCTGACAGCTGAATATGCAGGAGTTTGTTTTTAGATGAGAGCAGAGGCTTACAAGAAACCCTCCCATACAACATGTGGTGATGTAGGGGCTGTTTGATTTTTTAAGGCTTTCTGACCACAAAACTCAACTATTTTCTGCAGTTCTCCAGCTGTGATCTTTGGAAAGACTTTGGCCACTCAAACTCTCCTCCCCGCCACGCATAAGACAGTATAGACACATGTCTTTAGGAAGATTCGTAACATTTCCTGTTAATTGGAACTTCTTAATTATTACCCTGATGTTGGAAATGGGAATTTTCAATGTTTTAGCTATTTTCTTACAGCCACTTTCGTTTTTGTGAAGCGCAACAATCTTTTTCTGCACTTCAGAACACTTTGTTGGTTTTAGCCCATATTTGATCATAGAGTCCTTGACCTCAACAATGTGTGTTACTCACAAAACTACATTGCCAAAATTCATTTCAGTTCACAAGCATCTTTTGTGCCAAACACGACCCTACAGCATCTAGATTTTCAAAATGAATTTTGAACATTTTCTTTTCAGAGGCCAATTTGTGACTAACACCTGTAAATGTAAAACAATTACTGTCTGAATAGGGCGAGTGTCTGAATAATGTCAGAATTGTTGTTGGGTTCTTTTTCTTCTAAAAATCACATACATGCACCTGGACTAATCCCCACCTGCTCCCTCTGCTCTGCACTGCATGAATAAGCATGTGCTGGAACCCAACCAAAAGTACATGCATCGTTTCAAACCGTAATACCGTCCTCCAGAGATGTCTGGATGGCCCATTTCTACCTCAAAGTTAGCCAAGGGGAGTGCACTAGCAGCTGGTAATTACTGTGCATATGGCTCACCCCCTTAATTAGCACCGGCACTCCAAGTTTCTAATGAGTTTCGATTTTATTTCATTCTGTTTAAGAGACAACTTAAAAAAAAAAAAAAAATGGCAGCACACAATAGGCCTGGCATGAGCGTGGATGCTTTTACAGATATTATATGTGATGTTGTGACAAATAAAATCCTGATTTGGCAGGCTGATGCAAGGCACAAGCAACTTTTTCTTTTATATCCCTGATATAATTTTATCATTTGGTTCCCGTATATGCTGTAGTAGAACGGATTGGACAAAAACAGATTTGAGTTAAGAAAGTATCATTGCATGTAGAGTGTCTAATCTGATTTGTGATCATGCTAATGAATGACAGAACTGGATTGTGTGTGTGTGTGTGTATATTATACATACATACATACATACACACATACATACATATATATACACACACATACATACATATATATATATATATATAAACTGTCTAAATTGTTAGTCTGTGTTTTATGCACTTCTATACTAAATACTTTGATTTGTGAAAACCTTTATTTCGTTGCATTAAAGATTGAATCGAGGGATTTTCCCCATGAACAATGTGGCAAAAAGACAAAGTAATCTTGTAAAATTCCTGTTATTTTGATTGATTGGCTGACTGACTGAATTATTGCATCACTATTCACACACAATTGTAATAACTCATATTCTAAAAATGGATATAACAATATAACATGTTGTTGCTGGTATATGAAAAGCTTTTCACAAAACTACACAGAACAATATTTACATTAATAAACTTCTTATTCAGTTACCCAGACAATAATTACATTTCTAATAAACTCGCCAACCCTGATTTTTTTTGTGGATTATAAAAGGCATTTCCCCTCAGGATATTCCCACTAGCACTCGATAGACACTATCTCTCAGCAATTATATAGCAATTCTCAAATCTCTTTTCAGCATGAGACAAATATTATGACTATGCTACATGTGAGAGGAAAAGAAAATATGGAAAAAATAATTATCGCTCTCCTCTGGGAAAGAAAGAGAAAGTAAATAGACCCATTAATACAAGATAGAAAATTGTTGTCTGTTGGTATGTTTCACATTTCACAACATTACAGTGTATTATTTTGCTTATAAAAGGTTATTATAAGTATTTGTGTTATATATTGAATGTGTTATTGACAGCATTAAATTGTATACACTTATGTTTAAATAAAAATTCTCTTATTTTGTGGTTTTGGACTAATACATTTCAATATGTATAGGACTGTGTTAAAGGGATCGTGACATGAATTTTTAAAAATTATTTTAGTTCCTTGAGGTTCAATTAAAATGTTAAAAAATATTATTTCCAATCTTCATTCTGACCCTCTGTTCTTAAGGTCGGCTCCTTCAAGGCTTGTCAGAAAATGGCAGCTGCTGATTGGCTAATCCTACAGCATAGGAAACGGTATCAACGGCCACTCGCTATTGCATAGGTAAGTGTTTTGAAAACATTATCCTTATAAAACCGTCATTTTAAGACAAAGCATTATTTTACTTATGGTTTACCTAGGGTTTGTTATGTAGCTGTGCATAAATTCTAAATGTGCACAAAAACTTTTTGCGTCAGATAAATGTTTTACCCGATAAGAAAACATGCGCATAAACTACAATGGAAACACATTTATCAAATAAATTCCTCGATGGGCATCAAAAAAGTCATGTGATTGCAAAACTAGATAGACCAGTGGACCCATCTCATTGCACAATCTCTGAAATGGTGTTTTGGTCATTCGGAAAAGCCTTAGCAAAGTCTGTCATCAATGTGGTTCGGTATAATTACATCTCAGAGCTGTCTTACATGACTGTGTTCCCAAACAGCAGGTATCTGCCTCCGAATGCAAGAGAACATGACCACCATTATTGTGATTCATACACATGCTCTGAGGCACAAGTAATTTATTATATACGATAATTACATACAGTTGCTTCTCCTACTTTTCTTTTGATATTTAATGCCAAGAAGTGATGGTTTTATTTTCTTCGACTCACTGGATGGAAACTGTGCTTTATTCACAAACGTTTTATGCAATATTCCAAATGCGCAACTTTGGATGGATTCAAAAGAGCTTCGAAGGAGTGTTTTGAAATCGGCCATCACTAGATATTGTTGAAAAGTCTTTTCTTTGGCACACAAAAGTATCCTCCTCGCTTTATAAAATTAATGTTGAACCACTGTACTCACATGAACTGTTTTAAATATGTTTTAGTGTCTTCTGGGCGTCTGAAAGTGTCAATTATCTTGCTGGCAATAAAGGCCTCACTGAGCCATCGGATTTCATCAAAAATATCTTAATTTGTGTTCTGAAGATGAACGAAGGTTTTACGGGTGTTGAACGGTAAGTAATAAATGACAGAATTTTCATTTTTGGGTGAACTAACCATTTAAAATACACTGTATCAGGTGTAGACAGTGTCAGTGATTATGGTGGGTTTTATTAGCTTTTGACGTGACGCTTGCATCCGATGTAAGCCAGCGTCAGCCTTTAAGCAACTGAGCGGCAGTGGCCGGGGCCTATGGTGTGATGATGTTAAACTATTCATCGATATCTTGCTCTGGAGGCAGACATATGCAAACGTATTCGCCTATGTGACATCACAAATCCCACAATATCCAAATGAGCCATTTTTGGAGCTTGATTAAATGAATGATTTGTTTATAACGATGAGGCCATTTTAAGCTCTGAAAAATGCTTTAATGGAACAAAGACCTTATATGTCAAAAGATCAAGGTAAATTTGATTTCTTATGTCATAACCCCTTTAATCCAAAATGTTTAGGATTGGGCTGGATGGATGGATGGATGGATGGATGGACGGATGGATGGATGGACGGATGGATGGGTGGATGGATGGATGGATGAATGGATGGACGGGTAGGTGGATGGATGGATGGATGGATGGGTGGATGGATGGATGGATGGATGGGTGAATGGATGGATGGATGAATGGATGAATGGGTGAATGGATGGATGGATGGGTAGATGGATGGATGGATGGATGGGTGAACGGATGGATGGATGGATGGATGAATGGTGAATGGATGGATGGATGGGTAGGTGGATGGATGGATGGATGGGTAGGTGGATGGATGGATGGATGAATGTATAGGTGGATGGATGGGTGGGTGGGTGGATGGATGGATGGATGGATGGATGGATGGATGGATGAATGGATGGATGGATGGATGAATGGGTGAATGGATGAATGGATGGGTGGATGGATGGATGGATGGAATTTATTTGTTTGTTGAAAGAAATATTTTTATTCAGCATGAATGCATTAAATTGTTCAAAATGAAAGTAAAGACATTTATAATGTTGCAAAAAATGTAAATCTTTTTAAATCCATTTAAATAAACACTGGTTTTTAACTTTCTATATATAGAAAAATAAGCTTTTTATAGAATAGAGCACCATCACTCCATATAACAGTTTCGTGGTTTCCTTTTGCTAGAATGAAATGCATGCATTACTCATAAGATGTGCAGTTATGAATTACAGGAAGCATGTTTCTATTTATACAGTAACAGTAAAGTGCTCATGGATTCTGTCTGTCTGGACAACAAAGGAAATTGAGTGATCAATAAAATGAAGGCCGCCATGAAGTGAGGTCATTAAGAAAAAAATGTATCTGACAGAACGTCCCCCAAGCCTTTAGCCTGTGTCCATTTTAAGCTGGTTTTGCTTTTACTGGACCATTAGAGCAGTAATCTGAAGCTAAACAAAATGCACAAGTTCAGAGAGGTTCATTTGCTGTGACTGTGACGCGGAGCTGCGATAGTTAGTTTGTGATTGACTGTAACTTGTGGCTGTAAAAATCACATCATCATACACTTCTATAAACCTGTGGCCAACAGGTTTATGATATTCAACAGACATGACAGTAAAACAGACACCCATAAAGCAACACTTCAGTCTGTGCTGGCTTGTCTGTGTATCTTTGTGGGGTTTTTTTCTAGTAATTTTTTTCAGGGCATAATCAGTCAAAGTTTGTCTTAGGCTACCCAAATTGTCTTCTGGTGCCACAAGCACCATTAGCCAAATTTCACAATCAAAAACACATTTTAGGCACTGTGGTGTCGTGATATACATGTGATATGTAACTCTTTAATGTAATAGAAGTGAAATATAATGACAGTACTTGTCATATTTTATTGATACACCCATACTGATCCTAATGCAAATCGCTTAAGTTGCCTACTGTTGCTATGGTTACCTTCTCAGGTACGTGAACCTGACTGCTATTTGTGAGTGTTTATTTGGTGTCAGATGAATATATGTTGCTTTGATTTAACAGAAGGGTCAGACCATGCAAAAATGAATTATAAAAATATAGTGTCCAAAGAAAAATAGAGGTGCTCTAAAACAAGATGTTCAATGAATGATATGTGATTGCAGTGCAAAAACACACATTTTATCCAGTAGAATGTGTGCTGATTTGAAGAATGAGTTTTAAAACAAGTTAAAATTCAAATTCCAAATCACTGTCAAAACGTTTACGTACACTGTTCAAAAAAAAAAAGTTTTTTTTTTTTTTTTTTTTATAATTCTACTCAGCATGAATGCATTAAATTGATCAAAAGTGACAAAGACATTTAGTGTTACAAACTATTGGTTTCAAATAAACGTTGTTTATCTATTTATAAAATAATCTTGATAAAAAACCATCATGGTTTTTACAAACAATATCGAGCAGAACAACTGTTTAACACTGATAATATAAAAAATGTTTCTTGAGCAGCAAATCAGCATATTAGAATGACTTCTGAAGGATCATGTGACACTTAAAACTGGAATTTAAAAAAAAAGGAAAATAATTATTTGAAATAGTACAATATTTCACAATAAATACTGTTCCCTTTTGAGGGAACTCGCGCTGCATCCAAGGCGTCTTGGATGCAGTGTCTCGTTCCCTCTCTCAGGGAACTAGGGTTACAATCGTAGCCTGAGATGGTTTTTTCTATATTTTTGATCAAATAAATGCAGCCTGGATGAGCATTAGAGAAATCTTTCAAATCTCTGAACAGTAGTGTATTATATAATATTATTTGAAACTGAAAAACTTGGCGACCTTAAAATAAGTCTTATTTAAGAGTAACGACAATGGTGGGCTTTACTTTTTGAAGGTCGAGCAGGCTGAAGTCGCCTGAAGTGTGACAAAATACAGTGGAAATTCAATGTATGGACCTTTACTTCAGACTTCTTACTTCAGAAGAATATTTGCACACAAATATCAGTGAATGAGAGCATTATTACATCGAGACATCACACATACAGGGCACACAAAGACATATTTCCAGAAAGTAAAAGCTATGACCTCTCGGTCTACACTTTTAGAAAAATAATACGCTTAAACTAGATTGAACTCCATGTCTCACTTATAAAAAAAAGAACAATATTTGAGATAAAAAATGGACTATGCTACATAAAAGATGTGAGGTTTTGATAACCTTCAAGCTCCTTCTGATAACCGGTGGATAAAATGATGTCCATTACAAAAGCAGCACTTTTAATCTCTAATTCCCAGTGATGTTTGGGCCTTTTTCTAAAATGACCATCCACTTTCATTTCCATTTCACACCTTTAAACTTCAACTTAGACCTTGCAGCGCCCTCATATATTTAGCTGGCAGTTTTCCTTTTTTCCTTACTAGAAATAATGACAATCTAGATGGTCTGACAATACCTAATGGCAGCCCTGTGGCCTAGACATATGGTCGATGTATGACTTTTGACCCCTTTTTCATAGCTTCAAAAGTTTCTTAATCAAATCTGTCCCTTTAAATGCATTTTATGTTATTAAATTCAGTGCAGGAAAACAACATGTTCTAACACCATCATTGATTGTGAGTTCATCCTCGGTTGGTTATTGCCTGTAGATGAGCGATAGCTGCAGAACTCCCTTCATGTGAAGGTTGGACTATATAAAGTTTTCTCTAAACGACAATTATTTTGATGTAGCCCCCCAAAAAAGCCTGTTTTCCATGTTGAAAAAAAACTGAATATGACTTACCTGCATTGTTGCATCAGGAGTGGAGGAAGCGTAGAAAAAAGAGAGAGAGAGAAAAAACAGTTAGACTAACTTGGGGTAGTTTTGTGAAGAATGCACACTTTGGTGCATTGACAGACACCTTGAAAATCCAATAATAATGCTGTTAAAGTGCACACACAGTTATTTCTTAAATTTACATGCTTCCTTATCTTCACCCCAAACTCACAATAGGCTCATAAAAATGACTGGAATGTGTTAACACAAACCAAACGCTACACGAGATAAAAATGAGGGTGCCCTGAAAACAGAAGGGGTGCCGTATTGATAAAGCTGAGCTGTCAACATTGTTAAAGGTTAACATCGCTTCTTCCAGTCAGCGAGTGTAATGGAGTGCTTTCACCGCAGGTAGAGTGATTCACCGCTCTGCAGAAGAGGAAAGACTCCTTGCTGAGAGTGACAAATGCCAAATCCATGCGTTTCTTAAACTCTTTGTCACACCTGGAGTAAACCTAAAAGCCTCAAAACGCACGTGTCAAAGTTCTTTTTCGTTCTTCTCTTACTACTCTCGCAGCACAATATTGGTAGCTAGAAGCTGCCCACACTGCTTTGATGGGCATTTAGACGAATAAGAAATGCTCTGCACGCTTTCTTCTCAATAACATAATAAACACAACAGAAGAAAGCATCTCAAAGCAATGTGAAAGCAAATGGAATGTCAATATTTTTGCACCAAAAAAAAAAAAAAAAAAAAATTGGACCAACTATGAAATACCACAGAAGTTTCTTTCCACCTCTAAAAAGAAACTTCTCACAATTCCGACTTTTTTCTCAAAATTGCCAGTTATAATTTCAAAATTGCAAGATATGAACTCAAAATTGCGAGAAATAATATTAGAATTGCGAGTTATATCAGAATTAAGTGAAATAGTCTGAATTGTGAGAAACGTATAGATTCTAATGTCCAATTCTGAGGAAAAAAAGACTTTTTTTTCCTCAGAACTGCGAGTTTATATCTCACAATTCTGACTTTTCTGAGAAAAAAGTTAGAATTGCGACATAAACTCGCAATTCTAAGAAAAAAGGTCACAGCGAGGTTATTTCTCTCATATCTGACTTTATAACGCGCAGTTGTGAGAATTTTATCTTAGAATTGTGAGACAAAAAGAACCTTTTCCAGAAAGTTCGCTTGGCAAGCTGTTTCAAACATCCAAAACAAACTTTATTTTGGTCTGATTTTGTTTGAAATACACACCAGTTCTTCAACTGCGCTTGAAGTACACTGGAGCCTTAAGACGGCCAGACTTGTACATTGGTACTAGTTAACAATAATGACCAATAAACATTATGCACAGTGGGATCCGAGAGTCTGAAACTACTTGTGAAAATGTTTTTTTGGGGATTTGTTTAAATTTATTTTTTCCTATAAATGATATTATCAGCACAACAATTTAAGTGAAAAGTTTAACTGAAAATGTGAGAATTTCTTAATATTTATAACTTGCTTTTGTTTCGATGAGAGCAGTACTCGAGCTGAAAGGACTCCACAAGGAAAAAAAAAAATCCATGATCTGTGTTTTCAAAATATTTCAAATAGCATCTTTTGCTTCAGTGGAAGTAAGATCATCTGACCTTTTGAGGAGTTTGGATGACACAAATTTGTTTACAATTGATTTGTGACCTAGAAATAGTATAGCATCTTAAATATTTCTACTTCATTTCACATCATAGCCTCCAACTTTTTGTTCCTTACTGTACATACACAACCATTAAATTCATTTATTTTTGGTAAAAAAAAAAAAAAAATATTCAGCAAGTACACGTTAAACTGATTAAAGTGACAGAAAAGACAATGTCAAATCAATCTTGACTTTCTATTAATCAAAGAATCCAGAAAAAAGAAAAAAAAATCTAATAATTGGCAGAGGATGCGTGTACGCAGCAGTTCTGATATTGGTTTTTAATTTGAACACATTACCCATGAGGCCAATCAAGCATATCACTAGCATCAAAGCCGATAGAATGGGTGGGCGAGGACAAACTACCGAAACTGTTCTCTTAGATGCTCCTGGTGCAAAGAAAATAGAGCACACACCATTTTGTACCTTTGCTGTAGAGTTTTAACAAATAATGACATTGCCTTGAGGGAGAAGCCAGCATAGTGATTTACATTGAGTTACTGTGCTCTTCCAGCCAGAGATGTGAACACATTCATGATAATGTGATGCCTGCAAAGTGAAAATGTTTGCTTTGTTTTGTCACACATCTATTCTCTTCTCAATAAAGTAACGAGGCAGTGGTCCAGGTCTAGCTTTGCTCAATCACACAATGAAGAAACAGTGAGAAAAGGAAATAGATATTTCTCAGGATACCTTTCTGCAGAACTAGCATGTTTGCTAACGCCTCTAACAGTGTAAATCTCGTCAAATGAAAAAGACAAGGTGAAAAGACGTATTGAGGATAATTTAAGGATTTTATTTTAAAATCGTCTATTGGTGAAATAGACGTATTTATACGACAATAGACGTTAAATCCTTTTTTTCATTTATTTGAAGAAATTAATGTACTATATTTTGTTTCAAGGAGATTTATTCTTTAATATGCTCTATTTGGGGGGGGGGTGTCACAGTACTTACTTGACAATATTTACCTCTAGATTGTTCACCATATATAGAGAGATGAGTAATGCCTAGTTACTTATTAGAGTATTTTCAGACATGATACATAATAACTTTCTTTTATTTGCGCTTGGATATATATTTAGAAATTATCAAAGAATTTGTAGTTTGTGATTTGTAGTTTGTGTGAAGATCACAAATGTGACTATTTTTAAGTTTTTGCATGTGTGTGTGGTCCTGGTAAACCCAATATTACAGGGACAAAATGTACCCACAAACATGGCAATATCAAAAATTCTTGTCCTTATGGGGACATTTTTTTGGTCACCATGAGAAAAACGGCTTACAAATCATAATAAGTGATGTTTTTATTTTTGATTTTGTTTTTTGAAAATGTAAAGCTGCGGAAAGTTTTCTGTGATGGGTAGGTTTAGGGGATAGAATATACAGCGTGTACAGTATAAAAATCATTATGTCTATGGAAAGTCCCCATTGTGTGTGTTTATATAGCGCCACAAAAATCACCAAGTTTCGAAAACCTTCCAATGAAGTTAAGAAGTGACCGAAGACCACCACCGAGTTAAGGTAAGACAGTTCATATGATGGTCATATATATTCATAGCACCAGAGGCTATTTTCCTTCACGAAGGTATAACTATCTACTTAATGAGAAAGCCCAAAATCTAAATAACTGTTTGTCAAAATTACACTTTAATAAGATATTTCAAATTTGACAATATTGGCATCAAAAATTGTGCTTTTTAAGTTCAAATCACACCACACTATTTATGGGGCTGTTTCGGCTAACGCTAATGTGTGTTTAGAGTAAACAAACAGGCAATTGGTTCTACAACCACTATTAGTGTAAAGGCTAGTCCTTTTAGTCCAGATTTTTGCACCAATTTGCAGTCTGGATGAGTCTATGCAAATTGTCGGAAACTTAACAGTGTGTATTTGGTATATTTTACAATTGTTTAGCTATGACCTCAGCTGTACAATAATTCCATCCAGTCTGAGGATTTCAAAGATAGATATTATGAGCCGATTTTAGAACACGTATCAGAGCACAATGTGCCAAACTGATTTAACGCCACTCAACTCCAACTCCAAAGTACAACAACACAATAATATAGACCTTGGAGGTGGAAGATGCTACTTCAGTACTTGAAACTTACACATTACTGACTCACAGCTAATACTAGGGAAGTTGGGAACACAAACAAAAAGGCAATTCAATTACACAGCACTCAGTGCTGGGATGAATGGAATAAGAAACTCCCTTTCAAAGACTTCTGAGCTTCACCCACACACAATCAAAATGCTGCTTACCCAGACTGTCTTGCTATTACAAGAACAACATCGACCGGTCGCCCACATAGGACAAGTGTCATGACAATAGTCATCAAGACCTATCACATTTGCATTTGTAGTCATGTATAATCTCTCATGTCAAGCGGTTCCCCTCGCTGCTGCCTGAGATCTATCCGCCATGTCTGTTTTTAATTACATCTCACTCAGGATTTGACCGAACAATACCGAACAATTATTTCTCTAGGCTTCTTCTATTGAATCGTGCTGCAGGCTTTTGCAAAATAAGCAGGATTCTGGTCAAACTGCACTACTGGGTTCTTTGAGGGAGTTTTGTTAAAGCATGTCGGCGGTGACCTCACAATACGGGTAAAGTTCATACCATGAATCCTTTTCAGAGTCCAGATGTTACCCTTTTTCAGTATTCTGCATACACCATCTTGGACATGCACAAGCTGCATATCAATTGCATGAATAACTTAATGCTCACCAGAACAGTTTAAGATGGTGGAAACTACATTAAGCACTCCCAAGGCCAATGGCCAAGGTAAAATTCATGAAAAAATGATGTGCTTTAATATGGCAATTTTGCTGTACTCACGTGGTTCACCTAGATTTCAGCTCCCCGAAAGAGTAGAAAAGCTCTCCAGGAGGAAGGGATGGATGGATGGATGAAAGATAGATAGATAGATAGATAGAAGGATGGTAGGTAGGTAGGTAGGTAGATAGATAGATAGATAGATAGATAGATAGATAGATAGATAGATAGATAGATGCAAGGATGGAAGATAGATAGATAGATAGATAGATAGATAGATAGATAGATAGATAGATAGATAGATAGATGCAAGGATGGAAGATAGATGGATGGATGGATGGATGGACAGACAGATGGACAGATGGATAGACAGATAGATAGACAAATAGACAGAGACGGATGGATAGATGGATGGATGGATGGATGGGTGGACGGATGGATAGATAGAAGGATAGATAGATGGACAGACAGGTAGACAGGTAGACAGATAGACAGATAGATAGATAGAGATAGATAGATAGATAGATAGATAGATAGATAGATAGATAGATAGATAGATGCAAGGATGGACGGATTGATATATAGATAGACAGATGGACAGACAGGTGGATGGATGGATGGATGGATGGATGGATGCAAGGATGGATGGATGGATATATAGATGGATGGATAGATGTATAGATGGAAAGATAGATTATGTCTGGACAAGACAGAAATTGTGATCAAGAACTTATTTTTGCAGTGTATCAAACATAAGAGTTACTTTCAAACCTATTTCTCTGTCATTGACTGAAGCTTCTATAAGGAAATTCGCATCAGAAACATCAGACTATGTAACATCTCCTTTCTGAACATTTTTCCCCCTCTCACTTCATCCAATAGATAATGCCAAATGTTTCTAAACTATCCACTTGAGCAGGACGTCTTTGTACTTTCACACGCTTTGAAATTTAATGCTGTCGCAAAAAAAAAAAAATACTTGCAATCGGGACCTTTCATTTCTGTTTAGAACTGAATGACACTTCAATGGGATTAAAACTAACAATTAAGACCAACCATTTTAAACCGAAGGCTTCAGGCTGCCCACATTTTCTTCACTATGCTTTTCACACTAACAGCTCAAAATTAAACATTTAAATAAAATATATATTAATATAAATATTTCAGCTCCTACATTATTTCTAGGTCACTAACCATGTGAACTCCTTCCCTTCCTTTTTCGTCAGATGCTCTTTTGATCATCTCAAATCATGCTGGATAACATAATCATGAAGTTTTTCACAAACTTGTGGGGTTAATACAGTTTGAGTGCTGCTGTCATTAGTCATTAAAGCAAAAGAGGGACAGATCCCAAGACAAAATGACAGCAGTTTGGAGAAGAAAAAGTATTAAATTAGAAGGAAGGGGGAAAAATAAATAAATAAATAAAATAAAAAAATAAAAATCACACTAGGTCTCATTCTTATGTTATGTTACATTACAATGGAAAAATGGATAGGGATAAATGCTGCTACAGGGTATATATATATATATATATATATATATATATATATATATATATATATATATATATATATATATATATATATATATATATATATATAAATTCAATCAAGGAACCTGTAGCAGCATTTATCCCAATCCATTTTTCCATTCAATTCTCCCTTTACTTTTATGTTCCTCTTTCTTTTCTCTTTTAATGTGATTGGATAGTTCAGTTGTAAAAGAATATCACGCTGAGATCAAGCTTGACTCATTCTATAAAGATTAAACCCATCTCAGAATAAAATAATTGCATAAACGGTGTCTCTTGGCATGTTTTGCTAAAGTTGCGTACGGCAGCGCTAGGTAGGCTAACCCACTCCGTTCAAAATATTCAACACATGATAAGGCGATCATGTTAATCCTTTTAAAGAGATCTAAGTAGCTAAGCCTCCTAAAGCTGAAGTCACCAGGAGAAAGATAATAAGAAAATCTAAATAATAAAATTGTAGGGAATCGAAGATTAACGGTAAAGAACATTAAGAAACTAGATATACTGGGCCATTTTCTTAGACGCAATCAAAGGGCTCAGAGGTTTCAGAGCTTCTATTTTAACTTCTTTGCTTCAAGGCTTAAAGAAACTAGTCCAAATCGTTAACAACCCAACCTTGGCAGGACTTGTCACTTGAAAAGTCATTTTTACCCTCTGAGACGTCTTATAAAGACACTGTACAGGAACACGTCGGCAGACAATCTCGTTCCCTGGCCTTGTGGGTAAAGGTCTCCATGAGAGAGTGGATATATCAGGCTCACCTATCTGAGGTGTCAGCTGAAAGGCAAGTCTATGACTCAGGCCTCGTTATATTTTATGTGTACAGGGTATGTGACTTTTTCTCATCAGCTTACTGTCAGAAAGCTTAAGAAGGAGCCTAATTTATCTGACATAGATCAAACCGTTCTTAATGCATCTGACATCCATTTTGATGAGGTCTCGGCAATGTGAGACCAATAGGTTCTTGTACAACAGGGCTGTTTAATTGACCCTCTCGCTCCATGTTTTATTCTGAGCTAATAGAGCAGCACTTATCACCGACGTGATTTTTGAGGAAGACAAAGTTACAAGATCAGGCTTGGAGGTCAATTGAGAGACTTTGGGATGTTAACTGCCTCACACCTGCTCGACTAACAGACGGCACGTGGTACAAGAAAACCCTTTTTCTGGCTCTGTGAGCGAGATGATATATTTCATCTCAATGTTCCTTACGTCAATAGTTAAGGAGTTAAGGAAGAGACTCATAAAGATCACTTAAATGTAATATACTGGTCTCATTCACTCACCCTCAATTCGTCTTCTTTTGTGGAACACACTGCTCATTGCTAAAAAAGGCAATAAAAATAACCACGATTCCAAGTCAACAATCAGAATAATGAAAATTACAGATAAACAGGAGTGAAGAGGTTTGCTTGTGAACAACTTACTGCGATTAAGTCCTTGTGAAATTGTTGATGCATATGTAAACGTATAGTCATTCAAAAATGGTGTAAAATGAGATCACAGCTGGGTCTTCTAAAATGAGACGATTTAAGATCCATTATAATGCAGATGAAAGAATGTTCATTTTTGAGTGAATTATCCATTTTAAGAATCTCAGATGCTTAACACAGAGAATGGAGATTTTATCTTGGCATATTATTCATCTGTAATTTAATAGATTTAAATTTAAATATTTCCCTCGAATATAAGTGTAAAAAAAAAAGTAAAACGTAATAACACAAAATGTCCCTTCCTTTGTGAAGATTTGAACAGTAATTACAGGAATGATCAGCATATTGAAGAGATAAAAACAGCATTTTTAAAGTGCTTAAAGCGTTTCTAATTAATATATATATATAATATATATATGTATATATGGATGGATGGATAATTGCTTCGAGTAAATGTATCTTGTTTTAAGTATATTTCGATATTCTAATGTACAAGACAGAAATTGTGATCAAGCAATTATTTTTGCAGTTTATCAAACATACTGTCAAACCTATTTCTCTGTCATTGACTTCTATAGCACAAATTAATTATTATAAGCTTCTAGCACTTCCTTATTCTGCATGACCATATTCTACATCCCTAAAATCTAAACTTAAATGTTACAACAACTACCTAACTATTAATAAGTAACATATTAAGAGTTTATTTAACTAAAGTCACAGGTAATAGTTTATACATGTTCCCCACACCATATAGCGATTGAAATCATGGCCATCAGGTGCAAATGAAGTTAACATGCAGAAAAGGAGTGTGGTGTGATGATCTTTAACCCCCAAGGTCCAGGAGCCCATCAAAGTGCTACGGATCCAAGCACACATACAAGTCTTCATGCAACGGTAAGCATTCCTTGGGTGATTAATCTACTGGGGCCATCCATGTGGGCGGAGAGGTGGGAGTTGATTGGCAGGTCAAGGAAAGGCCTTCAAGAGATTTTACACTCGAGGATTGTCTTCCATGCAAATAAAGATTGAATGTGCTCATTTGTCTGCTTTTTATGTTTCAACACTCACCCAGAACGAGATAACCTCTGTCTGTAGCGTTTAAAAGCAAGACAGTTATCCATATAACATACAACCAGCACATGAGGATTCACATTCATCTCTTATTAGTCCTGTCAAGCAGATGTAACTGGAACAGACAGAGTGTAAAATCTCAGATTCTGTCTTGTAATTTAAACTTGTGAGATAAAGATCCGGAGCAAGGTGAAGTCAATGTGGAGTGATTGAACAGGAGGAGGCACCACCTGGCCTGAATTCATAAACGCAAGAAATTTATGACCCTCCCTCAGCAAACACAGTGAAGGAAGAGGTGTATATTTCCCTATGACCTCCATTTAAGTTAATGAGCTTCACTATCAGTGTATGGTCTTTTTGACCTCATCTTTGACACAGTTTTACTATTAACACACTGGAGGGAAATTAAATCGCAGCTCGCTTAACATGTTTACAAGTCTTTTCAGCACACAATTGCTTACTTTACAATTAACTATGTGAACGGAGCGTTCTTTAGAACTCCCGCAGTAATATAAGCGATATGGAAAACTTCAGATGAAATGTCACTTACTGGTGTGTTGCGCATCAATAGTGTAATACTTAGTTTATAATCAGAATATACTCATTTAAATAGTCAGGCATAGTATTAATTCAGTTATTCAAATGTAAGACGCCATAAAAAATAAAATAAATAAAAAATAAAGACGTACCTCGTTGTTCCTCTTGGCTTAAAATCAATTCGACCATCAGTTTTCGTGTGAAAAAAAGCACACAGATTTATTGTGCACTATAGCTAGATTCATTGAATAAAATGTGAGTTTTCACAAGCGACGGACAGCTGTTGTAATTACAAAGGGCTTTCTGTGTAATTCAATCACAAGAAAAGTTATTGTTTTTCATGAGATTTTGTGAGTACTTCATATACCACATTGACAAAATGTATTTTGAATCCTATTTATTTTAAATGTTTAATACTTATTAAAAAGCGAAATTAAGTGGAAAAACTATTAAAGGGAATGGCCGACAAACTCAAATAAATGGTACTCTGCCGCCATCTGCTGGCTAAAGTGGTAATTAATGTCTTTTTTATTTTGAAATAAATGTTTTCTATCAAATGTTGGATTTCCTACATTTTGAATCGTTTGGTTTTACAATACAAACGATCTTAGTAGGATAAACAAATAATGTCTGTGGCCATCACATTAAAAATAACATTTGAATTAGGGAAAAAAAAAAAAAAAAAAAAAAAGTGTGTGTGTGTCTAATTACTGACACAACATTTTTTAAACGGTCCTAATAGCTTCTTCTTTACTGAAATCAACAAAACTGGTTTATTGGGAAATTTGGAAAATGTGATAACTGTATAAAAATATGAATACTACATTAAAAAAGTCAACCACTGATGGTTTTGTGTCTATGTACAGAATGATAGCTAATAGTTCAATTGGTTTAGTGACAAACAGGAAGTAACCGTGCAAATAGTCAATTGTCCCAACCATTCGCAAGCTCCCAAGCAATAAATCCTAGGTTAAGTTTTATCGCCAGCTAAATTAACATATTAAAGGTAGGGTAGGCAATTTATTTTAAAAACATTTTTTGCAATACTGATTGAAACTTCACATCCTGATAGCAATCAATAATAGAAGTGGTCTAAATATTAAAACATGTACATATACCTTCTGTGGAAGTCTCAGGACCAAAAATATGTTCGTCCAATCATTACATTCGGGCCAACGAATGTATTTCCATACCTCCGCGCACCCTGCTCGCGCAGACATCACACATCACACATCAGCACGTTCTGAAAGGCTATACAGAGTTGTAGACAGACGGAGTGCCACAAAGAAACAGCAGCCACCTTACTGTTCCTCGCGAACCTAAACAACAAGCTCATGCTCCATAACCATAATTACAAGGTGGACACCTGTGATTTTGTACCCGGAGCTGTTCATGTTCTCAGACTCGAATTATGCATTTCTATATCAACACTATCAACGTCGAAATGAATCACAGCAGTCAGGGGGTATAAGTAAGAGCTCTGTAAGTTGTTTACATTCATTATTATTGCAATGTTATGTGCTTTGAGACATGATGTAATTTAATGCTGTCTCTTGTGACACTTTGCAGACTCTGCTCTGGCTGTACACGCTTTGGAGAGCGCTACTTTCAAAGCAAGCATGATATTGCTAGCTTCTCCAAAATTGCCAATCCTACCTTTAACAAAACTTAGGTTTTGATAATAAATGATAAAATCATCAATTGTTGTATTATCAGTTAAACTTTCATTTACAAAATCCTCAAACACCATCTCAGGTCATAGACATCCTTTACAAACTGTTAGGGCAATGCTAAAATTGCTAGCAGACATTTCACATAGTCAAACAAATTCACATGCACATTTATGCATTCGGCAGACATTTTTAGATTGATTTAAAAAAGTACATTCAGGCTATTCATTTTGATCATGATGAGTCTGCTATAGGCATTGCCACTGCATTAACTATATTCAAGTAAGATAAAATGAACTATGTCTTTACTCCCATTGGTCATTGTAACACTGCTTATTTGCATAAAGTTAAACTAAGTTCAAATCTGTTGCATTGTCAAAGGTTGACTCATGTCATCTCAAATGGCCAACTCATTAAAAATGATTGACTTCAGATTGCTTTATTAAACTAAATCACTGTTGCATGACATTTATAGCTCCAGCGACTGGCTCAAATTCTGGTGACTATGCTTATAAGCACTGGTGCTAACTACTTATAGCTGTGGAGTTTAAAGTAAAATTTTGGTTTGTTCTAAAATAATAATACTTCAAAAAAAGACTTCAATCATTTAAAAAAATAAATTAATAATAATATTATATATATATATATATATATATATATATATATATATATATATATATATATATATATATATATATATATATATATATATATATATATATACATTCTGCAATGTGTTATTTTATAATAATAATAATAATAATAATAATAATATTATGTAATCATCATGGACCCTATTTCCACCAAGGGAGACAGAAACACCACAGACAGTAACAATGTTTACATTTTTTCTTTCTTTCTGGGGAATCAACAATCTAATATCTTACTTCTTGTTGTCTCTGAATATTAAAGTCGGCATGAAATGGAAGTTACCATAGTCATTTCTTCCATATTGTGACATATATTTGAGTGAAATGGCTTATTGGAAGAAAAAAAAGGAAAAAAAAAAAACAAAGTAGGGCAGGACTTGATTTTGCCCATCAGGAATTGATTGGATAATTGGATCATTGTCATTTGCTATTTCTGCGAACTCATGCGAGTGACAGGTTGTCCTGCCCTCACGCCGAAAAACACAATGTTGTTGCTAGTGCGAGGGGAAGTTATTTTGATTAACGTTTACTATGGTACAAGGATTTAAAGAAATAATGTGCACGGGTAAATCATTTATAACACTACATGTAAACATGCAATATTCCATTAAAAAAGAAAAGAACTGACCATTTTGATTTCATGGTGACTTTAAGCTGGGAGCATTTTAACATCAAAAGTTTTAAAAATGTAAACTTAAAATTGGTTGTGATTGGCTGTAGTTATCACAGAACCATTTTGCTTTCAGTGAGAACAAAACAAAAAAATGTGTCACGTTGCACCTGGTTAGAACACACTGTAGATTTAAAAGACTGGAATGAGGGGGTTAAAGTCCACTAGCCCGGGAAAATAAGTGATGTGACAGAGAGGATATAATGGACTTCTAAATAGGACTCATTCACTCTCTTTGTGCCTTTTTTCCCCTGCTCCATCTCGCCTCAGTCAGCCCACACTGCTCAGAGATAGCAGAGTAGGAGGACCATCTCCTAAAGCTGTAATGGATTAAATAACTGACAAAGGAACCACCATCAGTCCTCTCAAGCAATCATGTCGAATTCTGTGCGAGTCATTTGTTTCTCTTCTCTGTCATTCTTTCCGTTCTCCTCCTCATCTCAAGTAAAGGGCCACAGGCTAATAACGCAGCTGCACGGCAGAAGTCATCAGCTGTGAGAGTTGAAAATTCAATTTGTGGATCTCCCACATACCCATAGCACGGAAACTTTCACAAGCTCTTATTTGTTAAATCAGCCAGAATACCGTGCTACGACACTGCATTACCATTCAAGCAATGATCATCAAGAGGGGACGGTGAGTAATGGTACAGAGAGAGCTGGCAGCAGCTGTACTACTGACACAGCGGCATGCAGTTTCGGCTCACTGTGTTCCTGAAAACCCCCGGAAGCTAACTGCCCTCTGCATAGTGCAGTGCCAATGGCTGGCATTGAGATTTAGAGTTTAGCTCTGTTCCAAAAGCTAGTAGGCCACCTACCTGGAAAGCATTTTAAGGGCCGGTTCACACATAATACCTTTGAAAAACGCAAGATGAGGGAAGTGGAATGGGAAAAACCACAAGGTCTCCAGATGCGTCTTTTAAAAGTTGAACTGTTTAACTTGAGCAACGCGTTTTTAGAATGCCGGGTCATGCGCGAGACGCTGCAAAAGACACAAGACACAACCGCAATGGTCAAACACGTTTGTCTAGTACGCGTTTACACAGAAAAAAATTACGGAAAAGTAGCGCGGTGGAATGGAAAAATGTGTTCTGTCTGAATTTATATCGTCGCGGATACACTATAAGGACAATTCAACCTAGGACATTTCTGCAAAATTATATTGCATTGCTTCTTGCATGTTTCACAGCACATTCAAAGTGAAATGTGGCATGAAAACTAATACATACTGTTGGTGTTTTAATGCCACTCATTTCAGAAACTGCAGTTAATTGTGCGTACAGGTAAACTTGTACAGCAGCCTTTGTTTCGTAAGTATTTTTGCCATTTCATATTGGGATTTTATATATATTTTTATATATATATATATATATATATATATAAACAAATAGTTGGTCTCTCTTTGAAGGTGTATTGTTATTGTTCAAAATCAATTCCCATACAGATAAATTAATGGGATTTTTTTACATCGCAAAACTGGCTGTTGCACTCTATTGGTATCCATTGTGAGTCGAGTCTTCCGTGAAGAAAACTACGGTAACGCTTTATTTCGATAGACCACTTCGGACATTCTACTAACTATAAGTAACTTTGCAACTACATGTCAAATAGCAGTCATTAGAGTATTAGTAGACTCTCTGCTTAACTTTGCAAGTACATGTC
The DNA here is from genome assembly GCA_038088235.1 of Zacco platypus. Lineage (NCBI taxonomy): Eukaryota > Metazoa > Chordata > Actinopteri > Cypriniformes > Xenocyprididae > Zacco > Zacco platypus. The sequence goes on from CM076082.1 coordinate 6,844,464, forward strand.
AACTTCTTCTACTAACCCTAACAGTCTACTACAGTCTACTAATACTCTAATGGAAGTTGACATGTGGTTGCAGAGTTACTTATAGTTAGTAGAATGTCTAAAATGGACTATCAAAACAAAGTGTAACCAAAGCTATTTGTACACACATGTGCCTGTTTAGAAAGTGCTTATAAAGGCACTCAAGGTTTTTCAAGAGAGCCACATTTGTCCAAGGCGAGGGGTGCATAACACAAAAACACAAAAACCTTTGACTCTTTCAACTAATGATGATCTTGTTGGACAAAAATTATACAATGAACTCTGACCTGTATTGCTTCATGCATATGCAGAAAGGCAATCATATATCTGACCTTATATTTATAACTGAATAAGATCATGTACAGTCAGCCAATTATTCCAAAATAACCCAGCCAGGGTGAAAACCCCAACACAAAGAGGAAGGCTATTGAATCACCCAGAAAGAGTTTATTTTGCAGCAATGAGCAGCCAATTGTACATTATCACATGTATTAGATGCCTACCAAATAAACAAATACATTAAGATATTCATTTGAGTTGAAATGGCTGGGTCCTTCCGTGTCAACTTAAATATGTCCCCAGCTCAAATTTTTGATTTTGTGAAAACTTTATGTAGAAAGACAAACATAAATAGTAATGAAAGCTAAAATATTGAATGTAATATATGTATATTTACTGAGTAATCCACTATTTTATAGAGGCGGTCAAAATGACAAATTTTCACCATAGATTTGGATCCAAGTTAGAGGGGTGTAAAAATGACTTTTTACAAAAATAAAATCACAAATTTGAGCCAGGGAAGTTCCCGAAATTTGGTTGATGTGACACGGAATGACCAACCAAATGTACACATAAGCTCACTGGAAAAACGTGCCTGTGGTGACATTTCTGTTAAATGATTACGCTGAAAATGACATTGCACATTTTGTGATGCTTTCAAAGTGAAATGTCCAGTGAGCAGCATTAAACAGGTTTAGTTTTATCAGAAACAGATGTTTTGAGGTCATAACATTTTGTGCAAGGAACTGTGCATGCCTTTATTTATTGATTATCTGGCCCGTGATCATATTTTGTGAAAAGGAATACAAAATGTTGGTGTTTTACTGACACTAGTGTTCATTTCAGCTGGAGAGTGCACTGATTTGTATGTATAGGTACATTTTTGGAGATATTTAGAAAAGTAGGTGGAGGCAGGTTTTACTTTTTTTAAGAAATGGTACATTGTAGCGGCCATTTTGCACAAAAAAAAAAAAATACATCAGATTTCTGCAACTTACCAATCAGAATCAAGTATTTCAGAGATCTTTGCAATATGTGTTAGCTTGACCCATTAGCACACACACACACAAATACATGCTACGACTACAAGTATAACACCTACGCAGCTCTAGACATAATGGAACAGAAGGGTATATTTTCATGCAATAATTTTTAATTAGCTATCCAAAAGGACAATGACCTACATGCATAAAGCCCAGGAACCAACTGCCATCATTTACAGTAATTTACCGCACTGCTTAGCTGAGTTACCGTGGTCATCCGTGATTAAAATGTTAACATTACAATCATGCAGATGCCATTTTGAGCACAGTTGCTACGAATTACACGCATGACTTCAGGTAGCTTGCAAGCAGAGAAAACAAAAGGCACGCAAACAATCAACTACCAAAATATAAACAAACAAACCCTCCTATACAAATCCCAAAATGCACCTGATGCACCTCCCCGCTGAGTTAGAGTGCCGGTGTCTGCCAGCCCCGGTTTGGGCAGCGGCGCGTACACAAAGACAAAAAGTCGAACAGCCGAACCCACCCCTCTTTGTCAGCTGTCGACCCCATTAGCAGTTTGGGGTCTGCGTAAATTATGCAGCAGCTTAAATTCATTTTTAAATTTTAATTGTGGGCTGTCTGGAGACATGCATTAAGGGAATCCTCCTAAGTGATTTTCAGCATCCTAGGCTACATTTAACTGCTCATTACAGCGGTTCGGAAAGTGGATGTGAGAGAGGGAGAGATGGATGGGAGGGGCCGTCGCTTCCTCCCTTGAGAGCCTTTGCGTGGAGCTCTCTGACAACCGCTGGCCCCTCAGCGGATGGCGTAAGGAGACCCACTTTAGCCTCCACGTCTGCAGCTCTAGGGGGTAAAATTATCTGGCGAACAGTAAGAGCCCCACGTTGCAATCATCAGCGATTAACCCACATTTAGCAACCATGAAATTATCCCGTGTCAAAGTGATGTTTGTCAGTTGGGTTTCATGAGAACATTTTCTAAAAACATGAAAAGAAGCACCGATGCTAACTCATGTCTGCAATGCTAAATTAAAAGTAATGCTACTGTACACTGCAAAAACCGGGTTTGTTTTCTATTAAAAAATATATAAACATTCTTAAATCAATATATATTTACTTGAGAAGCAAAATGACTGGGAATGGGATAGTTCACCCCAAAATGAAAATTCAGTCATTAATTACTCACCTTCATGTTGTTCCAAGCCTGTAAGACCTTTCTTCATCTTCGGAACACAAATAAAGAGCTTGTTGATGAAATCTGAGAGCTTTCTGTCTCTCTATTGACAGCTACACAATTGACACTCCAACGAACAAAAAGTTCAAAAAGAGATCATAAAACTAATCTACATGAATTGAGCAGTTCAACCAAATTTACAGAAGAAATAAATCACTTTATATAATGAACAGATTGAATTTAGGCTTTTACTCACATATAAACATTCATCAACTCACACATCAGTTGTGGTAAACAGAAGCTCAAGCATGTTTGATAGACGCATGAGGACACCAATGAGGTTTATTCTCGTGTGTTATGCAGCACGTTTGAACTACCAGAAGGTGTTTGTTCTCACTCATCGGTTGAGCTTCTGTTTATGTTCGCTGATTAATGTTTATATGTGAATAAAAGCCTAAATTAAATCAGCTCGTCATATAAAGTGATCATGTCTCTTCAGAAAATGTGGGCTAAACCGCTCAATTCATAAGGTTTAGATTCATGATCTCTTTATGGAGTTTTTGGAGCATCAAAAGCTTAATTCAAATGGAAAACAATATTTTTCTCACCCCACAGACAGAATTTTTCTTCTTTAAAGCATACACTCACTTAATTTTGATACATTTTCCAGTGAACAAGACTTAAGTAATTTTGCTTCTCAAGTAAATGCATTTTAAAGGGTTAGTTCACCTCAAAAAAAATGAAATTTCTGTCATTATATATTCACCCTCATGTTGTTCCAAGCCCATAAGCACTTCATTCATCTTCAGAACACAAATTAAGACATTTTTGATGAAATCCGAGAGGTCCCCCATAGAAAGCGATGAAATTACCAATTCAAGGTCCAGAAAAGTAGTAAAGACATTGTTAAAATAGAGATTACATTTTGTGCGCAAAATCAAAACAAATATAATGACTTTATTCAAAAATTTCCTCTCTACCCTGTCATTCGCATACACAGTTTATATTGAATTGATTGACTCACTGATATTGACTCATTATTGGCCGGCTCCTGCGTCAGGATCATACGCATGTGACATGGTGCTCACGTGAACAGCGTCGGCCAATACCGAGCAGGCGTTCGGACGTAAACATGGAAGCACTGCACTGCGTTGTGTAGGAGAATCACAGGGTACAGAAGAAACTGTCAATATATTTCTATATTTTTGTTTTGGCGCAAAAAAATATTCTTGTCGCTTCATAACATTAAGGTTGAACCACTGTAGTCACGGTGACCATTTTAACAATGTCTTTATTACCTTGGACCTTGAATGTGGTGATTTCATGGTTTCTATGGGAGATGAGCAACCTCGGACTTCATCAAAAATATCTTAATTTTTGTTCCGAAGATGAACGAAAATCTTGCGGGTTTAGAACGACATGAGGGTGAGTAATTACTGACAGAAATTTCATTTTTGGGTGAACTAACCCTTAAGATATTTGTAGTGTAAAACAAGACAATCAATCAATCAATCAATCAATCAATCAATCAATCATGATAATGAGATTTTTTAAATGTTTTTTTAATGTTTTAATGTTTTTGTTTTGATAATGCTGACTCTCACAAATATTGCCATATTAATGCCTGGGTACAGGCACAACGCTGAATTTTAAAACAAATACGCAAAGGAAAATGATCTGTAGTTTCCCACGCCTGCCAGATGAAAAGCTTTGAGCCCTTTTTCACCAGTGTTGACCAGTTTTCCCTTTTGTCACTTTAATCAGCTTTGGCTGTATGTGTGTTTACATTCAACACACTGATTTCTGCCAAGACCGCATTATCTTATCATTTCATAAATATACATGTAAATGACCTCTAATCTACTGATGTATAAACAGAGCACACCAATAACTAGAACTAAGATGTCCAAGGAATTATGCAAATTCAAGGGGCCGGACCAGGGGGCTTGTTTGCCCTCAAAGCAGCCCACATTAAACAGCTCATCTGGCAGAATTAGGCGTTCCGAGCCAAAGTAGGTTTAATCCTTCATTAGTTTAGCTATGCATGAATAGGTACGCTGTCGCTGGTGCCAACAGCACTGACTGTGCCGCAGATACTGAGTGACACTGAAAACTTTATTGGTTGATTTACATTTTGACGATAACGTCTGTTATTACACAAGAAAACGTTCATATCATCAAATGTGGCTCGCCACAACGGCAGAGCTAATTTCCACTACCCAAGGTCAAGATTAAATATTATTGGGCATAAAGATGAATAAAAGCTTGGCCATTCTTCTTATAATAAAGGGCCATGTCAGAGCAAATTCTCTTTCATTTGAAAGGAGACATTTTGAGATGAGCTAATCGTAAAAGTAATGAGAAAAGTAAAAGTCTATAAAGGTCTAAGGGTCATTGGAGTCATTAGTTTTATACTGCATGGTATTGAGTTCACAAGCAGCTCTTTACAAATATCTGAAGTGTGATGATGGCTGTGTTCAAAATCCCCCCCCCCATACCCTTAAATAGGGCACTATTTGAGGGGACAGCCATTTGTAGGGGTGTCCAAACTATAGTGGACGATATCAAGTGCACTCGTTCAATCCCACGATGCGCTGCAATAACGAGTGTACAACTGATGTACGTTCAACGGCTAGAGAATACCCATAATTCACTGTGAGAGCCACGTGCCAAATTAATTCCCGCATCTCGCCAGAAGATGGCACCCGTAGCGGAATCATTCGTCAGTCCATTTTCCAAACTGTGCTAGTCCAATGTGGCTACAGCGTAATATCGTACAGGGATAAGTGATTATTAAATTGTTTAATTAAGGTTTATACATAGTTTCCACAGAGTTCAATATAAATATTTTCATCTTACTACTGGAGCTGTCAGTTTGCTAAGTTTCAAAGGTCTTTTAAACAGCAAGCACAAACGATGCAAAAGCAGCAGCCCTTCAATTGCACTCAGTGTCTGAATTCACTCACGCGCTTTCATTCACTCCTTTAACTGGACTATATTAGTGGACTAATGTAGGGAATTGTGAACGAGGGCATGGGGGGGGGGTGATTTGGAACACAGCAATAATGTGCACATCTGTGCTCTTAAAAATACAGGTTCCAATTAGGGCCAAAATTAGTTCTTATAGCTGGATGCATCAGAACCCAGATTTTTTTTTTTTTTTTGATGGTATGGAATTACTTCTATTCAGCAAGGATGGAGCGGAAATTACAGTAAGGACATTTATAATGTTACAAAATATTTCTATTACAGATAAGCGCTGTTCTTTTGAACTTTGTCCATCAAAGAATCCTGAAAAAAGTATCACGTTTTCCACAGAAATATTAAGCATCAAAGAATGCATTTCAATATCAATAATAATAAGAAGTGTTTATTGAGCACCAAATCAGCATGTAAGAATGAAGTCTCCAGTGTCCTCAGAATGTGTCATTTATTATAGCTTGTCAAATCTGCCCCTATTTGGGTGTGAGTAAAAACATGGCATTTTTGTGTGTCCCTTTAAATGCAAATGAGCTGCTGCTCCCGGTTCGCTTTCCAGAAGAGGGTGGAGCTTTAACAGTTCGCGCTTCGGTTGCTCAACAATAACATACCTGGAGAATCTCAAAGTGAGGATTGTCAGTAACGGTGTTCAGCCTTACATTGTTCAAACCGGAGTCGTACACTGATGGAGAGATTCTAAAAGAAGTTACAACTTTTAGAATGAAACTGGAAGTTTCTGAATGGTTAGTGGATACATTTATGCAGTAGCAGTGGAGTTGATTCAACTCATCGACTAGAATGTGCAGTCATGTTAATCTTTTGTGCAAATCCAGCGTTGAATTGACCCTCGTTTGTGAAGCAGTCCGACGTAAAATGATGACATGGCAACAACTCTACCTCTTCTCTAAAACAGCCCAACATGGCCTCACCCCCTTTGTTGCGTGTTCCTGGGGGCAGGGTTTATGTAAATTTTGGGGTTAGTGATGTCACCAACCCGGGAAGAAGCTTGTTGCAGTCGCTACCAGCCATTTCGTCTTTAAAACAAAATATCTCCCTTTGCATTTAACTTTGTGTATCCTATCTTTGCAGATGTTGTTTATGCTCAAACAGCAAAATTATATACTAACTAAAGTTAAAAAAGTGAAATAATCAAGGATCTCTTTAAACAATTTTCACAATTTTTTACTTGCAGCCACTGTTGAACAGTATATATGCAAGTGTTAAAGGTGTAGTTTAAAAAAAAAATGAAATTATGTTGTCATTTACTTACTTTTATGTCATACAAAAAAATGTATGACTTGTAAGGTGTAAATTTTAAAGATTAACTATGCCGCTTGCTATTTTCCATGCACCCCCCCCCTGCTCTTTTATTAATGGTTTTTCAAGGATGAAAGTACAAGTAGCTTGCCCATGTTAACAGATGAATTTGTGGCAAAATCCCGAAGAGGTTGATTCAACAACCATTAGCGTTACCATCAAAATATATGGGTATAATTTCCCCTTTTTAAAAGCCTATTTGTTTTGCTGTTCTAACAATTACATGATAATTTACATTATTTGCATTAGCAAGGTATTAGTCTTTTAGACACCCCAAATTACTGACCTGAAGAACCAATAACGTAAACTAAGAACATTTTTTCTCCAATCTCCAAAAATACAGTCAACTACAAAGTGCTCCAAAAAACTATATTTATAAGAGTGTAAAGCATCCTTTTTCTTTTGTTCGGTTTTTGTTTTTAAAACAGTAATCTGGCAGCAGAAAGAAAGAGAACAAAACAGGCATTCTAATGGAGTAGAAAACAAAATGTGTGGCAGACAGACAGAGGAGAGGTCAGACAGAGATATCCAACTGAATGCAGAGTACACTTCACACAGAAAGTACAAAGAAACCAGACAAGGAAACACAACAGGATGCTGACGGGAAAGAAAAAAAAATCTCTATAATCACCGAAACGAACAGACGCTTCTTGACGTGCGGCAATAAACTAAACAAAATGGCGACTTCATCCTGTACATTTACTGATATTTGCTGTTGCAGTAAAATAGAGGGGGTTAGGAACATTAAGCTACTATGCAGTATGCTGAGCATCGACTGTAAGGGTCTTCCAGCAGGAGAACAGAACCACAGCACAGCAGGCTGTTATGGCTGCGAATCAATTTCCTCTTTTCTGATTAACACAGGTGTTTAGAGCACATAACAGGTGGCGGCGTTTATGAACATGAGAGACAATCAAGCCTGTGAGGATTAAACCAAATGGCTGTTCATGCTCCACAACATTGAACTCAACAGACTACATGAAGTGTGCATAGATCGCAAGCATGCATGAGGCAGCCTGCCTCTCTCAGGACCCAATTTGTGCATTCTTGTTGGGGAAACGTTTCCATTGGGGGGAAATCGATAGAATAATCAAGCTCTGAGTAATGTTTCCCAATCCCAGAGAAGGGATTACTAGGGGAAGTTGTCTCATCAAGGGACTACTTCTATTTTCACCGACTTGGCAATTTGTATCAGACATTACTAGTCATTTTGTGCGGTCTGGGAATTTAGCCGAATGGATCTATTGAATAGTTATAGCAAATGACATAACCAATCCAGGCTCAGAGGAAAAACATGCCTGTGGCAACATTTCTGTAAAACGACATTATGTTGCTTCTTGCGCATTCTGATGCTTTCAAAGTGAAATGTCCAGCTGAGCATAAATCTGGCAACGTCGACTTCGAAAATAAAAGCTTTATCGCATTTGAAGATAACATGCCACCTACACTAAACCTAACTGAAAAACAAAAACAAATGTGAGATTAAAATGAATTTGCTTTAGCAACCATGCTATTTAACTTTCTTCTAACATGTCTTTGAACTATTTTATTGAGACCTTCATTGAGACGCAAGAGCAATGCTGTACCAGGTGATAAAATAAAATATTATAAATAAAAAAAATAATTGAATTCTAAAATAAGGACAAATTACAAACATTAGCACAAAAATTACAATAGAATCAAGAGACAAATGAAATTAACATGGCTTTATGTTTTTCAGGTGGGTCTAACAGTAGTATTCAGGTAAGACGCACTACAGAAATTAATGCAATCAAATGTAAAATAACTGGATCATTGTAAAAACTGAATACAGATTAATGCTTACAATTAAAATTACAAAACGTTCAATCATGACAACTCTCGGAAGATTGTTAATGATTGGTAATGGATATGACAATGTTAATGTATTTGGTCTTGGCCTAATAGATCTGCTACGCTGCTGCTGAATTGCTGCTGCTTTAGATTATTAATGTAGTTGTAGATTATTGCTGCTGCTGCAGAGCAAGTACGGGAACTTGCTACTGCCAATAAATACGTCGATACGCTGCTGCACAAACAGCATATATCAATAGCCCATAGCAGATCAATACAGGTGGAGCTACGGAAGAAGGAGGGTTTTAGAGGAACTCTGAAGCACACTGCAAACTACTATAGTGAATGTAACCACCCATTTAAATGTGAGTAAGAAGCTCATCGGCTGCAGATGTGACATGGACCAATAAGCTCGTGCCAGTAGTTAAGGCTGTAATTATCCTCAGCTTGTGTGAAGACCCATCAGCCTGTGCCATTAGAGTTTCATGACTTAACTATGTATTTATTCAGTCAAGAACAGCGAGAGATTTTCTCTTTGTCTTTTGTTCTTTCATTAACATGACAGACAGCAGCAGGTTTATTAGGCTGCTGTCACTTTAAGAGCTTATGTACAGATCCAGTATACTGTTACACAACATGCATTTTCTATTTATGTAACCATTTATGTTACAAAACTGACTGTATTTACCTTAATATTTAGCAAGACAGGCAAATTGACAATTTTGTATATTTGACCGTGCAATAAGCCATGAAAAAGAAGTCGATTTGGTTCTCACGAGCTGTCCGAGAGGCGGCTTTATGAGAGCACCACTTATTATAGATAAATGGTGCGCCTGCTTTTGGTGTGAATGTGAAACCTGATTAAAATTATGCGCAATACAACCACTATTCAATCCGTGCAAAGGAGATGAGTGAGTGAGAGGAGGCAGGTGTGTCAATCGGAAAGAAGAGAGAGTAAGAATGCGCAGCTAATAGCGTACTGATGCTGCAGAAAAGGACTATTGAAACTTTTTCAGATACTTTAGTATTGAAAACTTATATTTTTTACAACACTAACTTGACATTATTGGCTCCTCCTCCAATTGCCTCTTCCAAGCTATGGCCGACTGAATGTTTTCGGTACCCAAACAATTCCCATACTAAGTTCCAGGTTCACATCCTTTGTCCATCCTACACATGTGACTAACTGCTCGCACCAACCAGAGGGGGAGGGGTCGTGTTACTCTCTACGGTGCACACAACCTGAGGGATTCCTGTACGTTCCATCCTTGATGAGACACAAGCACGGTATAATGGAAAATTTTAGTGGTTTTGAAACCATGACTTTGTTCAAACCGCGGAATACCTTGAAACTGGTAACCGGCCTATGATTAAGTCAGCTAGTTATGTAATGGAAACGTAAAAATTTATTAGTTTACAAATCATGCACTATGGTAAAAGGGACATTTTTGAAGTTTTGCAAAAATGTAGGTAAAGTCCTGTTTTTCCATTGAGCTAATTTTGGATATAACACTGATGGGTAAATGAAAAGCATAGCATAGCAAACAAGATTTTCCTCTGAATGGCTCATGTCACACTGGGATGTTGTGGGTGGATTTCATAATGTTGCTAAGGTCTTCTGAATGTTTTTTTTTTTTTTTTTTAATGTAATGCTATACATTTGCTAGGTTGGTTCATCGCCCGGTGGTTCCTAGGGGGTTCTGGGTGGTTGCTTACTGTCCTAAGTTTCTGTGACATTCTGGTCTCTAAATATGGCCACTTGGCCAGGGTCCTTTAACGCAAATCTATGGGATTTTTTGCTCCCCCACCCCATCCATTTGATTTCTATTCATGTGTTAAGGAGTTATTTGACACTGAAACACATAACTTGGTAGAACCAAGAAAACAGAGAAGCAGAAAAACATCAGTGAGACATCCGTGTTGCCACCTTTCACGGCTAGTGTTTTTGGCCATGTAAACTCATTCTAATTGGTTCTGTATATATATAGCACCTGTTCGGTTGACATTCTTGAAACATAGAGGAAAGGCAATAACAGCAGGCATTTGCGTACCCTGACAGTGAAGAGACTGGGGAGATTAAGGGTCGGAGTGTGGGAGTGTGCGGGTGAGAGGAAGCTCTTCTTGTGCTGGCTGGGGCCACTTCAGGTACCGCTAATGAACTCTGCCAACCACACTCGGCAGCAGTAACTGAAGGGCTTTTAGTTTCCAAGGTGAACGCGTAGGCATGCAAGTCTGCCATCACATGTAAAGACCTTCCAACTTTCTCAAGTGTTTCATATTATGACATCGAGCCGTGAACGAGTTTGAGACTCTTCAAGGGACGATTTTCAAAACAGCATCCGTTACGTTAAGCAAGACAGCTCTGGTTGAGGGCTTCGTGAGTACATATTTAAGACATACGAGTAAGGGATAATGTACATTCAGTCGGTTGTTATCAGAGAATAAACCCAGACAAGGTGATTGTATCTTGCCACATTTAGACATTAAATATTGATCTAAATCGAAATATTTTATTAGCGCTTTAAGCTTCCGCGGTTGCTAGCAAGCGGCAAGTTTAAACTAAACAGACATGTATGAGATGATACAGTCAAGACACTTATTTCACAGAATTTCACCTGTGTAATTATAAGAGATATTAATTTGAGATTAAACCGTTTTAAAATCGGACCTGTTTTTATCTTATTACAAAACCGTGTACAATCAATCGTCGTAAAATAGCAGCAGTGGCCTTTGTATGAAACAAGTATAACATGACAATTTTAACAATTAAAATTGAAAAATGAATTAGTACAACGTAGCCATGATTTAACTAAAAGGAAAAAATTAATAAAACATGGTCAAGAATTAATAAATCATGGGAGGGAATCATGGTGGCTCCATAAGTATTTAAGTATTAAATGTATAAATTAATATATTAAATATAATATTTTAATACAGAAATATATTATGTATTAAAATATAATGAAGTGAAATTAATGAAAGGAATGGAATTCAAAGACAGTCCTATAATGCAGTAAGCGTTAATAAATTTCAGTATGAATTACCCAATAAAATAATAGTCACACCATATTGGGAATTTCAAGAAAGATTACACGATCATTTATTTTTAAGTTAAAACAGCTGACATTTTTTATAAAAATCTGAAAAAAAAAATGTGGTACAATTTTGTGGTATTCTATGATTATGATATGTTATGATGAAAAATTAAAATCAGTAAATTCAGACAATAATTTTAAGAAATGTCTTCTCTGTTGAGGAAAATTAGTCAAAATTATGTAATTATTTGTTTTCCTGACAACTTGTCTTAGACTAAATATCTCTGCTGTGTAACACTTCAATATCTTGTAATTGCTATTCTGTAAACGCCTCATTCATATTCTAACTCAATATCCTGTGGGCGTGGCCAATTCATTTCAAATTCACACTAATAAATGGAGAGAATCCTTACATTGTGTTTTTTTTCTTCCCCTAAACCTTTTGTTGTTGTTGTTCAAAGCTACTTCTGTGGTTGCCAAGTCATTTAACAATTCATAAGCACCTTAGAGAACATGTATACTGAAGGAAACTATATGATATGATTTGCATATCCCAGCAGTTGAGTCTACATTGTGAGCAGGTGTTCTACCGCACATAAACATGCATGAATTAATGTGCAGTAAAAGAAAAATGGCAGAGGAAGCCTTTCCTTTTTATTTTATTTTTTGCTCCACAAGGAATGGAGGATACAGTTGGCTGATGTTATTATGTCTAAGTGTGCAGGTCTGCATGGATACAGTCATGCACGACTCATGGTCCTTAAAACGGTTTGTCTACAGACTAATCACATACAGGTACATTTCAATGCGTTTAATAATGTGATAAATGTTGTGCGGATGTGTGGAAACTGTCTTCCTTTCTGTCAGAGTTATTATTGAAACATTTTTCTTGTTGGTAACTGTGAAAAGTAGCGCCTGCAGGCATGAGATGTTGTAAACCTTGAATATGACGCTGGTTTTCACACTGGGTTTTATGACACTGTGATGCGTGTACCTCTGGGTGTAGTCTTGCGAGTGTGTGCTAGTTTCTAAGTGTCTTTGTGGACGTGTGTGTTATTTGTTTGTGTGTATGTTGGCAGGAGTTGCTTCCCGCTTCTCAACTTTTTCAGAGACAGCAATCCTGTTAAGAGTCCCAGTGGCCTAGCGCTGCCATAGAACTACAGTTTCAGAGTGATGGCTTGCTGTGAAACAGCTATGCAAAATCAATGACCACAATGGCAGGCCCTTCTGAGTTCTCTTCTCTGTTACGTCTGTTGCATGAAAGACCTAATGAGTGCAACCTCAAATAAACTGAATAAAATAAAATAAAATAAAATGAGCTAATGTGTGCAACCTGAAATAAACAGACCAAAATAAAGTTAAATAAAATACAAGTAAGAGGTAAGAGCTTATGTGTGCGAGCTGAATAAACAGACCGAAACAAAACAAAACAAAATAAAATAAACTACTAATACAAGCTAGTGGAATACAAGAGCCAAAGAATGACCAAAATAAATAAAATAAATAAAATAAAATAAAATACAAGAGCTTGTGTGTAACTTGAAATAAAAAGACCAAAATAAAATAAAATAATAAAAATTAAAAACACATTAAAATAAATACAAGTAAAAGCTAATGCATGCAACCTGAAATAAACAGACCAAAATAAAATAAAAATACATTAAAATAAATTCAAGTAAGAGCTAATGTGTGCAACATGAAATAAACAGAACAAATAAAATAAATACAAGTAACAGCTAATGTGTGCAACCTGAAATAAACAGACCAAAATAAAATAAAATAAATACAAGTAAGAGCTAATGTGTGCAACCTGAAATAAACAGACCAAAATAAAATAAAATAAATACAAGTAAGAGCTAATGTGTGTAACCTGAAATAAACAGACCAAAATAAAATAAAATAAATACAAGTAAGAGCTAATGTGTGTAACCTGAAATAAACAGACCAAAATAAAATAAAATAAATACAAGTAAGAGCTAATGTGTGCAACCTGAAATAAACAGACCAAAATAAAATAAAATAAATACAAGTAAGCGCTAATGTGTGCAACCTGAAATAAACAGACCAAAATAAAATAAAATAAATACAAGTAAGAGCTAATGTGTGTAACCTGAAATAAACAGACCAAAATAAAATAAAAACAAGTAAGAGCTAATGTGTGCGACCTGAAATAAACAGACCAAATAAAATAAATACAAGTAATAGCTAATGTGTGCAACCTGAAATAAACAGACCAAAATAAAATAAAATAAAATAAATACAAGTAAGAGGTAGTAAAATACAAATACAAGGTACTGAAATACAAGCTCCAAAGAATGACAAAAATAATAAAATAAATACAAGAGCTTACATGTACAACCGGAAATAAAAAGACCAAAATAAAATAAAATAATAAAAATTAAACTAAAATCAAATAAAATAAATACAAGTAAAAGCTAATGGATGCAACCTGAAATAAACAGACCAAAACAAAATGAATTAAAATACAAGTAAGAGTTAATCTGCGCAACCTGAACAAAGAGTGACCAAAATAATAAAATAAATAAAATTAATACGAGAGCTTATGTATGCAACCAGGTAATAATAAAATATTTATAAAATGCTAAACACTACAAGCGTCATGTTGGTGAGTGGAAAGATTCTAATGCATCATTAAAGTCAGTGTGAAATGCTATTTACAGCTCATTTTGCTTTAAGTGAAACAAGATATTCAGCACACTTGCTTTGTAATTTTTGCAAAATAAATAAATAAATAAATAAAATGAAGTACAGGAAGATTTTCTAAAATCCGTTGCTTAACTGCATTATGTACCTATTATGCAGTTTGGATTGATAGCTGAATGGCACGCCGGATTTCTATTCTGTCCTCTCCTGCCATCCTGTATCTAGCAGCACCTGCACATTCAGGGTATCTCTTTTAAAAATCAAGCGTCATGCCTCAGAAGAGACACATTTTAGTCATGAGAATGAGTTTTGATGCCCAAGTTTTCTTGATAAGCTGATCAAACTTATACATTTGTGACATTTTGCCAGCCAAACTCTGCATTTCCAATGATTGTCAGCTCATGATAATAGAAGCAGCTGCGATGACAGAAGCATTTGTGATCAGTAGATTAAAGGACACTTTGGTAGATTAGGCTTCAATGCATGATTGACTCACAAGCTTATGTGAAATATGATTTGTCACTAAAGCAAGCCACATTAAGGCAACCATTTTAAACAGGTGCATTTCTGAAATAAGTCTGGATAAATTTACTAAGAATACAGCTGTTGTAAAAATTAATTAAGTAATTAAGCCCAACAATGCACAAACTTTGGTTGTACCTTTTGTTTTGGCTTCAAGATGCTCTGTTGTTTCTTGTTTTATTTGGTTAAGAAAGAAAAAAAGAATGTGAGTGTGACATTAGCTGCTGTTAATAGTTTTGTTAAATTGTAGCATTAAAGCCATAAGGCATTCCTATTTGACAGCATATTTAGATAACACTTTGGTTAGCATTAGTTAAATGTTGATTTCTTACTACATTAATACCTTTAATATTTAAAAACGTATAAATGAACATTGACCTATTATCTATGGAGGCTTTTTTCCACGATGCAATAAAACAAATTTGAAAGCTAATTTGTGAGTTTACATCCAGCAATTCTCACTTTTTTTTCTCAGAATAATAGTAAACAACAAAAAAGTCAGAATTACGATATTAACTCGCAATTGCAAGAAAAATGTCAGAATTGTGAGAATCACAATTCTGACTTTTTCTCTCGCAATTGCAAGTTTATATATTGCAATTCTGACTTTATAACTCACAATTGTGAGTGTATATCTGATTTTTTCTCAGAATTAAAAGATATAAATTCGCAATTCCAAGAAAACCAAGAAACAGTTATGCTCTTTTACAAAGTCTTGATTTTGTTTTTGGGATCATGGGTGGAAAAAACAGCGTCGCTTGGTATTGAAATCTTAAAAATGTGACTGAGCTCTGTTGAGCAGATTCGTAAACCCCTCTGATTGGCCTTTGTGTTCACGCGCTCATCAGCTATGTCTGTGATTGGCTACAATGATCAAGACATGGGGGTGTTTGAATTCGAAAGTGGGAGAGTTTGAAAGCAGGCGTCTGTCATCGGACTGGTCCGCAATACACGCCTGCTTTCAAACTCTTGTGTGTATATCTTGTGAGCAGCATTGATGACTATTTGCAACTCAACAGTGCTTAAAGCGACACATTTTTAAAATTTTGGTAGTACCGAAGTCATTTACATTTAATCATTTAGCAGACGCTTTTATCCAAAGTGACTTACAAGTGAGGAATACAACATGCGATTCTTCATTAAAGGCAAACAGACACAGGAAGTGCTCACAATACAAGTTTCATACATTGCTCAGTAACATAAGCTAGAGTAGGAAAGGAAAAAGGAAAGAATAGGAAAAGTCTGTACTTTTGACAACACACTACTAATGCCACTCAACCAGGCCACTCAAACCTTTATTTTTTCTTTATTTTTTTTCTCTCCGTGTATACCTTGGGCTGGAATCATTGAAATGAGGAATATTTTGAAGTGTTTTTTCCAAGAATAAAACTCAAGACTACAATCAAGGCATTTCAGGGAGTTCAGAAACAGTGCGCTCTGATATAGTAAATAACTCTCTTTGGAGCGAATTTGTGTTTTGGAACTTTGCAGATCTTTTCATGCTCAAACAGCAACATTACATTCTTAAGACAGTTGGGAAAAAAGCATAATAGGTCCTCTTGTTGCAAGTGTTACCCATATTTAATGTATTTTTAAGCATATTAACTGCACCCATAAGATTGTATGAAAATATTCTCGAACTAACTACAACAATTCTAAACTTTTTGCAATCCTAAGTAGTAGATCTAGAATGGATGAGTTGCCGTTGTTTCCAATGCAACCAGGCATGTGGTTGTTTCACACATTCGCTAAGGGTTTTCCTTAAAAATCATATAAAATTGACCCTTCGCAAAGCCCCGCCCCCTTTAGTTACTGTTGCTATGTCCATGCGCTCTCACTCCACACATCACGTTCTCACGCTGTGAAAAATACATCCCGGAGCAAAGACACTGACAACACGTCGACAGACAAGACAAGAGCAGGCTATTTTTGATGTGAAACAGTTTCATATTTCAAATATTGTAATTTTTTAAAGAAGTTTAATCAATAAATAGTGTATAGTGTCTCTTTAATGTGTCGTGACAGATCGCTGTAGCTCCTTCAAGCGGCTCGTGAACCGATCATCTCTTCATACTAGACCATTTATAGTATTCAAGTTCAAGTACACCAAAATTAATCTACTAATTCCCCAGACTACTTTGTCGGACAAAATAGATTCAGGGCTATGATTGGTCAGATCGCCTGTCAATCAAACTGCTGGCGAAGGGTCAATTAAGTGCATCAGCACACTCTGCTTATGACCATTTAGAAACACATAGCTCCTCTTTGTATAGACTATAGGTATATATATATATATCTCCTTAGGATAAAAACGACACAAACAAAACAAAACAAAATGAAATGTTAATAAAAGACAAAAAGAAATGCACCAACTCAAAGTGAATAAGTAGATGTTGTACCAGTAGTTGCAAATCAAGCTCCTCATAAGGAACAAGACGTCATGACTGCACATCCCTTAAAGTGTGCCAATATGTTGTGCTACCTAATTGATGCAGAGCAATGCAGATGGCATACTTTTACTTTATTCATATGCAAAGAGGATCCTTTCTTATCACAACCTTCATCTGCTCTGACAGAGTTCTAATTCTTAGCTGAGGATAAATTCAGTTGCATGGCAACCTGCAATTATCTACGCCAACCGGAAAACTAGCAAGCGTGTCTTGCGTTTCCATTTCTGTTAAAATCATACAATAAGAGAAAGCACGCAAAAAGGTGACCTAACCTCAGCTCACTGGCTCACCGCTCCTGGTCTGATTCCCAAACTATTTCTTGTGCAATTAAGGCAATTTCATACTGGACTTCAGTGAACAGCCAAAACAAAGAGATTAGGATGCACATACACATGGCTGAAGGCCAGCAGAGGCTTATGTTGTGGGGTGGCACAGGTCAGTAATGGACCTCCTGGTGCAAATGGCTCTTTATGATCCTGGCTACCTGCCCGGTGAGGTTAAAACTGTTGATGTCCAGATGATTGAGCTACCACCCACTCTTCATAATGAGGGAAACTACATGAGAAGTGGTTAATGCATGGAAGTACAATGGTTTGTTGTTGAACATGGTAACGCAGTGTTATCCTTTGTACTTCGGGCTAATTACCATGGTATTTACAGTATTCACTCTGTACTATAAAGGGCAACCGGGGCTAGTTGTCACGCACAAACATTCTCACACAGCGCTTTCTCAATTACTACAGATTTTGAGCCAAAAGACCAATTACACAAATTATGTGGAAAAGGTATTTTTCCTCAAATATCAAGTTAGGGCTTGGAATTTTTAATACATGTACATGGTTTATTAATTTACGTATTAAATATACTTTGTTGACTAACGGCTTGATGATTTAATGAATAGGTTCATTCATTTATTTCACACTTCCAGTGAAAAGTTTGGAATATGATTTTTTTTAATGTTTTTTGATAGAAGTCTCTTATGGTCACCAAGGCTGCATTTATTTGATCAAAAATACAGTGAAAACAGTAATATTGTAAATAATAGTAGAATATAATTATATAGCTTTTAAAATGCATTTTATTCCTAAAAAGAAATTAATATTTTTAATCTAAAAAGATGAATTCAGTTGATCAAAAATGTCAGTAAAGTCAATTATAATATTACAAAATATTTCTATTTTAAATAGATGTTGTTCTTTTGAACTTTCGATTCAACAAAAATGCATCACAGTTTCCACAAAACACATAGCAACAAAAAAGTTTAATATTGATAATAATCAATATTAATAATTGAGAGCCAATAATAACTGAGAATGAAAAAATAAATGAAAATTCAGCTTTGCCATCAAAACAGTTTTTTTATTTTTTATTTCTTTATTTATCTTTATATTTTTAACAAAAAATGCAGCCTTTGTGAGAAACTTCTTACAAAAACATTTAAAAAAAATCATAATTATTTCAAATTTTTAACTAGTGTAACTGATATATGATTATTTTAGCTGAATATTAAATTGTGAGAACTTACTCCATGCGACAACATGTTTATATAAAAAAAGTCAAAATGTGTTTTGCCAAGATCTTTTTTTCCAGCATGATTATGGTAGTATCATCTGATACCATCACTGCACCATGTTAGCAAAGTTTTATGCATGAGAAGTGTGTTGAAAGGCCCTTTTAAGGTCTTTTTTTTTTCATTTCGCTTTTCAAACATTGGATTTCTCTAGGCTTCAAGAATTGATGGTTTAGTCCTAAAGACTCGCAAAATCCATTACCAATATCTGCATTAGCTTAAAGCTGTTTAAGCAAATATATATGCCCCAGCAGCATATCAAACATCTCTAAATGATTCACCACTCATTTCTGTGGGCTTTTGTGAACATCGACCTATTTTTTAATGCTCAGCATATGGTACTTGTATCACTCAGATTATACTCAACTCTAATTCTCAACACATTTATTTTCCAAACAGGATCTTGTTGTTGGGAATTTACTGACAAGAAGATTGGTGTTAGTGAGTATTACACTGAAGCCTGGATACAAACAACAGATTAAAAACATGAACATTTATAAAAAGTGAACAAATATGTTTAAATTGTTGGAATGACAAGTGGAAAATGTAATGAATGCAAAAAATTACCCTTTTGAGTGAAATATCCCTTCAAATGAATATAATCTGATAGGTTTGCTAATGAATACTTAAGGACAGTATCCTTTTTTAGGTTTTGCTTTCTAAAAAGACAGTGATGCACAAAAAAAGTTATTTTTTTCGCATACAGACGACACCATTGTGAAAAGGATTCCCGTTCACACTGATCCGCGAAAACGGCTAAAAATGCTGTATTATGCTGTTAGGCTGGGAGGTGGCGATGTCACGTCCATATAGACTGAATACGTAACATGGATGCGCTTGACGTCAATGTTTTCACAAATTCACGTTTTCTGGGTTTACACAGAGATGATAACGTTACTGTATTCAAACGTTTGCATTTTCAGGCCTCCAAAATGCCATTGGCATGTAAATGAACGGCCAAAATGTAGTTGAAAACGGTATTGTGTTAATGCCCCAAAAATGGTGTATTTGTTAGCATTGAACAATTGTATTACTACTGAGTAACATGAACAAAGATGAATAAATGTTGTAAAAATATTGCTCACTGTTAGTTCATGTTAGTTAATACATTAATTAATGTTAGCAAATGAGCCAATCAGCTTTTGCCTCACTAATATTACATCACTTTCAGATGATATACAGTAGTGTAGTAACAGTACACAAATGTTTTTCCGTCTTTAAATCCATCACACACCAGGGGTAGTCGTGGCCTAATGGTGAGGCAGTCAGGCTTGTAACATGAGGTGGTTCGATTCCCATGCCGGCAGGACTTGAAGGTGGGGATTGTGAATAAACAGCACTCTCTCCCTTGAGCAAGGCACCTAACCCCTAATTGCTCCCCGGGCGCTGTAGCAATAGCTGCCCACTGCTCCGGGTGTGTGTTCACTGTGTGTGTGTGTGTGTGTGTGTGCACTTGTTCACTACTCGCTGCTGTGTGTGTGCACACTTGGATGGAATAAATGCAGAGCACAGATTTCAAGTATGGGTCACCATACTTGAGAATGCGTCACGACTTTCAGTTTCACTTTCAAACATCAAATACAAATTGATAAAAATGCCGAAGTGAAAAACAATCTTTACTCCACATCATTGCCCTCTTGAACTCCATTACACGGAACCTATTAAAACAAGCTTCATGCTGTATGATACTTTCATTCTAGTGCTGTTGAAGAGGCTTACAGCTTTATACAACATAAGCTTCATATTATGTAGACAGCAACAGATGCCACAACTTCTTAATGATATTTAGTCTGCGGGCCGCATTCAATATAATCTTGAGATTTTGTATTTGGGCCATTTAAACTTAATATAGCATGGTATGCCTTATGTTAGAAAGCTCCATCACCGTAGCTTATTCCTCTCAGTTTCAAATCGCATTAGATATATTTTTCATCAACATTTGTTTTGATAGTAGCATGTTGTAAAGTCTAACACTTACAGTAGCAAAACATTTTGCTGATCTCTTGACACAAAACAGCAGATAACACTTTCCATACATTATTATTAAGGGTTCGAGTGCATAGTGCTGAAACCCTATTGTAATTATTCGAATTTCCAAGGATCAGCATCCAAGTGAATAGGCAGACCAAACCATTAGTCGTAGAGACTTGAAACTCTGAGGGATGGTAGTAACCTTCCTGTCTACCATGTCACCAAGACGCGCCCCAATCGGGCAATGGTGGCTCAAAAGTATACAATGGTTCATAACTTCTAAAATGTTCATCGAAGATGAAATTTTCAGGTATTTTGGATTTTTTTTTAAATCTATTTTTTAAGTCCTACTAGTACAAGTTTTTTTGCCTGATCGCAACCAGACCAGTGCATAAAGATTCTCTGAAGTCTGACTGTCAATAATTATCAAAAAAGGAAAAAAAAAAAAAAAAAAAAATTGAAGTGGGCGTGGACACTTTTACTAAAACGACTATTCCTATTGAACAGAATGAGATGACTCCACCAAATTTGGTACACCTATACATGCGCTTAGTCTGTGGTCATGAGAATAAGGATGTGGCGACTGGCCACTTGGTGGCACTATAAAATGAAAAAAAAAAATAATAAAATAAAATAAACATGTCATCCAATGAAGTTCAAGCAGCTGTCAGACAAGGTTGACGGGACCGATCGGAACTTAACTCGCTGGGCCTGTTTGAGTCACAGCCCTTGAGGCCTGTGAGAAATTAGAGAGAAATCAGCCACTGGGGATGCCTTCGCGTTTTTCACGTGCATCAATGTTGAAACCAATTTTTCCTCCTCAGCATTTTTTGTAAAAACCATGATACTTATTTTCCAGGATTCCATTTTTAGACTGACAGTATTTATACAATTTACATCAAAATAAAATCATAATAAAGGCATTTCATATTTTATGTGACACAAGAAGATAAGGGGTGTTAACAGGACAGTAACGCATTGACATTTAAACAAACAAACAAACAAACAAAAAACAAACAGTGACGTTAAAGCAGGCTCTATTTGACCCTATGAATCACCAATAGTTCAAGCCAGGGTTGCCAGGTCTGCATTTTTTTCCCTACACCAAACATTATTTGTTGCACCACCCTCCATCCAATAATCGCAAAGAACTTTGTGCTTTGTACTTTGTTAATAAACAGTCTTATCTTTCAAATCCTATTTTAACAAAATTAAAATGATAAATGTCACGTTGATGCTCTTAAATGTGACGCGCCTCAGTTCAAGCGGAAGCACGAGTCACCTCTTTCTCTTTAATACAAGTTACAGCATGAAAAAAAGCATGCAAGAAGATCTAGAGGTAAGTTGAAAGATACAGTATCTGATAATAAACAGCAGTTGAATATAATAGTTTGGGCTCTGTTGTTAATTTTAACCTCTAATATTACAGTAATGTACCAAATGAGAGGGTTCCCTGTATAGTTTACAGCATTAGTTGGGAGAGATTATTTTTTTTTCCTTAAGAAAAATTAAACTATCTGTATCGGCACATATCATTCTGAATAATCGGCTATCGGAATCAGTGGAGAAATTTAGTATCAGTATATCTCTAATTATTTTCATATAAAAATCTATTAGTTCATTTTATCACATCAAGCTGCCAGCTGTCAAAGTATTCTCCTTTCATATGCCGCTAGATGATCTTCAGCTTTCCTTTACATTTAAACCGAAGTGAAGACACATTGTGTCATTGATGGTAAAGTGCTGCACCTCACAGACGCTCTCTGTTAAGAACCTCCCTGAAGGATGACAGCTTGCTGTATTTTAAACAAGTGCTCTAGACAAAGCTTCTCATAAGAGGCTCAACACGGAGAAATTTTGACAATTTTCACACAAACCTTCAACTCTCACATTTAGCCATTATATTTGACAGGAGGATAGGCTACATTACATTCTTGCTGCTATTCTGACGTGTGTGTGTGTGCCGCATCCTAACAAGACATGAAGTAATAAATGTGTTTTTTTTTTTTTTTTTGCCCTTTAGTTTAGTCAAACGTCACTTATATGCACTAAGAAAGAAATTTATGAAAGCATTCAAACACGTAGCTTTTGAACACAATGATGAGCTTTTTTTCTCTCTCCTGCATATCTACGTCACTCTTTGATTACAAAAGAACAAGAAGCATGACGTCTTGAGCTCTGCTATGCACTGAAATAGACAGTGCTTTGGTGTGAAATAAATGCCGGCAAAGCAGAAGGAAAACGGAATTCTTCAAGTCTTTCTCACATTTTTTTGTCAGTTCACAATTGCTTTGCTGTGGGCTGTAATTAACAATTATTTCCAGTAACATGCTCGAGCAATTAACTGAGAAATTGAACAAGTGGTATATAATGTGCAATGTTTCATAATGTAAGACACTGAAAAATGTTATAAACTGACTAAAATCATTTACATTAAAGATCAATGCAATATTATTGTTTTAATTTATATTAGCTTCTCATTTAAAATGATAGCAAGTATGACTTTCATTATACAGGACAGGGAAATTGCTGTCTTCAGTGAATCCTGGATCATATCAGGATCCATCAGAATCCTGGATCCTTCAGATGTGTCTCTTAAGACGTATTTAGAAACATTTTTGAGATATGACTCCTCAGAATTGTAGGGCTGGCAACGAACAAAGCGTCCATTACTATTAAAATGTGTATTTTAGACTTTTTCTCATGTAGTCCTAATCCGTTTAAACGTATGACAATTACTATAAAGTTATCAAGATTGTACTATTGTACATTTGTGAAACTGAACTAGTTCCACAAATTTCAGCTCTGCTTCACTACTAGAATGGCTGAAAAAATGGTGTAGGATGTCTTATAAAACAATTTTCACTCAAAAATTTTTAGTAAGTTTCATTAATTACAAAGAAATGGCAAGTAACACATCAAATTAAACATAAAATTTTGAAGTAGAAATACTGAAATTATATTTTTTTAATCTTACAAAACAAGTACTAGTACTAAACTACTGCAATAAAGCTGCATTCAAAGGCTGGGGCTTTACATTGGGCTCAATATTTTTATATTAAATAAAAATCCATGCATTTTATAAAGAATTCAGATATTTAGTTTTTATTTTAGTTTCAATAATATTTTTGAATTTTTATATTTTTTAAGTTTTATATACATTTTAGTTAAATTTTTAGTAGTGCTGTCAAATTAATTGTCAAATTAATTGTGATTAATCGCAATATAAAAGTTTGTGTGTGTATATATATACATATATATATATATATATATATATATATATATATATATATACACATATATATATACACATGTATATATGTGTATATGTATATATGTGTATATGTATATATATATATATATGTGTATATATGTATGTATATGTATATATGTGTATCTATATGTGTGTATATATGTGTATATATATATGTGTGTGTATATATATATATATATATATATATATATATATATATATGTATATATATATATATACACATATATATATACATTATATATTAAAAGTTTGTATGTGTATATATATATATACACACACACACATATATACATATACATATATATATATACACATATACATATACATATATATACATATACATATATATATGCATATATACATATATACATATACATATATATATATATACACAAACACTTGTGGTGCGAATAATCACGATTAATTTGATGATTGATCGCGATTAATTTGCCATGCATCTTAGGCGGGATATGATTAATCACAATTAATCGATATGACAGCACTAATTTTTAGTAAGTTCATTATGTGCTTTTGTCATTCCATTAGTTTTTTTTTTGTTATTTATTTAAATTGCTATTTAAGTTTCATATATTTTTATTTCAGTTTTAGTTTCACTTTTATTTATTCACAGTCGATAATTTTAGTGCCTCAACTTTTCTACAAAAGAAACCTGTTCTATGTTTTGATAAGTTCAAGTTTTTCAACTCATATTTCAGCTTTATTCCAATGAACACAATTATTTTAAATAGTTTTAGTAAAAAAAAAAAAAAATCCTAATTCAGAGTCCCAAATCTTCCACAGTCATTACCCTTTAACGTGAAACCAAAGCCCGACATCACACTATACGGACTTCATAGAGCCAGTGTGATGCGAGGATGTTTCAATAAGGTTCAAAAAACAAGAGAATGCCTGAAATTTGCTGTAATTCCACAACCATTTGCTGTGCTGAACAACAGCAAGGCGCCCTGGCATGCTGGAGTCTGTGTTTGCGCTCACACTCAGCGATGAGGACCGTGGGCTTATTGTTGACAGTGAAGGTAAGAGGCCAGAAACCCTGCCTGTGTTTTACATCTCTGCCTGAGCGCTACTGATCAATACAGGGAATGTTGACTAGAGGAAAAGGTGCTTGCGTGTAAATCTGTATGTGTGCGCAGACCTCCTCAAGCTATGTGTTTTACATTCGTTACACTTAGAGGAAGAACAAGAGATTACTTTAAACTGAGGCAGAGTGAACCGCGAGAAGGAGGCAGGACTGTATCCGAGGGCTGTTAATTGTGTGTGTTTGTGTGTAGATATGCTGCATGGTAAACATGGTATGAGGGTTCGACTGAAAGGTCACCATTCCCAGCACTCCCATGGAAGCTGCAGCTTCAAGCTGTGGGACTTTGTATGAGCACTGCCACATCTGTCACAGACAATATCCTACACGAATATTACACAAAATTAAAAAACAAAGACAGCTGCAAAATGGCAATGTTAACAAACCATACATTGCTCAATTTAAGACAGTGAACAGCAGCGTGGGTACATTAAGATTGTTAATGTTGGCTCACTGTACTGTAAAAATGTCCATCGACTCACATCAAAGAGCAATGTCATTACCACCACATCTGTGACTAATATGCAGTAAATGAGCGCTCTACTCTATAACTTTGATATATCATTTTCTGATTTGCCGGTAATTTTCGTAAAGCCTTTGACCAAAATCACAAGCTATGATCATTTAGGAGTCAAAATTTCCGTGTTTGTTTGTTACCTTTAAAAACTAATTATATATATATATATTTTATTACACTAAATTCAAAGAGTTACATGATGTTTCTTTGTAATTATTTGTGAAATATAATAGTAAAGATGTTTCTACATCATTTTTCTGGGCATACAAATTGTTACTTGGCACTCTCTTTATCTTCCGTAAACCTAACATCGTGGCTGTTTTTCACGAGTGTGATTGCATTGTGATTATGGCACGTTCAATTTTGTTTTATCAAAACAAATATGTCTCGCTTGGCAGGTAATGCTCCATTTGATCACAAATGCACTTAGTGCTTTTCAGTCTCTCCACATCGATCCTAGTAGACGGTGAACGTGATTTCACCAAGTAGAACATGTTTCTGGATTAACATCCTTTTTGATCCTGGAACAACATTCCAATCAACCATTCAGATTTAAGGGGACAAGTTTATAGTTTGTCAAGTTTAGGCTTACAACCAGGGTTTGGTGCTTCTACATCAGTGTTATTCAACTACCTATCACCATCCTTATTAATCCTGGAACAAAATTCCTATTAACCAATCAGATTTGAGGGACAAGTTTATAGACTAAGGTCAAGTTTAGGTTATAGGTCAAGTTTTAAGCTTACAACTGGGGTTAGGTACTTCTACACAAGTGTTAATAATATATCATTTCTCTTTGGTTTTAGGGATAAGTTATGGGTAAGGTTAGGGGTAGGGATAGGGTTAGGGTTAGGATTAAATGTTCAGACAGAAATATTGTTCCAGGATCGACAAAATGTGTTGATCCAGAAACATGTCTTACTTGGCAAAATCAGTGACCCCTAGTCGATAGGATGATTTCACCAGAAGAACATGTTCTGGGATCAACATCCATACTCATTGTCAGTTATACAATTGAAATTGTGCAAAAATTGCTTTATTACTAAATTATTATGAGAAAAAAAATGGCAAGATGTAAACTCGTGATTCATTCACTCGTGAACATTTCCTCAGACTTGTGAGGCAAAAACTCGCAATTGGAAGTTATGAACTCTGAACTGTCAGATATGAAGTCGCAATTATCTTTTTTATTATTCGTTCCATGGCGAAAACATACTATAGCATACTAGATGACTTTTATGGCCTAATGGTTAGAGAGTCAGACTTGTAACCCGAAGGTTGTGGGTTCGATTCTCAATACCGGCAAGAAATGACTGAGGTGCTCTTGAGAAAGGAACAACAAAATGGCGGCCCACTGATCCGTGTGTGTGTGTGAGTGTGTGTGAGTGTGTGTGTGTGTGTGTGTGTGTGTGTGTGTGTGTGTGTTCACTACTAACAACTCCTAATGTGTGTGTACTAACTTGATGCAGAGGACAAAATTCAAGTATGGGTTACCATACTTCACATGTCTTTCACCTCACTTTTTAATTTTCATAAAGTATATGAAGTATGAAGTATACATTCCCCCCACATACTATCTAAAACAAACAGTAGGCAGAACGCAGTGCTCTACTATGCAGTAACATTATTATTTCGGTCGAGCTTTAACCTGGAATATAGCAGTAAATATAGCAGTGGGGTGCATTTCATATTAAACAGGCTTTCCGTTTAATACTGACGTGTGATATGCAGAAACACCTGTCATAACTGCTCAGCTTTGTATGGTAATCCACACATTTTTTGTCATTTATTTGTTTTATCTCATTTCTCCCACTAATCTTGGATGCAGTGTAAGAAAAGTATGACCTTTTCTCTGCAGCTTAAACGCTATTACCTTAATGCCCTCATTTAATGCCTTGTTTAATTAGTTTGCTGACTGCCATGCTTCAGTAAAATATATCTCCCATGAAATCTTTCTCTCACACTTTAAGAACAAAGTCATTGGGCTTATTTCTCACCTCGGGGAGATGGATAAAAGGAATCAGAACACGGTTGTTCAAAACACAGGCACTCTTTAATCACAGAGCTTCAGTCTGTGCTCCTTTAAAGCGACAGTTCAAGCAAAAAATGACAATTCTTTCATCATCTGCTCACCATCATGTCACTTTTTATGAAGTACAAACTAAAAATGTATGTTATTATTCACTGATGATCTTGTCTTCCGCCCTCGATCTCATATGTCCTTTATGCTTCACAGCGTTCGTTGTGTGCATTATGTTTCTGGCTTTATATACATAATTTGTGTATATAATGAATGCAGCAGGAGGTTGTCAGTGAAAAATGTGTTTTGGACATTTTGTCACATGAATTGTTTGACTATAGAACACTTGGGATAATTCGAATTACTGCTCTGGTAGTTGTCCTTCTCGGAGCATGACAAAATCTTTAAAAAATGATTAATACCGAGGAATGTACTATTTCTATTCAGGTTTATTTCATGTGGTTTTGAAGAAAACATTTTCAAGAGAAGTTTTCATTTACTAAAAAAAATGTAATTTGGTGAAGTAAAAGCAATAACATATTTTCCTTACACCTTGAATGCATATAAGTGTATACATATTATTTTCAAGTTAATAACTTAAATTGATATTTTTTTTTAAGTTGAAAAAATGTTTTATTTTTTAAATATCATTAAATAGCAATAAAATAAAAACTGAATGTATGAAACAGTGCTGTTATTTTATTTTCATTTTATTATATATATATATATATATATATATATATGTATGTATATAAAAAATTAAAAATGTCAAAAGCAGATACAATTACTAAAATCTAAAATAAATTTAAAACGAAAACTGAAAATGAATAATAAAAGGCAATTCAAATTTTTAATAAATGCATTAATATATATTAAGTAATACTAAAATACCATTGGTATGAATTGCGGTAATTTGGTAACACTTCGTTTTACACCGTCCTTGTGACACCTTATATGTACTTATTGTTGTAATAACTATAAGTTATGCATAATCACATGCAACTAACCCTAAACCAAACCCTGATTCTAAACCTAACCCAATAGGAAGTATGCAATTAATTATTATTACTCAGTACTTAAATATATAATTGCACTGTAACAAGGACACCTTAAAAAAATAAAGAGTAATTCTCATTTGGGTTTGGAATGACATGAGGGTGAGTAAACGACAGAATGCTAATTTTTGGATGAACTATAAACATCACCGCTCTGGCGTGACCAAAAATCACAGCCGCTGCTAAAACAAACTTGGTGGGCCGGTCCAACACCTTTTAAGATGGAAGTGTAGTACAATCTGACCCTGAGCACCTTTACTTCAATCGGGCAGCGGACAGCTAATTACTGTCCATCTCCATGCTGGTGCAGAAATGAATTATGCATTAGAGTAGGCAAAGCTTTTTCAGTGATACTTATCCATTATTAATGCTGAAGCCATTACACATTTTGTCCACTGCTCACATTTGGTAGCAACAGCAGAGGCAATATTTTAATCTGCCACGTCTGCTCTTTGACAGAGAGTGATGTAGAGGGACAGGGACGTAAGGGCGAGCTCTGCATCTAATCCAATGATGGAAATACACGCCATTCATTATTAGAGTGGAGCCCGTAATAGATCAAAGCACCCAGAAACCAGCCGCCACCCAACGTGAGCGCACGTCTGGCATCTAAAAAACAGCCCAAGTCACACAACAGCTGCCTCACTCTTCGTCAATTCCCTCGAATAATTTTTCACAAAGCTCCACTGGCACATTGTTGAACCTGCATAATCTCCGCTAAGCTTTCACCTTTGACATTTCCTCTGCGGTCCAAGTAGAACATGTGGCCACACAGAGGGCAGCGTGATTGGCTACGTTTGTTCGTGTCTCTCAGAGTAATCTTCCTTTAATACACTCATCCACATTCATGTCCCTTGTTTCTAGACAGTACGGATTCTCATTTGGCCCTTCTTTCCAGGGCCAATGTCTTGAACATTGGGGGGGAATTTAATTAAAAGATTAAAAGGGATTTAAGGCAATAACAAAAAAAGAAATAAGAATGTTCCAAGTCAATCATAGGTAATCAATTTAAACTTTTTTTTCTTAAATATTCACTCTTATACATCTCGTCACATTCAGTTGATCATATTATATTGATGAAATAATAGCAAAAATGCGAAGTTTCATAAAAACGTCGAGTAGTTTGGACACTAGCTACCGTCCGTAGCAGAATATTTCAATCAAAACAGTCGTCAAATATCAAATGTCTAGCTACTTACCACTCTTTCACTGCTAAAACGAAAGTGTCGCATTGGAATTCGTACTCGTCTTCTGTTCACAGTAAGACCCGCCTCCTTTGATTTGATTGGCCAGCTCACTCATTCTGACAGTGATGAGCACTGGACATTTGTAGCAATTTGGACATTTCTGTTTGGTTACCACGTTAGCATCATGGCTATTTGCATGGCGAACACAAAAGGCAGTATCATAATCCATACAATTTACATTATTATATAAAACATTTCAACTTAACATAAAACACAAAATCTAATACTTTCGGGTGATACATTTTTAAATATTTCATGCATGTTTCTGACTAAAAGCGTTCACAAAAATGACACTTCAACAGAATATGTTTAACAGTCCTTGACATGAGAGGCATAAAGGATGAACTTCGCCTATTAATAAAAAAACAATGGGTAAGTCTTGAGTGACCCAGTCTGCACCTAGTGAAGTGAGTTATGGAAATTTGGCCATTTCTAATTATTGGGGGGGGACTTCAATGTCTATGGTGGTTACAGCCCTGCTTCTTTCTCTGAAATGTGCCAACATATTGTGTACAACATACTATTTCCAATTTGTACCATGAGATGAATATGTAGGCCACAACTTGAAAGCTGTATAATCTCAAAGCCTGTCACCTTGTTCATGCTCACCTCATGTTCAAATTGATTAGAATAGAATAAATAAGAGGGAAAAAAAATAATCACAATGCAATAGCACCGGACTCACAGTTGTGTCACCAGCTTTCATGCATGCATTTTTCTGACGAAATTGCAAGGTACGACTAAACGCAGTCTGTGGCTCTTTAAGCTCAGTCGGACTCGTTCACCATGAATGCGTTCGGAATTACACATTAAGAGGCTTTTATTCCTGTGGCTCCAGGAGAGAGACTGCAGGCGCCGCTTGTAGCTTGTCTGACGGTGGCTGAGGGTTAGTGTGCTTGTAATGATCTAAGTGTTAATGTGTGAAATTTAATTACACTGTCGTTGGGACATTCATCCCAAAGTGCACATCGCTCGGCGTACACTGCTGGAGTAAAAAAAAAAATAAGTAAGAAAAGACTGGTTGCTTACAAGGCTATCTAAAGCCAGTCTGGCAGACTGTCATATTAGCAGTTGCGCATGGAATTATAATATCAAAACAGCACAAAAATGCCTTGTACCACTAATTGCGTGTTTATACAAGACGCTAGCAAATAAACAAACAAGGCAGAAATCGTCGCCTCAAAATAATTGGCGTGGTGTCACTCGCTGTCAACAATTTTAAAACATCAAAAAGGTCACATGAGTGCCGTCACCTAGAATAGGCCACGCTTTTCAGACAGGCCCTGTTTACACCTGGTATTAAAATGAGCTTCTGTCAATCGGATTACAAGTAGATTACACTGAATACAGGGGTATAAAACAGTTTGAGCTTGTCCACATTTAACCAATACCAGAGGCAGTCGAAAACACTTTCAACCGGATTGGTTTTGTAGAGTAGATAGAAAGACGGTTCACAACTATTAGTTACGAATGGGAGAAACTGCAAAACGCAATTCTAAGTAAAAGAGCCAATCGCTGATTGATAAAGTCATTGAGTCACTGCAGCTGATGTCAGAAGCTCCGGTTCCCATAGAAATCATTGGCTCGTCTAGTCTGAAATATATGGCTTTTAATGCTATTTGAGCATAAGAAACAACATTTATGGAATAGTTCATGCCAGATTTTGTTGCTGATTTGAAATATGTTATTTAATTGTAAGTTCGCCAAGCAGTTTTTGAGATTTAAGGATTCAAAAAGATAGGACTTGGTCTTGGATGCCCGAAATACAGTAGCTGCCCTGTGGGATTGCAAATATGGCGGCAGAGTGAACTTTCTATAAAAGTGACTTTGTAGATGCTCATGTAGTTGAACACTTTTGAATAGCCACTTTGTCGGCTTAAGAGCCAAGTTTGGTTTGAAGATGAAAAACATATCAGGCACAATGTTCTCTCACCATTCCTGATTTCTAACACAATTATACAATTATATGTAAACTTGTTTTGTTTATTAGATCAAAAGATCTGAAAAAAACCCAATATATTTACCTGCCCATAGACCCTCAGAAGTGGACAGAAGTGGTTGAAAGTGGACAAAAGATTAAGATTAAAACCCTAGGTGTAAATGGATGCGCCTTCCTCATCTAACTTGTGATCCGATCGACCAAAATCCATCTTAGTCTGTCATTTTGAGATTACCCGCATTGGGAGATAACTTCAATCTTTTAGTCGTGTGACAGTACAGGCGAGCTGTTCTCAAACTAACAAGCTGTTTAAAAACTGTTCATTATAACATCTAAATAATCATGTTTATCACCGTTTTGAATACATTTACGCCACCCAACTAAATTAGATGTTTTTGTGGAAGATAAATCAACCCAGGCTCATTGGAAAAACATCTGACATTTCCGCAAAATGATATTACATTGCGTCTTGCAAGTTTCATGCAAATTTCCAAATGAAAAGTCCAGTGAGTGACGCTAAAAGCAAGTTCAGTTTTCTCTGAAATAGAAGAACCTGAATCTGGCAATGTTTTATTATGCTGGTTGTTTCATATCGTGATAGTTCTGAATTGAAATGTCGGCAACCCTAAACACACACAATAGTGTTAACAAAAGCAAACAAGACATAAAACATTTGCTGTAGAAAGTCTTTGAAATCTCTTATCATGAATGTTGTTTCACTGGACTCGAACTGGTGCGGTCTGCATTGCAAATGCAATGCTGTGCTGGGGGAGTACGTCAGAAAAGCCGAACAGATAGAGCTGATTAAGAGATGCAAAAATCAAAATGTATTTGTTTACAAATCATGCACTATGCCAAAAGCTTTTTGAGGGCATAATGCAGTACTGTGCAACTGCATGAAAATGAGTCTTTATTAATCGATAATCTGTCCATGAAATTAGAATTTAGTATGAAAATGAATACAAGTTCCTAGTGTACCTCATTTCAGCAGGATACAGCAGCAAAATGTGCTGCATTAAAATGTGAAAATATGTGGAGCTTGTGTTCACCACAGACTTTATTCAACCAAAAATGAACAATTCAATAATTAGTCACTTTTATATAAGCAAATTTTAGTGTAGATAACATTTCATTTTTAGCATTACTATAGCCTAAATATTTTACATTTTAAGTAGCTTATATGACAGTTTCAAAGTAGCTTCCCTCACAATGTTTTAAGTGTAGGTATCATTCAGTCCATCGAAGCAGTGCAGCCTGGGACTGTTCTCATAAACAACAGCACAGGAGTTCAAGCTAGGCTAAGCTCACTCTTCACCCTCTTCACCCTCAACTCAATCCCATGAATCACTAGGGCTTTCTTCCTCACTTTACTCCACTTCTCACTGCACAGTTAACATGACACAAACTGAGCTGAGACGCTGGATACCAACAAAGGCTTTAATCTCATATTCAAGACAGGCAGAATTAAAGACAACCTGACAATTTAGCAAGATATAAAAGATGGCAAAAGATACAGTGGCAAAAATATATCTACCTCGACTATATGTCATTACCACCAAACATTCCAGTAATGATATTTATAATAAGCTCCACTGAAAAGACTAGCGTTGACAAGTGTGGATTTCTATGTTCGTCCAGGTTGCTTTATCCTGTTTAGTTCTGAGAACCAGCATAGCCATACATATATATATATATTGTTACGTCCCGCTAGTTGCGGTGTTTTGTGGTGTTCTCTCTGTCTCTCTCTCTCTCTCTGTCAACTTCTTAGGCCTGCCTACCCGCGACAATCATTGGGTAACGACCTTGACAATCATCGTTAGTGGCGTGACGTCATGGCTGCGCCTACCAATCAATTGGACTGACACGGTTTAAAAGGGCGACTGTGGGATCAGGAAGCAGAGCCCTTGTTTCCTGTTTGTTGATTTTGGTTTTGCTTTGTTTTGCTTTGCTTTGCTTTGCTTTGCTTTGTTCATCATACATCAGTGGTATGGTGGTCATTAAGAATCTCATTCGGAGAGGACAGGTATTATGTCACGTGACTTACATTTTCCAACACCTAGTGAATTAAAATGTCTAAATACATTAGTATAGAAATGCGCACCACTTGTGTATGTTTTAATTATTAGTTAGAGTAGGTAAGTCAGGGCGTGCAACGCCGAAGACTTGTTTTCTTGTTTTCTTTTCATCAGTTAGGTTAGAGGACTAATTTAAGTTAGCTTGGTTTGGTTTTGTTCTTTTCTTTTATTTGGTGCCATTTGTGTCCTCCCCCTCCCTCGGTTTATCTTTATTTTTATTTATGTAAATATTGTATGTATTCTTTTCTTTGTCATTATCTTTATTATGGTTTATCACCTACTTTCCTGTTTATACAATAAAACACTATCGGTTAATTTGTGTGACGCGCTGTCTTTTGCCACCATCTCCACCCGACCTTGACAATCATATATGTGTGTATATATCTCATATATATACACACACATACATACATACATACATACATACATACATACATACATACATACATAAATAAATACATAAATAAATACATAAATAAATAAATAAATAAATAAATAAATACATACATAAATAAATAAATAAATAAATAAATAAATAAATAAATAAATAAATAAATAAATAAATATATATATATATATTTTTTTTTTTTTTTGTAGGTTGGCAGTATAAATCTACTTTTCTATGTGGAAAACAGACTATTCTGTCTAAGATCTCCTTTAAAGTTTCAATAAAATAAAATAAAATAATAAGGGTTTGGAATGACATGGGGTGAGTAAATGATATAAAACCAAATAGTACAGCTGCAAACACACAAAACCCACCTTTGATCCGTTTGCTTTGTTTGTCGTCCAACACTTTGGAAGAAGTAAAAGTCATAGCCTCCCTTATAAACTCAAGAAAAAAATCAAGATGAAAGCACAGCGTGGTCAGAATAAGAGATAAGCATGACATTTATAAACGCTTCTGTCGCTATTTGTTATTCAGCGGAGCTCCTTTTATGACAGTCACCATCAATGATAGTGTGCCCTGCATTTTGAACACTTGAAAACAGACAGACTTTCAAAAACTACGACCTATTAACTTCTCAGTATTTATTTCTGGTGTTAAGTTTTCCCACGCTGTGGTTCTGTCTATTCATATTCTGTAAATGAATGCCAATACACCGCAGTGCATTAATTCAAAAGATTGATTTGTTTTGTAGTTAATGCGACAGACAAAAAAGCCATTTTCCAACTTTCAGACAATATGCATCATTGTACTTTAGTAAATACGAGCACAACGGTTGTCTTTTTTGATGCTATTGACAAAGTAGTTACTCACGGTCGTGTGCCAGTGTAAATATAGCTAGATGTACAACAAGGTGTCTGATGGCTGAGGAAAAAAGAAAGAACGGTTGCTGAGTTGTTTCGAGTCATCACCGCGGTAAATGAAAAGAAAGGCGCTGGAGTGCTAGCAGAATGTTTCATGTCAAGGACATTCTCAATTGGGCTTAAGCTTCAAGCACAGGCTGTTATTGTGCGTGCTGCAGGTTTATTGATCTCCACTGGTTTCCCAGCAGGTAAATTTATTCTCTGAACTGTAAAAGCAGTCTAGCAGCCACAGACCATGTGCAAAGCGACCTGCACGACAGCCGATCTCGCCGACGGGCTTTCTTTGAGTTGCACAATGCATCAGGTAGCATCCACGAGGTAATTTATCTGTGTCGGGGCCGTATGTTGGAACAGAGAATTTCCCACCAGCGTCTGCCAACCACCTCCGAATAACGGCGCAACTTCAATCCATCTTGGGTAAAGAGCTTTGCGACTGCATATTCTGATCATACTTCCTCACAATGGGTCTCATTAACTCCCTACCAGCATATTTGATCATTTTCACAAAAACGTCATGGCCCCCAGAATATTTTGTTGTATGCTTGAAAATGGGTGAGTTTCATTTAAAAAAAAAAAAAAGCAACATGTTGAGCAAAAAGCTAAGAAAATCATGTTTTTGTCAAAGACTACATCTGGATCAGATTCAGAACGATGATAAAAACAGATGGAGTAGATCGAGTACATAAACACCCTCAAAGCTTGCACAGTCCTATAGCTCACCCTGGGTGGACATTTCATTCAGTAAACTTTTGATGCAGTTTAATGTCGATGATCACGTTATTTTACACATGCATATGATTACATATGTGATCGCTTGTTTCTGCTTCTTCTCCTGTGTTTTGATTGGGAGATTCAGAACTCTTTCAAAAGATGCATAATGGCGCCCCCGACCTTATAACCAGTGTTGGGGAACGTAATGCATTACAATTGCATTCCTCTCAAAAAAATTAAGTAACTAATGCATTGCTTAGTTACTTTTTATGAACTTTTCCTCACCTGTACTGGGCTTGCTTCTTTATTTTTTAATAACAAACAACAAAACAAGTTTTATTTTTGGTAAATATTAAGGCCCTTTTACACCAAAAGTGAAATTCCTTCCTCAGGCTGAAGGAAATGCATATTTACGCCTGTACAGTAGAGGGCGCAGCTCAAACCAACAAGCCTTTCAACTGTGCTGCCATTTTGGATTAAAGAAGAACAGAATACAGGAGAAGGAAGTTCGTATTTCTAAATCAAATCTAAAGTAATTTTTGCTTATTAGTGTGGTTGAATTAGATCATTGAAGGTCAGCAGCAAAGACATTGGTTAATAAAGTGAGATTAAATACATAAAGTATGTGTAATTTAATATAGTAAATTATTACAGTTTTGCGTAAACGTGAGATGGCATTTCACTGTTTTAGTCATTTTGAGGAATACAAAATATTTTCATGCAAGTGAGATGAGTAAATGCATGTTCACATTTAGTCTAGAACTACTTTCATCTTTACAGAGCTCACACAACACCTCTGACCTTTATTTCTCTTAACAAGAACTGTCAGTCAATAAATGTGAAAAAGTAACTTGGATATTTTGTTGTAAACTGAAAAAGTAATGCATTACTTTACTAGTTACTAGAAAAAGTAATCCGATTACGTTAACTCACTTGTAATGTAATGCGTTACCTCCAACACTGCTTATGACAGTGAAAACATGGACAGCGGTAAAATCTTGTCTTTGTCTGGGAAGCGCTTTCTCATAAAAGATGAGATAACTTGTCATAAAAGATGAGATAACTTGAAAAAGTTAACTAGTAATTGCATAGTAAAGTGCACAGAACATCCATCCAGCCATCGGTTCCAAAAGTTTTTTTCTTTTTTCTTTTTGTGCAGTCATGCCATAAAACAACCATTTTAGGTTCAACAAAACAAATCAAAAACTTTTAATGAACACCATATATAGGCCTATCTTTCTTCAAATTTTAATAATTAATATACCTTTGTCCTCTATGAAGAAACTCTTGTGCAGTTGAAAGGTCCCATGGATGTTAACTTGAGAACTTTAGGGTAATTTAATTTCAATGAATCAGTTGATCTGATTCACAAATCTGACTCAATGACTCATAAATCATACCTTCTGGAAACACTTTAGTTTGGGGACAAACTATATTTAACTAGTTCATGTTTATTACATAAAGCACATATCAATGCATTATTCTGCATGATCATATTCTACACCTAAACATATTCTATACTTAAACACAGCCACTACAATTACCTTACTAACTATTAATAAGCACTAAATTAGGAGTTTATAAAAGTTATAGTTAATAATGAATTTGAGTTCCCCAAAATAAAGTGTGATTGAATTTCTTCTTGCATCAAAACTCACAGGGTGTTTCTCATTTAAAAGGCTGTGTCCTAGTCGGGCTACGTATCTTGGCATCCACGTCACCGTGCTCTGCTGAAGGCTGTCTCAATTTGAAAGATCCTTGGAAGGCAGCCTTCAATGCACAAAAAAGAATTAGCTGACAATTAATCAGCACTGAGCTCACCCAATTTCATAATGTAGGACCCAAAAAAAAAAAAAATTAATCACAATGCTAAACTGTCCATTATGTAATCCACTGGTAGAACAAAAACAGTTGTCATCCACTGTATTAATAAAAAATCAGTTCATATCAAGATCTTTAATATAAAGCATTTATGTACAGTTAATTTTAATAGTATTCTTATGCCGTGACGTGGGGGTGGAAACCTTTTTGATGAAGCCATAGGCACTTATTAGACTGTCTCATATACTGTTTAAAGGCCCACTGAAGTATCTTGAAACACGCAGCATTATTCAGTGCGTTGATGTAATTTCCACTAAAACAGGAAGACAGGGCATGACATATCAAACAGCTCCTCCCTTTTTTTTTAAATAGTCAATAACGTTTAGTTTATATCGCAGCTCGGCCAGAGCCATTGAGCTCCGTAAAGCCTCAGTTTCCTTCTAATCTCTAACCGTTTCTCCTACTAATCTCCTCCATATCGCTTTAAAATATAGCATTCTGTGCAGAATTCAAATGGGTCCGATACATTTTGTGGTCCGCACCGACTCGCACACACCATCCAGTCTGTGCTATCGCATCTCTGGACCAGGCTAGGATGTTTGTGCGCTGTGGCGGTACTGATCTGAAACCAGACTTCATCCGCCTCAATGGAAAGCATATTTACAATGTCTTAATCGTTGCCTATCCCCTATAAAGTGCACTATGTACCAAAATAGAAAATAGAAATGAAATGTAGAAAGAGAATGTAGAACATGGAAATTGTGAACAAGTGACCGATTTCAGCCACAGCTCCAGTGTCTATTTCTAATGTAGAGGGTGGGACGCTTTAGATTCAAGAGAGCATTTGATTGGACAGAAAATCTGATGTGCAGCATGATGTCATCAAAATAACTGATTGGATTCCAAATTGGTGGAAGTGAGAGACTGTGCGTCTTGAACGCTTGTATCTTCTAAATACGAACTGTGTCATTGTTTTGGAGCGCACCAGCTTATACTGTAGATAAGAGTATAAGACTATATTCATACTAAAAGCAAAAAAAAAAAAAAATTGATTTCATGGCAACTCTAGCATACAAGCCTCAGAAGGACTGTTCTAGGAAGGAAGCAGCCAGCACCCACTGACTATTATGCAAATGAAGCAGCTCAGATTTAGTTTTGCTCGGCAAAATTTCACTGGTGAATTCCAGCCATGTAGAAAATGTTCAGATTTCGCTCATTTTCAAACTAGTCACGTGAATTTGGTTTGTTTCCCAACAGAAAGCCGCTTGGATTGCAAGTGACTTTCGTGTGAGTAGTGCGTCATGCGTTCATGAATCAACTATTTTTTGCCCACAACATTTCACCAATGTGATCCAACTTAAGTTTGTAAATAGTGTAAAATTGATTGGACCATTATTATAATACATTTATGGCGATTTTTTTCTTCTTTTTTGGTCAATATGAATGAGAGCTTTCTTGAAAAACTTGAAAATAACAGAATTTTGGTTTAGTGCAACATCAAAGTGACTAAATAATGACAGGACTTTACTTTTAAAGGGTTAGTTCACCCAAAAATGAAAATTCTGTAATTTGTTGCTCACCCTCATGTTGTTCTAAACCCATAAGACCTTCGTTCATCTTCAGAACACAAATTAAGATATTTTTGATGAATTCTGAGGGCTCAGTGAGGTCTCTATTGCCAGAAGGTAATGAACACTTTCAGATGCCCAGAAGATACTAAATCATATTTAAAACAGTTCATGTGAGTACAGTGGTTCAACTTCAATTTTATAAAGTGACAAGAATACTTTTTGTGCAACAAAATAATAATAACAAAAAAAATAAATAAAAAATAACTTTTCAACAATATCTAGTGATGGCCAATTTTGATTTTTTTAATCACACAAAAGGTATTCTCGTCGCTTTAAATATTAAGGTTGAACCAACGGAATTCAACAAAAAACATCTTAATTTGTGTTCCGAAGATGAACAAAGGTCTTACGGGTGTAGAACGACATGAGGATGAGTAATAAAGGACATCATTTTCAGTTTTGAGTGAACTAACCCTTTAAGTGTATTTAAAAACAAATGTAGTTTGAGACCGTTTACATTCCCTGATACAATAACTTTGGAGTTCATTGTAGATGAGTCCTACAAGCACAGAGCCTTATTAGAGCTTATTAGCAACTAGTAGTAAGTAGTAGTGAGCAACTTTCTCATCTGTCTCAAGTTAAGAAACCAGAATGTTTCACAATAAAATATTTTATTTGACAAATACAATTAAGAAGCAGGTTCAAGTGCATCGACGCACATGTTAAGCACATTGCACACGCTTGATCCTTTTACCATTAACGTGATATCTCACCAAACACTTAATTTACACTCTGTCAAAGTCCTGCTCCATGATCCTGATCTATTTCTGCACCGTCTAATGATCAGCGTCTTATTCGTCGTATACAAACATAAAAAAAGTGCCAAAGGAAGCCTGCAAGCCGGCACTATTAGCATTGCCATGGTGTTCTTCCATTATAGCCTTGATATCTCCCTCCACCAGAGCACACATTTTACTCTAGGCTTTCATCTGTATTCAGTCCTTGTTTTGTTGATCATGCAAAGCTGGTGCACGCAGACAATCATCATGTATCTCACAGCCTCAGCTCTGGGGATTTGCTATATAGGCCTACTTCTCACCAACAGACCCCAAACTCAAAAAATGAAGAGAGTCTGTTAAATCCCATTCTGTTAATTCTGTTAAACCCTATAATTGGCAAGCTGGTTTCTGTGATAGATTGGCATATGAACAAGCGATTTATATACAACTTGAGCAGGTAAAGGAAGTTGGGTTGCCAACTTCAGCAATAGAAAATAGAGACTCTCTCCATTTCTTTACACCACATATGGCATTAGAAATCTTCACTACTAAACCATTTCCACATTGTAAACAAAAAGTGATGCACAGTGTGTATGTGTTTAAAAACAGATGGAATTAAGTGCAGCTCAAACGCATTTTAGCAATCATTTTCATTTTGGTTCACTGACATATGACTTGATAGCATCTGTTGTAAAAAATAAATGAATTTTAATGTCATACTAAAGTGTCACACACCATTACACACACATCAATTGAGCTTCTACCTAGGCAAATTATAGCACTAGAAAATTGTGCCTGTACATAAATATTTCAAGAGGAACAGACTCACAGTTCAACTTATAAGTACCTTGTATTTCAGACATTTTAATTAACAACAAACGCAGTTCAAAATGTGCTACAAACTGTCTGAAAGTAGACTGATTAGGTGCAGGTGTTTGAAGGGCTCTTTTTAACGTTGCTTTCATCAAGCCAGCCAAATAATAATAAAATAGAAAAATTGTTTTGGAAATTGAATGGAATTCCCAAAATGGAAATTTTTACGATGGGCTATTTTAAACTAGGCTACCTTGAGTATGATGTACATATAATGGTATGGATATGTTAATCATTCAGTATATGAAAACTCCATGATATTACCATCTGATAAAATTACAATTACAGTAATTACAGTTACAGTACTTTGTGATGAGAGGAACCTTTTTGGGTTTTTTTGACTCAAAGGCTCCACATTTTCCACAACAATACATGAACAAAGTTCCCACACATTGGTTAACTTCAAATTCAAGGACCTTTCAAGGACGTTCCAGGTTCAATACCTTCACACTCAAGGACTTAAACATTTTAAGTGAGAGCAAGGTTACATCGTGCTACCTTGTAAGAGACATTGTTATAGCATACCAAAAAAAAAAAAAAAAAAGGTTTTTAATTTTTTTTTTTTTGGCTTTTATTTTTGGCCTTTATTTTTGGCCATATGAAAGAAATCTGATATTCTATTTGTCTATGTAACTTTTGCATGGATTTTATTGAAAATAGCTTAGGCTCATGTAACCAGAAGTTTTAAGATGTATGAATATGCTTTTAAGTTTCTCTTTTCCATCATGGCTTTACATCTGTGAAACAATGAGGTACCATCGTAGTAGTTTTGTGTGTGCGTGAACGTCATGGCAACGCATAACACAAAGTATGTCACTTAGTTCGCATAAAAATTTAAATTATGTAATTAATTACTCGCCCTCATGTCGTTCAACACCCATAAGACCTTCGTTCATCTTCAGAACACAAATTAAGATATTTTTGATGAAATCTGATGGCTCGGTGAGGTCTCTATTGCCAGCACGACAATCAACACCAACTAAAACACATCTGAAACAGTTCATGTGAGTACAGTCCTTAATACTGTATTATAAAGAGACGAGAATACTTTTTGTGCGGCAAAAAACAAAACAAAAAAAAGATTTTCAAGAATATCTAGTGATGGGCGATTTCAAAACACTGCTTCGAAGCTTTACGAATCTTTTGTTTCGAATCAGTAGTTCGGAGTGCCAAACTCGTTTGGTCGTTACGTCATAAGTGTTTCAAAATTGAATCACTGTAGTCACATGAACTGTTTTAAATATGTTTTAATACCCTTCTGGGCAACTGAAAATGTTCATTACCT
Organism: Zacco platypus; assembly: GCA_038088235.1. Lineage (NCBI taxonomy): Eukaryota > Metazoa > Chordata > Actinopteri > Cypriniformes > Xenocyprididae > Zacco > Zacco platypus. Next base: position 6,886,841 of record CM076082.1, read on the forward strand.
TCCTGGCAATAGAGACCTCACTGAGCCATCAGACTTTATCTAAAATATTTTAATTTAATTTTCCGAAGATGAAAGAAAGCATGAATTAATGTAGATCAAGTAAGTTAGTATGCATAGGCCAGGAAGTGTTAGTGAAATAACACATTAGTTGAGCAGAGGGAATAATATGGATTTTTTTCCAGAAAACTTCTTCCTCAAAATAAATAAGCACTTTCAAGAACCTTTATCTGTGTTTATTTTCCAAAACTTTCCAGGGCCTTGAAATTTTTTGTTCAGATTCACAAACTTTCAAAGATTTCAAGGACCTGTGGGTACCCTGTAAGAAGAACTGGAACTTTTCTGAAAAGTAAAAGAAAGTTCTAATAGTGAAATGTTATTTAAGGTTTCTATTCTTTTTAAAAATTAATTTAAATGACTAAGTCATTTGTGATTCACTATCTGAAGATTTTTTTTTACTCACAATCTCTTACTGATAAAATATTTTAGAGCTTGACATAACTAAAAATGTATATTCTTTATAAAAATGCCCATAGAGATTTAAGATTTAAAAAAAAAAAAAAAAAAAAAAAAAAAAATTACATCACTTTTCCAGGTCAGGAAACCACACTTTTATAACTAGGCTCTCTCAGATATCCAGGTTTTCCAAGACAGTTTTTGAGGGGGAGAACTAACATATGATTTTTGATTTTTTTTATTCTTGATTTTTAATTGGTTTAGCTTATTTTAATGCTTTTTTTGTCCTTTTTGAAATACAGTCATCGATTTGGGCCCCTGGTGCCATGGTTGAGAACCACTGCTCTATAATGGAAAATAATCAGGAAGGCAATAATAATGCTTGTAGTACCATAAAAAGGCAGACATTTTAGAAGCAGATATTCAGACTAAAATTATGCGCTGCCTTCAAGTTCTCCCTGGAAGTTCCAATTTAATCCAGAAGTGGTAATTACGACATAATGTAGGCTACTTTCAAGTAATTGTGGCGAGAATAAAATGGACGTGTTTGGTAAAGTCATATTTATTCCCTCTCTTTTTCACTCACTGGCAAACTCAGGCTGCTTTAGTGCTAATGCAACAAAATGAAGAGTGAAGGATATGAGTTAGGAGTGTAATTGATGCTTTAATGTATTTATTCATGACTTCCATTTTTGTGCTGCCACTGAGAATGATGGGTAATGGAGTTTTGTTGCAAAAGCTTGTCACCTTATGAATAGCTAAACGAACTAACAAGCAAGCAAGAAATGAACCAAGCAACTAACTAACCAAGCAAACAACAAACTAACCAAAGAACCAAGAAAACAACTAACTAACCAAACAACTAACTAACCAAGGAACTAACCAAACAACCAAGAAAACAACTAACTAACCAAGGAACTAACCAAACAACCAAGAGAACAACGAACTAACCAAGGAACTAACCAAACAACCAAGAAAACAACTAACTAACCAAGGAACTAACCAAACAACCAAGAAAACAACTAACTAACCAAGGAACTAACCAAACAACCAAGAAAACAACAAACTAACCAAGGAACTAAGCAAACAACCAAGAAAACAACAAACTAACCAAAACTAACTAAACAACCAAGAAAATAACAAACTAACCAAGGAACTATCCAAACAACCAAGAAAACAACAAACTAACCAAAACTAACTAAATAACCAAGAAAATAACAAACTAACCAAACAACAAAGAAAACAACAAACTAACCAAGGAACTAACCAAACAACCAAGAAAACAACTAACCAAGGAACTATCCAAACAACCAAGAAAACAACAAACTAACCAAAACTAACTAAACAACCAAGAAAATAACAAACTAACCAAGGAACTAACCAAACAACAAAGAAAACAACTAACTAACCAAGGAACTAACCAAACAACCAAGAAAACAACTAACCAAGGAACTAACCAAACAACCAAGAAAACAACTAACTAACCAAAAACTAACTAAACAACCAAGAAAATAACTAACTAACCAAGGAACTAACCAAGGAACTAACCAAACAACAAAGAAAACAACTAACTAACCAAGGAACTAACCAAACAACCAAGAAAACGACAAACTAACCAAGGAACTAACCATGCAATGATTGATAGATGATAGATAGATAGATAGTTGATAGATAGATGATAGACAGATAGATGATAGATAGATAGTTGATAGATAGATAGATGATAGATAGACTGATAGATAGATAGATAGATAGATAGATAGATAGGAGAGAGGCTGGGAGTGTTAACTTCTTCGCAAATCAATTTCATAATGAGACGGTGGCTTTTAGAAGCAACGGTTATCCATAGGTTCAATATTTATCTCATCCATCCCCTCATAACAGCAAATTCACCCAGCAGGGACAAGGACAGGATGTAGTGCCTTCGCCAATGTAAAACTGTCAACACCGCGTGTCATGTCTAGACTGCTGTCGATCGGTGCTACTTTGTTTCCTTATCATGCAAATAAATGAGGTTTTTATTGACTGGCAGACCTCCCAAAAGTGGGTCTGCTAGTGATGGTGGCAAGCCTGCAGGCCACAACACCATGCAGCAGTCAATAAAGTGAAGATCATAGAATTTTTGCACTACTATTTTAGCCAGAGGAGCTCGGTCACAATGCAAAGAGCATTCCGTCTAAAAATAATTCGATCATTACTTGCTCACCCAAAATGCATTAGGGCATGGCCTACTGCCTGAAACTAAATGTTTGACCACCGGTTCAGTGATGTTGTTGTGGGGGCGGGGAGGGATCAGGGCAAACAGCAACTGAGGAAATTACTGTTGAAAAGAGAAAATATGAAAAAAGAAGAGGATAAAGCCTTTTGGAGGAAGGGAATATAATAAGGGAGGCAAAGAATTGCTGCTAGAGAAAAGCTGGTTAGCGATGCATGCTCAGCCTTTTCCTGTTTCTTCAGATTAACCTACAAAACTCATCCATGACAGAGAAAAAGAAGTGATTTCTTCACCACAGAGAGGTCAAGACGTTGCTGATCATTCTCTATCTTTACACAAACACACAAACAAAAACATTTGAATAAGTAGGTCACCCGAAATGATTGTTGACAAAGTATCCAGTGGCTCTAAGGCAAAAAGATGCCACCAAAAGTGACAAAATGTCTTGGATACATAATTAGAATATTATAAGCATAGACCGAGCACTGACAGATCTCTCTTTTTAGTGATTATTGAGAATATTTAATTGCATGCATTTCTCAATGATCAATTCTTATGTTGTTCTACAGCAGTAAACCTTTTTTTTTTTTTTCTCAAAAAGGAGAAGTTCAGCAGAATGTTCACACTGCTTTTTTCCAAACACTAAAAGTAAATGATCAGAAAAAACACCACAGAAGTTGTTCATATGACTGATTTGTCTGATAACCCACATCTTCTTAAGTCACATGATAGCTTTGTGTGGGTTAAACCGTCTTCTCTTTCACATTTTAATCACATTTTAAGATTAAAATACGGAACATTAATGATACGCTCGTTTTGGCATAAATGATGCCAAATGTCATGGGTGTCAAATTGATATGCGCATATTTAAAATGCACAGCCATGAATTATCAATCATTTCTGACTCATTACTAACATATGGTTTCAGAAGACTAGCACGTAAGTCATATAAACTACTGTTGGTACTCTTAATGCTTCACATTCATTATACCCACCAAATGCATTTTGAGAATTAAAATCATCTGCACGGGGTGACGCTTAATATGAGTTCTTAGTCTGAGGAAGATGATAAACCTGCATTTAAATCATTCGTTTGTGTAGTAAAAAATGTGTTGGTCAATAAGAACACAGTCAGCCAAGTTGATAAATTGACCAGTGTGCAATGAAATCCATGCTAATCCTGGATCCAAATTAGAGAGACTCGCTAATAAACTCAGCCTCCGAGCAATGAACGCTCTCCCCTCTGCACAGCAACTGTTTCTTGTCTTTTTTTCTTTCCATGAGGAGTTAAAGGATGAGAACTTCTGAGACTAAACAGATGTGCTAAAGGCTAACAATAACCTCGGGAGATGCCTGCTTTAAACAAGGCTAACTAGAGGTGACAGCCAGCACAAAATATTGAGTAATTAAGCACTATTAGACACATGGGAAGGCGGATGAAATGCAAAATGTCAACGTTTGCTTTTATGTAAAGGAGACTCTAATATAGCCCCCCTACTGTTGTATAAAGCCCTCTATCCCTACAAGCCACCAGCTCATGCTTAAGTAATCTTACTGCTTCAACTCAGATTTAATATTCATTTAGAGACTCTTGAATGCTGTTGTCATGTGAAGGCGCTGGTGATTCTGTCACTGCGAACAACAAAAGATTTGGATGGGTTTGTAATCACGTCAAGGCCAGATGGTTAAATCCGACAGATAAGACAGAACAGCGGGAGACGATATGACATTCAGTTTTATGATAACTACAAGGGACTGGGACATGCAAAAGAGAATGTGCAAATCAAGAGATTTTGATTCAGATCACAATCAGCAACCTTCATAACCTGATTTACAGAACCTGTAGTTGTGTCTAATTGCAAGGACACACAACTGAATGTACCTGACATTTTAGGTAAAAGAAAAATATACAGGGGAGAACAGGTTCATTTGTCAAAAACAAAAAACTTGTTACAGGTTTTATATATATATATATATATATAAAAATATATATATATTTATTTTATTTTATTATATTTATTTATTTATTTTTATTAAATATAAATTATATATTATATAAAATAAATATTATGAATATATATATATGAATATTTATGAAATTTAACTAATACAAGTGAAACAAAATATGCTTCATGGTTTATTTCTGTTAACTGGCAAAATGTATTAATGAAATGAAATTAAAAAAGGATGAATGTGATTGTATCAAATGAATATCACTGCTTTAAAAATAATTAATACTCAGTTTCAATACCTTTCATGTTTATATACTAATAGTAAATATGGAAATATGTGAAAATACTAATAATGCTTTGATACCACTTGGTACTAAAAAAAAGTTGATATTTTATATGTAGGCTATAAACCCAAATAAGTTGGCAAAACTCACATTTTTAAGTTAAGGAAATCAAAGTTTAAGTAAGCAGACTTTTATTTTGTACTCATACATTTTAAATGTTCTTAACTTGACATGTTCGACTAAGTCAGAAAATGGTAAGTTGCATAGCATAGTATAGCACTTACTGGATGAGTACAGCAAGATAAAGCATTTAAAATACCTGCTCTCAAACCAAGCCGCACGCACCACTTGTCACCGTGATGGTAACTCTCCAAAAACCCACATTAACAGAAACTTCTAGCATAAAAAAACATTAATCACTACTAAATCTCCCACTTTACATTAATATTGCGCTAAAAACATTATATAACACTTAATTTTAGCATTTACTCTACCTATCGAGTGCCATAGGCAAAGCATGCTGGGAAACAGAAATACCAGCCTAGTTTCAGTTAAACTTCAGCTCATCTAAATTAAAAGTAGTATGTTCATGAAACTCAAAACAATGAAACAGTTCAGTTTACTTAAAATATATCAGTTCTGTGAACTTCAAAGAAAAATAAAATGCTAAACACTCATTTGACTGAACTAATTTGTTTAAGTTTGTCCTACCAATTAATTATTTTGAGAGTTAGGGTTTACAGTTCTAACTCACAAATATTCATTTTAAAATGACGAAAAATGTAATTATTTTTCCATAAATTGATTTAGTTAGTTAAGTGGTAAAATATATTTAAATAAAATAAAATTATGAAGCGATTAATTTAGTTAGCCTTGAAATAATAATAATAAAAAAACAAATGAATACCACTGTTCTAAAAAAAAATACCGATAGTAAGTATACTGAATACTTTTCACCTTTATTTAGTACTAATTGTAAATATGAAAATATATCTGTACTGTAATGAAAATACTAATGATGCATCAATCCCACTCGCTGATTGGGAGCACTGATACACTATAACAACTCCCCTTAGTACACATTTACCTGTCTTATTATCAGTTTCATTTCCCAAGGTACATGTATGGGTTACAAAAAATAAATAAACTGTAAAAATATTTCACAATATTATTGTTTTTGCTGTATTTTAAATCAAATAAATTAAGCCTTGGTGAGCATATATATTTCTCAATTGTATTACACACACACACACACACACAGCTCAATGGCTATTGGCTATTAACAACTAATGATGCATTCAGGACTGGTCTGCATATACTGGCGATCCTCTAATATTTACTTTATTTAAACTGACCCTCAAGCATCCTAACAAGATCAATCTCATGCAGAATTTTTTTTTTTTTTTTTTTTTTTACAAAAAATCTGTTGGGTCATTCCAGAAATAAGTCTCAGAATTTATAAGCTTATTGATATTCATGGCCCAATGTCAGATGTGAGGTTATGAGTTATGTGGAATGAATTTTAGTTTAATGCACTAATCAAAGTCATTACTTCCAGAGCAGAGAGAGACATGTTCTGGAGATTTTCTGATCATCAGAAGAAAACACCATACTGGTTGAAATAAGGCCCAAACTACCAAATTTAATGATGTAGTGACTAATTAATTTGTAATTATCAATTTATTTATTTTTTAAATGCAATTTATTTTATTTTTAAATGCATATGAGTGTATATATATATATATATATATATATATATATATATATATATACACATACATACACACACACACACACACACAGATAAACCGCTAGTAAACTACTTCTAGTAAACCAGCTTTCCCAGGGTGTGAAACTCTCAGTTCAATAATTTGGTATGCTGCTAAATATGAACTATGACATAAATTAATATGCATTGAGTGATATTAGTCATGTGAATGATCTCTGTCATATCAGGCTGTTAATTACATCCAGACCAAATTAGTAGTGCCCAGCATTTAAAGTCCCATGGGAAATTCTCGCAAATGCGTTTGCCTTCCAGTTCATATTGCACGTCTTGCCACCACCATAAATTAATACCATGAAACTAAACGTTTCGAGTTGACTCCATTTAGAGAGAAAGCAGAGCTCACCGGGCCCTCACCTCCTGCCGTGCGACCAGTGGGGGTCGAGGTCCTAACTTCCCCATAGGACCTTTCCAATCAGAGTTGCGTTCATTATTACGGGCTTTAGGAAATTGTACAGCTGGAAAATGCAAAGTCAGTTGGGATTTTTGGCAGTTTCACAAGGAGCCAAGAATACTGAATGCAAGAGGCAGGCGCGGGGCAACACACACATCTGACTTAGGCTCCAGTATGCTTCACAGCTATAAAAAAGGTACTTAGCATTTGTCAGGGCCACAGTAAAACAAAGATTAATAGGGACATAATGCTCTTAAATTAGCAGAAGTAAATTTGGCTTCACTAAAATAGTCTGGATGCTGAATGCTTCTCTGTATTTGTAGGCTATTTGACAAAGCTTCAGTAAATTGACAAATGAAATATAATAGCAGTAAAATTGAGATGTCACTAATTCAAAGAATTTGGCTGCTAACAATGTACATTCTGCAAAACAATGGGTTTTATAAACTGTAGCAGTCTATGATTCATTATGAATGGGATGAACAATTATTAATGAATGTATTGAATTCACTCAATGCGGACATTTTTGGACAGGGACATGCATGGAAAAATCATTATTATTACTGTTATTATTATATCCATGTAAATGTCTGTGGGCTGACATAATATCATTGTTGCATCACTAGAAATTACATATACACATACACACATATATATACATATATACACACATACACATACATATATATACATACACATTATATATATATATATATATATATATATATATATATATATATATATATATATACACATATATACACACACACACATATACATATACATATACATACATATACATATATATATATACATATACATATACATACATATACATATACATATATACATATACATACATACATATATTATATACATTCTGTTCAATATGTTCTTGGGTATTATTAATATTAAGGGATGTAGAATACGGGCATGCAGAATGAGGCATTAATATGTGCTTTATGAGTAGTAATAAACAGCCAATATGTTAGTAATACACATGCTAATAAGAAACTACTTAATAGTGAATGTGTTCCCCAATCTAAAATGTGCCTCATTTTGACACATTGGTGTGTATTGTGAACATTTATCTGAAATGTTCTGAAGCTGACAAATTAAATGTCATATTTTCATTATCAATCATTGCTGTTTCTTAAAATAGCAAATGCATTTGCACTTTAAAATCCCAGCCCAAAGCAGCAAATGCAAAAACAAAGCCAGCCAGGAAGCAGAGCAACCAACAGTCTTTACATATTTACCACATTCTGCTGGAGTGTGATCACTGACACTAAGTGTTACAGAAGCGTAAATAGAATGCGAGTTAATTGGGATGGAGAATGGCAAACATTCATGCCACCAACACCTTTAATGAGACAACACATGATTGACTCCTGCCGACAAGAGCTCATCCTACACACAACATAAACCATACAAGGCAACACAAAAGCGCAAAAGCATCGGGAACAGACAGAAACGGACACGGTTGAACAACATCAGATTCGGTAATTGACTTCTTAATTGTATTTGTTTAAGCTAAGCTTTCTGATTTTTTTTTTTTTTTTTGAGTTGGGGGGGGGGGTTCTGATGGCATTTTAATTTCTTCCTTTCACCAGTTCCAATATACAGCTAATCCCACAGTGTCTAATCCTGTTTGAGCAAATTTCACCATACAGCCAGTCAACACAGCTGCACCATTACACACACACACACACACACACACAAAGCAGCTCTTCATAAGAATATGACGCCTCGCTGTAATACTGTCCAGTCAAAGGGAACATGCATATCTGTTTTTCAGAACTTTTGCCATAATAAAATGTTTCTCAATTATATAATTTGTACTATATAGAGTACTCAGCATAAATGAGTACATACCCTCTGAGAGTTAGAGATACTTGAAGTTATAATGTGCCAACAAATCTGCTTGATTGATTACCAAAGAAGCATGTCAATATCAATCAGGAAATGATCAGAGTTTCTCTGATCAAAGTGATACAATTGGAATAAAAATTTGAAACACCCCCCCTCAAAGTTACAAAATAAAACAACATTTTCTGGTGCAAGTTAAAGGCAATTGTTCATCAATGAGTGAGTGTGTTGAACTAAAACATTTAAATGAGTAATTTCTTTCTTAAGTGATATATAGCTTATTAAACCGTTCTCAGACTTAATGCTGACAACAATGGAATCACTTAATTCGTTACATTTATCTAGCTTTTTTACAGGTACTAAAAAAGAGCTTTACAAATGGAAGGGGAAATCTCATATTGCGCCAGAACGCCCACCACACACCAGCTTATTGGTGGAGAGGAGACAGAGTGATGAAGCCAATCAGTGAATGGGAATGATTAGGAGGACAAGATTGACCAATGGGCAAATTTGGCCGGGATGTTGGGATAGAAGTGTCAGAAGACTTATTTCTTTGCACACAGGGGGACAATGGTACAAGAAGATTACCAAAGCAATGTTTTAAATGTGCAAATATAGCAAAAGAACACAGAAACTCCAAAAGAATGGACTTGTGGAAAACTCCTTGGAAATTAGGACTTCACGTTAAGCTTTATTGCATGATGAGTGAATATTTTGCTGAGAGGTGAAACGCCAAGCAAATGTCTCAGAGCTGGAAAAAGCTGCAAGTAGAGTGACTATTTCATTTCACACAAAAAACAATGTGCAGAAGTGAAATGCATTGTTGTTGTCCACACAGGAACTACTGGAGCCAAAGCGCAATAAACTCATTTAGTCTTTCCCAAGGCCCATATCAACTAAAAATATAGACTTATGGTAATCCATATTATAGTCTCATGAGACTAAATCAATCATTTTGGATCTAACAGCATCCAAAATGCATGGCATTGCTGGTCACTACAGTGAAGTTCGCTGGTAGTAAAGTTCTTATACAGAGGTGTGATGGAGTTGTGCTTAATAAATGATGTCATGAATTCAAACACAAGACGCTATCTGCTTCTTATTTCCTGCTTTGTTGGGCACTTTTTCCAACACAACTGTATACATTCTCCCAAGGTGAAAATCCTTCAGTGGACAAGTATTTCACCTGACCTTAACACCATTGGGCACCTGTGGGGGATCAAACACCGACACATACAAGCAGGTCATCCTCCAGGAGTTAAAAAGACTAGATGTGAAAATTTGTCATGAACTTGTACACTCTATGCCAAGAAGGGTCTGAGCAATATAAAGTTATGGACATACAATACTACATACTATAATATTACACATGCATTGAATTTAATTAAGGGTGTACTCATTATAAATAAATAACAGGATATAAAAAAGTATACACATACCAGTTAAAAATGTAGACAAATCACCTTTAAATGTAAAAAATACAATTTATGCAATGCCACTGAAAACCAAAGTGACACATTTCAGAGAAAATATACATATATATTTTTCACTTTTTATGTTACTTATTACACCGATACACAGAAGACAATTTCCTATAAATGAATTTGTCCTTTTCCATTTTATACATCATGCATTTTTAAATTGGCATCTGAAATAATAAACTAAGTGCAATGTAGTTTTGTCAGAAAATATTGATTTTTCAATACATATCGATACAGAAATACCTGAAACACTTCCAATTGAAATGACTCACATACACGATACCAGTTGCACTTTCTCCCTCTCATTTCTCCGACACACAAATTAATTTTTTTTTCGGATGAATATTGTTGGCGTTACAGAGCTTGAATCTCGGCTTGGATTGCACGTATTGCACATAATTTTACTAGTTCCAGCAGATTTGTGCGTGTAGCACCCAAAGTGCGTGCACATAAAGTCACCTCTCAGTACTAAATTGAGTTATATTTAGCTGCTTATTGCGCTTAAACAGTCAAATATACACAAAACAACATCAAAATGCTGGTCTTGGCGAGTTCAGACTCAGTAATGTTTTAAGTGAATGGAAACAGTTGAGAAAACTCATGTAATATCAGAATAATGGATCCGTGTGTCAGGTCTTAAAGTGACAGCAGCACCTAATATATACGACTGCCAAATTATGAGAATTTTAAAATATCAATATGGCAGTTTTTCCCCATGGTATCGCTATCAAAAACTGTGGCTAGTGAAAAAGTTGAGTGGCTAGTAACTTTGGAAAACCAGTACCCAATGTTAATGTCAAGTCCTGTGTAGATTGTAAGCATAAGTGGATGGACAGAAAATATGTATATCACATCAAATATAAGAGGGTTTAAAATTAACTTTCACTCACCAGCCAATTTGGCTACAAAATTTTTAAGTTACCGGCCATTCAAAACTTCTACTAGCCATGATCAGAAATAAACCACATTATAAATGTCACAGCTGTGATTTAAACATATTTATTAATAAATCTGATTCTGAATTTGGCTCAAAAGTCATGGATATGCGACATTTATGAGAATGGGTGAGAAAAAGTGTCTCTTAATTGTCTCCTGGGGCTCCAAAGGAACACACCAGACGGGAAGCACCGTGCCTTGGACATCTCAATAAATGCCGAGGGGTGCCGCGGGTAAGCGTATGGTCACAGAAAACAACGTGCTCAAATTCTAAAGACTTGGTGCAGCGTTTCTCTCAGTGTGCGACTCCCTTTATATTTTGTTTTGCCAATGTTTGAGGCTTTTTTAAGGGTAAGAGCTCTGATACCGATGAAAAGTGATAGAACATAATTTATGAATCATAGTTGATATGCGTTACCCACCAAAGTGGATTTTAACCTGCATTTGGCGGGTGATCATTCCAAACCCTTAATACACCATATGTACACTGTGCACATTATCATACAAAAAGGCGTGCAACTTCAAAACTGCTTTGAATGCAGGCCTACTCACACAAGGTCAGCGATGTCTCTGTGAAAGACTTTCATGGCAGTGGGCAAAAAATGGCGTTCTGTTGTGTAATATTGTAATTCTGTGAAGTATATTCGATGGAATGACATGGAAATACTTTAGAAAAGCGGTCTGTATGTGTGCGCAGAGCATTCACTTGAGTTAGCAGAAACTTGTGATTTTATCAGGAGATTGAGCAGATTGATGATGTGTGAAGGATATACACCTTCAACTGTGCCTATCAATATCTCACGCTACAACTGTGAACTTTTGCTTGTGAGTTAACAGCTTCTCTGATCCCTGTTCTTTTTGCTCTGTCAACACACAAAAGAGGTTTAAAAGAAACAGTAGGATGACTCAAGATGCCTTGTGAAATACAGTAGCAAGATTAGAGGATATGTGATTCATACAATTTAAAGCAAACTGTCAAAGAGATATCACTGACTAAGAAATATTATCTGGCTGCGTTGCCTCTTCATAATGAAGCTAAAAGCTATAATTATCTGCACTTACCAAATAATGCAAAAAGGATAGCTGTCGTTTCAAAGGCGAATGCATTTTGAAGTAAACTTTTTTTTTAACGACGCTTTCGCTAAGAAAAGGGTGTTATTACTAAACTGTGAAATTAATGTAGACTTACGCTTCCAAAACCTACACGAACCTTCAAACTCTGAGTCATGTTCAAATGTGATCATCAATTCAAACGGTTTAACATTATTACTTTCTAATTGATTTACTTTGCTGTCACAGAGGAATTTCTCTTTCTTTTTTTTTAACCCAAGAAATTAAAATGATGGCTACGTTCACACTGTCAGGATTGACAACCGCATTTACCTAAATGTCCGGTTCACAAGTAATATCAAAGACGGCGTCATCCGTAAAACCGAAAAGTCTCATCACATTTGACACGAGTCCAATTGACCCTTCTCCGGCAGTTTGATTGACAGGTGATCTAACCAATCATAACCCAGAATCAGCCATTTTGTCTGTCAAAGCAGTCAGGGGAGTTTGTAGATTGACGTTGGTGAACTTGAACTTGAAAAATTGTGTACTCACGTCTTTCCGCGCTTGAAACCACATTCCTTCTGATGTTCATTCATGTTTATTTGAAGCTATAAATGAACTAGTATGAAGAGATGATCGGTTCACGAGCCGCTTGAAGGAGCTACAGCGATCTGTCACGACACATTAAAGAGACTATATGGAAGTTGTTGTTTATACTTCTTTAAAAAATTACAATATTTTAAATATGAAACCGTTTCATATCCTGTTTCTCCACCTTTGATATTACTTTGGCCACTGTCGATGTAGTTACGGGTAAGAGAATATGGGCTTGACTCTTGTTGCACATTAATACAGACAGTATTCGAGACACAACTGCCAGTTGCTGTGTGAATGGGACATTTCGAGACTCACACCTTTAAGTAAATGCAGTTGTCAATCCCAAAAATGTATAGTGTGAATGTAGCCTTTATTTCTTCTGTGGTACACTAAATAAATTTAGTAGAAAGTCTGAGGCTGCTCTTTAACACAATGCAAGTGGATGGGGACCAGGGACACTCAAACTCCAAAAAGGAGTTTTAAACCACTATAACAGCTTCATATCAAAGCTTCAAGCAGTCCAAACGACATGCGATACGATATATATAAAGTCTTCTGAAACCCTATAAAAGGCTTAAATTCACTGAAAGTTTGACAGTAATGGTCACCATCCACTTTCATTGTACACTAAAATGAATATCTCCTTGTGTTCCATGAAAGAAAGATTAGAAATGATATTTCTTTTTCAATTGTGGTCGAATTACTCCTATAAAGAAACAGAATTAAAATGAAGTCTGATTTCACTGTCAGGCTCTCATATGATGTGTCATATGAAGTGTTTCGTGGCAATAGATTAGAATATGAAGCGGGCGCAGTGACCTTGATATCATAAACCCAGCCCTTCACCTTTTCTGACTGATTATATTAAGGGGGTGTATTCATTTTAACTAGATGGCCTGACCTGGTTTTTATAGATACCAATAAATTCCACATAGGCGAACAGAAAATGACAGTTCATGACGGTCTTCATTACTTTTTGAAAAAAAAAAAAAAAGGTTTAACTTTTAAATTCATTTGGAATATTAACATTGTGCGATGGGGGTTAGAAGAGAGTATGAGTGAGATACACCATGAGCATGTTATTACAACATGCTTCTAAAGAACTGACATGTTCCAATTGAGTCTATGAAGAATTTAGTCACTATATTCAGGGAATTTGAATTTGTAATACGATGCAAATCAACAGCTATAAACAGTGCTGGGTAGTAACTGATATGTAATCTGGATTACATAATCCGACTCCAAAAATTAAATACTTGTAATTAGATTACATTACATTTTAAAATACTTGTAATTACACTACAGTTACTTTTGACCTGATTATTACCTGATTACATCTTATTCTCACAATGGCGGCAAATTATTTATAAATCATTGGTTCTCCCTACTACTTTTTAATATTTTAAGTTTTCCTCTCTAAAAAAGCCTATATATACACGTTCAGAAGGTTTGTGGAACTAAACACACACACAGACCAGCTACTAGCCATGTGACTATCACTGAAAAATGAGAGTCCACAGCATTAGTGAGATCAATAATAAAAATAAGTCGATAATATTAATAAATGATAATAAAAAATGAAATTCACAGTTCTCTGATGTCGGTTAATTGTCACATGACTTTAGCAGGTAAACAAATGTTTTACTTTTTTTTTTTTTACTAAACGTTTTGTTTTTATTTATTAACCTCGACAACCTCCCGCCGACGCACCGCAGCTTCTTTTTTTTAAATTAACTCAAATTTACTGTTATATGCAATGTAATTACCTTGACAAACTACACATCATTAAAATGACCTAAAACTCAAGATTCAATTTTTAATCGCTGCTTTACTCTCAATATCGTATAGTGAACGTAATTTGTTAATATGCGTCAGGAGTTATGAATGTGAAAAACGGAGTCGATACCTTTTCTTTGAAATATGAGCATCAGCCACATCCATTGAGAAAAAACTCCTGTGAGATCGTCATCAAAACTCTTGACAAAACAACATCCCTCTGCGCTTTTAGCTCAACAGCATGCACATTTGGAGAAATATTGATGGATTCTCATATGTTTATGTCAAATTTTTATACAGAGGAGTAATATTTATTCATTTTTTACCCAAAAAGCGCCGTTGTAATAATATTGACTGCACATTATGTTGTTGATGAAGAATGGAATATATTTTCCTTCTGATATTTTTATATCAATATGGTACAAGATTATGCTATATGAATTAATGTGATAAAGAATGTGTCAGTCAAAAGTAATCTAAAAGTAAACAAAAAAAATTATCTAGATACATTATCTAGATTACATTCCAACTACAATTTTTTGTCACGTAATTTGGAATAAGTAACTGACTACAATTTGCAAGTAATCTACCCAGCAATGGCTATAAGCTGTTAGACTAAATAGACTAAAGCTGTTTGTTTTTTAAAAATTACACATTTATACCTCATATTAGATTTCAAAAAACAAAAGTTAATGTAAAATATTATTAAATTTATGAATGTTAGGGCAAGTAAGATCAAATGAAGCACAAACCAGTGGTTGATATCTTCATATGATGCAATATCTTAAATTACTGGTTTATTACTTTATTGACATTGATATTCTGAAGACTCAATAGTCATTTTGCCACAGGGAAAACCAGGGCGGTTCATATTTTCCTTCACAACCTAAAAGACCACAACAAATACCTACCATATTTTCAGCATTTATATAATCCTGCCAAACATATACTGTTAATGGAGTCATATTGAGTGATCATAATATCACATTTAAAACAGAGTATTAGTTACAGCTCTGCTAGGTTGTTTAATACTTTATATTACTGAATATATTTTGGTACTAATTATTTTAAATGCCAGGAATGTACGTTTGAAGTGAGTCTAAGTGGGACCTGCATTACAATTAACTGAAACATGAAATCATTTTTAATTCAATTAAATACTGATCAGCTCATGAGTCAAAAGCAGATTTCAGCTCTGTACTCAGAGGAAAAAATGTGTTTTATGTATTTTAAAGAATAATTTTCAACGGCTGCTATATAAGATAAAGTGCCCCATTTATGCTATTTTAAAGATTCCTAGTTATGTTTCGTCATGCATCCAAGGTCAGAAAACACTTTCATTTTCTCAAATTATACATTGCAGCATCGCCTCTTTTCTCACAGTGTCTGAAACAATTCGATAAAGGATTTGGTCTCTCCAAACCCCTCCTTTCCGAAAGCCTACTCTGCTGTGATTGGTCAGACGGCCCAGTCTTGTTGTGATTGGTCTACCACTTACAGTGCTTGTGTCAGAAAGGAAATGAAATCTGAATTTCAGCTCCGGAAGCTTCCTCAGCACTTGATACACAATGATACGATTCACCAGCAGCCAATGAAAACCATTATCTCGCATTATGCAAATGTGCACTAAAAATAAGCTTTTTGTCGAAAAACAAAGTAAAATGACTGCAGATTGACAAGACGAACACATGACTTTTTATTAAAGAAACCTCCCCGTGCTAAATGAATTGAATTTAAAGTGAAGAAGTACAGCATAAAGTACTCCAACATTCAACATTGATTTGGTATTTCTCTGCTAAGGGTTCAAGGAAGTAGCAGAGGGGTGTACGGTTGGACAGGAGGACGCCGTGCCCTTCTACTGCCTGCGCTGCTATAACAGGCAGCTTAGAGCCCACCTGTCTTTCTTCATTTCACCTGTGACATTTTGTTGTTTGTTTTCCAGAAATTCTCTGTGGGGACTTTTTTTTAATCACTGATGATCGGGTCAGAGAGCAAAGCTTTACATCAACCCCCCGCTTCTGCCCCAAAAGCGGGTTCCTCAAGCTCTCCCGTGCAGCGGCCCCAACGGAGCGTCCGCACGCTCACAGCTGTCACTCCTGTCTGGCCTGAGTCTGACCTACTGCACGGAGGAGAAGGCAATAATCCCCTTCACTTGGGACAGAGGGGCAAAGGAGCAGACGTCTGCTGTGTGCAAGACCATCTGAGCGCCAGCGTGGGAGCAGACAGGAGTCCACAGAGGTCTACTGAGGAAAGGTGATTGTTTAATAATAACGCGAATGTTTTGCAGTGATGAGTGACAAAACTATTATGGCTCATGATTGTGTCAGGTTTTTTTTGTGACAGTTTCAATCATGCTGTCTCGAAGAAAACTTTCATTATGTATTCCAATGCAACATCATGTAAATAAATAAATAAATTCTCTATGGAATGATTTGTTAAAAAAAAAAAAAAAAAGGTCTAGGCGATCACTTTCATTATATAATATTCCACTTTAACATAAAAAGTAAGAAAATAAGTAAGGAAATAAATAATATTCTATATGGTATGATTTGTAAAAAAAAAAAAAATAATAATAATGAATAAATAAAGAAATAAAAGATGTGTTGATGATAACATTCATTATATATTTTGCTGTCACATCATATAAATAAATAAATAAATGTTGCATTGGCGATAACTTTCATTATGTATTTCGCTGTAACGAACAATGAATAAATATATGTAACATGATATGCTTTATGGTATGATTTGTTACAAAAATAAGTTTTCATGGCCATAACTTTCATTATGCATTTCGCTGTGACATGTAAATAAATAAATAAAATTTATTAAATAATAAAAATTATTTATTTGTAATAAATAAATAAATAAAAGCCGTTTTGACGATAGCTTTCATTATGTGTTTCGCGTGATGTTGTGTAAATTAAACACAACGTTTTTAAAGTCTTGACGATAACTTTCATTATAAATTATTTATTTATTAAATAATTAAGTAATTGATGTAACATGATATTCTCCATGATATAATTTGTACAGAAAACCAAGCTTGTGCTGATGCACTTCAGTTATATGGCCTTACAAACAAACAGATAAAACATTCTTTTACAATGTGTAAGCATTTTTGATTAGTTAAAGTACAAGTGAATATATATTTTATTTTATAATAAAAATATTGTATTCACTGCAAAAAAAACTTCAGTATTTTTTTCCTATAAAAAAAAACTTGTGAATTTATTTAGAATCGCATTGATTACCTTACGGCCAAATTGTTTATCCTGGTTTATGCAAAAAAATCTCACGTTAATTTTGTTAGTTTGTCCTTAAAAATGATTTCACCTGTCACAATTTTGCTTTTTTAGCTGTTTTTATATTACACAGGCACCACGATTAAGTTGTACAAAAAAAAAAAAAATAATTACTGTAAAATATTACTGTAAAATTTGTTTTGTTTTTCACTGAGGGAAGCAGCGCATTACACTATTTATTCTATAATTAACACAATGCCCCATATGCTCCCTAAGGCCAGATAATCACTGCCTCTCAAACTACAAGAGTCGTGTTTGCTTTTAAAACTGATGGAAAAGTGTACATTTCTGCTGTGCATGCTAGAGAAAAATGAATGGAAAATGAAATGAGAAGAAGATGAAAACCCTTTTAGCTCTTAAAACGTATGTGTCTGGGTACATTAGCTCTTGCCATCATTTGCTTCTCAGGCTGTAATTTAAAGCAATGTGGGTCCTTTGGGGATGTGAAGATGCAAGGAAAACCCATCCTCAGAACCATCAGTTAGCAATTCCTTTTATTGTAGTGCATAATAAATTCTTTCTACTTTTTTAATGTGATTATTCCACAAAGTTTAGCAGCAATGAAGCAAAAGGGAATACATTTATCTTTAGTTAATCAGTGTGAGTTTAAGACCCCAAACCTACTTTTCTGGAATTAATTTCGTTTCCCCCCAACAAAAACGGGGATGAACTTAGTCTATACTGAAGACCGTGATTAATTTCATATTATGCCACATATCATCTCTACCCCTGAGACGCCTTTAACTTAGCTCATTCAAATGAAACTAAGAGGGAAATCATGCAATATCACTCCAAACTTGCTGAATTTTCTACAACAAAATCACTTACCCTGTAAGTGAGAGGCACTAAAACATGCTTTTAAACAGACAAAAAGACAAGTACTTGAGGCTAACTTACTGAATAAGTCATTGATAGTGTTACATAAGCAGAACTACACTCTTAAAAATAAAGGTTCTTTAGAGCTTCATCCATAGAAACTATCCATTGCGTTAAAGCATCTTTATATTCGAAAAGCGTTCTTTAGATTTTGACAAAACTCGAAAACTTGAGTATTCCCTTGAAATTGTAATCGCGATTATTAATTATGATTCTCACAATTAAATTAAATGATTTTTTGAATAGATTTATACTATTGATTGAAGCAACCGGATGCCATAGTTTTAATGTTCATATTTTAAGCTGCAAACGGTTTGTTTTCTCCTTTAAATAAAAAAGTAAACATATGCATGAAATAATAATAGGGGCTTTCGCACCATGTTGTTCTGGGAACTTTATAGTGAACTTCATAATGTTCCCCTAGGGCCATTTTCCTGGTTGCATTCGCACGCCAGTAGGAACTCTGAAGCGCTTGTTGTTGTGACTTTTATTTTGACGGCATGACGGACATTTATTTTGACAGCGCTGAGCATTTTCAATCTTCATTAGTTTACGATCCGTTTAACAGCCCTGTCTAATATGTTATTAGAAAGAAAAGTTATACAAAGAAAGCAGATAGTACAGTGGTGCTCAGAATTATTGGCACCCTTGATAAATATGAACAAAGAAGCATGTAAAAATAAATCTGCATTGTTAATTCTTTTAATCTTTTTTATAAAAAAAAAAAACACATAAATCTAACCTTTCATTGAAGTAAAAGAATTGAAAATGTAGGGAAAATCTCTTTATGAAATAATTGTTTTTCTCTAAAACATGTTGGCCACAGTTATTGGCACCCCTAGAATTTTTTCTAAATAAAATATCTCGGAAATATATTCCCATTTATATTTACATTTTTTAGCACACCAGGGAGATCATGAATATGAAATTGTCCAGCCATGACTTCCTGTTCCACAGGAGTAAAATCGTGAGGAAACACAAAGACCAAATTTCCATAATCATTCATCACAATGGGTTAAACCAAAGAATATAGTTCTGATGTGCAGCAAAAGATTGTTGAGCTTCACAAAAAAAGAAAGTGGCTGTAAGAAAATAGCTAAAGCATTGAAAATTCCCATTTCCACTATCAGGGCAATAATTAAGAAGTTCCAATCAACTAAAGATATTACAAATCTGCCTGGAAGAGGACGTGTGTCAATCTCCAGCATATTCAGTTGTCAGAAAAGACTGGAACTTTAAACAGGACCAGCTTCTATGGTCAGATAAAACTTAAAAAAAAAGTTTTTTTTAAAAAAAAAAAAAAAGAAAAGTTTTTTTGGCCGCAAACCCACCAAATGGGTTTGGTGCACACAGGGATAAAAAGTACCCCATGCCCAGAGTTAAATATACTGCAGGATCTTTAATGTTGTGGGCCTATTTTTCTGCTGGAGGTCCTGGACATCTTTTTCAGATACATGGTATCATGGATTCTATCAAATACCAACAGATAAAAAATCTAAACCTGAATGTTTCTGCTAGAAATCCTATAATGGGCTGTCAGGACAATGATCCAAAACAAACATCAAAACCAACTCAAAAATGTGTCACTGAGCACAAAATGAAGCTTCTGCCATGGCCGTCCTAGTCCCCTGACCTGAACCCTAGAGAAAACGAGTGGAGTGAACTGAAGAGAAGAAGCAACATGGAGCTGGGAATGTGAAGGATCTGGAGAGATTTTGAATGAATGAATGGTCTCTGATCTCAAGTCAGGTGATCTCCAAACTCATGCATTATAGGTGAAAACTCAGATAACAGATTATATATATAACAAACAGTATTGAATAAAAGGGTGCCAATAATTGTGGCCAACGTGTTTTGGAGAAAAACATTTATTTCATAACGAGATTTTCCCTACATTTTCAATTCTTTTACTTCAATGAAAGGTTACATTTATGTGTTTTTTTATATAAAAGATTAAAAGAATTAACAATGCAGATTTATTTTTACATGCTTCTTTGTTTATATTTACCAAGGGTGCCAATAATTCTGAGCACCACTGTAGGCTGTGAACATGGCTTTTAAAAATGGTGGGTGCTGGTGTTTCGCGTTCGTTCGACCAATCAGCGTACACTTACGTCACCAGTAGTTCCTTTTGTGCTGGGTTAGACCTTTTATACTCTGAAGCAGTCGTGATTCCCCCCTCACAGCGTAACATGCTTTAAACAAACCTCTAAAGCACACAGAATAATGCAAGTGGACTTTTTTTTTTTTTTGAATGATTACAAAAAAATGATTACAGATGATAAAACTGTTCTTCACATTTTCTCACTTTTCACTGAAAGGTTCTTTTTGGAACTCAAAACCGTGGTTCTATTGAATCGCCAATTTAAGAACCGAATCAGACTGATTCATTAAAATGGATTTCAATGAATTAGTTTAAATTATTCACTGAAAATTTCTAAATCAAACTAAGTATTTGTTCATGAATCGGACATTCTCTAATGAACTCACCGATGAGAGGTTTGTAATGACATTCAGGTGGGCAAAAAATGACACCAAAACAATATTAAGAGTCAAATTAAGAGTCTTTTTTTTGACAAAAAAAGGTACTGTGAGACACTAATTTTGGCAATGAACTGTAAAAGGGAAAAGTTGCAGTGTCGTGTCTCTAGAAAACAGAGAATTTGCTGACTACTCATTCTACAAAACAAACTTGAGTCAAAATTGATAGGACAACCAAATGTACATCAATTGCTGTGATGTGTTGGGGAGATCCAATCTAGAGATCCAACCAAGCTAGCTAATCTGAACAGAAATGTTCCAAAATGACAAGCTCAAATGTGGAGACATGTTGATTTTTCAGCCTTATGCTTCCCAGCTGTTTACTTGTGCAGGACAAACTCCTTAAGCAAGATGCATACTGCTTGAAGATATCTTCAAAATCAATATACAGGCATACTTTGTATGTTTCCCCAAATGCCTGGGGATTGCTGCTGACCTCTGTAATACTTTCCAGATTGTCAGTTTAGGTTAGAGCTTTCCATTTTATCTGCTTCACATTGCAGCACTTAGGCTGCCTTCATTTATTTGGTGATCAATCAAAGCCACATAAAAAGGCAAAGTGCAGTTTACTATTTGGTTCAGTGGGCCAGCTGTAAACTGGCATAACAGAGGGCAGGGGCCAGGCCACATAAGTGTCAGGGTGGCACTGGTTCACAGTGGTCAACGAACGGTCTATCCAGGGTCAGAATATGTTAAAGGAGACCTATTACGCAAAATTCACTTGTATAAGGTGTTTGTACACAGACAATGTGTCCACACTGTGTGTAAACAACCAGCCTATAAATACATGGAGCAGCAGCCCGTTTACAACATGGTTTAACAATTACCTGCGGGGTAATTTGAGCTGAAACTTCACAGACACATTCTGGGGACACCTAACACTTATATTGCATCTTGTAATAATGACCATAATGGGTCCACTTCACTAGTTATAAAACAAAGAAAGAAATACAAACAAAGAGAAAGTAAAACTTACATAAAGTTAATCAACAACAGAACAGTTCCTGCAATGTTTAATTTAATATTTAGTCCTGAGATGGTCAACATTTTCTGGAGGTTAAGCACCTTATTTATTTCCTTTCACAGTCCTTTTGAAAAAGAAATCATCCAGACCCAAATTTGTACCATTTTTTTGGGAAAAGTTCCTCATAATTGTCACAAATTAACACAGCAGAACTGTAGACAACAAACTAAGCATTCTTCAAATACCAAATAGTGTTTCCTTTGCAGCACATTAATTAGCTAGCTTTTTTCCCCCAAACCATTACATTGTTTTATGACAAAATTAAAAATAGTTTAACTCTTTTTAGGTGAATAAATCATGCTAGTAGATAATTTGAGGGAGTTGGGCTTGTAACCTGAAGGTTGCTGGTTCGATTCCCACGCCAGAAGGAATTGAAGGTGGGGATTGTGAATGAACAGCACTCTCTCCACCTTTGACCATGACTAAGGTGCTCTTGAGCAAGACACGAAACCCCTAATGCTCCCCTTGTAAGTCGCTTTGGACAAAAGCGTCTGCCAAATAAATAAATGTAAATGTAACCTTCCATTTAGATTATTAGTATCACTTTGACCCAAATCTCCTGACACAGCGGAAACTAAAAGTAATGCACACCAAAGCTTTATTCAATAAGCCTTGTTTGCAAGATATGTTGGCCATAAAAATAAGTCTGAACTGACAATTTGACTATTTGATCTTTTCTCTTAGTTCAACATGATATGCTCAGTGCTAACACAAAATCATTAAAGTCGCCCAGGCTGGATTCACTATTACTTTGACATAAAACACTAAATAATTAGGCAATTAGAACCTATAATTAAGAATAAGTCATTTTCAAGCATTTGCTAAATGTATAATGCAGAAAAACATAATTTGGTTCTGTTTATAAAGGCTTCATTTGCATTGGTTACCAAACCCACGCAGCTCTAATACTCCATCAATTAGAACTACTATTAAAACAAAACTAGTGAAATCATAATTAGGAATGGATCAGAATGGGCAGCAAGTTGGAGGAAAAAAACAAAACTTACAAAACCAACATGTGAAAAATATTTCATCTGAACAAGTGGGCAGTAAATCTACAACCACAGTAGTCTGAACTTTTTGTCTTTACTTAAAGACAGGGATGAATGACAGAAGCCTAAATTTCTTGGCAAATTGAACCCAACAACTCTTAATATAAATAATTATTGTAGCTTTAAAGGTAGGATGGTTTTTAATGTTAAGCAGTGCCGCGTTAAGAATTTGCGGAGACCCTGGGCTAACGCAGTCATGTGTTTTGAAGGAGGTGTGGCTTTGGAGAGCGCTCTGAAGGGAGGGTAGGATCTCATGTTTTCAAAGATAGCTTGCTATTTCCAGCCTCTCCGAAATTGCCTACCCCACCTTTAAGTACCAGTTTTAAATGCATAATTTTATGTACTGGCTTAAATCATTGTAACTTTTTTTATGTCAAATCCTCCATAGTGCACCTTTAAGAACTAAGAATGGAAATATTTTGCACATTCATTAAATACTAATTGATGACATGTGGCTCAGGTCTTAAGGTCAACATTCAAGCTCATCAGAGGAAAGCTTAAGAGTTGAACATTTGGCCCTTATACAACAGTGTTACTTAAAATTAAACACACTGACCCCTATTAAACTTTCCCCGTCAATTACATGACATTTCCAGCCTTTCTCAAGCTGTTTGTGAACAGTGTCTACATATGTCCCCTAATTACTCGACCACCACAATCTTCGTCCTGTTTTGTTTGTTCAAATGGAGTTCAATTGACTGGAAAGAATGTGGTGTCTTCCTTGATTATTTCATGCCACATTTATTAGGTGCCGTAAAAGCTACAAAGAAATTCTACTGGCAATAAGATAACATTACCAAGATGGTCCTCGGGGTCTCTGTTCTCTGAAAGAGACAGTTACTATTGCGTTCGCCATGATTATTTTCACCATGTTATTCAATATTCAGTAATGCAATAAAAATGTCTGCACATGCGGTCACTGTTTCATTCAGGAGAAAAAAACTAAAGAATCTGAATGGAGTATTCTTCTCAGTGACGATTCAAAAGAGACTGTGTTAAGTATTATGCAAGATGTCATTTTCCATTAAGGGAACTGAATCTAAATCTAATTGCTTAGATGGTAAAAAAGGTGAATTAACTATTGAGGGAAAAGTGTGTAATCCCTTGGATTTAAGAGTTTAAACCCAAACATCACGACAACAGTGACAAAGCGGATTTTGGATCAATGCAAAAATGATGCTTCTACCTAAACAAGAAGTGAGAGTGTGGTTTTGTGCACTTTCATTTAGTCTGCCGGTTAGATAACACGGCAAACACCTGAGCTTCTGATCTGAAATCCAATAAACCGCAGATGAAATCACACTTACGAAACTCATCCATTCACCCACTTGATATTTCCCACCTCTTTCTGTGACACATGAGATTCTGTGACATGCATTTTTTCCCCCACAAAATTTAACACTCCGCAGTGAGCCGCAACAACAGGCTGTCAATCATCCACGAGCGCCTATTCACAACACCACCCACATAACCACGAAAGTAAACAAAACTACGATGATGGGCGCAGTTAGTGCAAGTCAAGTCACAGTTTGTCTTCAGCTTTTCTTGTGTATTCGGACTGACTCTGAGGAAGGTTCCTAAACTCCCACAAATCAGCACTCAGGGTTCCTTTCATCACTCTCATATTAGCCTTTTTAACTTACAAAATAGACAAGGAAGCCTGCTTCTACCTCAGAATGAAAAAAAAAGGTATTGTGACTTTACAGCACACAATTGTTACTTTATTTAGCGCAACTGTGACTATTTTTCAGAATTGTGATTACATATCCCAGGAATCATTCATTCATTCATTCATTGATTCATTTCATAAGACACAATTGTGACTTTGTTTCTCATATTGCGACTACATATCTCAAAATGTAACTTTATATCTCACAATTGTGACTTTGTTGTTCGTAATTGCATCTACATATCTCAGAATGTCGTAATATCTCGCAATTGTGACAGTTTCTTGTAATGGTGGCTATATATCTCAAAGAGTGACTTCACATCTCCCAGGTGTGATTCTTGTAATTGCACAAGATATCTCAGAACATGACTTAGTTTCCTGTAATTGTGACTCTATATCTCAAAATCTCTTGCAATAGTGACTGTTTCTCGTAATTGCAACTATGCATTTCAGAATGTGATTTTGTATCTCACAAGTGATTTGTTTCTTGTAATTGCATCTAATGTGACTTAGTTTCTCATAATTGTGTCTCCATTTCTCAGGATGCAACATTATATTTAGCTACTGTGACAATTCTCATAATTGCAACTACATATCTCAGAATGTGGCAATATCTCGCAATTGTGTTTCTTGTAATTATGACTATTTATCTCAAAGACTGACTTCATATCTCCCAGTTGTGACTTTGTTTCTTGTAATTGCGCAGGATATCTCAGAATATGACTTGGTTTCGACTCTAAAGTGACTTTATGCCTTGCAATAGTGACTGTTTCTCGTAATTGTGACGATACATCTCAGAATGTGAATATATTATATCTCACCCTTCACAAAGACCCGCCCCCTTTAGTTACTTGTTGCTACAAGCCATGCGCTCTCACGCCACACATCATGTTCTCACGAAGTGAAAAATACATCCCAGAGCAGAGGACACTGACAACACATCGACAACATTGTATTTTTTTTTTTTAAAGTTTAAACAATAAATAGCGTATAGTGTCTCTTTAATGTGTCGTGACAGATCGCCGTAGCTCCTTCAAGCGGCTCGTGAACCGATCATCTCTTCATACTAGTTCATTTATAGCATCAAATAAACATGAATGAACATCAGAAGGAATGTTGTTTCAAGTGCAGAAAGACGTGAGTACACACAGTTTTTCAAGTTCAAGTTCACCAGTTCATTTTGTCAGACAAAACGGTGGATTCTGGTTTATGATTGGTTAAAACTCTTTGTGAAGGGTCAATTGATTTGTTTCTTGTAATTGAATCTAATCTGACTTAGTTTCTCATTATTGTATCTAGATATCTCACGATGTGACTTTAGCAACTGTTTCTCACAACTGTGACTAAATATCTCATAATCTGACAATATCTCACAATTGTGACAGTTTTTCATAATTGTGACTATGTATATCAGAATGTAACTTAATATAAGTTGTGAATTTGTTTCTTGTAATTACAGCTACATATCTCTGAATGTGACTTAAGAAACTGTTTCTCATAACTGCCATTAAATATCTCACAGTGCAACTTTTTTCTTATTTCTTAACTTTCTCTCACATTTTTTTGTTCTCAGTTATGACTAGTTTTGACTCAGAATTTATATTCGAGGTGGTTTGAGAAAAATTTCACCCATGAATAAAAATGAATTAACCCATAGCTGTTAAACTTTGTTGAAAACAAAGTTTGAAGAATTTTTAGAAAGCTCTTTTCAATTAAAAGTTTCATAGTAACCATGCCCCAAAAAGGACAGAAAATCAGAATTAATGAACTACTTATCTAATAATGCTCATGATGAGGGTTAATGAAGTTGACTAAGAGAAGGAAATAAATCAGGAAGTGTTGACGACGGCCAGCCTCGTTTTGCCTCAAGGGTCAGGCGCCAGTGATCGAGTGAGAATGCTGACAGGTGCAATCTGGCAACCGCTACACCAATGCTGAGTGTGCAGGGCTTGAAACCAACACCATGTGAAACTGGCTCAAAGAGATGTTTCAACATTAAGACCTTCACTATAGGTGAAGCTGCTCTTTCTTTATCTGGGTTAGTCTCAGGAGGACAAAGGCTCTCGAATATATATCAGGTAATGGGCTTTGAGCTAATATGAAATAATGTGTGATCGAAAACAAGAGAGAATCTGAGATTCATCTGACACCGTTGACACTGAAATGTTCAAATGTTTACACGCAGTGATTCAAAAAATGCATTTGTCTGGCTGACACTTCAGCCACACTTAAAAATGTCTAAATTTCATTGAATTAAATACAAAGTATTAAGTGGCATCTGCAAAGAAATGGTGTCAGAGTATTTCCTAAGAATTAATTAAAATTTTCAGAGGCATTTTTGCAATTCTTTTAACCAACTGATGTGAAACCACAAATGTAGTTCATCATATTAACTATGAACATGGGAATTTGTATCTAAAATGTACTATAAACTATGTAGTACTCAGCCATTCAGTGTACACATTTTTGAAGGTTTGTCTCATTTTAAATGGAACACTGCCAAGGAAACAATAGCGTGAAATGATGTCACATTCTCTGGTGTTTGATGCTGCAGCTAGCTTGACAATTCTTTCTATAATGACCATTTTATGTTTTGGCGAACTGGTGGTGAATTCATGTAAATCTGCGCATTCTACTTTATCTGTTTTTGTACAATCTGCTCGTGCAACACTGAAGGTTTAGGCTTAGGGGTGGAGCTTAAATCGTACGTTTTCACACTAATCAAATCTTTCAAAGTCAAACAAAATCACCAATTCGTAAAATAGTCATGTTTTCTCTTGAGACCAGGTTGGAACCCTACATATTGTGAAAATATTGAAACAGCAATCACACATGGCAAAGCATTAAACTCACATTTGTAAGGTGTTGTTTTCTGCAAAGAATGTGACATCCAAAATATTACAATTATAGAACAATTTGGACTTTACATGAGCTATACTCCATGTTTTTTTTTTTGTTTGTTTGTTTTTTTTTTAAGTGAAATTATAATTTTGACCATGTCAACATCTCAGGATCAGGATGTTCTCTGCTTATAAAACTGCTTTATAAAAAAAAAAGAAAGAAGTGTATTATTTGTGTCCTGACACTTTCTTTTGGAGTGGGGTTTGCTCTTATCAGTGCCTGCTTGTATTTCTGGGTCGTTGAATACAAAACTGTTACATATCAACATGAATTTTCATGATTACTTCTTTGAAATGAAAGGCACTGAAATGAAATTTTTACTGGTTGTGTTAAAAACATCCTAAAAATAATTACTATTGTATAGCCAAAATGTTTTGGCAAATTGGCTGCATTCAGTTTTTGATGTTAAAAAAAAAAAATACATACAATGCATACAGAGGCAATCATACTTCAAGATTCTTCTGCTACCGATTCACACTTAGAAACCTTCCTTTTGTGACTACTCTCGTATTCATCTGCCAGTAGTTCTGACCCAGTTATGAAGCAATTAGCTGTCATAGCGTATACATGTTTATATGAAACAATAGTCACAGAAAGACTAAGATTTCCCCTCAAATCTTCATGCTTAATTTCAACTAAATTCAAATGATTGCAATCACGCATATATACTGTAAAGAAGCAGCCAAGAATCATTCTTGATTTCCCCAGCCTGAATGTGAATCACACACAATAATTATTAAACAGTCCTCAGAGTATTTTAGAGGAACTGAATGCAGGCTTGCAGCTTCGAGCAAAAAGAGATTTCTTTCACAGCACTCCAAACGTTTCTTTCCACCGAATCCCTGAAGTAACACTCATCAGCTCCAAAAGCAGAGTGATAAAAAAAAAAAAAAAATCCTTTACTTAAGCGCTTTAGAACTTTTACCCACAGAGAGAAACTGCCTCACAAGTACTTTATCACTGCTTCCACCTTAAAATGAGATCAAGGAGAAACAACACTTAAAACATCTTGACCATACTGAAACATCTTGAGGATTCTTCCTGTTGATATGATTGCTACTGGTTTAGACAGTTTGCTTAAAGGGATAGTTCACGCAAAAATGGAAATGATCCCATCCCATGATTTACTCCCCCTCAAGCCATCTTATTTCAGATGAACACAATCAGAGTTATATTTAAAAAATATCCTGGCTCTTCCAAGCTTTATGATGGTAGTGAATGGGGCTTGAGATTTTGAAGCCCAAAAAATTGCATCCATCCATCATAAAAAAAAAAATTCATACGACTCCAGGGGGTTAACAAAGGTCTTCTGAAGCAAAGTAATAGGTTTTTGTAAGAAAAATATCCATATTTAAAATTTTATAAACTATAATAACTGGCTTCCAGCAACACAAGTTGAGTTCCAGAACTTGAGTGACCTCTGACCTGACGTATGACACAGGAGTAGCGTAAGCTTAGCTGAGAGTAGATGCCTTTCGTGGTTTAAATAAATATGGCTGGGAAACAAACTCAAGCTCCTCATCTCTTACATTGAAATCCTTTGAAATTTCTCTTTAAAACTCTCGTTTTAGACTCATAATTTGTGACAGGTGTTTTGTTTTGCTCTAACCACTGCGCTTCCATGTTCAGGTTAAGGTCACTCTTCCGCCGGAACTTGACTCTCTAATGAACACGTACACGGACGTTGCCGGAAGCCAGTCATTGAACTGTAAAAATTTTAAATGTGAATATTTCTCTAACAAAAACCCATTGTTTCACCCGGGAGTCACACTGGATTACTTTTAGGATGGATGGATGCACTTTTTTGGGCTTCGAAATCTCAAGCCCCATTCACTACCATTATAAAGCTTGGAAAATCCAGGATATTTTTAAAAATAGGCTAACTCTGTCTTCATCTGAAAGAAGTGATGGGATAATTTGGGATCGAACTATCCCTTTAAGGCAAATTTCAACACCATGTACATTGAAAGGGTGCTCATTTTTAATCCACCAAATTTCGTAAAACAGAGTAACGAGAGTCGTCATTATCCCAGGTGGCATCCACCAGTTCCAAGCCGATGAACCACTAGCCTACCTGTCAAGTATTGTCAATAGGCTGATCTTGTACCAAGGGAGTTTTGTTGTTTGTATGAAGAGAAGGGAACAGAGAGAGATGTTACCTGACATGATGGCAGTGTTTTCTGGCATAGAGCAGGATGTCAATGCCAAACTGGCAGCACTGATGGTGAGGTCTACCTGCAGTCAGCTGTCCCCTCATACCACAGTTCTTGTGCCCATGTATAATTTAGTCTGCAGTTCAGCTGTGCTGTCAAAATACTCCAAAGTTTCAGTTCATAAACAGTCTCTTTCCCCTTCGCCAACTCCGATTCGTTTTGAAAGCAGAGACTCGGGCTAGTTAGACAGCAGAAGTGCCACACCAGAGGCTTCCAGTGGTATAGGTCTTATTGTCTTTCCCCCAGGAACACAACAGCCACCACAATAAAGCAATATAGGTCAACTTAGGCCAAACAACAAAGACAGAAAAATATAAAGGCGTGCTTGCTAATAATAATGAAAAAAAAAAAAAAAAAAAACACTTTTTGGATTGAAGATATTTGACCTGAGGATATAGACCCTACTGCATAGCTGAGTGGCAAAACTGCTGGGTCAAAACCTATAAACGATAAACTAAAATCAATGCTAAATCCAAATGATGAAGCTAGAAACAGCAAAATAAATGAGCTTGTCATCTTTTAAAAGGGGCGATTCCTTAAGTGATCATCTGCCACTCAGCTAACCAAATTATGCAAATATAGTAAAAAAAATAAAAAATAAAAATGATATATGTAAGACAAAAATTAATAAATATTCCTATTCAGCCTAGGTCGTACTTTATGTAAAATTGTTTATGAATAGATTATTGATTATTGCTGTTCCTATACTATTTATAAAAAATAATAAATATAATAACAATGTATTGATATTTATTTATTTATTTATTTAAGAACACATATAAAACATTTAAATTACACAACAACATTTCTAACTATTAATCAATAACTAATGATCTGTTAGTTGATGCTTTTAATGAAAGATAAAGGGATAGCTGACCCAAAAATGACAATTCTGTCATCTTTTACTCACCCCCATGCCGTTTTAAGTCTATACTTTTCCTTCTGTGGAACATAAAAGATATTTTGAAGCACTTTTGATTACCGCTTTTGGTTACTTCCATTTGTATGGACTAGTTGTCAAAAGTACCATCTTCAAAACCATATCGGTACTGAAATTTTAAAAATGTGAAGCTTTGATTGCTGTTGAGTGGATTCGTAAACACCTTTGATTGGCAACTGTGTTCACATGCTCATCAGATATGTCTGTGATTGGCTACAATGATGTAGCCAACATCACAGGTGGCTCTTATGGAACAGCAGCAGTTTCTTTGGGTACTACTTTATATTGAGGTAAGAGGAAAAGAAAATGCCATCGAAACATTTCTGAAGACAGTCAGTTCCATTCAGACATACATTCATATAAACCCCCACCCCCAATTCATTATTTATATTTGTCTCTTTTCTCTTCTTTGCGTCCATCTTCAGTGTGTCACGTCTCTAGCAGTGTTAAAACTACTTTGCAGACTTCTAATATATTTCCACACAAATTACATTTTGGGAAATGATTGAGTGCAAGAATATAAATGAATAAAACTAAAAACCAACCAGTTGCCGATAGTGTGTTTGGAGCAAAAACAGTCCGGTTCGGATTTGCGGCCGGTCGAGATATTTCTCAACATATCTTCTTTTATTTTCGTGTTTGGAACAACACGATGGTGAGTAAATGATAACAGAGTTTTATTTTTTGGATGAACTATCACTAAGTTTTTAGAGTTAACAAGAACATGTAGTTTTATGATTTTATTTTATTTTATTTATGGCGATCTCATATTAAACAAGCTGGCATTTGCTGTAAAAGCTCAGTTAGTCATTCCTTGTCATCAGCGAAAGAGTTTGCGATAAGCTGAGAGTTCCCCTCATGCTCCACTAATGGCATGAGATCATTAGCGGTGTCAGTGTGGACAGAGTGGCAGCAAAAGTTTAAGCTACCATTAAGTCAGGCTAAATTTAGTCCAGCTAACGTACATCATGTTCCATTGTGCTCAGCTATCTATTAGTAATAACAACTGTCAATCAAACAAATATGGCCGAGCGCTCTAGTTACTGTATTCCTGTCATGACCCTATCACTCAATCACATGCTCAGATCGAGCATCTTTTTATGGCTGGTGTGATGAATTGCCCAAAGGAAAATAATGCAGCTCCTGCAATGCATTGCGGGCAAATAAAAACCCCTTCATTAAGGCCCATCTTGCATAGTAGAGATGAATATTTCAAATCTCCTGTGGTGCATTTACTTTGCTTACTCCAGGCCCACTTCAATTAATGTTTAAGGCAGCATCACTTAAAATAAGTAGATACAAGTTTCTCTTTCTCATCGGTGGGGACACAATCTATACAGCCATGTTCATAAAGAGAAAGAGGGAGAGCACTGCAATTAATTAAGAAAGACCTGGAAAAGAGCAGCGGTAGAGATAGAATGGAAATCAATGAAAGAGTAATGGTTTCATTTTGGCATGGATCAATGAGCTGAAAAGAATGCATTACGTCTGGTGTGATTTCAGCGCAGGGCATGGCTGTCAGTGGCAGGGGTGGCAAAACGTCAAACTGTCTTTCATTTTAATATTTTTTATAGGTAAAAGAGAAAAGGTGTACAGTTGCGTGATGTATTGAATATGCACGACCGAAATTCGCAATGATTTTGCTGAACATAAATAATAAAGCAACATAAATATTGCAATGCTTTTAATGCACTTTCGAGAAGAGAGATTACTTTCGTGATCCTTTCTTCTCTCAAAACCATGCAGGTCTAAGAGTGTTATAGTGACAGAGAAAGTCTTCGATTTAAACTCTAGTAGCACAAATATTGGTGATTTGATTCATATCTGTGAATCTGTTCAAAGAATCGATTCAAAATCTGTTTGCGTCATCACTCCATTCTCCACTGAACTGAACTGTGTTGCTATTGCTAATAAAAACTAAAACTGTTAAAATAATTTTCATTAATTGAAATTAAGCTGAAATAACTAATAAAACTAATAAAAATGACTAAGGCACACAAAAAATGACTAAAACTTCAACTAAATATATATATATATATATATATATGTGTGTATATATATATATATATATATATATATATATATATATGTGTATGTGTGTGTATATATATATATATATATATATATATATATATATATATATATATATGTGTGTATATGTATGTGTGTATATATATATGTGTATATATATATATGTGTATATATATATATATATATATATATATATATATATACATACACACACACACACACACAATTTTGAGCAATTGGCTCCAAGGTCTATTCATATTTCTGTCTGAAAACATCATGATGATAATAAAAAAACACAATAACCAACTCATAGTCTTGTCATGTATTATACTACATACATAATCCAAATCCTACAACAGCTCTCACCTCACATCACCTACCCAGAATATTGTCAATTACATAAAGCATTTTTAACACCATGTTCTCTGCTAACAATTCAATGTAATATTTAAAGGAGAACACGATTGCAAAAAGAGCTCTGCAAGCTGGAAGATTAATCCTGAACAAGGGCATTTCAATACAAGAAATGCATTTCAGTCCCATCATGCCCCTGTTTTAATCTCACCAAGGCTTCCAACCTTGTTTTAGACTCGCATTCCCAATATAAAAGGTGAAAATAACATTACAAAATGAAAGGAAGAAGCTCTGCTGGTGTGCAGCCTTTAGTGAATGGTGACATTACAATTACGTTTATAGCTAATTGGATTATTACCTAAGCAGGTATCCATGGATACGAGCCATATACTGAAGCTAAACCTTGTGGAAGTACTGTAGGAATACTAATTGTATTGTGTGAGTTACTGTAAAAGTGGGTCACACACAAACACACAAAACAATACTTGTAGGCTCCCAAAGCCTTTCAGACATGTTCTGGAATGGACATCTTCTCTGAAAACATAGAAACTGTTAGAGGTTAAATGTTATTTCCCCTTTATAAGCCTAAAAAACTGACAGCTGAAATCCTCCCACAACAAAAGCTTCAGGTCGTCAGTTTCAGAGCACAAGAGACTGTGAGACTGTGTGGGAGGTAGAGGAGGGAAAAGAGAAACAGTGCAGGGGTGAAACAACTATTATAACGGCCACACACAACAATGACTTTAAGGGCGCCTACACACTACAGCAGGGATATTCAACGTCCGGTCCAAATGCGTCCTGCCAAGATTATTGATGGCCCGTCGCCACAATCCGCACTTCTGAGAATTGAGCTTCTGTCTGCACTGTCCTGT
This sequence comes from Zacco platypus, assembly GCA_038088235.1. NCBI lineage: Eukaryota > Metazoa > Chordata > Actinopteri > Cypriniformes > Xenocyprididae > Zacco > Zacco platypus. The sequence goes on from CM076082.1 coordinate 6,921,415, forward strand.
CATTGTAACGAGTGACTACACGTATAAATAATCAATTAAAAGTTACATGTAAATGTAAACCGAATATATATATCTATATATCTATATCTATATCTATATCTATATATATATCTATATATATATATATATATATATATATATATATACACACACACACACATACATATACAATGCACTAGATAAGGATAAAATGCTATAAAATTTTGAATTAAGATTTTTGAATATTTAAGGTCCAATTTTTGAATATCCAAGGTTGCATTTATTGGATCAAAAATACAGTGAAAACTAACAATGTGAAATATAATCATTTAAAAGTGTTGTTCACTATTTTAAATGTTTAAAAAATATATAATTTATTTCTGTGACTGATTTAGCTGATTTAACTGTCTTTACTGTCACTTTTGATAGATTTAATGAGTCCTTGTTGGAAAAAAAATATTGATGACACTTTAATTTAGGGTCCAGTTCTCACTATTAAATAGTTGCTTATTAGCATGCATATTTATTATTTATTAAATGATACAATAAGTGATTTTGGTCTGACTCTCATACTAGATGTAAGAATTCCTGTGACTGAATCTGACTCCATATATTATACATATATGGAAGTTTAAGGTCAGTGAACATGGAAATAAAATGCAACCAAATTCCCCATGAAAATAAAAAAAGTGTGTATATATATATATATATATATATATATATATATATATATATATTTTTTTTTTTTTTTTTTTTTTTTTTTTTTATAGGGAAATTGGTTGCATTTTATTTCCATGTTCACTGACCTGATTCACCTGACCTTATACTTCCATTCCTCCTTCACTTTCTGCTTCTGGCAGGTGAGGAGATGTTCTCAAGGGACAGGCAGACAGCAGCAAATGAGAGGAAGTGGTGGGAAGAAGTATAAACACAGGGAGCTTCTCAAAAAAAAGCTCCCTGCAGTGCTTTCAACAAATACTTAAACAATACATTTAAATTACATTAATTTACATATATTTCTTGTTGAACAATTCTAAAACATATGGTATACAAATATTGGGTAGCACTTCAGATAAGGAGCACATATTCACATGCTTATTAGCATGCATATTACTGGCATATTGGCTGTTTATTAAAACACATATTAATGCTTTATTCTGTATGACCATGTTCTACATCCTTTCATCCTACACCATACTTAAACATAACCACTACAACTACCGTAATTACTATCAATAAGCAAGAATTGGGAATTTATTGAGGGAAAATTCCTAGTTAATAGTGAATATGTACACCCTAACTTGAAGTGTAACACTTTAGAATAGAGAACACATATAAACTATTAACTATGACTTTTCTCTCAATAAACTCCTACTTTACTGCTTATTAATTGTAAGTTAGGTGTTAAGTTTAGGTATTGGGTAGGATTAAGAATGTAGAATAAGGAATTAATACGTGCGCATTTAATATTAATTATTATACGCATGCTAATAAGCAACTGGTTAAAATACCCTAAAATAAAGTGTTACCGTGTTGTCAAATATTGTCATCATTGACCGGTGCATAGTGACAAACTGCAGGTGCAAGACCCAAACTGTGTATGTTCCATCTAACACAAAACAACTGCTAACAGCAACCAAATGTCAAAGTTTTGAAAGTATTCAAGGAAACTAATTTACTGTGATTCATTTTCTTTTACAGTTTAGTGTAGTCCTCAGAACAAGCTAAAGCCTCGTCCAACTAGTTTACATCTGCAGTGGACTGAAAGTACGTGCAAGTGTTAAATCTGCAGGATAATAACAGCAAATTAATGCCACCTCATTAATATTCATGAGTAATGCTGATCGGGTTTATAATATGCCCCGCCTCGCAAATTCTCAGATTATTTCTACGCCCATGTAAGAGTGAGTATTCTCCTAATCCATGTCTCAATGGAGAATTTTACAGTTAATTAAAGAGAAATACAAAGACTCCTCAACTAGAAAAATCTTTTATAAGAGACTAAAATAACAGTAGTGTAATAGCTCCTCAGGAAAAGCAGTCGCAGGTCCATTATAAGATAATCACTTACTAAAAATTAACTAATAATTAAAACTGTATCTCATCTATCAAAGGTGGACTTATTTTAATCATGATCAAGTTCACAAAAAGATAATGATGCTGTTCTTTTACCAGTACAAATGTAAGAGAGTGTTGGAGAAGCTACTATTAAATGGTAGCTTAATTAACTACAAGCTACTATACAATATAGTTTAACTATAGTTATGTTACTCTAAAGCAGTAATTCTCAAAGTGTCCGCCATCACCCCCTAGTGGTCCGCGAAAAGATGACCTAAACTAGGCAAGCTCTTAACCCGCATCGGATCGCGAGCGGGGGGGTTGACATCAGCAGGGTTCCAGACTGCGACCTTTTTTTGAGGATGTTCGAGTTGAAATTTTTTGTGGTCGCATTTGTGCGGATGCATGATCATGTTATTCGCGCGTGTGTAACAGAACGAGATATCAGCAGCGGCTGCCGCCCATAACTGTTTTGTTTTCAAAATGAACAATTTATATAATGAACGAGTACATCATGAATCCATTTTCCAAACCGAGTTTTTGTCTTATCCTGAATCACTACGGTGCGTCTATAATAAGTGTTTATATTTGGACTATTTCAGACCAGGTTCGGCTCGGCTGCGGAGTATCACAGTACCTGCGTGACTCGTAATAGACAAACAGTGAGAAGTAGTTCCGGCTACAATGTTCTTCCGCAAGACACATGCAGTTCTATTTATTAACCGCTATGAGAGCGAACATACACGCGCATTGCACAATGATGATCAGCCATCAGCCACTGTGATTTAATATATTTAAGATTAAGACGATTATTCATCAAGCATGCATTGATTAAAATTGTTGTAGCAAAAAAGGTGCGACCAACTGAGAAAACTGGTAGCACCAGTGCAACCAGTGGAAAAGTTAGTCTGGAGCCCTGATCAGTGTGTTTTAATAATGAAAAATGGATCATATCATTGCATTTGTGTTTGAATAATTAGTTTTTCACTTGAAACAGTTGCATATTAAACTTCAATTTAGTTTATCCTTCCTATTTTGTTGTTTTTGGGGGGCGTGTTAGAGTGGGATTCTGTTAGGTGGTCCTCAGAAAAAAATTGGAAGATAAAGTGGTCCTTGGGCTGAAAAAGTTTGAGAAACACTGCTCTAAAGCAAAAGCACCTAGCAATGCTATTTAATGCTTACCAACAAATACAAAACATACTGAGTAGTATGTACATTTAAAGTGCACATAAGGTGGTTTTTATGTCAACTTTTTACTGACATCACTGTAAATGATTTCTGTTGTTTACACAGTATTATACTGTTTTTCTCAACAGTATCTTGCTGTATAAGCTGTGTACAGTATGTTACTGTATATTTTGTTGTTTTCACAGTATTGTATTGTATTCTCAACAGTTCAATACTGTGTACATGGTTGACAGTATGTTACTGTAGATTTTCAATGCATTCTGGGAAATTATCAGTAACTGTAAATCTAAATACAGTAGTGCAAATTGGCCGCGAAAAATACCACACAAGCTTTCGTGGGTAAAATTGCATCAATAAAAAAAATTCAGGACTGGGTGCCACGCATTAATACTCTTAATTTCTGTCAGTGGTGGGCGCATGAGAGCCATTTGAAAGTTTTTCTGTCATGTGAGTGCATCGTGTCTGTCTTCTCTCCCCACCTGGACAAGTGCTTCGTCATCTTCGTCGCGTGGTGAGTAATAAATCTTAATATTGTCATGCATACAGACATTAGTTCATTCTATGTTACTGTTAATTTAAATACAGTAATATGAAATGACCGCAACAAAAAAAAAAAAAACAACGACAATCTGCCATTTTGTAAAGAACTCTTTCATTTCTCTGAGTAACTTTGAGGGCGCCTTCGCCTCGCGCCGCTGTCTGTAAAGTTTTCTCCGTAAGTATCTTCTAAGTTAACTGAAAAATCTTAATTATTATTATTTTTTTTTGCAAACCAAAATGTCAGTAATAGCGTAATGTTAGTTTAGAAGAACTGCCCGTGGCTTTGATGTTCTATAACGTCTGTCTGTACGTTAAGCTTGAAGCGGATTTCCTGTTAATAACTTAAAATACTTGATTAGTAAATGTGATTTTATAAACCTACATCGTATATGTAGCCTCTTATACGGTCAGAATTTACTAATAATTCGTTATTTAACTATTTTAAGTCGTTAGAAGCGCTGGTGCGTTCATTATTTTATATATAGGGTTGGGGATTGAGAATCAATCAGTATATCCTGAAATCGCATACCCAAGGTTAGGATTCGGATACATACGTTAACTTACTTGTTATTAAATTAAAATTTTGATTCCTCTAATCAATTAATGCGCGTTCATTTTCATGTAAATGAAATTTGTTTTTACACGTCTGTGAGGACCTGACTGGCAATCTGCCAGGACCGTGAGAGTTCAGTTTTCCAATTGTGTGATCGTAAATTAATTGTGTACAACACTCCAACAAACGAGCATTAAGTAGTTATATTAGTAAGTGAGTTATACTTTGGACATGATTTATTCTGTTTTTTCTCTGTTTCGCCAACAAAAAGAACAGTTTAGCAAAGCCAGAGCAGAGCTTCTTAAATCTTCTGTATTTCTTAGAAAGATGACAATCGCTAAAAATCATTCAAAAATGTCATTCAAAAATGAGAGGATCATTCAAAACTTTTAGCTTAATTTTATTGGGAGCTTAGAGGTAGACTTTGAATATTTGTATTAAACATTAGTTGACCGTTTTGACTGTATTTTAACTGCCTGTTCTATTTTTTCCACAGGTGTGAGCTGTGCCATTTAAGAAGGCCTATCCATCTTGACGATTGGTGAATTGTAATTCGAATCTATTTATCTTAATGATTGAAATGGCCAAAAATGACCTTGATAAAATGTTTCATATCAGTCATATCATATCAGTTTATACATTCATTAAAATATCTTTCCTGAGGTAAATGTAACATTGCTTTTTAATTATAAATTGTTCTTTAGTTTTTTAAAACATGTTTTATTGTATTGTATTCCATTATTATTATTAATGTATTGTTCTGTGATTTTAATTCTGAATTATAAGTTGTTAATGTCTTGTTTTTTATTGTAATATGTAATTTTTACTAATGAATTTATAATAAACTTTTTTTGCAGTTAAAGCTTCAATTGTTATTTATCCTATTTCCCATCAACAGTTGAAATAACACTTCTACAGGTTTTCTACATATTCTAAAGGTTATACAGTAGCACTATAAAAGAAATTAAAATAACATTTCATAACTGCATAATACTATACGGTATTATTAAAAATCAGCAGTGTAATACCGTATTTTGATATGGTAAAAAATACAGTAAAATACTGTATTGAATTTTACAGTAAGCTAAACACTACTGTAGTTAGTGTTACGGTAATAATACTGTTTAATGAAATACAGCAACTACTGGATAATTGTTGCCAGTAAGTTACTGTTAATTTGACGATAAATTTTTTACAGTGATGATTACAGGTCACAATCTACAATGTACAAGATGTAAAGACTAATAATGATTAGAGCTTTTTTTTCTCTAGTTACCTAAGCTATGGAGATTAATTGGCTTTCCTGAGGTAAAAATCACGCTACGTGACATTGTTCAGAAGTTGTTTTATTGAGGTCTTTCTGAGCGATTACATGAGACATGAAACATTTCATGAAGTTGTACTGTTTCGCTCTGATGTTCAATCATGTCTGAGACCAAAGTATACTTTTATACTTTAATTTCATACTTTTATATTATTACACGTACATATTTATATGCATACACAGGTGTTCAACAATGTGCAGTTTTGGGCAATCACTCGTTATAACCCATGTAAACACCTTTGTATTCTTTCATGCTAGAATTGTACAAATCAGGGTACTTTCTAACCTCTTCGCACAATCTCTCGTCTATGTAGGCCTCCATTGTCACTGTAGCTTGCATGTGTTCTGGTTTGTTCTGTTTATGCAGTTTTTCTACGACTACCTTGTGAATCGACGCTCCCGGGGCACGGTTGCCCCCTTGTGGATAAACTAATTACTGCAAAAAAATTCAATGCGAATGTGTGACCTGCGCATACAAAGTATCTGGCGGGGCGCATACAGTACACGCGTACTATTCTAATGACGAAATTAGCGTCACGTGCACTGTACACTGACCATCATGTAAGCATAACAATTGAAGTATACTTTGGGCTTTATTTCGTGCTATAACTAGTAGTAAAGAGGAAGAGATGATCGGTTCACTCTTCACTTGAACTGAGGCAGCTGTCACAAAGAGCATCAAAATTCTATTAATTGTTTGCATTTAGTGATAAAATAGACTGAGTCTTTGTTTCTTATTAAAAGAAACAGTACAAAGTTTATTGTGATAAAAACAAAGAGAATCTAAACAGATAAATTTACACCAAATGCAACTAATAACACTATAAAAACCCTCCAGTTTCAATAGCTTTTATAATTACCATTTATAAATAGGACAGTTCCGGCCCGTGATTCTGATTGGTTGAGCCGCATTCGAAGCCATTGTAAAATTCCAGAAAAAACAAACAGCTGACCGCATTTCATAAATATCGCTGCTCCACTGAGTGTGTTTCTGCATCGGTCTTAGCAACCACTCTTAGCAACGTAAACACATGTTTGTTCTCTATTGATTTTGTTCATTGAAGCTTACTGCATTATGTAGCAGAGTATTGAGAGAGAGATCGAGTGACCGAGTTTACTACCCGCATTCAGATTTAGCATTTTACTTTATGTCAGTCCTATGTAATAAAAAAATCCGGTAACACTTTATTTTACAGTGTCATTGTTACACGTTACATGTAGTTACTATAGAAATAACTAGAAATTAAGCATAATTGCATGCAATTAACCCTAAACCAAACCCTCATCCTAACCCTAAACCTATAGTAAGTACATGCAGTTAATTATTATTACTCAGTAATTAAATGTATTATTACACTGTAATACTGACACCTTAAAATAAAGTGTAACCAAAAATCCATTTGAATGCCAAATGTCAACGCTGCGATCTTGTAATTTTAACATTTAATAGGTTTTCCCGTGCCGTGCTGACACTGACAGTGCTCAAAGTATTTGTCATTTGCATCTTTTTCCGTGTTCACAACAAGTTTCGATCTAAAAAGTCTTTGCGACTGAGTGACTCACTCATAAAGACAATCTTTGCCGCCATCTAATGGCGTAATAAATGTAACTTCTGTCGCTGGGGCTACTTTTTTTCAGTGGAAGGAGGGCTATTGATGATTTTACTTCATGAAAGTTGCATTGATACACATTTTTTTGGCTTTAATATTTATATTGTGTGGTAACCGTTTTATAAAAGCAATAAGTCCTGTGAAGCCGTGGTTTACAGTGAATTTATAACAGCCATGTCGTGCCTGGCAACGCCCCTTAGCTGCTATAAATTCACTTTAAACCACGGCTTTGTGGGGCTTATTGCTTTTATATAGTTGTAAAAACTAAAAAAATAAATAAATAAAAAAAGATATTTGGTGAATTGTATGAACCATTTCATTGCTACACACAAGAGGATAGCTTAGCAAAATAACGTTTTTGCAGTGCTACGTATCTTGTCAGCTGCTAATGTTCTGGAATATGTAGCTAATTTAGAAGTATTGCTAATTTTACATACTCAATTCCCAGCACTAAACACCACAGGTTGTTTCTGAGCTCTGGATCTGGGAATCATGCCCTTCCTTCATTCATTTTCCCTGTGTCTGCAGTTTCCTTAAAGCAGATTTAATTGCTCTACTGTGGAGTTCTCTAGCTAGCAAGAATCTATTCAAATCATTATCACTTCAAAGGAGCACCACACCACTGCTCTGCATTACATTTCCAATGAGGCCCCTATATGTTATCACTCGCATGTGGTATTAAATCTGTGCTTTGAGGTAGAGTTTTAAGTACATACCCTATTCTGGTATCTCTACATTAGGTTAGCTCAGTATCTACTGTAAGGCAAGCATAATTTGGGGCAATTAAGATATAAATCAAAACAGTCCTTAGTTGTTTCACTGATAAATGCGAGAATTAATTACTGTAGCCATTTAGAAACAACTAGGAGCTGTACAGGGAGGATATGCTTGCATCTATCAACTCTCTGGCTTTCAGTAAGCCAGCGTGTGTCTGCGTAGATTTTTTATTTTTCATTCATTTTGACTTTTTTCTCCTCCCATTTGAATGAGTATCCATGGGTGCTTGCCACTAAAAAAGGATGTACACAGAAATGCACTACGACACAAATTTCATTTCCAAGGATGAAGCCATCTCTGACATCTCAGAGTAAAGCACACAGTAGATATAGTGCCCTAGAAGCAGCAGCACAGTGATTGAAATTGAAAGTGAGAGAGATAGAGAAGGAAAGAGTCTTTGTTGTTGTTGCTGCTGAACTGTTATTTAAAGTCGATATAAAATCAAAATCAAGACTTTTTAATGCGTGTCTGGTTTTATTGTGCACTATTTATTAGTCATATTATTTTGAAGCAAAAATATATATTTATTATGCAGCAAATATGTCAAATTTATGAAGGTAAAATGCCTTGTCAATGTCCTTGTATGTTATAACACTTGGGAGACAATTTTGGGGAAAGTAGAGATAAATTAAAGTAGAGATCAATTAAAGCAGGGTTTCCTAAACCGAAGTTTGTAGGGGAACAGCAGTGAGTTTATGAAAAGCTAATATTTAATAACTGATATTGTAGAGCCGTGAACATGTGAATCTGTTGTTAAAATATTGACATACTAACTTACAATCTCTGGGGTATTTCAAGTGAAAATTTTAGCTAAAATGTGAATTTGTCTTAAAACTCTGAATTAATGGGATAGTTCACCCAATAATGAAAATTAATTACTCACCCTCATGAAGACTTTCGTTCATCTTCAAACACAAATTAAGATTTTTTTCATGAAATCTAAGAGCCTCCTGTTCCTCCATAGACAGCTACGGAACTGGCACTTTGACACTTCAAAAAGTCCATAAAGTGATCATAAAACGGAGTAAAAAACACTGAATCGGCGTTCTGACGTAGAACCTGGAAGCGCTGGATATAAACAGCATAGGTGAAAGACAGATGAGAGAAGATATTGTTGAATAAAATAGTTATTTTTGTTTTGTTTTTGCGCACAAAAAGCATTCTTGTCACTTCGTAACATTAAGGTTGAACCACTGTAGTCACGCTGACTATTTTAACTATATTTTTACTCCTTTTCTGGACCTTGAATGGCAGTAATTATCTTACAGTCTATGGGAAATAAATAAAAAAAAAACTCTCGTATTTCATCAAAAATATCTTAATTTGTGTTCTGAAGATGAACGAAGGTCTTACGGGATTGTAACTACATGAGTAATTAATTACAGAATTTTCATTTTTGGGTGAACTTTAATGACAATTTTCTTTTCTTCTTTTTTTTTTATTTTCAGTGAACTAACCCTTTAAGGACATTAATCTACACAATGTGTTACCTTGTGCCTGATCAACTCAATCACATGAAAAAACTATTTCATGAGGTGGTAATTTGTTCGATATGACTCATACAGAAATGTAAACACAAATGTAAAGGTCCATATTAATGTAAAAAAAAAAAAAAAAAAAAAAAAATGTAAACATGAAGGTCCATCCCTAAACCTATCCATCAGCAGCCTAAGCAGATCATAGAAATTCATATGAACCTGCCACCAATTCGCCAAAACATAAAATAGCTATGATTTATGAGTGTGTTGGTCTGAATAAGATCCAATTGATGAAACACTGAAAAAGCATATTATAACAGTGTTTACATTTACTTCTACCATTTATAGTGGTACTTTATACTTTGATTCGGGAGCAGTTAAAGTGTTGTTTTCTTTGCCCTAAAGTTGAGATAAGGCAAATTCATTTCAAAGAGTAAAATCCTGCTTACAATAACTCTCCACAGCCAGCAGTGCACAAAACCTAGTAATTTGTAAAGTGCACACAAGCCATATTGCAGCTAGCTTCATCTTTATAAGCCTCCTCTTTAACCTTGAATTTCCCCCTCTAGGCCGGGTAATCTCTTTCAGTGTTAGAGCACTCGCTCTTGGAATAATGAAAATTATGGCAAGTCTACATGCAACCCAACTGTGAAAGCTCCACACTCATAGATGGTAAGAATAAAACTGAAATAACAGAAAATGCTTGCGGGTCACTTTATCCATCTTTCTGGCTTTTAAATTACACATCCATTAGCACCTCTGTGGGGAACCTTTAATACTGCTCTGAAGCATGAGTGGTATCTTAAAGGTAAGAGGGAGAGCAAAATGCATTTCAGACCCTCCCTTCAGAAGCTTTGTATAAAAAATCTCCAGGGCCACCAACAAGGTCTTTAAAAAAAGTGAGATTCAAAAAGTCACACTGCTAGAAAGAACAGTAAAATCAAGCATGTAAAGTGCAATTATGATTATGTTCGGGTTAGCATACTACCATAATGCTCGTTGTTTCTGAAGTTTATGGTACATACTGTACACCGTCTGTAGGTGTGCAATAAAACCAATTAAAGCAGTTTAATCAGTGTTCTATATTGAGAGAGAGAGAGAGAGAGACCAACGCAACTCTCTCTCTATAATTAATTCAAATAAACGCTATAATTCATTCATTCAAATAAATGTGATCTTACGCACTGTGATTTAATGAGCAGAACTGATGAAAATAACCTCCCAGTAAAATATCAATAACAGCTTGAAGTTGTCGATGCTGGCAAATGACCATGGTATAAGCGGGATAATCCACTGCTAGCCATGCATTAAACTATTTTATACATGCTGGATTATACATCCTCAATCCAGAATTAATCGTTTAATGGACATCTAGCCGTGGATTATCTCTTACTTATGTGACATCAATATGTCAATATTGTCTGAATGGGCGAATTCCAGACTGCGTATTTAAACCCGAAAAGGGCACTTCGTTTTTGTACTCTTAAAAGGGCACTTCGCGATCCATTTTAAAGCTAGATGGCAGGGAGTTTGAGTTAATGTATAAACGAACAATTCAAGTTGTTTCAGTTTGTTTGTGATTTTTACACACATTAATGTCATGCATTTTAAATTAAGTTTAAATAGGTTTCATAGGTATGAAATTACATTAGGTAGTGGTAAGCAGTGTCCAAACAAATGAAGGCAAGTTTTAAAGTTGAGAGAGAGGGAACACCAACAGAGGCACACATATAAAGCGTATTTTAAAAACATCATTGTAAAATGAATATTTATTTGCAGCAAATATATTAAGGGCAACAATAAGAAATCCCTTTAGTAAGAACAGCTAATGGATGCTGAGCTGCATTGTCATGCTAACATTACAGGTTCAGATAATGACGAAATTAAGTTGTCTTTCATTGCTCTCTTTATCAAGGGTGTTCCAAACAGCTACATTATGACACTTCCTCCAAAATCCCCACTTCAAAGGCTCTGCCCTTCAGGTGTAGGGCACAGGGATGCTCACTTCTGATTAGAATTCACCCAATGTTCACTTGAATGTTTGTCTACTGTCTGGTAGAATGTTTCACATAATATTTTATAAATAATAATAATAATAATAATAATAATAATAATAATAATAATAATAATAGTATATGCAGTGTTCAGTCCCACTTTACATCAGGTGTACTGGTACAGTGAATTTATTACGTTCAAGTTGTATTGCAAAACATTTTGCAGCTATATAGGTGGTATACGGGTAAGGTTAGGAACAGGTTTCATGGTGTGTCAACGGTGTTATTATAGATGTAATTACTGAAATTAATTACAAATGTAAAGTAATACAGTTATTGTAACTGCAGTCATAATTCAAAGACATGCATTTACACAACAAGAACATTTATCATATGATTACTTGGTAGCACTTGTGTCATTGTTACATATGTTACATTATGAATAATTACATGCAACTAACCCTAAACCCAATCAAACCGTAATCCTAACCATAAAGTACATATATGTAGTTACTTAAGATTATTCAGTACTTATAATTACAGTCCAACAAAGTCACTTTAAAATAAAGCCTAACCGATTATTTTACATACTAGTTATTACATATTAGTTACATAGTAATAGACACTTTATATAAAGTGGGTCTTAGTTTTCAATGTATACTGCATACTATGCAGTCAGTGACGTGCTAGAATCCATTGATCACACAGCCTGTGTTAATAAAACCAAAAGGACTTTGCAAAATGCATTCAAGATGAATACATTAGCCCTTTTGAGCATATCAAACCTTATTTCACCTAAAAACACTCCCTAAAGATGCTGGATCACACTCACTTAAGAAGTATAAAGATATACAGTTAACATTTACAGAGGCAGAGCGCATCTCTAAAATCCTCTTTCATAAAAATGTGAGACCGATTTGAATGTGTTTTAATGTTCTTTACTCAGCTGCACAAACTGAAAGGTAATGCAATAAACCAGCAAAGCTTGAACAATTTTCCAGATGGTCAGCTCTAAATATGCATTTCCTCTCTGATGGCTGCGTGTCTAAATTTCCCTTAAACTTGTTTCTAAGCCTGTGCCAAGGTCAGCCCTGCGGTCTAGGCAGCTTCATTTCCATTCAGCAAACTCTACTAATCACTCAGAGAGCCACTAAACTTTCAAGACGGCGATACAGTAAACGTAAACGTGTGAGACGTATAACTGCTGACCTTAGTTTAACACCTTTACCCTTCCCACACACTGCACTAGGAAAATATCATTAGATTTGACTTACCTTTATAGGTGGTTAGCCAGAGGGAAAGCATAGAAGAAAGGGAGAGAGAGAAGGGCATAATGTTAGAAATATTATGGGCCACATGTGACATATATGATGCGAAATCAATACAGGTATATTCACACTGAGATTTGATGATGTGCAGATGTCACTTGTTAATATCGCTTGCGGTCATAGCTGAAGCCATCAATCACAATTGTTTATCCCACTTGGCTCTCAGATTATGATTTAATCCAGGGCGGTGTTGATGTTTATTACGCTTGTAATCTGCTGACTGATCCATCTGTGGGTCAACTCTGTCACGCTGACACATAGAAGACAATAGCTTGGTTTCAAAACCTAGAATTTTCACACTGAAAATTTGGTGTATTCACTCAGAAACTGCAGCAAAGAATCAATAAGTAACATATAACATGAAATGTTATATTTATATTGTTATGAAATGTTATATTATATTTCATGAAGTGAGATTAAATACAGTGTTAAAAACAAACATGGTGATGTAATTTAACCCTTGTGCATTGTTCAAATTCACTACCCTTTCGTTGTAGTGCCAATGTTGTTTCTAATCTTTGACATGTCCAAGACTGTGATAAAAGGTAAAAGAAATCCAGTCCACAATCACATTTTATAATGAAAATAAGTCATTTTGTGTGTTTTTTTTCCCAAATCAGTGACATCATTTATGAATTTGGCAATTAAAGAGTTAAAATCCTGATTTTTTTTTTTTTTTTTTTTAATTTAGTAGTTTTGATCAGGACTGAGGTTGATTAATAGATATAAGCAAAAAAAATTGAAAAAAATATTTATCTGACACAATTTTAAAACAGTTAAAAGTAGTGGTTGTTTTCAGCTACGAACATAACGAAAGGGTTGTGAATTTGCCCACAGAGTACTGTTGAGTTTTTGAAAATTTTCAAAGCATTTTCCCAAAATATGTGTCAAAATAAGATGCCACCAAAAATCATTCCATTTGCTGAATCACGGAGAAAGTTATGGCCAAATTAAGACTCAAAAATTCCCTATAGTGGATGAAAACATCCCGAACAGCACATAAGGGTTAAAACATTTAATTATTGCAGGCTTGCATTATATCCTGAGTTTGCATTTCACTGGTTTTTATTCATTTTGAGGAATGCTGCACACAAAACCTTTGCACTTACTCTCGACTTCTCTCAGCACGGAGACAGTCAATGGGAAACTTGCGTTAATTATTTGAAAATGAAACTCAGATATTTTGTTACTTGGTAACTAGTAAACATGGCTCTGTCCTGACTTTTTTGGAATGTGTTGCAGCTATGAAAAACAAAATGTTGTTCAGTGAAAACATTGGAAAATGTTTTAATAGAGGTTTGAGAGAACTAACAAAATAACAGATTGTTGATTTTATTGCATTTTACAAAATGTCCCAACTTTTATGGAAATGGGTTTTTAAATGCTGTCAGTACTGTATGTTTCAGCATCTACCCAAACATACAAAAACGTACCGGTGCATTTTGAGACCAGGCTGTATATTCAGATAATGGACATTGAAGTCGCTCACCAGGTTTTGAAACTGCGCTAACATTTATCAAAAAGAAATATACTTATTTCATTCAAATGACGAACATTTCTAAAAATAGTTCTAACAGATATAATTGGATATTTACTTAATCTTTGTGTTAGTATCATTAGCAACATGCTAACGTCAACCTAAATTGGAACGAATTAGCTAATTGAGAATGCAGAGTTGTAGCCTAGAGCTTCCCACATCAGTTACATGTTCAGCTGAGTTTTTAGACACTATACAGCAAGGCAGCTGAGAAACAGAGCTAATGATGCTATGTTTTCATTGAGTTATTACAAGAGTGTAAGTGCTCTGAGCTATTAATGTCAGACATTAACAATTTCTATGGCGGTCATAACAGCAAAAGGAATCCATATGCGGCTTTGCCGTTAGTGGCAGCAAAACATTTAAGCACTATTATCCACCTCCATGTACTCTTGCAAAATATTTACGAACAAAAAAGCACACTGGGTAACGTTAACGATAATAAAACGACATACTGTATGCAAGTAAGTTTAGAGCCACCTGACTACCTTTAACTGCCACTGTCATTTTGGTTCTTTTGTGATGCCACAACTAGTGAGAGGAAGTTGGGCTTTCGTTCGGGTGTTTCATTTTTCAAATTGCCAACATGTAATTACAAGCTCAACAAAGATATAAAGGGGTTTACAACTTGGAAACTCACAATTACAGTGATTGTAACATGATCTGAAAGCATAAAAAGATTTCTGACTTCCAAAGATACACCAAATATCTGTTTGGGCATCAGATTTTAACCTGATGGGTTTCTGCTAATTAACTATCTCTCAGCAGTAAGAAAGGCTTGATCTCTGCCAGACCCATTTCTATGAAACAAACTGATACATCAGCTGAGAATTCAAGCAGCTCTAAACTTAAAACGTTACCAAAGCTTAGTCTCTCAATTGATTTCTGAGAGAGAAAAACTGGCATATTTGTCACTTCTAAATAAGTGTTAGGAGCACCTAATTTAGCAGCAGACGCAATATGAGTTAAAGGAAACGCTTGAGTGTCCTGCATCAGGTGCTCAGTCTATAAAGGTCTGGCAGATGGCAGACGGAAGATAAATGTGAAGAGTCTATTTTCCAATCAGGTAGGAAGGCTAATGTGCTAGACAAAGGCCGTCAGGCATCACAAACCATAAATTATTTCAATTTGTACTGGGGCAGCAAGTTGTTATCAGCATAAAAAGGTCAAAAGCATGGAAACAAGTGCTCCTCCCCTCTTGGTGATGAGTGCTTTTTGCAAAACTTCAGGACATAGTACGCTTTTATACCCTTCCACATGAAAAGGTCAAGGTAACTAAGATGACCAGTTAAAAGGTCACACCTTACTCACAAATAAAGATTGTCCCTTCATATCTAGGAAAGTCTCACTACTGTGATTGCTTAAAGTTAGGGATTAAAAAAAAAAAAAAAACTAACTTAAATGTAAAAACTGGGTTTGCAACTCATCCAGGAAAGTCTGTATTATAGGCACGAACAATACTTCAAATCACACAATTGACGAGAGGTGTGCTTTTACTTTATTAAGAAACCAAGCATTAGAATTTTACTTGGCAGATGATAAAACAGGGAGGAGAAAATTGACTTATACTGAAGCAGAGACAAGAACATAGAGACTTAGAGCCTAAAACACCCAAGAAATCACCTAGCAACACCTTAGAAACCATCCAGAACACCAAACTGAATTACTTCAACTGAATAGCAACATTCTGACAGGATCATGAGCGGCAGTTATATTTTCTTAAAAAAAAATAAATAAATAAACAAATAAATAAAAATAAACCATCTACACAACAACCAAAAAAAGCCAGAAATGTACTATAAAAAAAATTCAGAAATTTAAAATAAATAGGTTTCAACAGTTATTAAAAAAAAAAATAATAATAATAATAATTATATATCATTTTCTTTCTACCGTATAAGCAGCTTTATTGAAAAATTAAATTTTATATATATATATATATATATATATATATATATATATATATATATATATATATATGAAAATGGGTTCTCAATAAAGCTGCTTATTCGGTAGAAAGGTGAAAATCTTGAAATCATTGCTATCTGGCTAGAGAAAAATAAAAAAGGCTGCTGTCTTCCCTTTTGCAAATAAGTAGGAAAACGTTAAACTTAAACACCCATAATGCATTGGGAATGTTGTCGATCAAGCCACTCTCACTATGGATAAGCTTACCAGAGTCAAAAACCGTCTTGCCTTAGTAGGAAATACTTCTTAGCAAACTTAGTCATAATGGTGTCGACTTGTATGGTTGTCGGGAGCAAGAATTCAAAGAGTAATCATTTAGTGGGAGTGAGTTACTTTCAGTTTCCAGGGAAGGATCCAGTGCGTTATAGACTGTGGCTAAAGGTTGCACAAAATCATAAATATGGAGAGAACACTGCGATGGATAATCTGAAAAATCTGTGTTTGTAGTCAACATTTCAAACCGGATGACAGCAAGCAGTGTTTTAGGCCAAACGGAGGGGAAAAACAGAGAGAAACTAGCCTTCTATCAGTTCTGCCCAACCCCAGGATGCAAAACACCATTATGTAAGGTAAGAAAGCTGTTGCCATAGTGTTCCATTTTTACCATAATGCTGTTTAAAGAGTAGGCATAGTATGATACAATTTTCAGTGATAAACTTCCCCTTACAATAACTGTTCTGTAATAATCGTCTGTCTATCCGACAGTCTGCAGATACAAAAATGCAGAAGTATAATCTGTAGTTCTCACAAAAGCCCTGCAGCTGTCAAAAGTCATCTGACGGACTTTTGTTGACAAATTGCCGTGAATTTCTCGGTCCAGGTAACATGGAGAATGAGTAGACATTGTTCATTTAATATACTACCAACATTGGTTGGAAATCAGAGAAGTTGTACAAGTTTCCATATTTTATATAAATTCATATGCAAGTAATAAATCAGAATTGTGGAATGTAAACTTGCAATTGAGAGAAATAAAGTCAGAATTACGAGATATAATACAATTCTGACTTCATAACTCGCAATTGCGAATTCATATCACGCATTTCTGAGGAAAAAAGTCAGAATTGTGAGATTAAAAGTCGCAATTACGAATTCATATCACGCATTTCTGAGGAAAAAAGTCAGAATTGTGAGATTAAAAGTCGCAATTACGAATTTATATCACGCATTTCTGAGGAAAAAAGTCAGAATTGTGAGATTAAAAGTCGCAATTACCTATTTTGTATTCTTTATTCAGTGGCGGAAATAATCTTCCATAATAACACCCTAACATACATACTGTAATAGCAAAATAAGAAACATTTAAAGGGGCATCAAATGTAGAGACAAAAGGAAATGTTGTGAATTAACAGATTTCATTGTAAATTATAAGTTAACCTGTATTCTATACTGTATATTTTTGCATCCATGTTAATAGAGGTATTCTCTTACATTCAAATAAGCATACATTCCCTGTATTTTAAAGGCAGAATGTTAAAGCAATGACCTGAAATTGCATTCGGTTTAAAAATGAAAGGGTATCCACTCCTCTCCAGGATGAGATCAGAGGCGAACCGTAGGGAAAAGCAAAGCAGAGCTTTAAAGCTTGGGACTCATAGTATGACATCATCTTATGACTGGCACCAGACACCCCTCCTGAGGCCGTGGAAGTGCTGGAGTGCCATGCGGAATTTAAAATGTTTAGATGATGTCCTCACTTCAGGAACTCGGATGTAAGCACATCAGTGCGCCAGACACAGATCAATCAATGCTGAAGGAAAAAAACTGCCCATCTTCCTCCTTTGGAGGGGAGAAAGGATAATGAGCCAAGCTCTCACTTGGAAAGCATTCAAATGGTTGTTTTCCACATAGGGGAAATTTATTTTCCACATGCAGAAAGAACCGTTTAGAGCTGTCTGCCCAATACAAGCCATATCAGTGATGATAAATGTAGTAGAGAAAACACATCAGCCAAAACTAGTTAGCTTTTGCAAGATTTCCTCCCCACAGAATGATACGATAATGTTGTCCTTTAACCTGCGTATTTCCATCACAAGCCTGTGATAACTCAACATCTTACTGTGCATTTTCTCAAGCTCAACAATTAATGTATTCCTTTAAAGTTCCTTGATTTTACTTTAATGGGTCTCTGGAGACAATATATTGAAGCCTTTGAAATATTCAGAGTATGCACATGATAGCCACATTTCTGAAACCATTTACGCTTCATCATTGCTGCTTCAAATTCGGTTTCAAGTGAGCAGAAGGGGAAATGAACAAGCAACAAAAGAGAGATACTCGCTTCTATCCATGCTTAAAGGGACAGTTCAGGCAAAAATGTAAATTCCGTCAGCATTTACTCATCGTCGTGTCATTCCAAACCCGTATGATTTTCTTTCTTTAGGAGAACACAAAAAGGAGAACTTTAGAATAATCTAGACAACCGGTAAGATTTTTTAAATCTTAAGTCTCTTATGTTTAGCAAGGCTGCACTTATTTGATCAACAAAACAATATGAGTAACTGTGAAATGGTATTACGGTTTTATATTTTATTTTATTTTTTTTATTCCTGTGAGGATAAAGCTGAATGATCAAGTCACATGATCCTTTAGAACATTTCTAAAGTTAAAAACAACAACGGTTATGTGGAATAAAAATCTTTTGTAACATTATTAAAGTCTTTACTGTCACTTTTGATCAATTTTATAAATAATGTGTCTCTGCAGATTTTTTTTTCAAAATATTTTTTTTTCATGCAACAGCTTTCAAGATTTAAGAATTTGCAAAAACACAATAAATGCATTATAGAAATAGTTCTTTAAAACTATTAGAAATATCATTATTGACTAAAAGTGACTGGATCAGTGAGTCAGTGAATAAAGTTTGTGAATCTCAATAAGAGACCAGTTCTGTCATCTGAATCAATAGATTCACATAAAAGATTTGACTCGAAAGAATGATTCATTTACAAATCTAATGTTTCTCGTCTAATCTAATCAAATCTAATTCTTTTCTCATGAATGCACAAAGAAAATTGGATGTCAAGACTTAAATTGTAAGTCTTAATTTAAATCTGTTTCTCACATTAAACCACAATCAGAACACTAAATATGTCACACGAGTTGTTTGCACCACTATTTTAGAGTTTTTATTGCATTTTGCAACTTGAAATCCCCCAGTCCTCAATCATTGTATCAAAGCGACCGACCAGGATATTCCTCAAAATGACTCATTTCCTGTTAATGGAAGAAAATCATACAGATTTGGAATGAGTAGAGTAAATAATAATGGGATAAACTGTCCTCTTAAATCCCACAAAACTTTAAAGTCTTGACCATTAACTGTGGAGGCAGCATTTAAAATCAAATGCATGTACTGGCTGGGAATAGAGTTATCACTCAGAGTATCTTGCATTCCAGCGTAGGGAAAATGCAACAATCAAAATAAGAAAGCTTCTGGAAGTGTGTGAGGGAGGCAGGGGGCGGGAGACTGAAATGGGAGTCACACAGAATAAGCCCGAGGGCATTGACTGCTGCTCAACCCATCCTAGACTTTAATTACTGCTAGTGAAGCAGCCATTCACATATCTCCAGGGTGGATCAGCTTACCTCTGAATTAATGATGCACAAGGCTCAAGTGAAACCATGGGCATGATTCTAGGGGTCAGATGTCTTTTTACACTGGACATATGGCTATTTGAACTCTGAAAATGTGTGAAAATGCAAACCGCTTCAAAGGCTATTTTCCACAGACTCTGGTGGATGAGATTTACATATTGGCACTATGGCAACGACTTTCACTTACCATTATATACTGAGCTAATTATATAAAACTTAACATTCATTGGTACTATGGTATGTATAAGTATTAATAAAAATGAAAATAAAAAAAGTTCTAAAACACATTATTTATTAATAATTTAAAAAATTGCCAAATTTTTTATCTTTCCAAGCCAACATTCACCATGTATTCCATACCATCACCTCTGTATTTCTGTTTCACCTATATCACACATACATTTGCAAAGAACCAAGCCACTTGGACCAGTTTAAATGTAAAAAATGGTCTTAACTTGCAGTTGTCATGAATTCCTGTAGACAATATTGACTGAATGTACAATATTTGGTAATTAATAGTTATAATACTACTAAAGTATTTGACTAATAAGTAAATTAAATATTGACTTGAGTTGTAAAAATATTGACTTGGGATGGTTTTACCTTATACAACGCGTTACATGAAAGCAAAAGACTGGTTGTCAGGGATAACAGTCAATTATATAGTTTAGGGCCATTCTACAATTATATTTAATCACAGAATGAGACGACTGACCAATCAGAACCAAGAATTCCAGAGAGCCGTGTAATAAGATGTTTTCAACTGCTCATTTGAGCTGGTTTAGATTATGGCAGCAAAGACATTATTTTATATACAGTATATTTTTACACACAGAATAAGCTTTTTGTTCATATTCAGTTTTGTTGTCATCACCAATGACAACGGTAGCTATTGTTTCTTGTATTGCTTTGTCTCAACCGCACAGTTCCAGAAAAAACAAAATTCTCAGATTAGTTTCTTACATGCGTCTTTTTTTTTTTTTTTTTGAATAGAGTCTAATAAAAATACTTCAAAACTTACTGAAACATACTGAGCTAATGAGCCATGAGATATCAAAAGGCCTGAACAAGCACAGCAAAATTACTACAGGATGTGGACAGATTGTTAAATTGCCACAAGGAGCCTTGAGAGTGATTTAAGTTTCTCTTATGCCTCCTATCCAGCTTCTCTCATAACGCCCCATAACTCCAGGCCTTTGCTACAGGAAGGGTCCGTAGAGTGACAATAACCTGCTGAGCTGTACATCAGCTTAGCGCCTTCATTAGCCACCACAATTGTATTTCTGCGCCATAATTATCCCACTCCAATATCCCAAGCGCCTCCTCCTCATCCTCATTCTCCTCTGCCTTCTGAGATGTCATAAAAGGGAGAAAAAAAAAAACATGAAATGTGTTGGATGGAGCTGAATTATTCATTCTATTCCAGTACTTGTTCTGCGTTCAGACTAGCCCTTCACTTTAACTTCACATGCTATTAGCAAGGTGTCAAATGTATCTGTGGAACATGCGATCATCATGTTATTAGAAAATCGCACAAATAATTGCTGTTGCTTTTATGCTGAGAGTCAATTACAAAGTCAAGTCAGATATTTTAAGCAAAAGAAAATAAGAATAAATATGACAGCATGATTTGTTTTCTTCACTGAGAATGACATGCACATAATGACATATGTATGTGTATATATATTAGGGGTGGCACGGTACATGAAAAACCGTTCGGTTCGTGTGTGCGTCACACGGTTCGACGCATGCGCAATGTAGCCCCTGTATTCAGACAGTTTAGCGCGAACATACATATAGACAGTAAAAGTGGAGTAAGGGGCCGTTCACATATCGCGTCTTTTGCGCGCGCATTTTCATTATTTCCTATGTAGGTGCGTGGCAAGCACGCTCAAAATGGAAGCAACGCGGCCGCGCTTTCCACGCTTTTTAGTCACGATATGTGAACTAATGAAGGCTGCCCGGAGTTGGCGGATGCGCCCGTGTCGTTCAAATCCGGTGTGTGGGAACATTTTGGATTTCATGTTACTTACGATGACAATGGAAATAAAACAGTATAGAACTGCGACTGTGTGCAAGCATTGTGCAAAATGCATTTAATATGCTAATAAAAACACTTCTAATATGACAGTTCATTTGAGAAGACATCACGCCAATGTGTCGATAAGCACAAACAGGAGAGAACCGGTTAGGAAACAACTTCTACTGTCCGCAGCATTTAAGCAACCTCTCAGTGATAACTAAAGCATTGGGATGTTTATGTTATTACATTATATATTTATATTTAAAGTATTTTGACTTGTTTAAAAGACAGAGCTTTAAGAGTTCCTCTCTTTGTCTTTTAAAATATTTCTTTTTGTAAGAGCTACACTGAAGTTGGCAGTTTGATAAATGCAAGTTAATTTCAATCTTTGTGTGCTAAAAAGTCACAAGTTCCTGTAAAGATAACAATACACATGCTCCTTTTTTTGCCAAACAAACGAATGTCTTCTCTCTTGCTGTATCAAAATCTCACCCAGCTTTAACTCAGAGATGGTCCCAATAATGTGCTTAAAGTCAAGTCAAATTCAGTTAGTGCATGATTACATCATAAAAATGTTAATACTGCATCCTAAATTGTGGATAATTAAGCTAATAAGCTATATATCATATGCTGAAGGACATTTCTGGAGTCTTAAAGATTAAAAGAAAAAATAACAACAAGAACCGTACAGAACCGAAAAGCGTGACCCTAAAACCGTGATACGAACCGAACCGTGGGTTTTGTGAACCGTGCCACCCCTAATATAAATATATATATATAAAAATATATACACACATATACATACACACACAGACAACAGTACATTTCACAGTACAAGTAGAAATCGTATGATTCATTGACACATTTCAATATCATAAAAACCACTTATCATAAGATATATATCATGGAAGTACGAGTCTAATGGAAATCAATGACTTTTGCTCAGCGTCTCTGTTATTGATTTCAAGTATATGGCAGAGGTAAGAGCACAGGTTTTGTTGAGCCCCAGGCGAGATCACTGCAAGACTACTGCAAACATGAAGAACAGATTATTCTCTCACTCTCTCTCTCTTTTCTTAAAGAGAAATCACTAAAAAGTACACAATGCACATGGAATTAAATACAAGAAAGAACCAATTGAAAAAACTGTATGCCATTAATTTCTTTCAACATCAAGAATTGTATTTAAAATGTGTACACTTTTATATATTGTAATTTTTTGGTGCCATAACTGGTCACTGGGGTTGGGAATCAAAAATGAATTCCAATTTTGGAATTGGATACTTAGACCACATGTCCACCAAAGCATTTTCTCCCAAGGCTATTTTGAAATTGGAATCGAAATCAATAAAATTCAAACGATACCAAACCCTACTGGTCACCATTCTAACCAAGTTCATTCTGTCAAGTTCCAATAAAATGTGAAATTTCATTCAAATTATACAAATATTCAATGTAAGTAAACAATTAGGGCCAAACTATATGCAAAAGTGACAATGTTAAAATATTTTGTGCAAAAAAAAAAAAAAAATCAAGTACAGCCATGACAAATTAAATGATTTAAATCATAAACTCTATAGAGTAGCATAACTATACATATAGAAGATGGCAGGCTTGAGCGCTTTGGGTTTATATCTAATATAGCAGGACAGCTGGTGCAGTCACTGCCATCTCTAAGGTGTGGTATAGGAGTGGACGTAAATCAGTGATGTGGACTGTTAACCAATCAACAGCTGTAAATCAGGTAGGAAGCTACAGGGCTCTGGAGGACAGAGATAATATGTAATATGTGCCAATATGTAATCTGATATTGACATGGTATTCTCACTGGCCTAATAAATCTGCCGAATATAGGTCTCTCAAGGTTTCTGTCAAGAGGAGAGAGAGAAGTGAAAAAAAGTACTCTAAAAAGCACACGATCTTTGGAGTACTACCAGTAACTCTGTTCTGACAGTATGGTGTCAGTAATTACTCTATAGTTTAACCACAACACAGTGAGGCCAGTAAAGTGATGAGTCAGTCTTATTCACACTGACATATACACACATGTGGGTCTTCTATCTGCATTGAAAGCGGTGCGTTTTGAGTCCTAAGCCAGCAGTTCTCAACCTGCAGCATGCCATCCCATCGACTTCTTAAAAATGGCATTCAGGTTATTCTCCCGAACAAACAAATAAAAAAGACTGTCAAGATTCAGCTATTATGTGATCTTCATCACATAAAACCTAGCAATTTTCTGGTGATCATATTAGCTCATTTCATACTGCTGTGTAATATGTGTGAGTGTGTTTTGGACACACAAAAGTGGGAAAGATGTGCTGAAAGACTCAGTGAGATGGAAGAAAAATGTAGCTAAACTTAAAATTGGTATAATTTGTTTCAGAGAGCCTTTCAGGCTTTTCAGTTTGTTCAGTGAAAAAAAATGGTAACATCTAAATTATCTAGTTTTACTCAAGTCAAATATATTATTTAACATCACTGAACCAACCTATATACATTAAGTTATACCAACAAAACTCATTTTTAATGGGTTAAATCAGGTAGGCTTTTGTTGTTGGTTATTTTAATGATAAAATTGTACTACTACTACTACTACTACTACTACTACTACTACTAACTAACTACTACTAAAGTGAATGTCTTGAATGGATATAACCTTTTTTTCCAGATTTAAAAATTTCATATTAAAATGTTAAGAATTAACTAAAATGCTAAAATGTTACCACCTATATTTTGTAATAATGTTATACACTGACATAAAGCAGCCTAAAATGAAGCCTGGTTGGTTGTACTGGTGATGTTGAAATGATATGCAGCCTGTGAGACTCAGAGTAGAGGGAAAGGTTGAGAACCACTGTCATACACTCTTACAAATCAGCCTTGACTTTCCACATCACTTTGCTATATTGCCCCATCAGTCTCTCTGGGCTGATGAAGCCTCATCTATAGATCTCTCCCTAACTTGCCAGGCGGCGTGATGGATGAATATCCTACAAACCCATCTCTCTAGTTCATGCTGTAGCTAACGGAGCCAATTAACACAGACTGCCTGGTAGAGCTATCTAATAGCACACAGCCTGTATGTGTGTTAATGTCTTTTAAATTCAGGTGTACTAATTATCTCATTTGAAAAATTGATAAACATATTCCTCCTCGCCTTGTTTTGTTTGCGTTCCTCTTAGCTATGATATTACATTAGAATAGTATAACCATCTGAAATATTGTTTTCGGATTGAATGCAATGATTGGACGAACATGTTTTGGTCCTGAGACTTCCACAGAAGATATATGTACATTTGTTAATATTTAGACCACTTCTATTATTGACTGCTATCAGATTTGAAGAGAGTTTCAACCACACCCAAGAAGGTCTAATATATCTATAGAAAGCCTGAAAGTGCCTGGGCATTTTAATGGAATAATAAGGTAACACTTTATTTTACAGTGTCATTGTTACATGTTACATGTAGTTACTGTAGTAATAACTAGAAATTATGCATAATTGCATGCAATTAACCCTAAACCAAACCCTATAGTAAGTACATGCAGTTAATTATTATTACTCAGTAATTAAATGTATAATTACACTGTAATACTGACACCTTAAAATAACAATAACACTAATCAACTTTTTTTTTCTTTTCAAATCAGCATTTGAATGATTTCTGAAGGATCATGTGACACTGAAGACTGAAGTAATGATACTGAAAATTCAGCTTTACATCACATGAATAAATGTATTTTTGATCAAATAAATGCAGCCTTGGTGAGCATAAGAGACTTCATTCAAAAACATTGAAAAAAATCTTACGTCTGAACGGTACTGAATCAATAACATTTAGTTTCTGTAAGACAATTATTACAATAAAAAAATGATAAGCAGTACATTTTGCATATGTGACTGAGAACAGATGGAAAGTATAGTGTGTACGTGCTATACCATTCAGGGATATATTTCCTCTTTCAGTACAGTCTGTATTCCTGTTGAATTTGACACGTGTAAATATTACCCTACAGCGTGTTTGCTAAAAGAACAGAGGTTTGGGAGGCAAGAATGGTTGAGTCAAGCTCTATGCCTTTTAATTGTTTAACTGAAACAACAAGCTCTTAACCAATTACTGAAATGAGCTGCTGCTTTGAGGAAGGAAGAAAGGGGTGGAGGTTGTGAGGAAAATATGACAGCTAAATCTGTTTTCGTGTTTTAATGGAATTCTCCATGAAATATGGTGCAACTAAGAGTAAAAAGTGCCATTCAAGTACTCAAACACACACATATAAGCCTATATTACAGTTGAAGAAAATAACATATTTGCCCTTAGCTGCATCTACTGTACACTCTTAAAACCAAAGAGTCTATTGGCATCTATAGCTGCTTTTCCACCACGGGGCCGAACAGTTCTAGGAGCATTGAGGAATGGTTCCAGTTATATTTCCACTTGAGTTTGGTTCGGCACAGCAAACCATTCTCGGGCTGGAATTATCAGCGCGATTGGCGAACCATGAAGAGCTCCACAGCGAGCCCCAAAGAACTCTGTTATCAAACCCACAGTGGAGAATGAAACCTTATCCGTACCGGCTGGGGCGAGACGGCACGGAATGGAACGGTTAAGCAACAAAAAAAATGGTTCGGTCCGACAGTGGAAAGGCGGCTGTTGGTTCCATGAGGAACTTTTAGTAACACTTTATTTTAAGGTGACTTGGTTATACCTTACGAAATGTACTTACTATAGTGATAAAAGTAAATTACGTATAATTACAAGTAACCAAATCCTAACCCGAAACTTCATAGTCAGTACATGCAGTTAATTAATATTACTCAGTACTCATTTGAATAAGTACAGTGTAACTATGTCACCTTAACTCCATTCCATTCCATAAAAGGTTCTTTATTCTGGGGGAAAAAAAGAAATAAAATAAATCATTAGATCAGAGGCTCTCAACTCGGGCCCTCAAGGTCCACTTTCCTGCAGAGTTTAGTTCCAACCTTGATCAAACTCACCAACCTGTAACTTCCTAGTAATCCTGAACAAAGCTACTTGAAGGCAGGCCTGCAACCTTGTCCAAAAAAAGCGTAATGCCTGCTAATGCTGGAGAAAAGTAGACAAGAGGCCTTTTTTTGTTCAAAGGATGTCAGTGGAGAAGAGGCTTCACTACGCTGAATAAACCGCTTGTGGGAGGAAATAGCTTAACATTTAATGAATCAACAGCCCATCGGAGAATCTGCAACACGTTTGCTCTAAACATTAGTTTTGGATTGATCTATTATTTAGAGTTTACTCTGGGAAAAAAAAAAGCTGTTCTATTAGAGAAGTCACAGGCAGTTGGTCAACAGGAATGATTCAGTTTATGGCACTTCTCCTTCATTTCTATGGTATTCGAAAACAGTGATTCTGAGTGGTCGCACAACTCAGAACAGAATTCAGTGACGTGAAATTCAATGAAGGCTGTAATGTGATTGGCTATCAAGGCGCACGTGATCCAAGTTAGCCGTTTCGCTTCCTCCAATGGTAGAGCCATGGACCGTCTTATATCTTTCAATCTCTGTCCAGGAGTGTTTGATTAAGTTTGGAGCTAAAGTGGACCTAGAAAATGTTCTTCACACTGATAAAATGGTTCTTTTAAGAACTGTTCACTGAAAGGTTTTCTGGGGAAGCAAAAAAAAGAAGAAAAGATTCTTCAATGGCATCACTGCCATCGCATATGCAACTGATGTCGTACAATTGTAAACCCCGGGTCAAGGACTGCCAGATTGTAAAAACGTACCTCACAGAGACAAACTGAGAGAAACTTGGGGAAAAAAAGGGAGCAGATGCTGATTTTCAATTGTTTTCCCAACATATGACAAGATATGACAGTGATCTGGATAGAGGCCCAAATCATCCATGGAGTAATCCCTCTTTTGTGAAAGAGGATGGATATCCCTCTCACAGAGCTTAAAAAAATGCCCGTATTGTCCAAATGGCCATATAATAAAACAACTGGATGGTTGTGTGCTAAGGGTCAACAAACAAAGTATGATATTATGAGGATTGTGCATAGAGATAATCCTTGTTTTGATACGAGTGGTTTAAATGTGGTTTTATTTGTTATGAAATGTAAGTGTAAAAATAGATATAAAATATATCCTGTTGGAACTTTAAAAAAACCTGGGTTACACTTTATTTTGAGGTGTCAGTTTTACAGTGTAATTATACATTTAAGCACTGAGTAATTTTAGGTTTAGGGTGAGGATGAAGGTTTGGATAATTGCATGTTATTATGCATAATTTAGAGTTAGTACTACAGTAACTATGTAACATATGTAACAACGACACTGTAAAATAAAGTGTTACCAAAACCTGTGCCACACTTCATACATAATGCCCACATAATTGTAATATTGACATTTTCAGTTTTAATGCTGAAAACTAATAGCCAAACATTAAATGACAAAATACTAAAGTTGTATAGCTAATGTTACACAACTTCTGATTTTAAATGTAAATGTTGAAAGTATGTAACATAAGTATAATTCATTTTCAGAACTGAACTGAAAATAGTGTTGTCAAAAGTACCGAATTTGGTACTTCAATTTTAAAAATATGACGATACCAGCATTTCCCTCTAGCATTTTGAGCGCTGTTGAACTGATTCTTAAACACCTCTGATTGGCCATTGTGTTCACATGCTCAACATATTTGTCTCTGATTGGCAACAATGATCAACGCTTCAAAAACATGTTATAAATGCAAAAACGGATAACTTTTTTTTTTTAATTCTTGCAAATGATGTTTTTTTTTATGTACATTTGAAGTAATATCGGTAACACTTTAATATAGGGAACACATATAAACTATTAACTATCACTTTTCCTTTAATAAACGCATCATTTATTGTTTATTAATAGTTAGTAAGGTAGTTGTTAAGTTTAGGTATTGGGTAGGATTAAGAATGTAAATAAGGCTCATGCAGACTAAGGCATTAATATGTGCTTAATAGTGCTAATAAATAGCCAATATTCTAGTAATAGGGATGCTAATAGTTAAAGAACCCTGAAATAAAGTGTTACCGTAACAATCAAACTGCAGTTGGTTTGTTTTGATAAAAAATACAGGTAACTTACAAGATTAAAGTTCACTGAAACTTTGTTTTTATATACATTTAAAAGTTTTTTTTTTTTTTGAGACAGCAGAAACTTTTCAGTACCGACTCGGTCCCGAAGCCAGTACTTTTGACAACACTAGGTAGGGTTAGGGATAAGATTATAGGGGTTAGAATTAAAGTGAAGTTAACAGTATAACTACAAATGTTAAATGCAAGTACTTTAAACATAAATACAATGAACCAACATGTATGTACATATGTAAACTGTAACAAATGGTACATATATAGTAATTAAGGTCACTTACTGAAAAACAGGGTTTTTATAAGGACAAATGCACTATAATTATTGAGGATATGGTAGTTGAGCTAACTAGGTTTTGGGGACGTACACAACGCTTTAGGGCAAAAGCGACTCACAGCAGTCAGGAGAGTTGTGATCAGAAAGAGGAGGCCATTAGCAGTGTGCAGTGTTATCTGCTCTTTGATCAATGTTGTAATACAGTCTGCATCAGGCCGAGGGAAATTAAATGAATAAGACTGTGGAGTAGAGAAAGAATCTCCCACAGAGGGAGGTATACATTTTCTCTGGGAGTTAAACGCTTTCATGCAATTCAATCTGTCTGATGTCATCCTGGTTCTGAGTGAGGACGTGTTTTCTCAGAGGATGGGTGGTGGCAGGAAGGGCTACACTGCCAGTGATATGGCAGGATAGAGATTTCTTTGGCTGGGTAACTTTCCCTTGATTTAGTATCTTTGAGTTTGATCAATAAACAGTAAAAGGAGCAGGTATGAAGGCTGGAAATAATAACATTAAGGCAAGTGGATCTCTTGATTCCTGTGATCTTGTTTTGTCAGACACTGAGTGAAAACTTTCATTGACCTGATCTGAAGAAATTTTATCAGGTAAATGAAACAACATGTATGATTGTATAGCAGAGATATTTTCCAAGTCATTTCTCCTATGCAGGGCATTTTCATGTCCCTATTATATTTGTCTTAGAATACTGGATAAAATATTAAACTTTTGTTAATTTTCCATCATGACGATATCTCGTAATAGATCAAAGAGGTGAATTTCAGTACATCAGCTAGGTAAGATTATATATATACACATATGGGTGTATAAATATATATATATATATATATTACGCACATACACACACATCCACACGCATGTGTATATATACATGCATACATATATACACACACCCATATATACATATATATAAATCACTTTGTTTTTTATTTATTCTTTCAAAAATTCAAGATTAATACAATTAATTATTGCAATTTTAACATGGCACTCATGCTAAACTCAATCCATCAATTAACAACTGTAGATATTTATTTCCCTCCTGTTACACACTATTAAATATAATTTAATTTATTTGTACAATGACATGGAAATAAACAAAGTCCCTCATCTTGAGGAGAGTATGTTTCTGAAAGTCTGCCATATATGGCATATATCAGTGATTATTCAAAATGCTCGATCCATAGTTTGTATAAGCAAACCTAAAACAAGTAGTTTCTTCTCATTTGTATGAGGCTAAATTTCAGAAAATCGGAAGAAATAAGTGATCGTAAGTTGAGGGCCATTTTCCTCTGAACATTTCCACAAGCACTTTTCAAAAAAGGAAAATGTACACAATAGAGGCTGAAAATGACCACCTTGCAATCTTTGCAGTGTCCACCACGCATCAATGCGGAGAGAAACATTTAGGCTTACAGTGAGAGCTGCCGCAATAAATAGAGTGAAAAAGAATGTAATTTAGCTGCATCCCTTTGCCAAAGCTGGCAGCAGTAGAGACTGGGTAACAACAACAATGAGCTTGTAACGCTAAAGTACCTTTTATGATCTAAATCACTGAGAAATTTAACACAAGTAGTTGTTTTGTCTTTAACATGCTTATTTAAAGGCAAAAAGGTCATTTTTATTGCACTAGGGTCACTAAACCGAATTACAAAAACAACAGTCCTCGTCTGCCATTGGTCAGACAGATAGCCATGCCCCTAATCCACGCCACTGGATGAGCTAATATTCCCGTGTTGTGTCTCTCAGTTGTGTCTAAGGGAAATATTTCAAAAGTGCCACAGTTACGGTGGAATAAACCTACAAATAGCATAATTACAGGTAATACTGGGATCGAAAAACATTTTAAGAATAAAATTTGAATGCCGCATCTGGCTACGGTGACAGCTTCTCAAAAGAGTGCTAACGCAAGTTATTTTGATTTGGAAAACCATGAAAACAAACGTTATTTCATCCATTTTATGAAAAAAGCTGGTTTTACAGCATTCCTAATAAACCAAACTAGACAGCCACAATTACATTTTACGTTATGCAGCAAAACTTGGTGTCAGTCACTGATCAACAGCTTTGAACATTTGCATAAAAAGCCCCGTGAGATTCATTTCAATTTCTGCATTAAGCAAAAGCCTGCATCTCTCAGTCTGTACGTTCAGCATTTTTTTTTCTAAATTAGTAATTGCATTCTTATGCTGCATATATTGAGGACTACACAATCAGCAAATAAATTAAAAAAATGCAAAATAGCATGATTCTTATTATGGTGCGTCACTCTGCCGTCACTGAAGATATTGGTGTGAATGGCAACTCTGTAATTGTTATGGGAGAATGTGGCCAAAGACTCCATAAAACTTACCAGGTAATAAACCAAGAGACAGATTCATATCAAAACTTTCAACAGCTCCCGTATGTGTTGAGCTCAGGCCTGAAAGAAGAGGCCACAGGGAACGCAGATAAATATTTATTTATGACAAGCAGTGTAGCATTCACCATCCATCCACAAAGGAGGATTTCACAGAAACAATAAATTGTTTCTTTGTGCCCTTGAGAGCTCAGCATCCTTTCTCCTATTTGTTTCCGTTTGTTTATTCATATTAGATACGGATTGACATTTCATTCCTGTAGTTCCCCTATTTAATCCACAGTTTAAAAATATGGAAAAGAAAAACCTTGGGAATATCAAGCAGAAATGTACACAGCTGCAGGAAGTAAAAGTATGTGAACCCCTTAATGGATTTCCACACATATTTATCATAAAATCTGATCTGAACTTCAACCAAGTCACTTAAAATCGACAGCCACAAACAAAAAGTAACGCGAAAACAATCTATTTACTGAACACAGCATGTAAACATTCAAAGTATAGCAAGGAAAAAGTAATTGATAACAGATCACTCTTATTCCTAGACGACAACGATTCGGCTCTGTCTATTAAAGCTTTGACAAGATCACAGCGAACAAATCTGCGGTGATGTTGCCGCTGACTCAGTGAGCAGAAGTCATGTCTAGGTATAAAACGGCTTCGTCTTCTCATTATGTCTGTGTTAATTCAAATGATCACATAAGGACTGGGATTCAGGTTTAGAAATTGGATATAAACACTGAGGTCTATGGTAGCAAAAAATAGAGTAGCCTAAATCACCTTCTGAAATTAACATCATTTGAAATTTTACATCATTACACCAGTAGATGGCGACTAAGAAACCGTATGAAATCATGATATGAAACTGTATGAAAATTTCATATCATGATTGTAGTGAAAAAAACAATTTACAATATTTTAAATATGAAACCGTTTCATGTCAAAAGTAACCTGGTCTGTCTTGTCTGTCGACGAGTTGTCACTGTCCTCTTTGCTCCGTGATGTATTTTTCACTTCGTGAGAACATGATGTGTGGCGTGAGAGCGCATTGTTTGTCGGACATAGCAACAGTAACTAAAGGGGGCGGGTCTTTGCGAAGGGTCAATTGCTTGAATGGTGGGTTATTATTCTTAAAAAAACAACAACTAGTGACGTAACCGGTGTTGAGGCTGAACACCAACTATCGCAGCAAGCCTACTTTAAATGAACAAAAAATGTTTGTTGGGTGACTTATGACATTATCTACGAACATGAACATACTACATGTTCAAATAAAGTTATGACCAAAAAAAAAGCTTTATAAAATGATAAACCTCACAATTTGCAGAAAAAACAAAATGATTGAAAGTATTTTATTTGCTCCATGAATAGTTCTAGAAACTTTATCCGAATTGCTTATAGAATGCACATTAGCTTCTCATCAACTGGTTAAAATTTAGTGCATAAAAATATGATTAGTTCAGTTGTCTAGCAGGAGCTCACACTTTAAAGAAAATGTGATTCTCAGTGTATCCAGAATTGTGTTGCTCTAATTTAAACCCTTAAAAATAGATCACTGGTTGACCCTTCTTTTGGCAGCAATAACATTCACCAAACATTTAATCTGTGGATCAGAGCTGCATATCTTCTGTGATATTGATTTAGCTTGTAACAATAAGAGGTCATGTAAGAAAGTCTTAAGAATGAGTGTAATCAATTGTGCTATAAAAAAACAACAGAACAGAAAACAAACACCAAGCAGATGACACAATGGGAGGCCATCAGATTGACAGTGCCATTTATATTCATTCTAATATGTAAGCTTGCATGGTGAACAGATGACATGATCCTGAAAAACAAGAACACAATTTCATTTTTCCACAGAGAGCATTAAGGGCAGAGTCAAAAAGAAGGCTCTTCTCCGATCAGAAGGCGCCCTGCGGATTTACTCTCTTCACCTTTGTTGTTTTCTACAAGTACCATCCGATGGATAGAAAATGAAATAAAAAAATAGATATAAAAAGAAACGCTCTAGGAGCTTAAAGTTGCAAGAATGTCAACGTCGTTTTTGCTAGCCCATTACCGTAGCTAGAGGCAAAGAGGGGAAAAAAGGAATAGACTGAGATAGTCCTCTAATCTTGGAGCCACTCAAAAAGCATTGAATGAAAAGTCTTTTACTGCCACACACACGCTATACTGTGAGAGGTTTTATGTTGAGTGATGCCCAAAATATATTGGCATCAGATTTGTTTTCAACTAGTGCACTTAAGGGTTCTTCTAAGGGCTCAGACGCCATACTTTAAAGTCTGAGCTTCTGCTTCATCTGAACATTTTAACTTCCTTCAGGTGCAGACATATACAGTTATGCTTCGTATTTACCAGCTAAAAAGACCCACTTATGTCTGAAAATTTAATTACGACAATACAATTGTATTAGTATTATTTATTAAAAGCAAAAATACTGGCTATTTTACTTTTATTTTTTATTTTTATTTTATTTTTTCAAATTTCTTGAAATTTGCTGCACAACATTTTATATGTCTTTTTCTATTAGCAAATTAAATATTTTGTTGAATACTTGTTTAACACTATGATTGTTGATTGTTTGCAGTATGTTTTTATGCATTCCAAGTATTTTAGGCTGTAATTTTAGCTAAAATTCAAATATATAAGTTTATAAATCTTATAATATAAAGATATATGCCCACTGAGCTGGTCTTGCCGCATGTTTCCAACATCCCAAAAGAAAAATGATGATTTTTTTTTTTATTAGGAGGGTAGTCGTGGCCTAGTGGTGAGGGAGTCGGGCTTGTAATCTGAAGGTTGCCAGTTCGATTCCCACACCGGCAGGAATTGAAAGTGGGGATTGTGAATAATTCGATACCATGACTAAAAGTGCCCTTGAGCAAGGCACCTAACCCCTAATTGCTCCCCTTGTAAGTCGCTTTGGATAAAAGCGTCTGCTAAATGATGAAAAATGTAAATGTAAATGTAAATTGCACAAGTATTCAACTGACCGTTCACAAAGACCCGCCCCCTTTAGTTACTGTTGCTTTGAAGTAGTTTCCAACATCTCAAATACACCTGAGAATATTCATAGAGCATAAAGTAGTAGAGTACATACAGCAAAGTCTGTGCTATACCATTATAGTCAGTCTCTCTTGGAGGACCAAAAATATATAGCTACTCTATGACTGTTTTCTATCATTGAAGTCTGGGAGGATCTAAACTACTTTCACTGAGTGGTCGGTAATTACCACTTTTGAGAATGAGATCTAGGAGAACAGCCATAATGGATATAGTGTGCTTCCCTGGCCTAATCCACAGATGATTTTGCTCTATGTTCATATATTCTGTTGCAGCCTATGAGCCAAATGAAGGCCTGAGAGAGTGAGAGTATGTCTTTGAATGTACAGTAAGGAGGTTTACTGCCAAAAAAGTGCATAAGATCACTACACACTCCCCACTGAGCTGGTCTTGCCGCATGTTTCCAACATCCCAAAAGAAAAATGATGATTTTTTTTTATTATAATAGTATTATTTGTGAAATAAAATGGGACTAAAATCACATCAATGCCATCGATCAAAGTGCCCTTATATTACCTTTCATGTAGTGAGTAATATAGCTGCTTGTGAAAGTAAAGGGTCTGCAAGGTTTCGAAGATTAAAGTGCGCGATAAATAGAGTTATTTTCTCCCAAAAGAAAGAACCGGTTGTGAACTGCCTGAAAGAGTCGACAGTAATTCCAGTCGTACTTCCTGCACAAACCTAAGTAGGTTTGTAACAAAATGTCATAATGCTAGCCTATGGTTGTCATTGGCTGCCATTGAACAATGTCTACTTTGACACTCAAACACTGTAGTTGTGAATGAGGCCAAGAAGTGTTTGGTTTGTGTTTTCAACATGAGAAATTGAGACGATAAAACATCCGCTACCGTTACTGTTCGTATCACTGTGTATTCAAGTGCTGAAGAAGCCTCCGGAGCCGAAATACAGTTATGATAATATGTTTCGTTTCCAACATGTAAGTGGTAGATTAATCACAACAGACTAGGCCATCTGACCAATCACAGCAGAGTAGGCTCTCGGAAAGGAGGGGTTTTATTGAGACAGAATCTTTGGTCGAACCATTTCAGACACTGAGAAAAGAGGTGATGCTGCAATGTATGTTATCGAAAAAAAGTGTTTTTCGACCTTGGATGCATGTACACCTATTGTAGGAGACCTCCATAACAAAATTAGGAAACTTTAAAATAGCATAATTGTAACAATTCATTTTATTTAATGAAAAAACAAATTAATAAATTTAGGGATGTTTGAGCTTAATAACAGTTCTAACCTGTCTACAGTGTCCAAAATTTATAATAAATCAAAAATGGGGCCAAACCCAAATCAATCTACACATTTTGCACGCATTTTTTTTTGAGTAATTTCACATATGGAATTCAGTAAACTCTACTCAACTAAGTTAAGTAAAATTAACAAAGAAAAGAAGGCATTTTAACTAGGCTAAAACGTAATTTCTACTTAGTTGAAGTTTCCTTTGCAATACATTTTTCTCAAACAATATAATTAACCATGACATAATTAACGATTTTTTTAACCATGCTTTAAAATGAATAAATAATACAACAGATATTGTGCAGACACCATTTCTATTAGAAGTGAGGCGGCACCTGAACACAGAGACCTTGATACTTGTTACACAATACACAATGACGGTAACATTTGATGGATCGTTTTTGAGTATGAATGTGCCATTGAGTAGAAAATGAACTCCAAATGTCACAAAAATGGCAAGTTACTAAATCGAACCACAAAAGCAATGATAAAACAGTGTAAATACAGCTGGAAAAAAGCGAAAAATCAACCTCATTAATTATTCAAGGCCCAGTGTATGATGGGAACTCCAGTATCAGAAAAGTTGAGCAGTTTTACTTAATTTTATAATGTTGATATTCACGCTTTCATTTCTATAAGCTTGAATTGACCCGTCACAAAGACGCACCCCATTTAGTTACTGTTGCTATGTCCGACAAGCCATGCGCTCTCACGCCACACCTCATGTTCTGACACAGCGAAAAATACATCCCGGAGCAAAGAGGACACTGACAACACGTCGACAGACAAAACAGAGCAGGGTACTTTTGATATGAAACAGTTTCATATTTAAAATATTGTAATTTTTTAAAGAAGCTTAAACAATAAATAGCGTATAGTGTCTCTTTAATGTGTCGTGACAGATCGCTGTAGCTCCTTCAAGCGGCTTGTGAACCGATCATCTCTTCATACTAGTTCATTTATATCATCGAATAAACATGAATGGACATCAGAAGGAACCTGACTGCTTTGTCAGACAGAATGGCAGCATCTGGGTTATGATTGGTCAGATCGCCTGTCAATCAAACTGCTGGTGAAGGGTCAATCGAGTATTAATACAGAATTTACTTTTTATTCTTGCCTTAACTAACTTTTTCATGTAGAAATAACATTTGTTTTTTCTGTAGTATTTACTTCATCATAAAATCATTTTTATCAGTGTAGCAAAATTCAGTTCCGGCACCCAAAAATAACTGCGCTCTCTTTATCAATATCCCAAACACTTACTCATTTATTTTGTTGCATAAATGTGTTTAGGTAGCATTATTGGCAACACAGGTGAACCGCGGCGGGTCAATTTAATAGTGAAGCGCCGACGTGGACCTCTGTTTGCAGACATCACTGTTTATTAGAGTGAAAGGATTGAAAATAATGCTTCTGTAAACAAATAATAGGCTTGCAGGACGTGCTACACCATTCTGTAAACAACACACACACCAGATGCTTAACGAAAAGAAAAACGAAATAAGCTTAGATGGGTCTGTTTGCTTTCAACTCTTGTCCTGATGGTTCTATTGCAGGTGCTCATCAAAGAGGGGATCTTTTATAGAAAACCCTTTGAAGTCGGACACATTTGCCATTAAATTTACTAAGAGCACAGTAACACATGTTGAATCTAACAGAATAAACACATTCCTGCACATGATGCTCATTTTGACAAAGTCTCCGGTGAATAAACACATTTTCATCTTACCAACTCATTTAAATTTGCATGTTTTTAGCATGTAGAAACAGAATGTCCAGTGCACATAAACACACACACACACTGCGTTTTCATGTTTAATGGAGACATTCCACAGACAAAATGATTCTTATACTGTACAAACTGTATATTCCATCCTCTAACCCTAAACCTGCCCATCACAGAAAACTTTTTGCATTTTCACATTTTCAAAACACATGATTTATAAGCCGTTTTCCTCATGGGGACCCAAAAACAAGCCACAAAGACAAGGATTTTGGATTTTCCCATCTTTGTGGGTACATTTTGTCCCCATAACGTAGGGTACAACTGAAACACACACACAATGCACAAGAGCTTTATGTACTTGCTGTTGCTGTTAATGAGCCAGGACACTGTTCAGTGGATCCGTGACAACTGCAATGTCATTGTTTACTATGTGTAAACTGACCCTCTACTGTATCCTCCTTCCATAGCCTTGATGCATCAGCAGAGAATGATAAATATGTAATAAATAAAGACAAATTGCAGTCTTTAAGTGCTCTAAAACTGCAGCAATAATAAATAAGACGAGGGAAAACATATCTTCATCTCTTCTTAATGGCTTTTAGAAAATTAGAAATAAAATAATAAATTTGGAGAAGTTCTGTCTAAGACAAAATATGCTGGAGATGCATAAATAAAGTAGTGGAGATGCAACTACTAAAGCCTATAAGCCCATCTTAAGCAAACATGCTTCAAACAAATCTCTCTTGTATATGAAAACTATTTTTATTTTAGATTTTTTTTGATATTGTATATTAAAAAGTATTGTATGTAAATTACTTTAATTAAACCTACTACTTTAAAATAAAAATGTAACACTTAAAGGGATAGATCACCCAAAAATAAAAATTTCTCACCATTTATTCCTCCCTCATTGTTGTTCCAAACCTGTATGACTTTTTCTTTTGTGAAACACAAAAGAAGATATTTTGAAAAATGTTCCTAACTGAACGGTTTTGATTCACATTGACTTCCATTGCATGAACAAAAAAATACAACACAAGTCAATGGGAACTAAAACTTTGGTCTTTAATAACTCAATTACTCGCCCTTATGTAGTTGCAAACCCATTAGATTTTTGTTTTGTTCATCTTCAAAATACAGATTAATGCTTTTAATCAAAACTGACAGATTTCTGACCCTCCACTTTATCTCATGTATCTCCATATTTCCTTTTATTCTTTTAATAAACCATTATATCTATAAATCTTTACATCGGTCAGTGGGTTTTGCAAATAATTAACCAATGAAAATTATTAATAAAAAGAGCTTCTGATTAAATCTTGTAACTCCACTGTCTCTACTTATTTGAAATGCAAAGGTAAAATAAAATAACAATAAATGAATAAATAAATAAATAAGCTGGTTAGCATTAGTATAGCATTTTCTTTAAAACATTTTCTTGACACTAAAAGTGAGCAACCAAATGTAGCTAAAATAAACTGAATAACCTGTAGGTTAATGAAAAAGTAATGCTGTTTCAGATGTGGCCGTTCGAATGATGGACAAAACACGTATGTCCGACGTTCACATGCACAGTTTTGACCAAAAACTCGCCATGAGTTACAACCCATTTAAACATCTTTGTATTCTTTAATGCTAAAGGTATACAAATGAGGGTACTTTTTAACCTCTTCGCACAACCTCTCGTCTATGTAAGCCTCCATTGTCGCTGTTGCTTGCATGTGTTCTGGTCTGTTCTGTTTATGCAGTTTTTCTTCGACTACCTTGTGAATCTACGGCATGGTTGCCACCTTGTGGATAAACTAATTACTGCATTAAACACGCATATGTGACCAGCGTATACAAAGTATCGCGGTTATAAAAACCTGGTGGTACGTGTACTATTCTGGTGACAAAATTTGCGTCACGCGCACTGTACACTGACCCTCGCGTACTCATAAAAAGTGAAGTATACTTTGGGGTTCAGACATACAAGTTTTCCTCACGAAACACAATATTTTATATAACTTGATGCCACCCCAATTGGACTAAATCCAAGAAAACCGACACAATGACACTGTTACGAATCAAATTGGTATAGTACAAGTTACAGTGACAGTGTATTATATAACATATAAAATGTTCTCTAGAGCATAAAAATACATGTTCTCTTTATCTGGCTTCTGTAATTCTTATAGGACCAATGAGGGGCCACAACAATAGCTCACTTCCTGTCACAAATACACACCGCACTGATGACCCTGGGCTGGTATGGGGCATCCAGCGCTGAGCCAGCACTCCACATCCCCCTGTCAGC
The DNA here is from genome assembly GCA_038088235.1 of Zacco platypus. Classification (NCBI taxonomy): domain Eukaryota; kingdom Metazoa; phylum Chordata; class Actinopteri; order Cypriniformes; family Xenocyprididae; genus Zacco; species Zacco platypus. Next base: position 6,961,469 of record CM076082.1, read on the forward strand.
AAGTCCAGGTCCTTTATCAGTTGGGCTTAATTACAGAGGAGGGGTCCTCGTGTGGGCAGAGAGAGGACAGGGAGAGCTGACTACAACACTGACATGCTCTTACATCACATTCTTCATGGGTTAAAACCCCAAATTTTTCAAAATACAGTCAGATAATGGTAAAACACAAAGGTACATTCACAAAGGTCTGCTGTGACTGGATTATCTCATAACAGTTGCCTTACTGAGAATCAATGACAGAAGGACATTTGCCATTCCAGAGAACAAATCAGATAATGCACTGATCAGGATACTCAACATAAAGGGATTTCCACTAGTGCCAGAGGACACAGGGTGTTCCTAGAAAGAGATCGAAAAACTTTAGAGGCCTGTGTAAACATTACAAAGCAGATTACAGCTCCAGTAAGCTGAATAGACAAACATATTTAAAGAAAACATCCCACCTTAGGTCTATAAACTCTTAGTATGCTCAAAAAAATGACAGAACTTGATCTAAAGGGAAAGCTCTTTTCAGCTAATTGCACAAATTCAAGGTCAATGGCTAAACAATGACAGAAGAAGAGTTGAGAATGTGCTGTGTGTCTCTGAGCACATTAAAGAAAGCCGAGGTAGACATGTAATCCCTTTGCAGGATGGAATCTCAGTGGATTGCTCTGTGCTTTGTTTGAAACCGTTTTCCCCCCCTGCTACTTTCATCCATCCAAATTGATAGACTGCTTTGTATGTTTGCAAAATGTTCTAAAACAATTTGTGTATGCAAATAAACAGTGTGAATATTTAAATATTTAACTAGAAATCATCATCTTACTTCACGGCGTTTAAAAAAAGATCTGTTTAAAAACACATTCTTTGAAATGTACTCTTTGTAATTGTGTTAGATTAATAAGGTTTTTTTAAATGTAAGAAAAGGTTCTCATATATAAATATCATGTGGTGTAATCAAGTAAAACATTTTTCTTACATTATTATTTTAATTACCAATTTTTAAATATATTTTTCTAAAGTTAAAAGCATTTTAAACATATCTTCCATAAATGATTAATTCATATATAAAATGTTTCAATCAGGTTATTGTACATCCTAAACTATTACTCCTATTTATAATTTAATATACTTATAAAATATATTAAATACATGTGACTTTGGTGGGCAAAAGTTTAAATATGAATAAGCAGTGAAGCATTTTTTTTCCAGGAAATAAAAATAAAATATTATACCAAACTACTTAGTGTTTCTTTTCAAGAATTTAATTATTTTAATAAGACATTTTCTTACAACAAATTTTCCAAACAAAACCAACCAACCAAAACTAAGCAAAACACAAAAAACAATAAACAGCAAAGCAAAACAAAATCCAAAGATAAATATTTTTTTTAAAAACACCAGAAATAACTGACAATCTGTGAACTTTTCACATTGTATTTTTAATGTACTATGATTTGGGACTTTATAATAATCTCTCATACTATTTAGGACCGAAAGTATACTCATTACAGCCCTAGAGTGATTAACAGAAAGAAAGTCTTTAAAAAAGAACTACAATTCAGCTTTCCAGGAAGCTGTGTCACCTTATGTCTTTATCTAGGTCCAAGATACAAATTGCTGCCAGTGGCAGGTACAATGCAGTGTTCAGCATGTTCCTGAAGGCACAGGGAATCACACTAGAGCCCGTCTTTAAAAAACACTGACTGTGAGATAAGATTAGAGGGAAATATAGCTGCTCACTGAAGATAAGAGGTGACTAATTCCTGATGCCTGGGGCATAGTGCCTCCCAAATCCTCACTGCAGATCCCTGGAGTCTGACGTCATGGTTCAAAAGATGAGGAAACTGAGTTAACAGTGAAGCTCTTCAGGTTCCACAATATTTCCACGACCTATACACTCCGGTCTGGATATTGGACAAACCTGAAGTTAGTTATCAAGAAAAACAGGAGGCAACTGCACAGGATTATTAAAGCCATTTAAATTCATTCAGATATAATGTGAAGCATCTACCTCATCAAAGATATGATGATATTTTCCAGTGACAGTCCATTACAGTAAGGATGTAGTGATATTAAAATCTTTTTCATGTTATGGCTGATAACCATTGGCATTAAACACTTTTTTTAAAGATTAACTTAGTTGACAGCAAATGTAATCTAAATGTAAAAACAAGGGAAATTAAGATGGACAAATGAATATATTTAATAACCGTTGTTGATATAGATGTCCAACATGAACCGATACACTGAGAAAAAAACTGTCACTGTTGTCACAAAGAGTAATATAATAATTATTTTTCATTGACCTTTTCATATTAACAGATGGGGAATTGGCTGTTGAAAAACCCAAGTAAAGGATTAGTTCACTTCAGAATTAAAATTGCCAAATAATTTACTATTATAAGTTTTTTTTTTGCTTGTTTTTAGAAAAAAAAACGATTGTTTCGCTAGATAAGACCCTTATTCCTGGTGGGGCTCGTGTAGAGCCGTTTGAAGTTGCATTGAAAATGCAATTTGGACCTTCAACCCATTGGTAACTGTTGAAGTTCACTATATGGAGAAAAATCCTGGACTGTTTTCCTCAAAAACCTTAATTTTTTTTTTCAACATTTTGGATGAGATTGGGAGTGATTGGGATTTAGGTGAGTAAATTATGGGGTAATTTGAGTTCTGAAGTGAACAGATTCATTCATCTTAATATTTGGTGGTTGCGTCCCGCTTCACGACTATGATGGTAACGTCCCAAGAACTCACAAAACTAAACCCTCAGCAAAGGACATACGTCTGGCACAGGCTCCAAGGGAGATCATTACATCATGCATGGATGGATACATGCAGTTCCCAATCACTCCCCTTGACTAAACGGCCCAGTCAATGACAGGCTAATGGGTTTGCACCCCTCATCATTGACACTGGCACCGACACCGACACAGCAACAGCCTGCAGTGCTGAGAGACATATGGACCACCTGCCGTTAAATATGATGAGTTCTAATAGAGGGAGGTGAGACAGCAGTGTTAAACCTGAAGGGGCTACTCATCAGCAAAGTCTAATCAATGTGTGCTCACCAGAGCCTTTATCCAATGCCCTTTAACAGCACAAGAGCTTAAAAAACAAGACTGTAGCGAACATACTTTGAGCAGGTTTCAAACTGAATTGCGTCGAGTCTCGATATATTCCGCCCTCTTCTACTGTCAAACAAAAGGCAAAAGAATATTGACATAGATGTAAAGAATACAAAACTGCAGAGGTTCTGTATACATATGAGCTCAAAGGGATTTAAAGAAAATCTCTCTCTTATACTTCATGAACCAGCGTGACAAAGGTTGGAACATCTTTGGTGAGAAGGAACAATGCTTCTCTATTGTTATATTTACCCATGATCCAATGGGATTCTGGAGCTCTTTTAAATGCAAACAATGAAAGAAGGGCCAATGCCGCACTTCGCAAAATATCATGTCCAACAGTGGCTGCGAATGAGTCAGCATTACAAACAGCTCTGCAGAAATAAAACACCCCGGAGTACCACAGGTAAGATAGGAAGGTGTACAATATCCTGTATCCAGTTTTCAATCTTTCAACATGTAGACATTAAATCAGAGAACGGTGTGACTCGCCTAGCATCTAAATTAGCCTTAAAAAATTATGTGCACGTGATCAATGCACGTATCTCAGACCCCCCCCCCCCCCTCCCAAAAAACAAACAAAACAAAACACAGAAAAAAAAGAAAAAAATTTAAATTCAAGTGCACTAAACCCGTTTGTTGCTGCTGTTTTTGTGTGCTTCAAATACAAAATGTTTGCCAGGGTTTCCGTGAACAATGTTCATGGTGCGGATGTGAGCATAGACTCCTGATAGTTTCCTGACTAATTTACTTGAATTATATTTTGTGATATGAGCATGATCGTATTAATATAATTGCAGGACTCTGTTTACAAGCTCCAACTTAATCACATTATAAGGGTGGATATAAATGTAGCTTTGAAGGCAAGCTAATACCAACCATAGTCACTGCTGGATATGTATTTACAAGTACAAGTATCTTTACTTTATCAGAGTATTTTGATTTTGGGAGAGTATTTTGATTTTACTTTGCTACATTTCAAAGCGTAATATTGTACTTTTTGCTCAACTACAATTCATAAAAACATGTCGTTGCTCGTCATTTTGAACTGAAAAAATCATCACCAAAGACTTTAGATATGATCGCCACCTGCTCCGAGGTACGATGGCGGTGTCTGATTTGTGAACTGATAGCTGATTCTTTTCAATAAAACGGTTCACAATTCATACTGAAGGATACAATTACATTGTACTCGAGTCAATAACTCACTGATTCAAATGATCCGGTCAGAGTGAGACAAGTTACTGTTACAATACACCAAATACAGGCCAAAAACAGGAAATCCTCCAAGCCTGAATGCTCTCACATGCCGCAATAAGTAAGTTTCTAATGCTGAATTTTAGGATTTATTATTGTAAATGAGAATCCTACAGTTTTTAGGTCAGTCTGAACTAAATCTGCTGTAAAAGGGTGAGCTGTTTAAGCCCATTGTATGAAATGCTTGAATGTGGACATTACAGCATTTGTGCATTCCCGTCTGAACGGAGAAGGTTTAAATTAAAAACAAAACATAAATGTTAAAGGGGACCTATTATGCCCATTTTTACTTCTCCCCCAATAGCTCAGTTTGGCCAGACGGCCAGCTCTAGGAAGGGTTCTGGTCGTCCCAAACGTCTTCCATTTAAGGATTATGGAGGCCACGGTGCTCTTAGGAACCTTAAGTACAGCAGAAATTTTTTGTAACCTTGGCCAGATCTGTGCCTTGCCACAATTCTGTCTCTGAGCTCTTCAGGCAGTTCCTTTGACCTCATGATTCTCATTTGCTCTGACATGCACTGTGAGCTGTAAGGTCTTATATAGACAGGTGTGTGGCTTTCCTAATCAAGTCCAATCACTATAATAAACGACAGCTGAAATGAAGGTGTAGAACCATCTCAAGGATGATCAGAAGAAATGGACAGCACCTGAATTGAATATATGAGTGTCAAAGGGTCTGAATACTTAGAACCATGTGATATTTCAGTTTTTCTTTTTTGATAAATCTGCAAAAATGTCAAGAATTCTGTGTTTTTCTGTCAATATAGGGTGCTGTGTGTACATTAACGAGGAAAAAAATGAACTTAAATGATTTTAGCAAATGGCTGCAATATAACAAAGAGTGAAAAATATAAGGGGGTCTGAATACTTTACGTATCCACTGTACATGATAAAAGTCAGATTTTCGTGATATGTCCACTTTAAAATAATGTAAATGAATGCCCATGCATCTTCCCTTCTGCCGTAGCAATTTCAAATGATATAAAACTAGTATGTTTGCAAAGCATTTGTCTTAAAATGTTAGTACATTTTGCCCTGTTTTTATATTTTGTTTATATTTGTCAACACATTTTCACGCATGTTGTTTTTCCTCATTTTTATATACAATGATATATTTGTGCTATTTTTTTACCTTTGAATTATCAGAAATTAGCAGTAGTAGCTAGTTATCAGTGAACAATAATAAAATAAATGTTTTCTTACCTACAGATGAATACATACTAAGTGGCTAACGTCCTTATTGACTAGTGCTGGCAACTTGATTCATAATTCATAATGATGTCAGACTGAGCTGTAACCTATTTAAGCTCTTTAGTCCTAGTAGAACGGAATATATATTGCATAATATGTAAACATTCATCAATTAGTACTTTTCACTTGTAATACTCAATGCATTAAAAATCAAGTACTTTTGTATGCTTACTCAAGTAAAATCAAAAAGGGGGTATCTAATACTTTTACTGGAGTAATGTTTTATTAGTGTATTTGTACTTTCTCAAGTACTTGATTTGTGTACTTCATCCACCACTAACAAACAGCCATGTCTCCAACCTAAATATCTCATAGTTTGCCACAAACGTCATTTGGCACTGAGTACTTTGAGTTAGACAGATTTTCAATAAACTCGCACACACAAAAAAAAAGTGCTGAACCACTTTAAAAGAAGCCCCATTTCTCACTGGACGCTGGACAAACAGAATGCAATTAGTCTTATGTATACACACTTTGAGAGAATTATACCCTATATGGCTACATACTTAAGTACTTGCATGAAAATAAGAGTAATGGAACACAAGGTCCCATTTCACATTCTGCTAATCAGAATGAAACAGTTGTCACACTGCATAACAAGTACAAACTGAAGAGAATGTTGTTCAAGCCAGGTTATGTATGTTGAATGAACTTGGCAAAAGTGTAGTTATTATTAAAATATGTCATTAATAAGTTATTGGAAATGAGGTACATAATCAATCAAAATGAACTACGGATTAATGCAAATTGTACGATCATTCTGTAAACAGTGAGATTTGTCTTGGAAAACAGGGAACTTGCAGTCTTCCAAGTGTCAAATTCTGTCAAATTTATAAGATTATTTAAAATCATGAATAAAGATGCATCTTTAAATAATAATAAAACATTTTAATTAAGTGGCAAGATTACATTTTCATGCATCACAAGCTTTTAAGTTAAATACTTTAATTGGCTTATATATTGTTGCTGAGGTGATAAAAATACCTGAAAAAAAATATTTAGCATATTCGCATGTGAAATGTAAATAATATTTATTAGAATCTATAAGAAATCTATAAGAAAAAGCCAGTTCAAGTGAACATAGGTTTCAGCTGGTCCAAAAAAAAAAGCAATATATTTTCAGACTCTTTGATCCTTAAAGAACCTTGACAGTTTCATGGAAAAGACTGACAACTTTCACATAATTACATGGTGAGAAGCACATTCTTCCCAGTCAACTGCCACAGGAAGCAACACTGAGGTGACATCACTCACACTCTAATAAAAATCTGTCAAATGACCAAAACTCTGCCAATAACATTCACTCTTTTTTTCCATCAGAATCTAAGAAAAAGGATTTTGTGCATTCTCCCTGTGTGTTGCCTACATGAGCTGTAAGGCCCCTGGAGGAATCAATGGATATTTCTACCAAGGCTCGTATCAGCAGACAGCTCCACAAAGCACATGCACCAACCCTCTGATTCTACATGACATTTCTGAGCTGAGAAAGGAAGATCCAGGAACTTTTTACAGTGTTAGAGGAGTACACTTAAAATACCAAGAGCTTCTGTGAAATCAGGTGAAGTGAAAAGGGTTTCTATTGCTGGTAATGTTCATTCACCCTTTGTGGCTCTTGCAATTTGTGCTTTTCTAGGAACAGACAAAAGCCAGATGTATTCTTTGTCCCATTTCCAAGTCTATTTTGTTATTCAATTAATCTATTATTCCTTTTTTATTTCAGCATATAGGCCAGAGCTCTACATGAAAATTCAAGATTTTACAGAGCAATTATAAGACCTGAAATAATTGAAACATGGTCATATGAAAAACAAATGTTACCACCTCTAAAAATGTGCTTTTGTTTGTGTGTGTGTGTTTTAACATTTTAGGGCAAAACAAAAAGATTTGCTAAAGCTCCTATATTTGACAATATAAGCATACATAAGAAAATGAAGCACTGTAATTTTAAATACAATAATTTCATTTCATTCATTTAATTAAAATTAAATAAAACCAATGGAATGGCAGCCAATGCAGAGAAGACAAAATAAGGGTATAATATGGCCCTGTTTCTGAGAGCCTGCCAACAATCTTCCAGCAGCATTCTGGACCATTTGCAATCGAGACAAAGTGGACTGACTAATCCCTATATACATGGAATTACAAGAATCTATATGAGAAGACACAAAAGCATGCATTACTCACTCGAAATCATAAAATGTCAAAATGACTTGACCTTTGTCACTGTACTTAATTGACAAAAAAAAAAAAAAAAACTAATCTGACAACTGCATTAATTTTTTTGTCAAATTTTAGTGACTCATCAAAAAGTACCCCTAAATTTTTTCCATGGATTTACCATGAATAAATAAAGGGCCTAAATCAAATTTGTATATGTATTTAGGGGGTGCAAACACAATATTTTTATTCATTTTTATTTAGATTTATTCAAATGCAAAAAAATTCTCAGCCAACCAAGGTCATTCAAACAAACAAGAGGCCACAGTGAGCAACTTTCCTTCTTTATGGCATATATATTTGCGCATCATCAGCATAACAGTGAAATGATACTGTTTTTTTTTTTTTTAAAAGACCCAATTGGAAGCATATATAATGAAAACAAAATGGGACCCAAAATGGATCCTTGGGGAATCCCACATGTAAGAGGAAGCGAAGAGGATGTAAATTTACCAAAGGCAACTGAAAAACGCCTGTTTTTTTAAAAAAGACTTAAGATTTTGTTGTTTGGTTTTAAATCTTTAAATGTCCTTGCACCACCCTATCTTTCAGATTTGTTACAACCATACTCACCGTCCAGATCACATAGGTCTTCTGACCAGAAACTTTTGACTGTTCCTAGATGGAAACATAAATTATGAGGCGATCACACTTTTTCAGAGATGGCTCTAGAACAGTTTGCCTTTGAATATTAGAACAGCCTCCACACTGGGGTCTTTTAAATCTTTTTTTTCGTAGGTTCTTATTTATCGATAGTTTGTCATGTAATGTTGTGTGGTTAGATGCCTGTGTTATATAATATTGGTGTGTAAGGCATGTTTGTTTTTAATAGTTCTTCTAAATAAATTGCCTTGCTTTGCATATTTATATGTGTATACACTATTATTATTTATTTTATTTTTTTTGTAACACACATTGTAGCAGCACCTCTTTTCTCAGAGTCAGAAATGGTCAAATGAAGAATTTGCTCCCTCTAAACCCCTCCTTTCCGAGAGGTAACTCTGCTCTGACTGGTCAGATGGCCCAGTATGTTGTGATTGGTCCACCACTTACAGCGAGTGTCTGAAACGAAAAGCTCATTAGCATATCTAAATTTTTGCTTCAGAGGTTTCCTCAACACTTGAATACACAATGATATGAACAGTAATGATGACATTGGTTTTACCATATGAATTATTTGCTTTTGCAGTGTAAAACAGCGTCTTCTCGACACGTCAACAACAGGAACCGAACTATTCCAGGCTTCAGCAACAACTACAATATTTAAGAGTAAGGGTAAACATAGACGGTCACAGGCAGCCAGTGAAGACCATTATACAAATTTGTTACAAACCTATGCAGGTCTGGGCATGAAGTAAGACTGGAATTACTGACGACTCATTTCAGGCAGATCAGAATCAGTTCTTTCCATTTGGGAGACAACAACTTCATTTATCGTGCAGTTTGATCTCTGAAACTTTGCAGACCTTTTACATTCACAAAGAGTTATAAGACACACTACATGAAAGGTAATCTAAAAAAACATAACTGCAGCAAAACTCTTTTCATTGAACCAGACATTAATATGCAATCCCGTGTTGAACTATGGCCAGAAAAATATTCAGCACATGCACTGAGGTCCAATATGGAGTGCTGAATGCTAACGTAGATGACGGAGTGTGGCTGAACTGCTGACATTTGTATAGCGCTCTGATAAGGCAGCAGAGAAATTTAATCTTGTTCAGAAGGCTGACACAAATGATTGACGGTGGTTTTTGGCCCACATGCCACTAGTTTATGAGGCTTGATAAAAGATGTCAATTACCCTGAAGTAATATTTAAAGCTGCTGTGAACAAGTATGTCTACAGCACGTTTTTGCGTAGTCAAGCTAAAGTTTTCTGACTTAATGCATAACTGGATATTTGGATTATCCGGATGACCGGAGTTTTGTTTTGCTCTCTCCTCTGCACCTCCGTGTTCATCACCGCGTCCAGGTCAAAAGGTTGCTCTTCCACCCAAATCGACTTGCGCCGTAAGCGTACGGTCGTCTGCCGGAAGCTAGTTATTTGAATTTTAAAGTTTTCAATATGGATATTTTTCTGACAAAAACACTTCAAAAGGTCTTTATTAACCCTCTGGAGCCGTATGGATATATGTCACGATTGTCAGCTGGAGTGCCTGGAAAATCCACAAGAGGGCACTCCACTCACTGCTCTTCACTCACTCACACTCATTAAGCTTCACATGGACTAGACTTCCCATAAGCCCCGTACCCAGTCACTGATTACCGCACCAGCTGCACCTCATCACCCACACCACATATAAACACCATTCACACTTCACTCCTTGTCTTGATTTGGTTCCCCTGTCAATTCCAAGCGTTATTTCTATGTTTGATTTCCTGGTTCTGATTTTGCCCGTTTCCCTGTTTCCTGATCGTTCTCTGCCTGCCCTTGGATTTATTGCCTTATATTATTGGACTGTTTGATTCTTGCTGCCTGTATCGACCCTTTGCCTGTTTATACCACGATTCTGCTTATCCCCTGTTATGCCTGTTTGCTGATCTCTGGCCACTGTCTGTCTGACTGCATCTGCTTTTAATAAAGCTGTATTTGGATCTCATCCTGCTGTCCCCTCATTACAATATATAATATTATATATATATTAAGTTTTTGTTCGACTGAAAACAAACTTTAAAAGTGCATGTAAACATACTTAATGATGGGTATCCAAGCAAGTAGTTCAACCCCATACACAGGTCATTAGCTGAGATAAAGTTGACATTTCCGGCAGCTCAAGCAGATTAATGTTTTGAAAGTGCCACAGAGCCAGTGTTTACCCTTTTCAATTGAATAAATTTATACAAATGGCTTAGTTATACTGTATGTCTCTGCACATTAAGCTGGGATAGAAGAAAGTTTATCATTTAAACTACAAACATCAGTCTTAAAAGTATATTTTCGGGTGCAATTCATATTATGTTCAGCATATTTGTCTGCTATTATATAATTCGGTTACATCAGCTAAAGTAATAGAGCTAAGGTTATGAGAAGGGTATATCATTTGGTCCTTTTCAGAGCATAAAGTCTGGCCTCCATAGATAAATTGGGAGCTCTCAATGTGGGCAGGGTCCAGTGATCATTCCTTACAAAAGCAAAGAAATGGTGTTGGCGAAACCTTGTTAACTGCGGTCCATTAACACTCACCCTTGGGTGGTACAATGGTATTTATGGGAGCACTGCTGTCTTGCTAGAGCAAATCCAGCTTTAGTTCCCTGACTAATTTCTGCTGCATGGGGAACATATGTACAGCGAGTTGGTCAATGGAACTCCCAGTGGTAAGCTGGTTAGACGGCATCCTTATAATGTTATTTACAATACAGAGCTACATCTAGGGATTTAGAAAGTAAATTAAAGGATAAGTTCACTTTCAAATGAAAATTAGCCCAAGCGGTAACACTTTACAATAAGGTTCATTAGTTAACATTAGTTAACTACATTAGTTAACGAACTAATAATGAACAGCATTTATTAATCTTTGTTAATGCCATTTCAACATTTACTAATACATTATTAAAATATTGTTAACATCAGTTAATGCACTGTGAAATAACATGAACAAACAACTGTATTTTCGTTAACCAACGTTAACGAAGGTTAGTAAATACAGTAACAAATGTGTTTAACTAATGAATCTTATTGTAAAGTGTTACCGCCCAAGCTTTACTCACTCTCAAGCCATCCTAGGTGTATATGACTTTCTTCTTTCTGATGAACACAATCAGAGATCTAATTTCAATACGGAAGGCGGTCTGATGGAAGCTAGATATTTTACTTCATAACTTGTTAAATATCGATTTTTTTTTTTAACAAATGCATCATTTCGCTTGAAAAGGACTTTATTAATCCCCCTCCCCCCTATTTATTAATATATCTCAGATTGTGTTCATCAGAAAGAAGAAAGTCATACACTTGGCATGCCTTGAGGGTGAGTAAAGCTTTGGGTAATTTTCACTTGAAAGTGAACTAATCCTTTAAGAGAATCTCAATGTACAATGCCACTTGACATGACCGGGTTGTCTAAATGATATAATCCTGCCTCGCTTAATGGGAAGAGACGTATCAAATCTGTCATTAAGCAGATGCTCTCTTTTCCAAAGAGACCGTACATGTTTTAAAGGTACAGAACCCTTAGAGCACACTAGAGGCCTTTCTCAAGGGTGAAACTGAGAAATGATAATTTCCCAGACCATGAATCACAACCAATAACCTTTTCTACTAGAAGAAGGGGCAGATTCACAAAACATTGTTAAGAATGACTTTTTTTCCCCTCATGTAAAGTAATAATATTATAATACATAAAAGACTAAATGTTGAATAAAAATAATGCTCTTAACCTTTTGTTGTTCTTTTGAAAAGCTTCAAATTCTTGAAAATAAGAAGACAAATGAAGATATTTTAATGGAATCTGAGAGATTTCTGTCCCTCCACTGAAAGTCTATTCACCCAAAACTGATGCTTCAAAAAGCTTCATAAAGAATTGTAAAATAAATCCGTATGAATCCAGCGGATTAATCCAAGTATTCTGTAGAGACACGATCACTTTATAGGATGAACGGATTTAATTTAGTCTTTTATTTACATATAAATATTTATCAGCATAAACACAAAAACCTCATCGGTTCTTGCAGAAGCCAAAACGTGTTTGGAGCAACACGTGAGAATGAACGCGGGTCTCGCGGGTCAAACATGCATGCTTGAGCTTCCATGACCAAATCCGAATGCTGTAAACGTTGTTATATGTGAATAAAAGCCTAAATAATAATAATAATTAAAAAAATCATCATACAAGCAAGCGATCAAGTCTCTTCAGAAGAATGTGATTAAATGCGATTCATAAGGATTTATTTTACAATCTCTTTATGAATTTTTTTAAGCATCAAAGTTTTGGGTGAACAGACTTTCAATGGATGGACAGAAATATCAGAAATCTCTCAGATTCAATTAAAAATATCTTCATATGCATTTCAAAAACGAACAAAAGTCTTGGGTGAGGGTGAGTAAATGACGACAGGGTTTAAATTTTTGGGTGAACTAATCCTTTAAGGTTATAGAATAGCCTTAAACTCGTCTTAAATTCTAAAATCCAAGATGTTGAATTAATTTAGTGGGTTTTAACTTAAGAATTATAATACTATCGACATACAATATAATACTACAACAATTCATCTCTTTAACACATCTCATACTCACAAGGTGTTTGCTACTTAAAAAGGATATATTTATATTATATATATATTTATATTATATATATATATATATATATATATATATATATATATATATATATATATATATATATATATATATATATACATACATACATACACACATATACACACACACATACAACTCTTGTTAATAATTACCAGTGAAACATTGAGTTATTACACAATCACACAGCAAAGCCCATCATTTTATGCTTAAGAAAAATGTTCTAAAAAAACATTTGATAACTTTTTTCTTCTCATTTTTGTTCCAACTTGGGAAAAAAGAGCTATGATATTTGTATGATGTGTTTTTCATTCTGGTAAACTAAAAAAACAGACTTGTTGCATTGATGGTTGAAACCCAACAAATAACAAGATCTCTCTAATTAGATGAGGTGAAACCTAAACTTCTGATCTGAAAAGATCATTTTTTTGATTTATTTCATAATAATGACTCATGCAATGCTATAACAGAGGAGGAAAGAGCAAACTGAATAAATGGCATAAATTGGGTCTGAAAAAGCTGCTACACTGGAGGAGGACAGATAATGAAGTGACCTCAATACCCGGGTGACCAAGGACAGCTGAGGTCTCGGGTCATAGTTCTGCTATTTTTGTGTCTTACTCTACAATTGGCATTTGACTCTCTTGCTCTGCCATTTTATGATAAACCTAGAAATGTTCTTCACACTAAGAAAGAAATGGTTCATTTAAGAACAGTTCATTGTAAGAGGTTCTTCTATGGCATCGCTGTGAATATCCCCTTTTGGAACCTTTATTTTGTACAGTAAATCCCAGCGCACACTATCCAGTTTGTTTTCTGTCCTCGTTGTCAGACGGTACGAAACAACCCCAGGGTGATAAAGACTGTTCAACATCAGAGTCTTTTGGCAGACTGTACGATCTACATCACATCGTCACGACTGATGGCTTTGACTTGATCAATCTCGTCATGCTCTGACATCCTCATTAAGATATTAAAGACTTTGATTTTTTTCTGCATAGATTATATTTTCTGCATACTGTATTAATAAGCAGGGTTTTTTTTTTTAGTCATTCTATTAGTAATAGAGTAATAATATTATTATTGACTATGACTAATATTATTAGTAATAATATTAGTCATGTCTAGTAATAGACATTCGATTAACTATAAGTAACTTTACAACTACATGTCGACTAACTTCCATTAGAGTATTTGGAGACTGTTAGTAGACTGGTAGGTTTAGGGTTAGAATAAAGGCAATTCCAAAAAGCATTGTTGCACCCTTGAAGGGCACATCGAGAAGGGGATGCCATTTGTTGGGGTGTTCCAAACGAAAGTGAACAACTGAATCCCTTCACAAAGAGCCCTTCCACTAAAGTACATGTGATTGTCACTTATAGTAATTTTATCATTTATGGTCACGTGACACAGGGAATACTCGTGATTCATTTTAAAGCTAGATGGCTGGAGATTTCAAGTTAACTTACAGAGTAATTCAACATTTATTTTTTTTTTCATGATATCTCACAATTTTTTTTTAGTCAAGTTAAGTTTAAATAAGTTTCATAGGTAAGAAATGGGTTTACTTACAGTGTCCAAAGATGAGACTGCGAGTTTTAAACATTCAAGTCAGTATATGAATATACTATTTATAGCATGAATATAATATTTTGAATTGGTTTTCATTTCAAATGTAGTTAAAGGTTTTAGTGAATTTGTTGTGCCTTGATATCTTTTATATATTTATTTTTTTCTAGTTCTTGTACATTTTTATTTCGGTTCTTGTTATTTTAGTAAATCAAGTTAAACCGAATGAAAATGAGGTGCCTTAGTTGGATTAAGTTTAATATTTTATTTCAGTAAACGTGTTTTATTTCAAGTCGAGATGTATTTCTGTCGTTTTAGTTTTGGCTTACTATAATAAACCTGGTGTGAATGGTATTTTTTTAAATAAATTAATAGATAGAACAAAAAATAAAAGTGTCACATCATTGACCCATAAACATTTTTAACTAAATGTCTCTCCGGCACAAAGATGTCATTGATTGCAGAGCGAGAATGTCACGAATGATAAAATAAGAGATAAAATACTTCAGATTATGGTGAATGAATTTTATTTATGATTTCCGAAATTCATCTCAGGCAGCAATTTCGTGGTCATAACTGTGCACTGGGCTTCAGATAGTCAGCAGTTTTGCTGTAACTATTTTCCATTTCATCCAATTCTCACTGGTCGCATGAGATCACAGCCAAAGTGACAAATTCGCACAAATATTTGAAGAAAATACAATTCTGGTCAAGTACTCAAAATGGCAAAAGACATTTCTGTGACAGGTGGTAGTCTAGCTTCAGGCATGTGGCAGCACAAATGGGAATAATTTAAACGTAAAATGAGCAAATTCCTCAGATTATAGTATAGGATTGTAGCTTCACTCAGTTTGGAAATCAGAAAGACACTGAAGAATAGATTTCAGTGGAACGCTTAGAATGAGAAAGAAACACATAGAGAGAGCGAGAGAAGAGGGCACACAGAGAGAGAACACACAATAAATCTAGGACAAACGCTGACTGCAGGGTGAAGGTTGGGAGAGAAGAGAAAGAGGCTTGTTCTGTCTCCAAAAATGCTGGTACCTATTGTGCGGCAGCAAACAGAGGATCAGTTGTGAGCGTCCTCTAACGCGAAGAAAAAGAAACGGAAAAAAGAGAGAGAGAGAGAGACAGAGAGAGAGACAGAGAGAGACAGAGAGAGAGACAGAGAGAGAAAGACTAAGACAGAGAGAGACAGAGACAGAGAGACAGAGACAGAGAGAGAGAGACAGAGACAGACAGAGAGACAGAGACAGACAGAGAGACAGACAGAGAGACAGACAAAGAGACAGAGAGACAGACAGACAGACAGACAGACAGACAGAGACAGAGAGAGACACTAGTCTGAGTCCTGAGAATAATTAAAATGATATCAAAATTATATTCTTAAAGGGATAGTTACATATTTTTTGAAGAATCTTCATAGCTAATTTCCATAATTGCTGTTTATAATGACCATGACTGTGAAATGTAAAAATTACCAAAAAATAATGTAATTATTATAATTAAGGTGACGTAGTTATGTCCTTACTATAGTAATAACAGTAAATTATGCAAAATTACAAGTAACTAAACCAAAACCTAATCGTAACTCTACAGTAAGTACATGTAGTCAATTAATATTACTCAGTACTTTAAGTACAATGGAACTACATCACCTTAAAAAAAAAAAAGAAAAGTGTAACCAAAAATTAAACAAAAAGCACTATTTAAAGAGCCTCTATTATGCTTTTTCAGACATTTTTCCAGCATTCAGATTTCAGGTTAAAATGTATAAGCATGTTGAAGCGGCTGTCAAGTAAACTCACTGGAGGGGAAGGTTACTTGCCATTATATAACTCGACAAAATTCATTCCGTTCTGATCATATGACTTCAGACAACTTGAAATAAAAGTTTTATGGGCAAAAAACAAACAAGCGAATAAACAAGTAAATAAATAAGTCCTCTATATGTGGAAAAACATGAGCGTAAGCAACTAA
The DNA here is from genome assembly GCA_038088235.1 of Zacco platypus. NCBI lineage: Eukaryota > Metazoa > Chordata > Actinopteri > Cypriniformes > Xenocyprididae > Zacco > Zacco platypus. The sequence goes on from CM076082.1 coordinate 6,978,106, forward strand.
ATTCTGGTCTTATTATGAACCATTCATTGATGCATGTTATTCCACAGATCACAATGTTTGTCTTCATAATCTTTTTTTTAAAAGAATAATAACTGTAAATCATTGCTGGCCGTTTTCTGGTATGAGACGTTGTAACATTGTTCACGCATAACATCATAACTGTAGTTTATTGGCAATGTACATTATTACTAGTATGAGAAAAACTTCTGTAAATCCGTGGCCAAAGGGCCCATTTCTAATCTTATAATACGACTGTTTTCAGGAATAACACGGAATCCAACTGATTATAACAGCATTTGTTCAAAGTGCAAACTATGCCACCAAATGCTGTTCAGTTTATTTAAACAACTTATTTTGATTCAACACCATTGTATTAGGTTTCTGGTTCAAACGTGATTGCTTCATGTTAAATTGACTTGAAATGATTAATTTTTGACTTAACTTGATGTTTTCATATTAAAATAACATGTTGCAATCAAGTAAACCCAACCAGGACTCAATCAAACAGGACTTTCACTTCCCATCATGCAGCTGAACTGGGAGAGTAAATGAACTGGGAGCTGAACTGGGAGAGTTAATGTTGAAATAAAGTGTTATTTTAAGCAGTTTTTAGCAAGATGAGAAAATGGAGACACGTTTTAAATGGTTACTATTCTATTATGTTGATATTTAAAAGTTTCTGTTATGTTAATAGTTTTGGGGTTACCATTGTGGTGAAGTGTAGAGCTTGTGCTTGGGTTGAGGACATGCTAACAAAAATTCAAATCAATATTATAATAAAATGATCACTATGATAGTGATCTGGATGAAGCCAGTATGACTTCTAGCCTGCCAACACAGAACATCACATCATAAAAGTTATATAAATCACAAGAGAACACAAGTAGCATTCATTGTAGGATTATTAGTATAATTCAAATTAAATTTAAACTATTTAAATTAAACTAAAACTATTCATTAAAATTACATGAAACACCATTGATTCTAGTTGGTTGATTCTAATGGGTTTTACTTTTTTTACCACTGTCTATGATTGAATTGAGTTGGTTGGACATAACTATTTTACATAGATTCTTCGTTAGTCACAACACAAGAATTCTGCATCAATTAAAAATAAACCTTTAATTTTAATACAAACTAAGATGGTTGTGTGGAACTAATGTCCATAATTGAATTGAGTTAGTTTAAAGCAGTAATTCTTAAAGTGTGGTCGACGGTGGTCCGCCATCGCCCCCTAGTGGTCCACGAAAAGATGACCTAAACTAGGCAAGCTCTTAACCCGCACCGGATCGCAGGCAGGGGGGGTTGACGTCAATGTGTTTTAATAACGAAAAAATGGATCATATCATTGCATGTGTGTTTGAATAATTCGTTTTTGACTTGAAACAGTTGCATATTAAACTTAAATTTAGTTTATTCTTCCCATTTTGTTGTTTTTGGGGGGCGTGTTAAGAGTGGGATTCTGTTAGGTGGTGCTCAGAAAAAAATTGGAAGATAAAGTGGTCCTTGGGCTGAAAAAGTTTGAGAAACACTGGTTTAAAGTTTCTTTTTTTTTTGAGTGTACTTCATTTCCAATTAGTGCTGTCAAAAGCACTGACCGCAATATTAAGTCGGTACTAAAATTTTTAAAATATGACGCTTTGAGCGCTGTTGAGTGGATTCGTAAACACCTCCGATTGGTCCTTGTGTTCACACGCTCATCAGATATGTCTGTGATTGGCTACAATGGTCAACACTTGAAAACCATGTTGTAAATAGTCATCAATGCCGCTCTTCACCGAGCACTTACACAGATGCACACTCTTTCAAAAACGCTTTCAAATTCAAACACTTCCGTGTGCTTTCAAACGCTCCCATGCGTTGATCCTTGTAGCCAATCACAGACACATCTGATGAGCGCGCCAACACACGACCAATCAGAGGTGTTTACGAATCGAAGCGTCACACTTGGTATCGCGGTCGGTATTTTTGACAACACTCCATCACTTTTAGTAAATTGAATGAATGACTGTTTATCCTCCTGAGAAGAAGAAAAAAAGAAAAGAAAAAGAAACAGAGGAAGAAGTGGACTCTTTATGTGACAAAAACAATTCCGTAAAGCGACAAAAGATTAGGTTCATGGAGAAGGACTGTCATTAGCATCTCAATGGAGAGTGCTGTAGACTCCAAATTACATTCAAGATTCAGATAAGACATTTTCATGAGCAATTAACAGCTGCAAATGCAACCGCAATTAGAAAAAGAAAAATCATACATTTAAAGTCACCCATCTGCTTAATGTGGAAGCACTCTACACCTGAGCATTTGGTGCGGTTGATGATGGCACCCTATGTCACATTAGATATGCAACAATAAAGAGTGTGAAAGAGTGCAAACATGGGTTGTGTGTGGTGTGAAATAAAAAAAAAAAAGAAAATTACAATGAAAAAGAACAGAAACTGGTTTATATTACTGCAATGGTGCTTGTTTAAATGAGGATACCATATACAATATTGTTTATGCCTAATCTTCTAATTAAGCAATAAGGTACAAGAGGCTATGGTATACTGTGAATGTAGTCATTATGCGCAGCGGAGCACCTGCTATCCATTTAGCTGTGATTACATTTACAATACATCATGAATAAAAAGGTCACCGTATAATAACATTGATACCAGATTTTCTTTTAAATATTATTATACACTAAAATTGGGTTAATGAAAAATAAGACTGTCAAAGAAAAAGACAAGGACAGATCTTTTGAGAGTTTAAAACACATACCAAGTTCTTAAGATGCAATGTGTGTATTAAAGTTGGTTATTACATATTTTTGGGGAAAAAAATAATGTATACCATTTTCACAAAAAAATTTTTGAATTTAATTATTAAAATGAATTTCCAGGTAATTTTTCTGAAGTTATCACATTTTACTTAGACTTTATGACTTTCATTGCATAGACATTTTATTATCCCAAAAAATATATATATATTTATTGTATCTCTTATAATATGTATGCCAACCTACTTTTTTTTTTTTTTAACAAGAATTGAATCCTTTTGAGGCTTTTTTTCTTCAATATATCAGGGCAGTTGTATAACCCTCAAGTTTTGACTTGAAAAAAAAATATCTAAATTCATTTTAAATCAGAAATGATTTAAAACATGTTCATCACAGAAGAGGTGTATTCAAGAATTTGTATTAATAAATCTGCAACAAAAAAAAAAAAGAAAAAGTTATGTCCCTGTTATGCACTGACATACACAGTATCGGTTAACAGGTGTTTCACATAGCTGATCCTATATCATATTTTAGGGGCCGTTAACAGCACCATTTGCAACTAAAAATGGGGGAAAAAAATGTATGCGTTTTGCCGTTAATTTACATGACAACAGCGTTTTGGGGGCCTGAAAACGCAAACTTTTGAAAACCGGTTTCTAAAGTGCAAGTTTTTGATTAAGATACCACTCTCATCTCCGTGTAAACTACAAAAACTCAAATTTGTGAAAATTACACTCTCAGTCTATAGATGCGTAGTGTCTATACAGTGTTTTGAGTAGTTTTCACAGATCCGTGTGTTGAAAGCAGGCGTCCGATTTCAAAAACACTTTCAAATTCAAACACTTCCGTGTGCTTTCAAACGCTCCCGTGCGTTGATCATTGTAGCCAATCACAGACATAGCTGATGATACACATAAACTAACTATAAATGTTTTAAAGGTCAAGGAGTATCTCATTAAATACTCTGATGACTATTTCAGCTCGATCCGGTTTAGAAATTTTTGCTGCAAAAAAAAAAAAATGATGAAACCCCAGTGAAAGGCTTTCTTTAAATCTTACAGAGCGTCCCCCAGGTGCGACCATTGTTACTTAAATTAAATTATAGCTCTGCAGGTGCACAAAGAGAAACACTTCCATGCTTATCTGATCACGGTTTCTTTTATGACAAAATTATGATGGGCCACTGCTGAAAATAACATTTATGCTAGGAAATTATCCTGAACCCGAGGCCATGAAAGGCCTGTAAAAGAAATGTGTGATAAGTCTGCGTATTATAAATACCACAGTATTTTTATCAAGGCAATATCTAGAAGCAGACAGCAATGTCTGTCAGGCCACTGTTTTGCACATGGAAACATACCCGTGGAGGATATGTAAATGTAAAATAGTCATAAGTTCATGTTGAGAGTCATTTGGGCAAAGCCATTGTTGGAAGCACCACTCTCCTTTTTTTCCCCATTCATACACATTACTTTTATGATGATCAAATACACACACTTTATATGTTTACATGGCCAGTTTAAACCAACTTTTTTTTTTTTAATGTTTGATGTGTAGTAAGCCTGTCCATGTTTCAAATAATCTTCTTACAATACATAAAACACAAGCTAAAAATAGAGAAAGTAAAACAAAGCCCTAGGGCCAGAACTGTCAAGCTCAACTTAATCCATGCAGTAATCTTTCCTGAGTCATTAGCCTCATCTGAAGTGGCTTGTAGGGAGAAATAACCTGGAGATGTGATTTTCGCTTTGTTCATCACAGGCTCCTTAAACATTTCACAGACCATTATACAAATCTCATTTTGACTCATACTAGAATTGTGGTGCTTCAGAGAATTTTTTAATCGTTATAGATTTTTTGCCCTTGGAACCAAAAAGCATGAATACATAAACAAAAGGTAAATGCCCGTGGGCAGACAATGAGTTCCAAAAACATAGTGAGATTTCTGCCTACTGCCTTCTAAGCCAGTATTGTAATCGAGATGGAACCTTTTAAGTGACAGATTTGGAAACCTAGACACTCAACATAGGCAGCAACTCCATGAGGCGCCCAAACAGGAGACAGAGTTTAGTGGTAGCATGTTCCTAAGCTAACATTCAGTCAAAAAAGCATTGTTTGAGCATTGTTTATCATGAAAGCTCACATGAGATAAAGACTCATATTCATATCAGCAGTCAAACAAAATCTGATTTACTGGTGAATACCACTCACTTCATCCCAGAAACGTAAGTTAATGGACACTTTCGTTTGAAGAATCATTTTATCATGGTTGAATGCGATTAGCACATTTAGACAATGGCATTAGAAGAACTAACCTCACATGAATTCAGATTTTTTTTTAAATATTCATATTTACATTCATTATATTTAAAAAAAAAAATCAAATAAGCCAACAGCTACTTCATTCTCTAGATTTCACCACAAGTATCACCCGATCAAAAATAAATGTAAAAAAATAAATACACTTTAAAACATTAAATAACTTGGGCAACATGAAATGTGTTGCCCAAAGCATAAAAACAAAAATAAACTTTGCTAAACTTCTTTTTAGTCAGTGAGAAGTACTTCTAAAGTTCATGACTGCTTTGTGTGCATAAGAGAAAAAGAGAAAGCTAAATGGAGGTAGTGTGTGCATACGTGTTTGCTTGAGACAGTGCGCTTTGAGAGGATTCTGGGTTTTGACAACAGTTGGGAACATGAGATATAAAGGGCATGATATGTGATGCAGTGCGTTTCGGAGTTGTACGCATGTTGCTTTCTCGCTCGCTATAGAGTTTGATTTCCCAAGGGTCCCAGTGCTTATTTCAGGGATTTGGTGTTCTCATCCCTCATCCTGCAACATGCTTGTCTCGGGTTAATCCGTTTCTACCAGAGGAGGGTGTCACAATCTCACCGGCGCCACGTCTTTAGTCAACAATAAAAATGGCTTATAATGCCCGGAAAGCTATTTTTCTGCAAGGTATTCTCCTATCTTCTCCTGAGCTCCCTATTGGGTATTGTAACACTGCAAGCAACAAGTTAGTAGTTAATACAGAAAATGACAAAATCTCTGACAATCTGAAGGTTAAAGATGAAGTGTGTCATTTCTACAACATTAGAGGCACCAACAATTGCAGTGTTGAGTCTAGAGCTGCAGGATTAATTGTTAAAAGATTGTGATCTCGATTCAAACACCCATGCAATCTCATTCCTACATGACAAAACGATTTGTGTCTATTGAACCTTTGACAAAATTACAGCGGAACATTCAAATCTGCACTGGTGCTGCTGAGCCAAAGAGAGAAATAGGTATGAAATAGGCAAATTAGAGCAAATCACTTTTTTAAAAGTCACTTGAAGCTTCAAACAACGGTTGAATCATTCACTCAAGAAATTGTTCAAAAATGCTGATTTTTAATGAAACAAGTGAAGTATTTATCAGCGAGTCATTGAATCATTCATTCAAATATTTTTATTTTTTAAAGTAGGTCATTCAGATTAATTAAACATTTTAAATAGACAGAAGAAATTAACATTTTCTCAGAACCTCAAGTAAATTTCGTGGAAGAATCGTGATCTTTGCTTGAAGCAAAAAATAAAAAATAAAAGAAATTGCGATCTCAATGTATCCAGAACCGTGCCGCACTAGTTGAGTCTTACAAAACTTCAGTCTTCCACTGTTGGCTTGTTCATTAAACTGGGCTAGGAGAAACATCAAAATCAACCCAAACTGTACATTTACTGATATTCATATCATACAAAACCCGTAAAACTTACATTCTTACATGGAACACAATAGAAGCCCTTTTGAGAAGTAATCGCCATACAGTGGACAAAAACAGTTGAAATAAAGGCATAGAGATTTAGCATGACATGAGTAAACTAAATTAAAAAATAAAAAATGTTTACCCATACAAAACTTTAATGTTGACTTGAAGTCTGGCCAATAGTTTTAAAACTTGGTTTTAAAGCTATGCAATTTGTATACGACACAGACAGACAGACAGACATGTCGCTAAGCTTGTTTTCACACGTTATGTTTCGTTGTGTTTCTAGAAGTTGCTAGTATATTGCTAACATGTTTAGCATGTTTCAACATATTGCTAGCATGTTGCTACCATATGTTAGCTTGTTGACTGTCACTGTATGGAGTAAAAGATGACAGAATTTTCATTTTTGGGTTATTAAAACTATTGATGAACAATCAAGATTAAATGCCTGGTTGCCATTCATGAACATGTCAGCATTTGCCAGGTTTTTGCCAGGCATCATATCAAAGTACTATGAAAACATGATTGTCTGTTCACTGATCTCAGTGCGTAGCAGACTGGCGGTTTCTGCCAGGCTTTCCGGCAGAGCTTGGAAGGACAAGAAGAAACATACGGCTGTCAGTGACACTCTAACACTTCAACATATGATGGCTGAAACTGAAAAAAATCCCAGCCTCAGTGCTAGCTTTGTAGTACAAGCCAACTGGAGAGATGTATCAAGAGCAAACATGTTCTACATCTTTTTGGGAGGTGGAAAAAGCAGCAGGGTCACACTTTTACATGACCGTCATAGAGATGAGAACCATGTTGAGGCACTACTGAGGTCTCCAGGGAAGACTATCACCATTGTACTTAGTAGCAGCTTCAACTGTCTTCAAAACAAAGACTAAAGTCAATGACAGAATGAGCACAGACAGGTTTGATGGCTCTATTACTCCTCTAGACACAAAAATACTGTACTGTAAAATAGATGTAAAGCTTTTTATATCATGATAACTGACACCACTTTGAATAATGTTGATTTTCAGTGACTTCTGCAGATACAAAGATACTCTGATCAGACTTACAGACAGTAGATCCATCTTTCTCATATTAAAGACTTCGAATGTCCCTATTATCTACCCAGAATGATGGATACAAGATATGGCATGTTGCCAGCAACCATGACTATTCTTGTCAGAATATAGGGAACTTCATAATCAACTTCAAACTGACTCAGGAGGGATATTTCTGAGGTGATGAGACGAGAAGATTGGAAAAAGTCTGCAAGCTATTTAAGGAGTTATGGGTATGTAAAAATGTTTCTCAAACCTTTCCCAGTCATCTTGTCCATGATTACGGTTTGATGGAAACACACTGGTTGTCATGAACGGAAGTGTCATTCTTTTGTTGCCATAAGGGCGTACATGCTGAACCTGTGAGGGAACCTAATAAATAAGAGTTACATAAAGAAAACAGAAGGAAAAAGAGCTTAGTGCCTTAATCAACAAAGCTGGTGTACGATCACACGCTGACTGTGCTGTCCTTGTAATCTTTAATTTAGATCTCTGGCAGACAGCTGTGAGGTTTTTCAGGAGTAAGGAAGCATTTGAGGAAGGATTCGGCTATATTGTGCAACTGCATGTCCAGTGAACAGCTTATAATGTCTTATAAAGCTCTATATAAAATGGCCAGTAAACTTTATTCATTCCTCAGTTTTAGTTCCCCCCCAGGGCCCGAAGGGAATAATAGCCCATTCTCTCAACTCGATCAACCTGTCGAGGCCAAAAAAAAAAACAGTACAGCACACTTTTAGTTTACGCCTAGCAATATAAATACACTCTTACTTTAAAAGCGACACATCATGGAAGTATTTCCCTGCTCCTGAATAAATAAATTCACAATGCAAAGCTCCTTCCCCAGTCCAGAACATTAAAGAAACCCAAGCAGCAAAATTGGGTCACTCAGAAATATTCTATGCTTAAGATGTCACCTCCATGAGAAAATTAGCATTGCCAGCCATGTCAACGCTTTTACAGCAACATTGCTAAGGTTGTCACAACATCAGATTTATAACTAAACTACTGTGGCCAAAAGAATTCACAATAACAATATTATTGAAATGTATAAAGCCTAGAGATTAAAATAAATAAAAATAAATGTTCAGTCAAATTCACCTTTAACTCTTGGTTATTTTGTGTTTTCTCTTTTTTGGCCAACAAATCCCGCTCAAAATAAGGAAGCAGAGAGAGAGCTTGTAACTCATACATACAAAAAACAGTAACTGCATAGCATCTACACCGACACACTATAACGTTACATCTTTTATATAGTGCAATTATGTTGTCTGCCACTTTAAATGCTCGAGCTCTTTAAGGTTAGGTGGATTCTGTTTGGCTGTCAATGTTTTTATCTTTCAATAGCAGGAAAAAAATATCATTCTAAAAGCGATTTCAACAATATCGTTCCTCAGTGTCATTATCGTTAGTGATGTGGACTTCCCTATTCTCTTTGAATTAGAATGATTCCAAAAAACTCCCACAACGGTGAATGAACGTCACTCATTCATTCATTCATTCATTCGGGTAAACTAGCTAGAGTAGTAGCTAGCATAGTAGTAGTACTAGCTACGCTCTCCGTTGTCATTTTTTTTTTTAATATATGTTGTAGTGCCAACAAGAGTGTCTAGTTAAAGGCGTTAATTTTACAATATTTTTACTGTGACGAGCAGGGCGGGCGAGAGCCGTGAGGAAACGGCGTGAGGCCGGTGACGCGAGTGATAATGAGCGTCAGCTACGTGGCGCACTGGTCTCGTATTTCTCACGGAGGAGCTCCGGAAGCATAAAAGAGGAGTGACAACAGTTAAGGATGAGAGAGAACCAGGCCTGGACTTTATGTTGAGTTTTATTTTATTTCTGTGGTTGAGTTCTATTTCATTTTATGAACGGCGACCGTTCAACCAAAACTTTAATAAACTCAAAAACAAACAACAAAACGAAAGTAAAATGCACACAAACAAAATAAAACACAACATAAAGTCCAGGCCTGGTCCTCTCTCGTCCTTCACTGTTGTCGCTCCTCTTTTATGCTTCCGGAGCTCCTCCGTGAGAGATACGAGACCGGTGCACCACGCAGCTGACTCTCATTATCAATCACGTCACCTGCCTCGCGCCGTTCCCTCACGGCTCTCGCCCGCCCTGCTCGTCACATTTACATTTACAATATTCCATAATATTGATTTCATTTTTTAAAAGTCATGGTTATTGTCAATATCGGTTTATGGCAACTCCCCTAAAAGTCCCCCTGTGGTAATTTTATCGCTTAAATCTCTACCTTGCTTCATTTAGTATATGCGTGTCCATGAATATGCAAATGAGCTCTGCCTCCACTTACTTTTGTTTGAACTAGAAACTGATTCCGGTAGTGAAAGAGTGAATTATACAGACTCATCTACAAGTCGATGTATCAGAATAGTAATGAGTTTTATGTATCGCTCTCTCCAACGTCAGACACATAACAGTAATGAATGCGATTAGCCTTTTGCTTGACTATGTTATCAAACAGCTAATAATGTGTTGCTAATGTTACACAAACAATATTCCAGTTCACCATCTCAGAGTCAGACAGCTTCCTTCTAAAAATCAGTATCCTTATAAATGCTTTGAACAACTCAGAACGTCAGTGGAGAATATAGTTCATCATAACATCGTAATATATACATAATTCACCCGCTATATTGCTAAATGTACCCTGATTTTTTATATCAACAGGAAAATATTTCGGGATAACCTAGATTCTCGAGACTCCCCTGCTTCGCAATTCGCAGCATAGTAATGATATGCTAAAGCACACCCACACGTTGACATGATTGGTTATAAGGTAGTTGGTGACTCAAGAAACTCCGGCAATTTCAAACCGCGTTTCTGACACTCTTTCTTGTTTTGTTTTTTTTTTACTGCAGTTTTAAGGAGAAAATACCCAGCAATGGTGTTGACTTATGAATTTGCACATTGCTTGTCTTAAAGCATATTAAAAACACCACATAGACATTTAAACAACTTTAAAACTTGATTTTCTCCACAGGGGGTCTTTAACATCGCCCACCCACATGAACGTCAATGTGATGTACAGTGAGCCTGTACATGGTTATCCAATTATAAATGGGTCATTTATTTATAGAGGGACAGCAGCTGAGTGTAGTGTTTAATTCAAAGTGAGGAAAACTCATTTAAACACTTTTTTTTCCCATGCAAGAACTCTAGACTAAACTTACACAATACATGGCCAAAAGTATGCTTGAAACAGGTTTAACAGGATATTTTCACTACATGTGTTACTAGCAGATGCATACAATCAAACACTTCTTAGCAGGGCCGTCACCAGAACATATAGTATAACACTCCCTATACTTGGCATTGCACATACTGCGGCGTGGCTGTCGCGGATGCGAACATCGCGATTCCGATGCCAAAACGATACATCGTGCAGCCCAGGTATTTTTCACCTACTTTATAAAAACCTGTGTTCTAACATATTATTTAGTCTACGTACTGCTTAGACTAGTATGAACGTGCTGTAAGCCTTCTTTTCCAACCTGTCAACAATGCCACAGTTCACAAAGCAAGGTACATAAAGATTTACCGAGTATGATGTGGAGGAACTTGACTGACCTGTAAAAATCCCAGACCTGAACACCTTTGGGATGAATTATCCCATCGCCCAACATCAGCATCTGGCCTCACTGATGCTGAATGGGAGCAAATCCCCACAGCCACGTTCCAACTAGAGGAAACGCTTCCAAGAAGAGTGAAATAAGGCATTTATTTATTTTCAGACAACCTGTCAAAATAAAATCTTGATGGTTGCCGTTTGAAAATGAAGACATTAAGACGTAAATATCTATATTGTAATTTTGCGGTAAAGTAAATTACTTTTAAAGTCCAATAGTATTATTACAGTAATGTTTGCCATGTTTAAAACTGCAAAATGTAACATTTTTCCAAAGTATCCAAAACCCACTGGGCCAGTATTATATATTTTGAGTACTAACAATATCCCAAATGTTTCCAATTTGCAAATCATGAGAAAATTGCTATTTTAACCAAGGATCCGGGACGTGTGAGGGAGTTGCCTGTAAATGGCGTCATATCCGAGTTACCCTTGGTATCCGGCTTTATTTTGTAGAAACCATGGAAACACCAAAGACACTCTAGTATATTACTAATATATAGTATATTACTATTATTAATTAGACAAGGGAACATCTGTTTTCATACATCTATAGACAGAAAACTAATCATTGTTATATAGCTAGCTCAATGTGTTTAGTCTTATTGTTTAAATCTAATTTTCTTGATTTTTTGCGAGAGAAAAACACTATTTTGTCAAGTAAGGTTAGCTAATATAGCATAATCAGATGCAGCTTTATTTTTAGTAACAGTAATAATTTTCTTCATCATACAATGTATTTTAAAATAAATTGCATGCCATTTATCAACACAAGCCATTCAGCATTTAATATGATATTCTAAAATCGATCTAATATCATAAACGGAGCCGCGCTACCTCATACTCATGACCGGAAAAGCGGATGCGGTGCCAGCGACTGTGCTCGAACCGTGTGTCACGTTCTTCTCTCATTAACAATCGCTCCAGCTCCTCGTTCAGCTCCACAACACTCGGTCCTGCTCTGCTTCATACTACAGTAACGTTAATAATCGCATCCATGAACATGATTTCTACCCGAGTCCAATCTTTTCCACCAGCTGTGAGGTGAAGACAGCAGGTCCCAAGATTCCTCGCTCAAACTTGGCGTCATCAAGCTACGCCTTTGTTTTGAATAGGCGACCTCTAGCAGACTACAAAGTGCACCTTTAATAATAATAATCACAATTATTTTATAGTCATATTGAATAGTTTAAAAACGGTGCGAATGTGGCCTATGAAAACTCAAATGGAATTCTTTTTTGTTTTGGATTTTTTCTGATTTGAGTTGGTTCTTGTAAAGAGTAAATCCAGTCATGAACACCTTTTTTTTTTTTTTTTTTTTTTAAGTTGTTCATTACAGGAATGTGGAATGCTTTAAAACGTTTTCAGGATAATAAAAAAAAAAAAAGTAAAACTCCGCAAAAAACACCGCAATAGTTCTAGAAAGATTTGTTCTTACTAAATAGAACTGAACTACTCAAATCATCTGGTGAAACGTTCTGTATTTTTTCATGTCGCAGAAAAACAAAATATCATAAAATAATTTTTTAGAGTAAAAGCTGTTTTAGTAGCAATGGGAGGTCAAAATCCGTATTAATGCTATTGAAACAATGTTCAGCAGGCATGTGGATACTTTTGGCCTACAAAAGTGTAGATTATGCCCCCGTTTAATACTTTATTACCACTGTTGCATAATATTAAACAGTGACACAGTCATTCAGTCAACCCACACACATTTCCCCCTCAGAGTGGCTCTGCACTCACAGTTTGAGGTTACTGTGCTACTGTCACTGGTGTAAGCTTGAGGACTTTTAAAAGCAGCCAAGCAGCAGCACAAGAGCCCAGCAGAAAGACTAATGAGTCACGCTGAGACTACACTGACCCCGTCAGCCCTCGTCGCCATCATCACCTCTCCTGCCACAGGTGTCGTTCAATTAGGAAAGGTAATAACCATGCAGGCCAGACAGTGGCTTTACCACCCACATCAGCCTGAGTCTGCTGATTTAAATATCTGGACTGCAGACCCAACCAATTTGCCAGTCTAATCATTCTAACTGGGTTTACTTTGGGTTGTGAAATCCTCATGCCAAGCGGAGGTCTGCAGTGCAGAAGGAGCAAGAAATATCACAACTGAAGTAAGGAGAAAAAAAAAAAAAAAGCCAGCAAAGCTTCAAGGCTGAGGGGACATCTAGTTGGCCTGGGCACTGAGAGTACAAGCGACTTCTGCAGATTTGTTGCACGTGAGATATGGAGGGAGGGAGAGAAGCGGCGGCGGATATGAAGGAAGAGAAGAAGGGAGGGAGGCAAACGGACCACGTGAGGAGCCAAGAAATGCTGGAGGGCAAAAATCTGGCCATATTTCTTCAGCTTCCACTGCAGTGATCACAGATCACAGTCTCCCATGTAGAGGCAAAATGTCCAGTGGACGCTGACAACGTTTGGACTTCACAATGTTATTTGCAATGTTGACAACCTAACGTTTCTTAGGTGTTTAACAGTATTACTTTGGTAATTAATTTGAAAAATAAATCATATGTTCACCCACTGACCGTCAATCATCTGTTTTCTGATGTACAGGTGTGCACTATGATCAAAATCACGGAAAGGCCACAGCTTGACAAAATATATACATACATTATTGAATGTGCATATCTTATTTTTTAGTCATAATGTATGTTACAAAAGAATTCGATTTCAAATAAATGCTTGTCTTTTGAACTTTCTATTAATAAAAGCATCCTAAAATCTATATATCTATATATATCTATATATATATATATATATATATATATATATATATATATATATATATATACACACACATCTCTATATATCTATATATAAATCTATATATATAAATATATATATATAAAAATCTATATATATAAATATATATATATAAAAATCTATCTATATATATATATAAATATAAATCTATCTATCTATATATATATATATATATATATATATATATAAATCTATCTATCTATATATATATATATAAATCTATCTATCTATATATATATATATAAATCTATCTATATATATATATATATATATATATATAAATCTATCTATATATATATATAAATCTATATATATATATATAAATCTATATATATATATATAAATCTATCTATCTATATATATATATATATATATATAAATCTATCTATCTATCTATCTATCTATATATATATATATATATATATATATAAATCTATCTATCTATCTATCTATATATATATATATATATAAATCTATCTATCTATCTATCTATATATATATATATATATATATATATATATATATATATATATATCTATACTATCTCTATATCTCTATATCTCTATATATCTATATTATCTAATGGTTTCAACAAAAATATATTAGGCATCACAACTGTTCAACTGTAATCATATGAATGTTTCTTGAGTACCAACTCAACAAATATTTCTGGAGGATCATGTGACACTGAAGACTGGAGTAATTATGCTTAAAATTCAGCTTTGTAATCACAGGAATAAATTATATTTTAAAATATATTCAAATAGAAACTCTTCTTTTAAATGGTAATAATATATTTAGCAATATGATAATTTTACTTTTATTTCTGATTTGATAAATACAGCCTTGGTGATCATAAGAGACATCTTTCAAAAACAAAAATCTTACTGAACATAAATTTACATAGCTTATATAAATTTAGTTATGTGTGTGTGTGTGTGTGTGTGTGTGTAAAAGGCTCAGCAGTTGAAGGATGTGTAAAATTATGCAAAAAATTGTTTATATAATAACAATATTTCATTATAATATGTAATTGACTCTGTGGCATCGTCAATTTCAGGGTAATTCAGTCAATTAAACTAAAAAATCTGATTATTCATAAATGATTGTTCAATCTGGCATCACATTCTGTGACATTAGATTAAAACAAATCCTCAAAACAACTTATTAAAAAAAAAACTCCATATGGTTGTGGTTGTGCAAGTTTGCTCAGCAACTATAAAACCTCTTCTTCACACTGTGCTAACACACTTTAATAACAAGGTCTTCCTCTTCTTAACTTGTTAGGGGCCGTTACTCCTCTTTTCTTTGCTGCCCTCACACGTAAATAACGCAAATCAGTCTTACCCACTTAAAGCCACACAAATACATCTACGTATACGGTACAGGAAAATCTGTTCCAGTTGGCACATTTCTACCGTCACAGCTAAGCCTTTGAAAGTGGTTGCTTGCGATAATGATAATTCTACTCGAAAAGGCAAGAGGCATTTTCCCAGCTAATCTATTTGTTTCTGTCCTAGCAAATGCTCCTAGTCGGCTAATTAATAGCCTCACAGAGATTTTTCAGACTAACAAAATATGCATCTCACTTCTACTTAATTTTCCTACAGCTACAGACAATTTTTTTATTAATAAGCATTCCTTTTGTCAAGACACTAATCCCATGCAGCTGGCAGGCATGCAACGACGGGCTAGAAACAAGCAGGAAATACAGGTTACAGTCTCCTGAGTCAGCCCTTTAATCATAGCTGCGGTTTTATTAAAGCAAGAGCACGATACAGCCAGCCGTTCCAAAAAACACGCCGAAAACAAGATGTCCATTCGTGATTTTTCCTCACCCCTGCTGACTGGGAGATGTTTCTGGCCGTGATTCTCAGAGCTATCGCTATATGATGACTGTATATGATGAGAATGAAGGATGTAAGTGATGAATGGACACAGTAGGTACCAAACTAAAGTGTCTGGAGGATACAAGCGGTGTCTTTTTCCCTGATTGGTTGACAGATGGGTCAGGCGGGTTGCCTGGGGAGAGGCAATTTATCTCGCATGACAAAGGGTCAACTTCAAACTCAAAGAGGATGTTTTAACGATGGTAAAGTACAGCCATCTCATGCTATTAGGCCTAGCCTCTGAAGAAATAAAAGAACATTTTAAAGGATGTTGCCATCCTGGTGCAGTTGTTGATAGCTTGCCATTGGAGGAGATCTTTCTTTTAAAAGGACAATGTGCAGCGAATGTAAACAAGTTGCGTGCTTTCAGTAGAAAGGGCATAGTGCCTTCAGGGACGATGCGGGAGGTCTTCAGTCACGCCATATCTTTAGAAACCACCACTTCTCAAAAGCTGTCTTTTGATGCAACTCAAGGAACGACGTTTGTAGTGTCGCTGTCGGTGCCCGCTAATGCTATTACTGCATTAATCAATGATTTGACATGCTGTGCCACAGATTATAGTGTGTAAGCTAAGAGATGATGAAATGAAATGTTCTTTTACTCGGAAATGGAAAAATTAAATATTCTGCAAAAACATCCTGCTTCAATTTAGAACTTTCACCTTTTTATTAATTTTCGATGTTTGTTCAGGTTCAAACAGACCTTATTCCGAAGGTAATTAGGTTACTTGAGTTTACAAATGTCGCACAAACCTAAATCCCATTAAGAAATCTCATTAGTTCCAGGTGAACCTGTGCAAAGTCTGTCAAATTAGTCAAGGACTTCATATGAAGAAGTAGATAAAAAAAAGCAGAGCCAATTAATAACGAATAACTCTCCTTGCAATCCTAAAGGAACGTTCAAGTGGTGCAGCACGGCAAAACACAGCAAAAGGGGGACACATCACCTTCTACGCATCTAAGGGGCTTTTTACACGACACCACTTTCAACTAAAAATGGAAAAAATTGAGTTTGTTGCAGTTAATTTATAACAGTGAATTGGGGGCCTGAAAAAGCAAACTTTTGAAAACGGGATTCAAAGTGTAACTTTTTCAAAACGATGCCGTTATAGTCTCTGTGTAAACTAAAAAAAAACATGAATTTGCGAAAGCGCTGACATCCTACGCATGCATATTACATGTTCAGTCTATAGGCGCGAAGTGTTTCTTTACAAAGCGACATCCTCAACTACTGGCCTGACATTCATAATACAGCATTTTTAGTCATTTTTCGTGGATCCATGTGAACGGGGATCATTTTGGCAACGCTGTCATCCATATGCGAAAAACAGAGGGGATTTTTTTTTGGTTTGTTTGTTTTTAATACATCAGTCACGTAAATGTGCCCTCAATCTTTCAAACCTACCAAAAATGAACTGGACAGATAAACGTTCTGAGAGTCTGTACACATCTGTTCAAAGAAACACTCCCATGTAAAGAATGAGGATTTATACATCTGCTGTGGCATAGAAGTGCATAACTTTTGAGAGCTGTTGACTTTGAACCTTTTGAAATAAATTGTAGCTTTAAACAATTAATTGTTTAAAAGTATAAGGATTTTAAAAGTATAGTTCACCCAAAAATTCTGTCATCATTTACACATCCTCATGTCTTTCCAACTTCCTAATTGCAAAACCTAAAAGATGATAATTTGAAAAACAGTTTTTGGCCATACAATGACTTTCAGTAGGGTCCAAAACAGCATTGCACCCAGTTGACTATCAATGAATGGAGGGGAAAAAAGTGTTTTGCAGAAGAAAAAAAGTCGAACAAGCTTGGAATGACATAAGAGGGAATAAATGATGACAGACTTTGACGTTATCCCTTTAAATTTTGCAAATGCAACATTTACAATGACACAACTAGGAGCCATTTTCTTTGTTCTGCTCCTTAAACATTTAAAGGAATACTTGACCCAAAAATGAAAATTCTGTCATCATTTACTCACCCTCAAGTTGTTCCAAACCTGTGTGAGTTTCTTTCTTCTGTTGAACACGAGAAGATATTTTAAAGAATGTTGGTAACCAGTCGACAGCACCCATAGACTTCCATAGTAGGAAAAAAAAATTACTATGGAAGTCAATGAGTGCCATCACTTGTCTGGTTACAAACATTCTCAGAATGTTCAACAGAAGAAAGAAGTTTGGAACATCATCACTTTTTTTGGGTGAACTATCCCTTTAAGAGTCATATCGTAATCAGAATTCAATTAGAAGTGTCGTCAAAAATAATTCCAGGTTAGTTCGTATTAAGGATAAAGAAGAAGTGCGGGGGTCTAACAATCAAGACACTGAAGCTCCACCGATATACTTCCCAGGCCTAATAAATAAAACAGGAGTACAAAACAAAGCTATTTCTTTCCAGTTGATTTGGTTTCACAAGGAAGCAGCTCTGAAACCGAACCAGGGCTCTCCGCTCAGGTGCAACACTGCGGATTAACAAACAAGACATTCCTAGAGAGCTCACGGCACGTCTCGGGTTTGTTGATGTTTTCCTTGATCTTAATGCCTGGTTCCTGTCTGTCACGTCTGTAACTGGAAGCGGTCGAGACACACTTGTGCTGGCCCAATTTATTGCCCAAGTACATCAGTATCAACAGCGGCTGTCTGGATTACAAATGGAAACGCATGACTGAGTGGCATTGTTGTCAAAACATGCGCAATTGTATTGGACAGTGCCTGACACATGACATTATGAGCATATCTGACCTTCCATTGCTCCGGCTTTCCATACGTTGAGGGTAGGATTTATGGAAGAATGAAATGTAAATGTATCGATCAAATTTAAATCAACTAACAATTCCCATGGAGTACCTCAAAACATTTCTACAAAGAAACTCCCTTTCTGGTGTTCCTCACATCCAAGCTTCTGTCAAATAGTCAAGTCACATTACGAACCCTCAGGACTTTGATGACTCCCAAATGATGTTGCCTTTGTTCTTATGGCTTCATGAAAGGAAAATAAGGGATGGGATCAAACCTCAAAGGAATATTTCAAAGAAACATCCCTTCAGTACTGATGACCGTCAACGTAATAATCTTAGTCACACTATAACGCCATAATGCTGTTCTGAATCTAAAATAACCCATAACGACATGTTTCAATGGGATTTAGACTCATCTTCGTGAGACAAACCAGTCAAAGCTGTGATAGCTGATCAAAAAATAATGCTAATAATAAAAAAGAGAGATATATATAACATCTAAACAGCGTCATTATTATATTGTGCTCATTTGAAACTGCAGAGGAGCAAATCTGAAATGAAATTCCTTGTAAACAAGCAACAGATAATTAGGAAATATAATAATCCAAACTTGCCCAACCAGATATTTTTACCATCTGATTTACAGTATCCTATATTAAAGACTGATAAAATAATACTACATTTTAAAAGGAAATTATATAAGTAATGTTTGACGCGTCTATAATTGTGATATGTTTGTGCGTACTGTTGCTATGGTTACCTCTTCTGGCGATTTATGCGTCTTTTTTGCGCCTGAAGAAAATACGCAATCAAACTTGTGACTTAACTTTCACGATTCCCTGAATTTTTTGAAACGTTCTTTTGGCTCTGTCGGTGCACTTTTCAAGACACTCACCACATATTTTGTTTTGACTACTTTTAGGGGGTTAAATAGACCAACCTTTTCACCACACAACACTGGAAAAAGAAAATAGCGTCAGAGCGGCTGATTTCACAGTGAGCTTTTGTTTTGTTTTTGTTTTTTTTCTTCTTTTTTGTCACGGTTGGCCTCAAGCTTTAGTCGTGCTCCCACCTTGCGGGCAGTTACTATGCTTGTATGTTGTGTTCAAAAACAAAAAAACAATACATATGAAGTAAAAAAGGCGCACTTGACGCTTACGTTGGCTGGAGACAGCCACAAAACAAGTACTTCAAGCGTTAAAATCCATTCAATTCCAGCTCTGCGCTTTAGTGTATGTGTGCTGAATTACCAATTAAGACTTATAAAAACCACCGCAGCCCAACATCAAAATATAAGGGCTAAAATCCGCTGCAGTCATTCACAACACCCAAACATGAATTATCAAGCAAGTATGGTGCTTAAAAAAAGCAGACTTACCATCTGAAATGAACATATACAGCAACAGAGTTTCCATCCAAGAGCGTAAAACGGACATCGTAGTTTCCACGAATAAATCCCGTTTGTGATGATAAACAACAGCGCTCCTCCAAAATATCTCCCGACCGACGTCTACAGTCCAGCGACGAATTCCCAGCGAGAATCTGTTGGATTGCGATGCTGGTGAACTTTATCTAGAGCTATCACGTCCATTATACCAAACCAGTAAGAGTTAAAAAAGACCGTGTCAACCGGCGACCGAAAGCGCAATCTCATGTACGATGAAGAGCTTTCGAGAGAGAAGGAAAAGTTACAGGTATCCGGCTCAGGTGTCTCGATTCCCACGCGTATTTCTCTCTCAGTAATCCACACGGCACGAAATATAGTCGCTTTCGTCCATCCAGAGATTTTAATTCAAACTATAATCCCGTGAAATCACGAAACGCCACAAATGGTCTCGCAGCAGCTCGTGCACGAGCTTGTTAGTTTAATAATCTACCAAAGCATCTCAAACAACTGATACACGACGTGTTTGAGTTGGATGGCAATTTAGGATTTCCTTGACATTTGGTCAAATTGTTATTTCAGGGATGAGCTGTAGATTTAAACTGAAGTTGGGTCGTGGTCAAACGATGCGGGAAAATAAACGTCGACTCCGATGAAAAAAGTGTTTTCTTCCTGAATGAAGTCCGAAAGATGACGAAATTCTTCTCAGAACTGACGTCCTGAAGACATTCGCCGGTAAACTATTACCTTTTCTGCTGATATCACTGTGTGAAGCGTGTGCCACCCATTTTTTAAACTCCGAGGAAAAAATAACGGCTATTCTTCTTAACAATGCAGCGCTGCGGTCTGTAAAACAACAGTCAGCTGTACTCTACAGAGCTTCGTCAAAGTAGAGATTTATTCAAGACCACCCCTCCTTGTGTCACACAACCTAACTTTGCGTTTCAACAAACGGGCTGTGAATGGCGTAAAGTACGCGTTGCGTTCCGCTGGACTTAGAAGTAGCGGGTGAATCCCTGAACCTTCCAAATCTCTTCGGTTCACAGCGGTCACGTGAGTCTTTACAATCAGACCGCTCTGACGTTTTCACGCGTCCGTCATGTGCATCTCACGAGAGCATGACAGGGTCAGGATCAGAAGATGATGATCAAAACACAGCTCAGCTGCAAATTCCCAGTACTTTAAGAGAAACGCTTTTCTTCAGAGGTGTGTTTGTGATTCTAGTTTTTCTCAATGGTATTTTCACATTTGATTTAGGCTCAGAGGCAATATTTGCATATGTCTCTGCAACAAATAAGAGTAGTTTTTGAAATCTGTAATTTGCCCCTAAACTGCACAATAGCTGTCACTGGAACCGTATCCTTTCAAAATGTACAACTATTTACCCTTTAAGGGTGCGTATTAGTACCTTAAATGTACACTTTAGTACCTTATGAAGGGGTATCAAGCTTTAGTACCCTTTTTTTAATCAGGATGGGTGGTAGTATTAATGGAAAACAGACATTTTAAATATTATCACAATCAAATCTTATTTTAAGTGGTTTAATTGGAAAGCATGAAAAATAGTTAACATTTCTAATTAAATTAAAAACAGGATTATTGAAAAATATAATTACATAAAACAGACTAATATGACGATCAGCATTACAAACGGTATGTTTTTTGGCCCAGTTTGTGCAGTCGGGTTCAGTGGAAGTCGTGATTTTTCTAGTTTTGTAAACTTTTAAATAAAAATTTGGTGGTTCTTATATAATCTATCCAATTAAACAAGAATTATGAACGTAAAATATAATTTCTTACCTCAATTTTTTTTATGTTCTGTTAATGACTATTACAATTGTAATACAAATAATGTATACACAGAATACAAATAATATATATATATATATATAAAAATATATATATATATATACAGTACATACAAGCAAATATTTCTTAAATATATATACATGAATGTGTGTGTATTTATATATACATAATTATACACAGTACATGTATTATGTAAACAAACTTTTATATTTTGGATGTGATTAATCTTTTGACACACACATATACACATATACATACATATACATAATGTGTGTATATATAATGTATGTATGTATAAACATATAATGTATATATATATACATTATTTTTATATGTATATATATATATATATATATATACACACATTATGTATATGTATATATAAATACACACACATTCATGTATGTATTTAAGAAATATTTATATATATATATATATATATATATATATATATATATATATGTATACACACACAGAGGAGTGACATTGCATGCTTTCCCCTTATGTTTTGTGGCTTAATGCATTTTGGTTGCATGAATAAAAATAAAGATTTCATTAAGACCATTTTTAATTTTACAACAAAACATCTTCATCAACAACATATCACCCAGACGTGTGCAATGCACAAATGAAAACTTCACAAGTAACTGTATTTCATGAAGTTGACATTGCTTTTAAGGTGTCACACCACAGTGACATCTTCTGGCGGGCCACATTATTAGGGTCGTGTAGCCTACATCATAACAGCTCGTCAGTTTCGTCCTAAATAAACACCATTCCCATGATTCTGATACTTTTATCCAACCTTTCATTCTTTTAAATAATATTTTCCCTGATTCTGGGGAACACACACCCTGACAGCCGTTTTTATTTGTGTTCATTTGAAAAGTTTAATGGCATAATAAATAAACACAGTGCTTTAATGGCTGAAGCATTTCACTTCTGCAATTTGCATATGATTTGTGTTTATGCATAATACAAATAATATAATACACATCACACTTTCATATGTACACACCATAAAAGAAAAAAATTAGAATGCTATTTGACAGTGCATAATATAGCTGCTGTAATAAAACAATTCTCATTTTCTTCCACTGAGAGTAGCATGCTAAGTGTACAATCACACATTAACTCCGCAGTTTATGATACGGAAAACATATTAAGATTTCTTCATTTTAACCATTTATTGCTGGGAAGTGCTTTTGCGCCCAGTGTCCCGTGATGTTATGTTTAATGTACTACTGATGGCTTTGTTTACAATGCGAGACTGCACAAAGAAGGATGTTGCTTAATCTTCCTATGTAGCACGGTCCCCTTGTAGTACACACTGGAACCTCTCGGTAATGGCCCTAGGACTGGATTTTAGAGTACTTACGTTGATTCATATCTCAGATATTAACTTTTGTTATAGCTTCATCCGTCCTAGCCATTTAGATCTAAGGTTACACCATAACATGAGCATCCTTCATCGACTTGTCTTGCCACAGGGTCAGAAGCAAATGATGGACGTCACTTCTGAAACTTGAAATAGTTTGTTGAAGGTAACTGCATGGTCTCTTGTGATTAACAAACACAGTCTAAATAAAGAAGACAACTCTCTTTCCTTGCAGAGACATTACATTATGGTGCAATGTATTAAAAAGTCAAGCAAAAAGGTGCCAAGTTGTCAGAATCAGTTCTAGTAGCATTTAACACATCGTACCCAATGCCACTGACTATTTTGAATCGCTTTGATTTCTGTTTCAAAGAAAAGAGGCACTGCTACTTTGTTTTGATTCATTAAATGTTCTTGTTTTATCACTTCTTCAAGCTCACACAACATAATTGCATCATATTTATTTGACTTTATGAACACTTCTGACCATTAAATAGGACCTATAATGTGTTTTTGCAACGTCTTCTACTAGAAAATATTTTCATGGGTGAATGTACAAAAAACTCTTAATTTTTCACATAATTGACATTGATGCAGCTCCTCTCTTTCCAGTCTGTCAGCAACACTCTTGTTTAGTTCCCGTTTCTATGAAGCCCCTCCTTCCAAAAAGTGCAATGTGTTTTGATTGGGTGGCTAGACCAGCGTGTTGTGATTAGTCAACTGTTTCAGAAATGCAACGCCCCTTACCATAACCACGAGTTTCAACACCCTACTAAGGCAACTCAACCCGGCCTCGCCACTTTTTTGCATATGGGCGGGAATTATTTAAATGAGGAATATTGTGAGGTGAACGTTCACAAAAGAAAACTCATTTCTACAATTGACCCTTCTCCGGCAGTTTGATTGACAGGCAATCTGACCAATCATAACCCTGAATCCACCATTTTGTCCGACAAAGCACTCAGGGGAGTTAGTAGATTAACGCTGGTGAACTTGAACTTGAAAAATTGTGTGTACTCATGTGTTTCTGTGCTTGAAACAACATTCCTTCTGAATCTGTCTACAGCGATCTGTCACGACACATTAAAGAGACACTATACATTATTTATTGTTTAAATAACAAAACAACTTAAATAACAAAAAAAACTTCTTCAAAAAAATTACAATATTTTAAATATGAAACTGATGCGGCGTGAGAGGACATGGCTTGTTAGGCATAGCAAAGTGGGGGGGGTCTTTGCGAAGGGTCAATTTAGGCATTTTAGGGAGTTCGGAAACAATATGGACAATATTTTTGAAAATGTTAAAAAGCATAATACATATTCTTTAAATTTTCCACTAACTTTTTCCTCCTTTACTCTTTGTGAGGGGTTCATAAATCACATCTGATCAATCATTTAAAACACATTTTTTCCTCTTCAATTTCATTATTTGTGCTGAGATTGTTAAAGATTATAATCATTCAAGAAATTTGCCATACATTAGAAGAAAAATGGATTAAATAGTCTATTGGGTCATCACCATAAACATCTATTAATAAGCAAGCAACAGTTAGAAATCGCACCGGATTGAGGATGAAAAGTTGATGAATCATATAACTCACTGAGATTTCTAAAATGATTTCTTGCATAAGCTGTCAAAAAATGAAGTGATGCATTTTTCACAGTTCCCAATCAAAATAAATTATGAAACATTCAAAAAAAAAAAGAAGCTCTTGACATGATTTGACTAAAGATTCTTGTACAAAAGCATGTACTCTGCAAGACAGCACATATTGTTTCAGTTAGCATAGCATTTTAGGTCAACAGATGTACACACTAAGTCATGTTTTATGCATATGCTTAGCCCACATCACATCCTTTTGTCTTCAATGTAGGCTACAATGGCCCCGGGACCCAGGGAATTCCGTTTTTGTTCTTGAATAATATTAGTTTCCCATATGTGCATAAGACTCAGCATTTGCTCTCACTCAGCAGCTTCCAAAAATAATTTGCATAACTCAGTCAGTAGATCCTATTTATATACAGTATAGTTGGCATGATTTTTAGTAGCTTCCACCAACTTTTGCTGCTGGGCAGACATTACTCACTTGGTATACTCACCGGCCACTTTATTAGGTACACTTATTCAACTGCTTGTTTACGTGAATATCTAATTAGCCAATCACATGGCAGCAACTGAATGCATATAGGCTATTAGACATGGTCAAGACGATCTGAAGTTCAAACTGAGCATCAGAATGGGGAAGAAAGGTGATTTAACTGACTTTGAATGTGGCATGGATGTTGGAGCCAGACAGGCTGGTCTGGTATTTCAGAAACTGTTAATCTACTGGGATTTTCACTCATAACCATGTCTAGGGTTTACAGAGAATGGTTCGGAAAAGAGAAAATATCCAGTGAGCGGCAGTTCTGTGGCGAAAATGCCTTGTCGATGGGACAGAGGAGAAGGTTCCCGCAGGTTTCGCGCTCTCACCAAAAGCGTGCGCTCGACCTCTGATATAAATTAGTGACGCACACAAGCCGCTTCTCAGTCTCAAACAACTTCTGAGTCACTAAAATGAGTGGTTTACTGCGCTAAAACATTCAAATACAAACAAAATTATGTCAAAATGTCTTGGAGAGTATCCAGTTAAACACAGTCAGTTTTGTAACAGTCAGGGCTGGGTAGGTTACTTTTAAAATGTATTTCACTACAGATTACAAAATACATGCTTTAAAAAGTAATTTGTAACATATTTCGTTACATTACTCAAGTTTAGTAACTTAATCTAAATACTTTAGAATACTTTGGAATACTAATAAGTGTGGAACAAATACAAAAAAGGTAATTGCAAGTTTTTATCTCACAAT
Organism: Zacco platypus; assembly: GCA_038088235.1. NCBI lineage: Eukaryota > Metazoa > Chordata > Actinopteri > Cypriniformes > Xenocyprididae > Zacco > Zacco platypus. Next base: position 7,004,141 of record CM076082.1, read on the forward strand.
TCTGACTTTTTCCCTCAGAATTGCATGATATAAAGTAGCAATTGTGAGTTATAAAGTCAGAATTATGAGATATAAACTCACAATATTGAGAAGTCATAATTATGATAAACTCACAATATTGAGAAAAGTCAGAATTATGACATTTAACTCACATACTAAATTCACAATTGTAAGAAAAAAAGTCAGTATTGCAAGTTTATATCTCCAAATTCTGACTTTATAACTTGCAATTGTGAGTTTAAATCTCGCAATTCTAAGAAAAAGAAGTCAGAATTGTGAAATGCAAACTCACAATTGTGAGGGGAAAAAACAAATTGTGAGAAAAAGTTGCAGTGACCTTTTTTACAATTATAAAATGACTCACAAACAACTATCACAAAACATGAAACTTAACTCCGCTTTTTCAGACTGTCAGAGTCAGAGAATCACCAATTGCTGTTTAAATGACATTAAAATTCAAAGTAATCACTTTGCTAATATAAAATACTTTTCAGATGTAACTGTAATCTGATTACCACCCATTTAAAATGTAACTGTAATGAAATACAGTTACTCAAATTTTGTATTTTAAATACGTAACTAAGTTACTTGTATTTCGTTACTCCCCGGACCCTGGTAACAGTATACTGGGTCCATACATAAACTCTTAAAGTGACAGCAGTCCCATTTTCCTGCTGCTGTCTGTCATGTTAATCAAAGAACAAAAGAAAGGAAATCACTTTCTGCTCTTGACTGAATACTTTTTATAACTTTAATGGTAAGCATTAATCTGTATTTAATTTTTACAATGAAGACTACAGAAATTAAAGTGTTATTTTACATTTGATTACTTTAATTTATGTAGTATTTCTTACCTGAATAATTCTGTTTTTAATTAGGTATTTTGTCATCAATGACAGTAGCTCATTGGAAAAGGATGGAAAACACCCCTCATTATGTTTGCACTATGCTGCAATCACCAATAAAATGTTTGACCATATATTTTTCTCTATATCGTCATAAATATCGTTATCGCAAATATTCTTAAAATATCGTGATATAATTTTGAGGCTATATCGCCCACCCCTAATGTACACTTTGCTTGTTACATACAGAGATGCGCCGCAGCACACAAACATTTTTAAATATTTAAAATAAAAGGATTCCTCTCGAGAAGCGTACAGTCTTTCTGCTTGTAAATTCCGCCATGTAAATAGTGAATCCGCCATGGTGCAAGAGCACCTGGCTTTTAAAGGGAATGGGACTTTATTGCATGTTATGCCCAAAACACATCCATGACTCATTCTGGCTACGTTCACAGTACAAGCATTAAGGTTCAGTTCAGATTTTTGCTCAGTTCTGATTTTATTTAGCTGTTCACATTGTTGTTTTAAATGTGGCCAATATCAAATTTCCAGTGTGAGCAGATTTTGGTTCTGAACTGACTTGCGTGCTCAAAACGGGTTTAAATTTTTACCGCACATTCCACTCGATTGCTTCTCAAAACTAGTCCAAAACTAGCCCAATCGCGTTCCATGGGGTATCCCGGTAAAAATCGCTTTTTAAATATCGTGTTAGTGCGCTCGCTTCAAGTAGCAAAACAACCCACGGCAACAGTGGTAAAGACTACAAGGGATACAGTTACGGCCGCTGTGCATGGACACATCAATATTACATCATTTAATATTTATTTATTTAACTGTATTTGCATTGTAAGGGTAGGTTTATTATATGTACACATATGAAATGGAGGCCAGCTAGCCTTTAGCCTCCTTGTTAGAGCATCCGACCCGGAAGACCCGGGTTCGAGGCTCGCTCGGAGCGGGTCGAGTAGGACCTGGGTGGAGGGGTTACATTGGTGCCGTGACCCGAACGGGAGTGAGGTTTAGGGCGGTGAGTGTAACGGAGGCCAGCTAGTAGTTGTTGTGTGAGTAAAGCCTCCTTTTAGCCTCCTTGTTAGAGCATCTGACTCCAATGCTGGACAACCCGGGTTCAAGGCCCGCTCAGAGCGAGCCGTGTAGGACCTGGTTAGAGGGGTTACACATACTTAGGCTATCCTACAAATGATTGAATGTTTTGCTAAATAATAAAATTTACACTGTAATGCTCTTTAAATGCCAAATGTAAAAACATGAATGTCTTAACTCTACTCTTCAACAACAGCCTTCAAATGATCGATTGACAAATTAATGGACAAATATAACACATCGACTTTTCTGCAGCATAAGTAACTATGTAAATCAATACCACATGTCTCTGTGTATTTAGAAAAATATTTCTATTGGCTTAGGTTTGGCCTCCATTGGTTTTCATTATGCTAACAGCATGCACGATTAGCTTTAATGCTTTAAAACGACCTCTTTTATAAACAACAATTGTATTAATTAAGTCTACTGCGGTTGTGAGTATCAGTTCTGCCTTTCCGTGACTTGACACAAATGATTACAAAGAATCCCAGCTTGATCTATTAGTAAGTCGGCCACCCTGCATTGATGTGTGGTGTGAACACACATCCTACGCACCCGCAAACCCATCCATCATTATTTCTATCATCCTCCATTTCATTCACAGCAGGTCATTAAGATTTACCAGGTCACACATTTCAAATGCATAATTAATTATATTTTAGATCACATGGATATGATTATTCATCATGACTTAATAAAATAACACTGTTTACATTTCCCGGAAACACATTACAATAAGGTTTCATTTGTTAACACGTTAGTTACGTTTCTTCATGTAGCAGATGTTTCTATCCAAAGTGTCTTTAAAAAAATGAATGCATATATATGTATCCTACAAATTTATACAAATTCAATTCACTTCAATTCCCCATGTGGGATCAATAAAATACAGACTTGCCTTAACTAGATTACTTAACATGAATTAAGAATGAGCGGGAATGTTCTTAGCAATACTAAGAACAGCATTTATTAATCTTAGCTAATGTTAATGTCTTTTTATAAATACTAAATACTTTCAGGTCAAAAGTTGAATCTGTTAACATTCGTTAATGCTCTGTGAACTAACATTTAAACATTTTTAATAACTAACAAAAGTTAAATACTGTACAAATATTTTGCTCATTGTTAGTTCATGTTAGCTAATGGAGTAACTAATGTTAACAAAAGTTTTACCTGTTTCCTTTAATCCTAAAGCAAAACATGGGTAATACGAGTAAAACAGCTGTGGAAAAACAATTAAAGCTGAAAGCAGTGTGGGTGTCAAGCATTTAAGAGGGTAAATATAGGAGAAACATGGAATCATTTCGATTTGTCACACTTCCTGCTGCCAGCAGGTGGCACTATAACTATGACTGAAGGTTGGCATGCAGATGTCTTCAGGTCAGGACTGAACCCTGCACATGACATGCAAGAAAAAAAATTAAATTGTGCACACGATTTACTAATTCGTTCCCTCAATTTACTAAATTGTGTGCACTTTTTAGTTAAACGAGGGGACGAAATAGTAAATCATGCGCATGTTTTAGTAAATCGAGGGGACGAAATAGTAAATCATGCGCATGTTTTAGTAAATCGAGGGGACGAAATAGTAAATCGTGTGTTCGTTTTAGTAAATCGAGGGGACGAAATAGTAAATTGTGTGCTCGTTTTAGTTAATCGGGGGAACGAAATAGTAAATTGTGTGCTCGTTTTAGCTAATTGAGGGAACGAAATAGCAAATCGTGCACTTGTTTTAGTTAATCGAGGGAACGAAATAGTAATGTTATGAATCTGTTCCGTTGTCCTCCATGCACCTGCCACTGGATGTCGCCCTCATATTTCAAGGACTCTATCATTCACACTACATCTCCCATAAGTCCCTTATGTTGATTACGGCCCAGCTGCAAACAATCTAGTTCACTATTTAAGTCTGTTTTGTTGCCCAGGTTATTTGCGAAGTCTTGTTAATCCTGTAACATTTCTGAGCACTACCCTTGTCTTGTTTTGCCTGTTTTCGGATCCTGCCTGTGTCATCGTTCTGTTGTTTATCTGCCTGCCTTTTTGACCTTAGCCTGGATTATTTACTACGAGCTTACCTATTCCCTGTCACTACTGTTTGCTGTTGAGTTGACCATTGCCTGTATGACTACGTTTTGGAAATAAAGCTGCACTTGGATTTCAACCTGCTGACTCCATGTTAAAAGTAAATCGTGTGCTCTTTTTAGCTAATCGAGGGAACAAAATAGAAAATCATGTGCTCGTTTTAGTTAATCGAGGGAACGAAATAGTAAATCGTGCGCTCGTTTTAGCTAATCGAGGGAACGAAATAGTAAATCGTGCACTCGTTTTAGTTAATCGAGGGAACGAAATAGTAAATCGTGTGCTCATTTTAGCTAATCGAGGGAACGAGTAATAGTAAATCATGTGCTCGTTTTAGCTAATCGAAGGAACGAAATAGTAAATCGTGCGCTCGTTTTAGCTAATCGAAGGAACGAAATAGTAAATCGTGTGCTCGTTTTAGCTAATCGAGGGAACGAAATAGTAAATCGTGTGCTCGTTTTAGCTAATCGAGGGAACGAAATAGTAAATCGTGTGCTCGTTTTAGCTAATCGAGGGAACGAAGTAGTAAATCATGTGCTCGTTTTAGCTAATCGAGGGAACGAAATAGTAAATCGTGCACTCGTTTTAGTTAATCGAGGGAACGAAATAGTAAATCGTGTGCTCATTTTAGCAAATCGAGGGAACGAGTAATAGTAAATCATGTGCTCGTTTTAGTTAATCGAGGGAACGAAATAGTAAATCGTGTGCTCGTTTTAGTTAATCGAGGGAACGAAATAGTAAATCGTGTGCTCATTTTAGCAAATCGAGGGAACGAGTAATAGTAAATCATGTGCTCGTTTTAGCTAATCGAGGGAACGAAATAGTAAATCGTGTGCTCGTTTTAGTTAATCGAGGGAACGAAATAGTAAATCGTGCGCTCGTTTTAGCTAATCGAAGGAACGAAATAGTAAATCGTGTGCTCGTTTTAGTTAATCGAGAGAACGAAATAGTAAATCGTGTGCTCGTTTTAGTTAATCGAGGGAACGTAATAGTAAATCGTGTGCTCGTTTTAGTTAATCGAGGGAACGAAATAGTAAATCGTGTGCTCGTTTTAGTTAATCGAGGGAACGTAATAGTAAATTGTGTGCTCGTTTTAGTTAATCGAGGGAAAGAAATAGTAAATCGTGCGCTCGTTTTAGCTAATCGAAGGAACGAAATAGTAAATCGTGTGCTCGTTTTAGTTAATCGAGGGAAAGAAATAGTAAATCGTGCGCTCGTTTTAGCTAATCGAGGGAACGAAATAGTAAATCGTGTGCTCGTTTTAGTTAATCGAGGGAAAGAAATAGTAAATCGTGCGCTCGTTTTAGCTAATTGAAGGAACGAAATAGTAAATCGTGTGCTCGTTTTAGCTAATCGAGGGAACGAAATAGTAAATCGTGTGCTCGTTTTAGCTAATCGAGGGAACGAAATAGTAAATCGTGTGCTCGTTTTAGCTAATCGAAGGAACGAAATAGTAAATCGTGTGCTCGTTTTAGCTAATTGAGGGAACAAAATAGTAAATCATGTGCTCGTTTTAGTTAATCGAGGGAACGAAATAGTAAATCGTGCGCTCGTTTTAGCTAATCGAGGGAACAAAATAGTAAATCGTGCACTTGTTTTAGTTAATCGAGGGAACGAAATAGTAAATCGTGTGCTCATTTTAGCTAATCGAGGGAACGAGTAATAGTAAATCATGTGCTCGTTTTAGCTAATAGAGGGAACGAAATAGTAAATCGTGCACTCGTTTTAGTTAATCGAGGGAATGAGTAATAGTAAATCGTGTACTCGTTTTAGCTAATCGAGGGAACGAAATAGTAAATCGTGTACTCGTTTTAGCTAATCGAGGGAACGAAATAGTAAATCGTGCACTCGTTTCAGTTAATCGAGGGAACGAAATAGTAAATCGTGTACTCGTTTTAGTTAATCGAGGGAACGAAATAGTAAGTCTTACGCACAATTTAACCTACTATTTTTTTACCCTGCATGTCAAGTCCGGGGCTCCATAGGTCAGGAGTCTTATCAAAAATGTAAAGTTTGGGGCAGATCAGACATTGTGTGTCTGAGTTACAACAACTTCCTGTTTCATGGTGGAACATTGAAATTTGTTAGGCCGCCATGGACACACCCTTCAGCGAAAAACTCTAGATCTTTGCAATTTAACATAGCAAAGACCTTTGTGTTAGACCGACCAAATATGATGTTGATCTGTTTAAAGCTCTTGGAGTAGTTTGTTAGAGTACAACGTCTGGAAATGGCAAAAATTTTACAAAGAAACTTCAAAATATCTGACTTCCTGCTGGTTTTCACACCATCGGTGCTCAGGCCCTAAATATTTGGTAACATTAAGGTACCATTTGTTAACATTAGTTAACATGAACTAGCAATGAAAAATATCGATTGAATAGTTAATTTCAACATTTACTAATATGTTAGAGTCATATGTCTTAATATTAGGCTATTTAATGGACCTGAGCTAACATGAACAATGAACAGTTACATTTTTATTACCAAAGATCAATGAATATTGTAGCAAATGTATTGCTCATTGTTAGCATTAACTAATGGTACCTTCTTATTGAATATTCCTTCATATTAACACTGTACATCGTGCCCTATTTTATGGACTTGAGTGCACTAGAAATATCTGTTCACATTCTCAAGACATGAACATTTTATATAATAGATTTCATGCACTTGAATTATTTTCATCTTGTTGGGTAGGAGAAAAGAGTTCAGATGGGAGATTATATGTCTTGCTAAAAATATTTTAATAACTTAAAGCTTCTTGCTAACCATAAATTCGAAAGGATGATACTTTTAGTAAGTTGGGTAAAAAAGCATCACATTTACAGGGCTGAAAGCAATATTCAACCTATGTGCGAGTTTTATTGTAACAGTAAATCATGTTTACATAAATAACTTTTAGCTGCAGAATTGCATTGTTTTATTGAGGTTAGAAGATACAAATTAGTATGAAGTGAAAAAACCTTTTTTGAAAACACCAGTGCATTTGTTGATAATGCACAAAATCCTTTTATTTTTATATTTTCTGCTTGAAAGATTAGAAAAGCAGGTCCCTGAAGAGTTTAAAGAATTGCTCCAGTTTCTTTCAGTCCTTAACATCTAGCTGTATTACTCTTATCAGCTTTCAGCTGAAATGTAAGTGTTTGCATTAGTTAATTCTCTAACCGAGCAACTTCAGCTGGGCATCCCTGACAGACAATGTGCTGTCTACGCCTTGACGTTTTCTTTTGCTACTTGTGATTTGAGTAAAAAAATAACTCACTCAATCCATTTCTGTGTAAAGATAGCAGCTTTCCCCACTGCTATTTTAATCATACTCACAGTAGGTAACAGAAAAAGACACATCCGTAACAAAATAAAAGAATTCATGGTGGGAATTTGTGAGCAAAAGGGTATTAGCTCTGTATCAAATGTAGACATTATTATAAGATATATGTTTTCCCCCCAAATACTGTTATTATTATCAAATCACATTTTTTTATACATAATGTTTTTTCTTTGTTTCAGGACATGTTATTTGTTGGGGCTGAGGTCTAGTTTCAATATGTTTTCATGGTACATTGAAGTCTTTATTTTGAAAATTGATTTATCATACTATGTGTGACGTAAGCCCACTAAAGGCGAATTGAATGCGAACCCATGTGCAGTTTATTGAAGCAATCATTAACTAACAAACAAAATGATGACGTAAAAATTACCACAAAGCTAGACAATGGTAACATAATGGCTATATATACACAAATGAGTAAATGCGAAACACTAGAACACAATGAGCATCAAAACGTGACACATAAAACGAGGAACCAATTAGAACATGATAAATGAGACTAGGGAAGCGCATGGTTCCTTTGCGTTTTTCACAAAGAGACAACAGAGTAAAAATGGTCCCCATTCACATGTATCTGCGAAACTATTAAAAACGCTGTATTCTGCTACCAGGCCAGTAGTTGTCACTTTGTAAAGAAACATTACGTGACTGAACACATAATACGCATGCGCATAAAGTCACCATTTTCACAAATTCGCATTTTTGTAGTTTACACAGAGACAATAACTTGCACTTTGAAACCCATTTTCAAAAATTAGCATTTTTTAGGCCCCAAAAACGCTGTTGTCGTAAAAATGAATGACCAAAGCGCAGTTTTTAGGCTAGTTGTTTTTTGTAAACCTTAGTTTTGTATTCTGTATCACTGTTTTGCCTGCATTCTAGTTCTTTGTTTGTTAGCATAGTTTCTAATTAGTCTAGCATCTGTTAGGATTAGGGTTAAGGTTAGCCTGACCCTAACCCACCAAACTAAAATGACAATATCATCAATCTTTTGTTACAGCTGTTGGGTAAACAAATTGAACACAATAAAGCCACTTTGAACTACATTTCAGATCAAGAATCAACTGTAGTATGCAATGATTTTTTAAGTTTGTTTGGAGTTTTACAAATGCAATTTGTTAATTACAGTGTTTGTTGGCCAAAAGAATTACTTGATATTTGTTTCATTTCATATTTCTGCTTTATTTAATATAAATGAATTTAAAAAAAAAGTTTTAGAGTTTAGATTTTGCTTTTTAAAAAAAAGCCAAAATAACTTTGCAAAACCCAAAGTTTTTTTAAGTAAAGAAATTCAAAGTTTAAGCAAAACTGGCAGATTTAAATTTTGTACTCATATTTTCATTGTTCTTAACTTAATTTGTTTGAGTAAGTTAATTCATACATTTAACTTAAAATTATCATGTAATGTAAGGATTTTTAGTAGTGGAAATTTAGCGATCTATAACTAGAGCAAATGCTTATTCATAACACAATGCTTTGATAACATTAGCATAGCCTAGTAATTGCTGAAAGAGTATGACAATATAGAATATTTAACATACTATATACCTGTACTCAAACCAAGCCACTTGTCACCATGATGGTAACCCCACAAAAAAAAACACGTAACAGAAACTAAATTAGCATAGTAAAATCTCCCACTAAACAATAATCTTGCACAATTATATAACACTTAGTCTTAGCATTTACTCTCCTTTTCAAAAGTCACAGCAAAGCATGCTGGGAAATAGACCAGTTCCAGGTAAAATTAAGTTAAGAATCAAGTTTTAGTAAGTTTTAGTGAGTCAAGAACTCAAAACAGTGAAACAAAATCAGATTACTTAAAATGTGTCAGTCAACTCAAAAGAAAAAAGTTCTAAATACTCATAAAAGTTCATTTGATTGAACTAATTTGTTTAATTTGAGTTTGCCCTACTCAAACCAATTAATTATTTTGAGCATCAGGGTTTACAGTATTATGGCAGATTCCATTGTGACTACATACCCCATATAGTACCCCCAATATTCTTTTTCCTGGGCAAAAATTCCCCCCTACCAAGAGAAATATTCACTTGATTAAACATGGTCTATATTTAATGTATATATTCCAAATATGCCAGTTTGTTTTGAAACTTTTTCTCTTGCTTTTGAAAAGTGTCCTCTTGATCAGCATGCTCTAGTAGTTCAATTGAATGAATTTGGGACATGGAGGACTTTGGAACATTCTATAAATAAGAACAGAAATCTTTTATCGGTAGCACTTCTTTGGTTATATGCCGCTCTGATGGTTTTTAAGTGCATTCATGCAGTGACATCCATAAAAATAAATGTCCAGTGGTGGTTGAAATGATGACATACTATTCTTGTCCAAGTGCAAAGTGACGGTGACTGCCAGCAGTTCTTTCTCTTCCTTTAGATCATGCTAGAATAAATAGATGCAGCATAATGGCCAGTAGCACCATCAGGCAATTTAATATTTGAAGAGCATTTGTTAAACGGAGTGCACTGTAATTTTATGCCCAAAGTGGGTTGATGGTTTCATGTTGCAGTGAGACAATGAGATGAAACTGATTATAGTAGAACTGTCTTTCATTATGAAAGGTTAATTTTCTTTCACTCTGTCATTCCCAGCACTGGATATGTTGCCGTTGAAGCACTTCTAGTTTAAGTTTTACAGGGTTTGTTTACTCACCAAAGGAAAACCATATCGACCCATTTGACATTTTGTTCTGATAGTCGCTTTAAGTGAGTAAAAAGTATCCCACCCCTGCCAATCTGACCTGTTCACTGGACCTCTATGGCAGAATACGGAAGTCTGGTTAAAATTTAATTTCAGCCACTTTATTCTCATTCATAATCAATAAATAAAGAGTTCAGCAGAGAATCTTTACTACCGATGGTTAGATATTCGGTTACCTCACAAGGTTAAATTTTTGCCTGTAATTTCGTTCTGTCTTAAACATGGCAGCTGTTCACTTTAAGTTCTATTACAATGGTTCTCAACTCGGGGTCTGGGGCCCACTTGGGGGTCTGAACAAATTAACAAGGGGGCCTCGAAATGACTTAATTTTTTAAAAAAAATAAGACAAATCAATCATTAAATTTAGCTAAAACAGCTAAAAATCAAGACACTTCTGTTGTCTTTCTTCACATCTTTCTAGTTATGCAAAGCTCTAAAATAATTTATAGGGTAGAAATTGTGACTTCAAATATCGTTGTGGATAGTGGCAGCTTTGAAGACAAAAAGTTTGGGATCCACATACCAGAGATTTCTGAACTTGCAGTGCAAGCTTACAATCTGCCGTTGTCATTATTTTAATGGAGTTTTTCCCAAAAATGAAAATTCTGTCATTATTTACTCACCATAATGTTGTTCCAAACCCATTTGCTGTATTTTTTTTCTCTTCTGAAGTCATATGATAGCTTTGTCTGGATTTCAGTCTGTTCCTCACACAAAGCGCATGGCTTCAGAAGACTTGAAATAAAGCACATGAGTTGTATGGACTGCTTTCATGATGCTTTTTTTGACTCATGAGCCTCAACTTGTGTGTCATTCAGCTCCATATGACAGAACATTGGCTGTGATTTACTTTTCACAGCCATCTTTACTGTTTGCCAGTGTTATAAACTGGTGAACTGAATTTGCTAGCTATAATGAACGGAAACAGCACATACTCCAGATAACGTATCCATGACTCGTATCAATGTCAGCCAGATGGCAGGTACAGAACGTTTCTCCCTCATTTGAAGTATTGATCCTTCATTCTTTTTCACAAGAGTTGCATCATTTCTCTGAGTTCCTGTGAAAGAGTAGTTGAATAAAGCACAGAAAAACAGTTAGGAATCCTGGCATGTACAATTGGGATCGTGGTAAATCACGGTCTGAGAGTTTAGTAGGTGTCATTACCAAATCGTCAGTATTTAAGAATTTTAATAACAAACAATTTAAATTAAAGTTAAAGCTGCAGTCTGTAACTTTTTTAGTTAAAAATTATCCAAAATCAATTGTTGAGCAAGTATATAACCAGCTTCCTTACCTTAGCCCGATTCACAACGGTAGCTTGTAGTAATGTTTTTTTTTTTTTTTTTTTTTGGCACTCCACAGGAAATACGAGCTTGCCTTTGCATAATTACGTCACATCTGTACATTGTAAAAAAGAATTGTTGGTTTAACTTAAAAAAGACCAAGTTACCTGGTTGCCTTTAAATTTTGAGTTCATTGAAATGAAGAAATGATACAATGAAGACGATTGGTTTAATCAACAGAAACCCAAAATATTGTGCTATCTAAGCCACATTAATTAACTGAGTTGATTTGACACAAGAAAAACAATACAAAAACAATTACAATAACAAATCATGAAAATATATTATATCTTTATGAAAATATATTATTAAGAAAATATAAAATATCAAGACAATGCAGGCAGCGGATCATGTGCAGAATCTTTTACAGCAGCTGTAATACTTCAGCTTGTCATTTTGATGGCAGATTGTAATCAAGAACAGTAAAGACGACCATCATCATTGACAACTGGTGAATCACCAGTAGTAAAAAAGACTTCGGACTACAGAGTGGCTAACAGCAAAAAAGGGAATGTGACTTGTGCGAAAACAAGAATAAAAATATCAGCAGGGCTTTTTGAAAGGTTGCATGAACTCGTTGTACTTTGAATGGGTTTAAAACGCACACAGAGATTGCTTTTTTCTGCTGGACAGGTAAGCCATTTCAATGGTTTGTTGGGTAGATAATGCTAATTAGATAACGCTAACAGACACTAAATACATGTAGTGTGATGTTGTTAATATTAACAATTGCACAACTGCACATGTAAAATGATAATTCAGCAACTAAACGCAATTGCAGGTTTCAAACAGAGATGGCGACAAAGAAGCAAAACTTACGGACTGCAGCTTTGACTGCTAGCTAACTTTTAAATCAAAAGCTTATCTAACCTTTTGTCCAAAAAGTGAAAAATATCATTACCAGAACACACAATATAAAAATCCCCATTAACATACATATTACCAAAATTCACTTCAAGGTTGACCAAGGCCATGATCAGATGATGATGATGAAACACAGTTTGAAGAAGTTTTTCAAGATAAGTAGGTTGACCATTGACTACTGAAATATCTGTGACATTATTATTATTATTATTATTATTATGGTAACACTTTACAATAAGGTTCATTAGTTAACATTAGTTAACAACATTAGTTAACATGAACTAATAATGAACTGCACTTATACAACATTTTTTAATCTTTGTTAATGTTAATTTCAACATTTACTAATACATTATTAAAATCTTGTTAACATGAGTTAATGCACTGTGAACTAACATGAACAAACAATGAACAACTGTGTTTTCATTAACTAACGTTAACGAAGATTAGTAAAAACAGTAACTAATGTATTGCTCATGATTAGTTCATGTTAGTTAATACATTAACTAATGTTTAACTAATGAACCTTATTGTAAAGTGTTACCATTATTATTTTATTGGAGCGCTATGAGAACTTTGGATTTGTTTGACTCCTGAAAAAACACCATAATCTTTACAAACTCGGGAAGTGTTTTGGCATGGTCAATTTTTATGCTTATGTTACGGTTACTAAAGATAGTGTTTAATTAGATTTTTTGCTGTGATTTATTCAGTTCTCTAAAGATGAGTTACACAAAGAAATATGATGACTATATCTCTCATTTGGTGCCTGATTTAAAATGCATAGTTGAGGTTTTTGTTAATTAAAAAACAACTAAAGCATTTCACAAAGCTTTTAAGGCAGCCAAGCTTAATTTTTAGCCCAGCTGCGCTCCCAGGCCATTATGGTTACATGACTTCAATCATCACTAATCAGCAAAACAACTTGCAATTGTTTTGCGATGATGGCTCAGACGGAGCACAGGATGGGGAAATATAATGCAGTGCAATAAAATGATTGGCTCAGTTTACCTTGGGAATCTGGATCTGTCTGTAAGTCTTCGGGTTTGAGTGAGTAAACTGTAGCCAGTGGCCATTATGCTGTCTCATAAACCGTCCCTAGCCACTCTTTCTCATTATCCTCTCTCCCCTGTCCACACACTCATAGCTTGGAGGCTTGTGGTTAAGCCTGTTCTGATACGGAACCACTAGCAAACAGTCAGGAGAAAACTTTCAAAATGTTACTTTTTAAATATCCCGCGGGGAGAGACATCGAGGCCTCCAAAAATATATTACAGGTGGACAAGGACTGTATATAGTTTTCTCAAAGCCGGGTGCACACTGTATGATTTTACCACAAATTTGAGACAAATTTTGTCAATCCTAAAAGGTTCCTCTTCAGCCAAAATCTAAAGTCTAAAGACCATTGCGATAATTTTACCTCCAAAAAAATTCTGAGGATTCAAAAACCAATAGGAACATCAAATCAAAAACCAATCAGGAACCTGATGATGCGATTAAGGAGACGACAACAATCCACCACTTGCTCCACATACATGTCTTCATTTTTTTCCCCCAGTTTTCGTTTTCAAGAGAAGAAAATAATGCTAGAGATTGTTTTTTGTTTGCTAGCCACCATTTAATGCACCATTTAAATTCCACTCAGAGTCACCAAACGTATGACAGATTGATGCAAAACTCCGGATGAGTCTTCGTGCGTGCGTCTCGACTGCCGTACAGTCTGACATTAATGAAAATGATCCTACAGTGTGACATGACTTACAGCAGGGATCATGTTTGTTCAGCCTGACAAGCAACAACTGTAAAGGACCATTATAAATCATATGCAGTGATAGCTTTGTATGGGCACATTTACTGTATATTCATACAATGCTAACACTTTATTTCAATTGTCGGTTATACCTTAATTTAATGGTCCCTTTTAGACATTTTGACTAAGTTGCACCTACCTACATTTCAGCTAACTCTCATTAGAGTATTGGTTGAGTATAAGTAGACTTTTATAGGATTAAAGTTGTAGAACAATGGGTTAAGGGGTAGTAGATTAAGTACATGTATTTGTAAAGGTACTAATAGTCAGTATAATGTCTATTGGTGGAGTATCGAGTGTTAGCAGATATTAAACAGACTAATACTCTAATGAGAGTTAGTTGACACAAAGTAGGTGCAAAATTAATTTACAGTCAACGGAATGTCTAAAGGGGACTCTCAATATAAAGTGTTACCCTACTGACTATAAGTAACTTCAAAAGTACATGTCAAGTTATTCTAACCCTAACCCTACCAGTCTACTAATACTCTACCAACACTCTAATGAGAATTAGTAGACATGTGGAACATTACTTATAGTCAAAAACATGTGTAAAAGGGACCATCAAAATAAAGTGTAACTAAAAGTTGCCCTATTTTAAAGGAAAACTTGGCGATCCTACTGGCCTCAAACTATATGAATATGTATTTTTGAAAGAATTGCAAAAGAAGCTAGTCAGAAGTACAAACTCCATCATCATCTGAGCTTACAGCTCTGCTTGAGCTTCAACCTATAAATCCTTTCCAGTAAAAAAAATGTTTTCTTCTCCAAAGAAGTGTTGCTGATGAAAATAACTGAAGCTGCTATGGCCAATCCATTACATGAATGCCTACAAGGTTGCATGTAATGTATAGGCATTTTCCTATAACATGACACTTTGTCACAGTCTAAAAATTCTTTAAACATGACTTTAACTGCTTTTTCCCATGGCCGTAGGGATCACGTCTTGAGGATTGATACAGGATTTTTTGCTGAAAACATGTAATGTGATTTTCACTATGTCTCCTACGGGATTACATGCTATTTATATAACTGTGAAATGTGTTTGCTGTAGTCAGGTCAGTGAATAAACCCTTGAATTTGGCATTCATTCTTGGCAAATTTGCAGAATACAAAACAGTTGCCAGGAAAAAAACAAACAAAAAAACAAACATTTTGAAACCAACATTTGAACAATGAATTTTCAAAGAATTTTGATCTCTTACATTTATTAGAATATTTGTTAAAGTCTTGAAGCATTTTAAAGGGTTAGTTCACCTAAAAATGAAAATTGTGTCATTAATTACTCATACTCATGTCGTTCTACACCCGTAAGGCCTTCGTTCATATTTGGAACACAAATTAAGATATTTTTGAGGAAATCCGAGAGCTCTCTGATTCCTCCATAGACAGCAATTAAATTACCACTTTCAAGGCCCAGAAAGATAGTAAAGACATCATTAAAATAGTCCATGTGACTACAGTGGTTCAACCTTAACGAAAAAACAAAACAAAAATAAAGATTTTATTCAACAATTTCTTCTCTTCCCTGTCATTCTCCTACACTGTTTACATAATAATTATGCAAGTAATTAATGACAGAATTTTCATTTTTAGGTGAACTAACCCTTTAAGGGAGGTATATGTTTCCTTATTACAATGTAATTACACAAAGGTGTACCGAGCAATGTTAATTAACAACATGTATATGGGATTAGAGTTAGTTAATTACGCATAATTAACTGTTATTACTATAGTAAATACATGTTAAATGTGTAACTATGTTGTATAAAACTGAAATCCCACCATTATTATTTATATTTTAATTATTTTTTATTTATAAAACTCTTCAAGGTTTGCTGTTGCTTGCTACAAAGCTGACTTGGAAATTAACTTCCAACAAATTTGCCTGAGACATGTGCCAGAACACCATATTTTTTTTCTGTGTAATTTGGTCTGCCGTCAAATTATTTTGGATTTGGAACATGAATGTTCAGTCATGTGATGCCTTTTAGTTTAGTGATTAAATACAGCATTGAAATACACTTCAGTCTAGGAGCATGGGATAGACTTTCCTTCTGTGAAGTGCTAGAGAATGATTCAGATTGCACTCATGACATTTAAGTCTCTCTACAATCCCTCTCGATTTAGGCTACAGTAATTATTATTTTCAGACCTGCATCAGTTGCAATTACAACGTGTCAAAGACCAGACGTAAGCAATAACTACGATTGGTTCATCTATTTCAAACCGCAGTGACATTGCTTTCCAAAACAACGGTGAAATCGCACAAGCGTCACATCATCACCACTCTGTATCTATGGCAACTGTTCAGCTGAATGAGCAGTAGTGATCCAGCCTGCTTTACGGATTCTCAGTCGCCCCCCTCTCTGCAGTAGTCTTCCTAATGGCTTTTTTTTTTGAGAGGGAGAGAGAATGATGCGCTCCGATCCCGATCTGAGGCCAGTTGCGCGGTCAGATTCCTAATGAATACGGCCAGTGTTTGGGTACAGGAAGCTGGTCATAGATCAGCACAAAGAGGCACTAATGGCCAGAGTTAAAGCTGCTCTTATTACAGCAAGATTAAAGTCTCGTATTAGAGTCATGAAATGATCCTTTACATTCTGTATTGGCTTCCTCTATGACTGCTATATCATGTCTGATTGGCTCTAAGCAGCACTTACTTCCACAGTCCGAGCAGGTGGCCAGAACTGGCACCAGCAGCCTCTCAAATGCAGCTGTGTCTCCGAGCATGGAGAAAAACCATTGACTAATTTAGTATGATGACAGATAGGAGTTAAAGCTACAGTACTTAAGATCTGACACTCTGAAGAGTCCCTTTGCTAATACTGGTTGACAGGAATGCTGAATATTAACATGATTGAGCATTGCCTCTGGGTCTTAATTTACAGATGCATCCACCTGTGTTTTTTTTTTCTTCCCATTTTCTATAATTGTAGATACAGGAGTTCTAGAATACTCTTGATTGCATGCAGCTGAAGTGCACACGGTCCCTCATTGCTGAATCAGTAAATGTTTGCGTTCTAATTTTTTGCGGTTAGGGTGTTTAGAGGCGCAGGGGTTGTAATCATAGGTCTGGGTCACAGCGATTATTTGCATACATTTTTTCATCCTAATTAAAACTAACACTGTGCATATTATTAACCCTAAAGCTTACTTTATCATATTTGATATGCAAATTGCAAAGGCTTCTAAATTATCAACATTACCAAAACTTTGCTGAAAATCCATTGTACGCCATCAACTCAGTCATCTGATAGAGTTCATCATTTTTTAGCAAGTAAAAGCCTTCAAGTATCCTTTCAAAAACATCCCCCTTCAGGTTGTGGCTCTCAGGCCTTTTTTTTTTTGCTGTGAAATGATTTTCATAAAGTAAACAGCAGAATAACTTTTATATTGTTAGTAATATTTCAAGAGGAACACTTACTGGACTGAAGCAATTGACCCTTCGCCGGCGGTTTGATTGACAGGTGATCTGACCAATCATAACCCCGAATCCGCTGTTTTGTCCGACAAAGCAGTCAGGGGAGTTAGTAGATTAACGTTGGTGAACTTGAAAAATTGTGTGTACTCACGTCTTTCCGTGCTTGAAACAACATTCCTTTTGATGTCCATTCATGTTTATTTGATGCTATAAATGAACTAGTATGAAGAAATGATCGGTTCACGAGCCGCTTGAAGGAGCTACAGAAATCTGTCACGACACATTAAAGAGGCACTATACTCTATTTCTTCTTTAAAAAATTACAATATATGAAATTTGAAACTTTGTTTCATATTAAAAGTAACCTGCTCTGTTTTGTCTGACGACGTGTTGTCAGTGTCCTCTTTGCTCCGGGATGTATTTTTCACTCCGTGAGAACATGATGTGTGGCGTGAGAGCGCATGGCTTGTCTGACATAGCAACAGTAACTAAAGGGGGCGGGTCTTTGCGAGCGGTCGATTTAGGTTAACTTGGTTTTTTTACTAGCATGGCATGCAGATATCCAATTAACCTAATAGCTTAATTAGCTTATAAACTATGCATTTACATCTATTAGGTTTTCACAACAATGCTTTCTCTCTGCTTTCTTAGCATCCACTTTTTCAGCGTCCTTCATTCTGGAAGTAATTTTCAAATCATTTTTCCCATATTGATTTTATAAATGTCTTTGTGACAAGCACGGCGGGGTGGGGCGAGATCCGTGAGGGAACGGCGCAAGGCCGGTGGCGCGATTGCTAAGGAGCGTTGCCTGCGCACGGCACCGGTCTCGTATCTCACGGAGGAGCTCCGGACGCATAAAAGGAGGAGCGATGACAGGAAGAGAGAGGACCGCGAGGGACTGCGGCCATTTTACTTTCATTTCATTGTTTGTTTGATTAAATGGTAACACTTTACAATAAGGTTCATTATTTAACATTAATTAACTACATTAGTTAACATGAACTAATAATGAACTGCACTTATACAGCATTTATTAATCTTTGTTAATGCCATTTCAACATTTACTAATACATTAAAATCTTGTTAACATTAGTTAATGCACTGTGAACTAACATGAAAAAATAATGAACAACTGTATTTTCATGAACTAACGTTAACAAAGATTAGTAAATACAGTAACTAATGTATTGCTCATGGTTAGTTCATGTTAGTTAATACATTAACAAATGTTTAACTAATGAACCTTATTGTAAAGCGTTACCAATCATATTAAAGTTATGTTGAACGTTCGCCGGTTCTTGCCTCCTTATTTCCTTATAAACAAACTTTGTTACAGTCTTCATTAAAGAGTTATAAACCTTGAATCAAACTAACAAGTTATGACCTGAATTACAACATTATAACTTTGATTTGAAAAGAAAAAGTATTTGAAAATCGAACAAAAATACAGAGGTACAAGACTGTGTACTTTACAGCTTTAATGAGTGAAATAACTAAAAAAAACTAAAATGTAAGTGTGTAAAATCTTATCCTGCTGCTGTTTGGATGAGGGATAGATTTAGTTGTTGAAATTCATAAGAAACTAAGGCACTCAAGGATAAAGAAATAAAAAGCCTTTATTCGCTCATGGTTTAAGTAATTTAAAAACAATAACAACCAACCGCACACAGACACATTGTGCCTAATAAGCCTTCATAGGGTGTAAGCAATAAACACACAAAGTCCTTTTATAGCATGATATGGTGTATATACAGTATATATATATATATATATATTCTCCAACCGGTAAATAACAAATGAAGTATTGCAATTAAAAAATGATTTTACATTAATTTTGTAGCCAGATGTTACTACTATCTACAAAAATATTTGTCTTAACCATATTATCACAATGACTGCAATTACCACATCTGTAATTTCCTGCCTTAGGACAGATATTTGATTTTATAGAAGGAAGATGACTACTCATCACTTTGTTTTCCGAAATAACTACAATTCTATATGAAGCATTTTGAATGACAATCAAATAAAAAATGGTGGATAAATGCTGGTGTGATACCACAGCAAAACTTGGAACATGTTCCATATCACATTTCTTAGTGTCAGTTCGTAGTTAAAGACCAAGACAATTTTCTAAATGAATTTTAATAAATTATTTAATAAAGAAAGCTGGTTTACACTATATTTTAAGGTGCCTTTGTTACATTGTAATTATACATTCAAGTACCGAGTAATAATAAGTAACTCCATGTACTTACTATAGGGTTAGGATTAGGATGAGGGTTTGGTTTAGGGTTAATTGCATTTAATTATGCATAATTGATAGTTATTACTCTATTAACTACATGAAACATGTGTAACAATGACACTGTAAAATAAAGTGTTACTGAAAACTGCATGTTGCTAATTACATGTTTACTGGTGCACAGTAAAATCCTCAGTGTTAAACAAACACTACTCAGTTTTCATATGGACCCAATATATAGAGAGTAAAAGTAACACTGAAGCAATGCTGCAGTTAGTGAAATAAAGTATATTCAATCTACAAGTGACGATTGAGCATCAGTGACGACATGCGGTTAACAAGCTGAATCACTGAAGATAAGAGGAACATCAAGGACAGAAAAAAGAACAGATGAGCAGAAACACAACAACTACAACGGACTCACAGCCACACAGCCTTAGATGAAATCAACTGCACTTAAAATCAATATCTCACCAGAGGATGATTAAACAACTCCAAAAACAGCATTACCATATTTACTTATTACAAACCAGTTTGGCTTTATTTATGGAACAAAGGTTGTTGAAGTCTGTTTGAGGTCACCATTATGGTTATTAGTGTTCCATTTAGTTGTGCACTTGGCCATTGACTTTAGTTGAATTAATTCTCTCTCAACAGTTGTTGAAAGTGCATGCAATCATTATTTTCAACAATATTTTATGCTCATGACTGCACTGACAAACCTTTTACTATGTGCACTTTGAAATCAGTAATTGACAGCTGGACTTTGACATATGCGACTTCCCAAATAAGTATGAAAGTATTTAAAAACAGTAACTTGCAGTTTTGAATTTTCATTATCAAGTTGTTATTAACTGTTCCATTGAAATAATCCTTCTCATTACAGCTGTTAATGAACAAACTGCTTATGGTTATGCTTTTATTAGGAATTTTTCATGGTTTTCGTACCTCTACATGTCTTTATGCAGCAATGTACACAAGCTCTTGCAACTGATTTGAGTACAGATCTTTTTACACAAGAGACCATTGATGCTTTGAAACGTTTTACTTGAGACATTGATTTATAATGTAACCATAACAAATTAAACTGTTCAATTATACTTTCAGCAGAGGGAGCAAAAGAAATTAGTTATAATCATATAATTCAATAAATCATGTTTTAACCATGTTTTTCCTTTACATCAATCATGTGTAACGTATAGAAATATGCAAGCAAAAACAATACTTGTCCCTAAAACACTGCTTGCATACAGACAGCTGGCCTACATACACTCAAACCTGCAAGACCAGGCTCACCAGCTCTGTTTTGCTTGAGAAAAGCATAAATATGTTGGTCCACCAGCTAGACCAGCACTATACCAGCATAAACCAGCCTGGACCAGCACATTACCAGCACTAACCATCATAAACCAGCCTAAGCCAGCCTGGACCAGCATGGAATCCATGCTGGTTTATGCTGGATTTTTCAGCAGGGAACATAAACTTCTCTGAGATTCCTCAGGCCCAGTAGTTCTGAGGAGGAAAATAGATTATTATACAAACTGCAGAGTAAAATACTAAATAAATATAAATTGAATTTAAATGTTTTGTAGCTATATTAATTATTGTACTTTACACTGCAGTTGTAAAATGACATTGC
Organism: Zacco platypus; assembly: GCA_038088235.1. Classification (NCBI taxonomy): domain Eukaryota; kingdom Metazoa; phylum Chordata; class Actinopteri; order Cypriniformes; family Xenocyprididae; genus Zacco; species Zacco platypus. The sequence goes on from CM076082.1 coordinate 7,025,544, forward strand.
TGACATCTTAATGTTCACTTAAGAGTTCGACCTTCAAGCTTTTTATTTAAGTTTCTGTGACAACAGGTTTATAACGCTTCTCATTACAAATCTAGTGAAATGCTGTAATCGTTGTCCAACAAAAATGTTGGAGATTATGTGAATGTGACAATAAAGTGTAACTAATGCACTAATTGAACACTAAATGTGTTCCCAAATGGAGAGATATGGGTTCCGATATGTGTCAAACAAAAAAAAAAAATCAACAAGTTTGAATACACAAATAATAAAATAGTCTGACAGCATACACTCTAAAAATGCTGGGTTAAAATCAACCCAACGGTTGGGTTAAATGTTTGACCAACGTTTTAAAATCACTATAAAATGTTTATTGTTTAATTTTTATTCATTAAACTTATTAATAAATGTTCATTTATTAAACATATTAATGCTCATTTCCAACATACTTTAGGTTCATTCTAAGAAAGCAGTACTGAAAATTTTAAACAATAGTTGAGTTAAATAAAACTACCCAGCAGGTAAACATTTAACCCAACTGCTGGGTTAAAACACCCCAATTGCTGTGTTTGTCCATTTTGCTGTGGTTGTTTTTAACCCAGCATTTTTTAGAGTGTAGGGAGACTCTGGCTGCATCTGAAAGCTTAAAAATGCTGCCTTCAGGGGATGCAATCCAAGGTAGGAAGGCATACGGGCGAATTGAGTGCTAGCTTCACTTCCTGTTTGTTGGGATATCTTGACCTGATGGATTTTGAAGGCAGCAAAGGAGCCAGGCTGGTGCTAAACAGTACTTGCAAAATCCTTGCCCGATAGGGCAGCGAGACAACAAGTCATCTGCCTAAGTTTTCAGATGCAGTCACTGACATTATACTGTCATTCACAGTGTTAAAGAGCAGAAATCAGCGTTAAAGAGAACAACCCTTCACACCCTGCTGATCATTGTATGAATCCGATAGCCACAAAAAATAGCGCTTTCTATAAGCATGTGAAATAGATTTTAAACTGCTGTTTTATTTCATTTATGTTTTATCGAGAAATCAATGGTTTTTGTACAAGTTTCATTTTGTATCGATTACCACCATAAAATACCCATATTTTTGTTTTTATCACAAACCGACATTATAATTACAAGCCTATAGGTGTTATGAAAGATATACGTCTTTGTGTACTTCAAGCTTACTTGATTGCGCTGCACTTAAATTAAACAGAAACGGATAATGACTGACGTGTCTAAAGCAAAATTTTAAGCCTTTAAATATTTTATATATCTGAGTACAAGACAAAGAGTGTTAATTATCCCTGCTCTCCTCTACTACATTCTAATTTTCAAAATTGGGCAAGAGTTATATAAACTTCCTTTAATCAACTTTTGAGGTCCCTGTAGGACATCTGTCTACTATCCCTCAGCATGAAAAGATAGCAAAAATATTAGCAAAATGAAATGTGCCATTTTTTTGCCAAATGATCCGCCTCATTTGAATACCAAAAGACAAACTGTGCAGCTTCACCTCTTTCATTTTGAACAAACCAGCAGTGAGTGGAAAAGTATGCAGAGCATGAAAAGAATATTAACTCCCAAATTCCTACAGAGCAATTCTGTCCATTAAAGGCTGATTCTCTGTTTTGTTTTCATCACCAAAGAGAAAGACTTGAAAGCAACTCATCTCTGCAGGGTTGACTGGCTGTTTCTATTAGTTTTCCCCAGTGTAGGGAGAGATTAGGTGGCTTGCAACCATACTGTCGAGAACATTTTCATGCTGGGCTAATTCTCAATAAATTCACATAGAAAATTAATCTCCAGTGCCAGCACACCATAGAAATTGCTTCTCCAAGAGCCCTCTACTGAGCAGAACTAAAATCATATTCATAAGTAAAATTGCTGACTCTTTGTTAAAGACCAGAAAACTGTAGGTTCCATTTTTTTTTTTTTTGTTAAATTTTTGTCCTTGAATCCATGGAGTATGCGTACGCATAAAGTGTAAATAAGCCTTGACACTTTTTGTGTAAATAATCTTCATGATGTTGTTGCAAAGTATCTCAAAAAGTAAATATGTATAATTAATTATTACAGGTTATAATTAATTACAGACATTTAGATCAGCTTTCAGAATTAACTGTAACCAAATTAAAGTTACAATTGATTCATCTGTTTGCTCACTCAGCAGACAGTACAATCTTCTATTAACTCAAAGAAAAGTTATTCTCCTGGCCAAGAAGGATAATTTTCTTATTGTACGAAGTACCAACAGTACTAAAGCATGTAACAAGATCGAAACGTTTAAGTGACTTTGATTTGTGAGTTGCAAAAGCAGAGAGAATCAAGCTTGGATCTATAAAGGGTTTAATAGATGAAACTAAGGGAAGCACAACTAGGTTCACTTCCTTTGTCTCATTCGACACCTTATTTGCATGTTTATGGTGGTCTGGGGGGTTTGTGCAGTATTAAACCGAAGTGTAGTTAAAAGAGAATGATGGAAGCTATGGTAGCATACGCCATTATTTAGGATATTAGAAGGAGGTGACATAACAAGGTTTGGAAAACAGTGATACATTCAGAAATATGGATATAAGCATTTAGAATTGCTATAACGTAACTACAGAGGTTAATACAACATAGGGACATGCATTCAACACACTATATACATTTTGGGACGGTTTGATTGTGGGTTAAATGGAGCCAATGTTCTTTCCTATGTGTTGCAGGTTTGTATAGTGTTCTCGGTGTGTTCTCGTCCATCCACCTGGAATGCTTTTGAATCTCACAGAGAGGTTTGAAAACTGTCCTGGCTAGTGTCTTCAATGATAGCACAAAGTGATAACAGGCATAATGTACTGGGTCCAAACTTTTTGGAGTCAGTGAAAGGGGAATGGTGGGGATTTATGGTGCCTTTTGATATGGCCGTGCATTATGATCACATCCCAAACGCTACAATGTTTAAGGTCAATCGTACATTCCAAAATAAAAAAGACTTGCCAAAAATATTGCTGCATCTGACATCACGTACCTTTAAGTAAGGTACTACATTTGAATTTAAATTTACTTCACTGCAGTTGAAGAAATATGTAGTGAATATGAATTAATTCGGACTACATACACCATGTTGTTACTGTCACATGACCTACCAGAGTCAGTTACATCCATTCAACTCCATTCATAAATCCTCTCCCATGGGCTCATGGGATATTGAACTGTCCATCATATGCGCACTTCAAAATCTCACCAGAAGTAGTAAGTCATCCTGGTTTCAAAACTGTTTTTTGAATACTATGAATTCTGACATATTTCTCTGTTCGCATACTGTTTTTTACGTACAATATAGTGGAGACGAAAATGATTTCCGACTCATCTTAAGTGTTTGCAATCACTATGTTTGGGTAACCATGGAATCATCTACTTTATATATCTTCAAACAACAGATTGAGGCTTAGGCTTCTTCGCTGCCAAAATCGGCTTTCAATAAAACTTGGCTGCCTATGAAGAAGGAAGGCGGAAAAAAATGTTTGAAATCAGTGCTACCTGACTAGAGAAAACAGAGAAAAAAAGGCTGTTTTCTTCCCTTTTGCCAAGTAGGTAACCTTCAACACTCATAATACACTGGGCACATTGCCGTCCAAGACCACTCCCACCAGTCTGCAATGGATACAGTTGTGAGAGTTAATTTCTGCCTTACTTTAGTAGGAAATACTTCTTAGCAATCTTTTAGTCATAATGGTGCTGACTTGTTTTGTTCCCAGGTGCAAGAATTCAAAGAGTAAAAGTTTAGAAGGGAGTGAGTTACCGTCAGCTTCCAGTGAAGGATCCAGCACGTTGAAAAACTAAAAGAAACTGCCATTCTATAAGTTTTGCATAACTCCATGAGGCAAAACAGCGTTGTGTACAGGTAAGAAAGATGTTACTATAATGTTCCATTTTTATCATAATGCTGTTTAAAGAGTAGGCATAGGATGATACAATTTTCAGTGATAAACATACCCAGTATGTTATATAATAACTGTTCTGTTAATACTCTGTCGATCCAACTTTCCGTGGAAAGGGGTACAAGAAGGCGGAAATATAATCTGTAGTTTTCATGAAAGCCCTGCGCTGTGTCCAAAATCACCACCTATACCCCTAAATAGGAACCAATTTGAGGGGACAGCCATTTGTAGTGGTGTCTGAAACCATAGTGGGCACTATTCAAGTGTTCAATCCCATAATGCACCACAATAACGAGAGTACAACTGATGTATACTCAACAGCTAGAGAATTCCGATAATGCACTGTCCTGCCAAATTAATTCCTGCGTCTCACCAAAAGATGGCGCCGCAGCTGAACCATCCATCGATCCATTTTCCAAACTTCTGGTCCAATACAGCATAATATCGTACAGGTATAAATATATTCATTTTTAATTGATTATTAATTTGTTTAATTAAGGTTTATACATGCTAGTTTCCATGATGGAATTCAAGATAAATGTTTTTATTACTTCTGGAGCTGCCAGTTTGCTAAGATTCAAATGATTATTAAACAGCAAGCACAAACTACACAAAAGCGGCAGCCCATCCGGTGCATTCGTTGTTCGAATTTGCGCACTCTGGCCCTATTTACACTTTTTATTAAGATGCGTTTTGGTCAATCTGATCACAAGTGGACGATGCTAAATACAGGAACAAACGGAGTCTAAAACGTTTTGAGTTTGTCCACTTTCGACCACTTCCATACGCACTCGAAAACGAGACCGGATTGCTTTCGTGGCGTGGTCGAATGTGTTCGAATAGCGCAAAAGACTGCCTACTCTCTGCCTACTGACTTAATGCATAAACATTATGGGACACGCACTGGTCAGACTGGATTTGAACTTTGTTGGCTAGAGTTTGGTTTGAAGACAAAAAATGTACCAAGCACAATGTTCTCTCCATTCCTGATTTCTAACATGCACTTACTGCACTCAGTGTGGTCTTGTAGCTGTCAGTGTAGAAAGCTCCTTATATTTTTCCGTAGTCTCCGGGCACGTTTTCTCATTATAATAATTTACATTTTAAATTTTAGTTTGCTTTTTTTAGCCTTAATGTCAGTGTTACAGTCCATTTGGGTAGTTCTGACCACTGATTGGTTGGGACAAATGAACTGATGAAAACAATAATGTACTAACAATGGTCTATCTGATCCGTCCAGTCACTAATTATTGAATTATCACCAATGCTTTAAGTTCCAGGAAGTGCATTATCACATAGTCTGTGGCTACGGTTATCATTAAATGATTTGATTTAAAGTCTTGTACTTAAGCGACTACTGAAATGCCAGACAGGTAATGTCTTCCCTGCTGTCCTCTGAGACTCGCAGCAGACTGGAACAAAACCATTCAATCTGTAGCCTCTCGTATTACCAAAACCAATTACTGTAATCAAGTCTGTGTTGTGATGCATTTAAAATGACTTTTGACAATAGATTATGTTGAAAGTAGTGCAGAGGATGCCTCTATGCCTTAAAGAGACAATGTATCAGCATATGTAGCTGCATAATTAAACATAGATAAGTTTATTTTTATTGTAAGTTTTTGAATTGGCTGTTAAAAGTCTGACATTTAAAAAAAAAACAGTAGTTATTTCCAAAACTGAAGGACATTTTTTCTAACTATATAAAACAGTTCATTTACGTCAAATACTTCAAATGAATCAAATCAAACTGAATTGTAAAAATTGTATTATATTTAAAATCAATTCAACTACACATACAAACGTAGCTGTAAATACTGCACAAATACAATTGACACTTTTACTGAATGTTATATTATTCTCAACTGTCTACCATCAGAGAAAAATCTGTTTAAAATTTGAGTTATTGGGAGTGTTTTCTTCACATTCAGTGTTTTTAGGGCTGATCATATTTCATATTACCAACAAACATTCAACAGCACTTCCAAGATAGTGAATATAGATATCTGACAGCTACAGTATGATGTCTGCAGAGGCACTAAACCAACAAATAGACAAGTCTATTATTGAATATCACGTAATATATTAAATTATTAATGAGAGAAAGAGGGAAATCACTACAGTTTACCAAGCCCCAGTTCATTTCTGACCTGGCTAGGTGTTGGACTCTGACCTCTTGATGGCATAGGGGGCTTTATATTGCAACCCACCTGAATAATGCAATTATGTGCTCATAAAAATATAACCTAGAGCCTCAGTATTTTGAAAACATGCACATCTATAATAAAGAAAATCCATAGCAATAGATCTCAAACAGGAGCATCTGGAGAATAAGGTAATAATTTAAGGCAATTTTTGTAATCGGTTTAATGGCTTTTTAAAACTGTCAGTATGCATTTTCATTATCCCATCAATGTTGTAGATTGCATTATTTTGTGTAATTATTGTTCTGTTTACTTATACCAAACAATTCCTGATATTGAAACATGAAAATTGCTTTGTTAGGTTGTAATTGTTCATGTTTAGTGTAAAAAATTTGGACACTTGTTACTTAGAATCCAACAGAATTGAATTGTCATGTGTATTTTAGGAGTCAAACATTGCGGACACCAGTAGTTCAACTGTCTGTAATACCAGAAAAGCAGGATTGAACCAAATTTGGGATTGAATTGACCCTTCGCCAGCAGTTTGATTGACAGGCGATCTAACCAATCATAACCCCGAATCTGCCATTTTGTCTGACAAAGCAGTCATGGGAGTTAGTAGATTGACTTTGGTGAACTTGAACTTGAACTTGTACTCACGTCTTTCTGCAACCTGATGTTCATTCATGTTTATTTGATGCTATAAATGAACTAGTATGAAGAGATGATCGGTTCACGAGCCGCTTGAAGGAGCTACAGCGATCTGTCACGACACATCTGTCAGCCACCATGCGCTATTTCTTGTTTAAACTTCTTTAAAATCTGTGATGTATTTTTCACATGATGTGTGGCTTGAGAGTGCTTGTCAGACGTAGCAATAGTAACTAAAGGGGGCGGGTCTTTGTGAACGGTCAATTGGTTGCCTTTCAATTGACAATGGAGCCCATATGAAGTTGCATTGAAATTTGGATAGCAGAAAATCTACAACTGGATCTAACAAGAAAACGATTTGACATGGTGGTAATTTCATATGAATGTGATTCATACAGTCATACAGAAATCTAACCATACCGTCTATATAATATACGGTCACTCATGAATGAGATTGAACAACATATGAAATAGTTACGAATAGCCATTTGATTATTTTGGAAATTTATCTATCTCTTTGTCTGCAAGGCCTATAAAACTTGTTCAACAATAACAATAAACAATAAACATTCTCTTGTTCTCGATTATGACCACCTTTATTTAAAGTGAAAGTGACATGTAAAGGCAAAGTACGGTATCCCATACAGAACTTAAACCATCCAAAAGTAAGAGCACAGCTATGCCCACAGCACAGGTGGTGCAAGGTGAGTTACACACTGAAGATGAATGCATTCAAAACAAGCTCATTGGAAAATTGTGCCTCTAACTACATTTTTGCAAATCTCCAAAACATACCTATATACACACACACACAATTCATTGCAGTTTCCAGCGGAAATGAACACTAGTGGCTGTAAAACATCAACAACTTTATTCATGTTTTCCAAATGTTAGAACAAAAACATTATTTATACATCCTTCTTGGACCTTGGACATCAAACAAAGCATTAACCTTCTAGCCTCTATCTCTACCGCGACACGTACATCGACCAGCGTAATAAAACATCGCCAGTTTCACGTTAATCTGTTTCGATTAAAACTGAACATGCTTTTAACACCACTCACCGGACATTTCACTTTGAAAGTGTCACAAAACGTGCCAGAAGCAACATAAAATCCATTTGCATAAAATTGCCTGGGTTCGATGTTTCACTTTGCAAGAACCTCTATTGGTCTAATGACATGATATGAGAAGACCTTTTTGCACGAACCATTTGCAAGGAAGTGGAACTGTGTTAAAGTGATGAGAGAGCAATTCCCCTAAAATCTCCATATCTGACATTGAGAGGTTGAAATGAAGGATGAAGCTCACTCCAAAAGAGAAACCTACCCTGGGGGTGCGCTCATTAATTAAATTATATAATTACGAGTTGGTGACCCTGCCGTTTGGCTCTCAACACAAAAGATGGCTCGTCTCCTTCTCTGCAAACGGGCTGTGCTCTGTCATTCTTAGTGACAGTAAGCAATCTCTGGATAGTGAGGAAAAGACTAGAGCCAGTGGTGCAATGTATAAATGATGGATCAAGATGGCTGATGTCCTTGAGCCTAAGCTGGTCTTGGAGAACATGTGGGATGTTGGTAGGGATCACACTTGCACACTGATCTGAGCTCACTTTGGCAGGACCTCTTAGAAGCAGGAACTTTAGGGATTGACTTGGAGGAACATGATCCTGCATCAGTGGAATAAAGCTTGCCTGAGGAACAAGCTGTTGCGGTTGCAGGAAGCTGACAGTCTCTTCTTTTGCCAAGAATGAAGGGTAATGAGTGGGCAGGAAACATCTGGGAGAAAGGCAGCAGTTGGCTAAGCCATTGGCTAGGATAAATAAATCATTAGTAGTACCACAGCATTGTTTTCCAATCTCTAAAATGCAGCATGGCTTGTCTAAGTGAGAAATATGAGAAATGTGGTGCTAAAAGAAGAGTTTATTCATCATTTACTCACCCTCGTGTTATTGAAAAACTGACTGACTTTCTTCAATGGAAAAGAAAAATATCAGAATATTCAGACTGCTTTAATCTAAACTACAATAACATACATAGTCATCAGGATGTCGAGCTCCAAAATGGACAAAAAGTACCATAAAAGCCGAATATAGGCCAACAACTCATGCAGTTTTTAAAGTCTTTTAAAGCCATATGATGACTTTGTGCGAGGAACAGATTTTAAAATATGGGCAGACTGTAACTTTGGACTATCGCCATCTGTCTTTGAAACATAAAATTTTTAAAGGTTAATTGCTTTTTTTGTTTTATTTATTTTTTACTTTAAGCACTGCTCTTCAGCATGGATGAATGTGATGGTTTGAAGTACACCCATGATCTTGATGAAGTATTGCAGAACAATTAATGAAAAGTACTTTTAATAGTTTTAGTTTTGAGATATATGCCTTCAAAACAAGTGAATAGTACATTTGCCTCTTTAGTAGTCATAGTAGCAAGGACAAATAATGTAAAGCTGACACGTTTTGCCAATTTTGACCTGAACACTCAAAATATAAACCAATATTGTTGGCTTGTAACATAGTGAATTGGGTTAAAACAAGAACACAGTTTTGGAATTTTGATCAGTTTTAACCCCAAAATCTTCTGGTTAGTTATACACTATCTACATATTAAAGTATTATAAGTCATTATTCAGTGATCAATCTTGCCCACCAATATAGTTCTGAAATCTTATTCACATTTATATATATTTTTGTGCACGAATACGCTTCACCCCAGGCTTGACATCGTAAGGCCCGCCCAAATGGCCACAACGGGTGAAGGTTTCCTGCACATTAGGTCTTTTTTTCACATTTGTTTTATTCCAATTAAACTATTATCTGACTCCATTTTGTTATGACCTCGAATTTAGGTTGGAATGCCAACTGGTTATTGGTCATTCATATGATAAATTATCTAGACATTTCATTACTCTATTTAACTCTTTAATTTATATTGTACTTGTTTGTTCAGATACCAATGTCGCTCACATGCTTGCTCTCTAAACGTATTTTGCTTAGTCCCCATAGATCTGTATCCACTTGAATTAAAGTAACATTATCTTTAGTCAGAGGTCATGACCGCTACATAAGCCGACCAACATTGCTTTCTCTGAAAGTAGCTTTGGTTTGTTCATGTCTTGGTTTCCCATGTACACTTAACTAGAGTAATATTACATTAAACAGAGATTGGTCGAGCAGCATTCTGTTGTCCTAAACAGAAATTCCCTTTTACAGCCTTTTATTAGCCTTTACAGTCTAAATACACTTGAACCAGTGCCAAGAGTTAGCAGGAACTCTAAAATCTCAGTTGGTGGGCTCCTTGATCGACTCAAAACTGGACTTTAGTCTGTTATTTACCTGATGCTGCTTAGCGATAACAATGGATACTGTTACCAATGAAATGATAACATTAACTTGGATCTTGATTTTGATTTTATGTCTCTGTCATCATGTCAAGAGGTCGAATTCGTCAGAATGCAAAATAACGCCAGCAAAATCAAACTAGAGTAAAACTAAAACAAATTTATTACATTCTCTGAAGGTGTATCATTACAACAGACCTTCATCCACACGCTTCTGCTTTCCGGAGGAAGTATTGAGAATATTTTGAAGGGGTAGTTGCACAGCTATCAAAAATGTCAGCTTCCTGCGCAAGTTTTTCTTCATTCCTTCCAACAGTATAGTGCTACAAATTCATGTTGTCATTCTGGTGTAATGGTAAGCACAAAAATTCAAAAACATTACCGAAACTTCTCTAAATGTCCAACATAACTGAATATTACACACTAACATAAACTAACAACATCTTTCCCTTTACTGAACAACATTCTTGTCAACGTTTATTTGTGTAAACATTTCTCAGCAATGTTAAGTTGATTGAACAAACACTTAAGTAAAACTGACTTATTTTTTGTTTTTAAATACTTATTTTTTGTTAAATTAAGTTCATGTAGTTACATGAGTTTTTTAAGTCATGTGAACAAGGATGATTTGAGTGAAACTAACAACAGTGAAAGTTCTTTTTTTTTCTTTTTAGTGGATTAAGGTACTGAGTTGTGATTGACTCAATGGGATTGTGTCTCGGATGAGGATGCTAACATTGAAGAGAGAGTTTAAATGCTAATTTCCAGAAATGTCTTTTGTTTTATCTTTTGTCCAAACAGCTCGGCATTAACATGAACAATGTCAAATGTTTGTTTTTTAACCGATCACACATCAAGTGAGATTCAAGAGATAGTTCACCTCAAAATCAAACTCTGTCATTGTTCCAAACAAACCCACATAGCTTTCTTTCATCTGTGGAACAGAGAACAACATTAAACCCTTTTCACTTTCATTGTGTTGAATGAAACATTTTACAAAATATCTTCTTTTGAGTTTCTTCATTTAGTAGGTTGTCCTTTAACTGTCATTAATTCTTATTATGCATTACCCAATTTCCCTATCTCAATCCTGCTTTGAACTACTGAACAAATCGCACAAATATGTTATAATAATGTTTCAATGACTTTTTACTTTTTTAAATGTTCAAATATGCCGAAAATCTCTGCATAACTAGGTGTTCGTGAATACCTCAGCCTGAGGATATTGTACATTATGTAAGGATTATAAAAATACCTGTAAGTGCTGGGAGAGCACCGGGGTTCAACAGCAGTATAAGCCTTGACACATTTATGTTAGCAACCCGGAGAAAAGACTACGACCCAGTAGAAACCAGAACCCAGTACAGATGCTTTTCATATTCTGATGATTTGATAACACAGAGCACAGCGGACAGAACATTTGTCTTCGTCTGACAGGACGTTGTAAAGTACCGTATACGCAGAGGCGTTTTTATGATACTGGCACACATCTACGTGCAGAAAGAGCCAAAATCCATCGCTTCAAGGACCCTTTCGAACACACAGAGGAGGGAGGCTGAGCTCAGGCCCGGGGCCAGACGTTAGAGAGTCTCATGATTAAAGAGCTGGACTTCCTGGCACTACTGCATGTGACCTTGGCAATGTCACTCCAGCCATTTATGCTCTTTCATACTCAAGAGCTCTGCACTCATCCAAACCTCATTCGCTCTGCAGCTGGGGTCCATTTCCTCATAATTGTTCTCTGAACTGAACTCTTGATCCATCTGTGTGCTCGCTCGCAATTATTGACGCACTGTTGATTGTTTTATTTCGGAGCTTCGCAGTGGTCAAGACGGATGACCAAACGCTGGGTGAAAATGCTGTAAATCTTCCACGATACGCACTTGTGTGGGCCGAGCACATAGGAGTGAAGCCAGGCAAGCATGAATGAACCACTGATTGGGTGTCCGCAACTGAAGTATCAATGTCAAGTTGCTTTAGAGTGCAAGTAACCACTAAACAAGACGAAGCGAAGTCCTCCTCCGCTTCGATCTTGACTGTACAAGTGTTCTCACGTACCCGTCTCCGGCACCCAGAGGATGCACCTTTTATGCCCCACAGCACAAAGAAAAGGTCTCATCCACTTACTGCCCACACTTTGACTGTATTACACACATCATGTATATGTGAAACTGCAATACACCAGGCTACTCTCCTGTATTAAAAAGTTCAGGCGAGCTGAAGTGTCAAGATCAAGAGGTCTAAAAGCGTTTGATGAAGTGGAAGAGGCAGTAAATTCAATGAAAGCCCACAGGCCGACAGGGGATGCTTTGAGAAAGCAGCTCTGGTTCTCAGAATGCAAAGACATGCTTTAGCAGCCACATGGATGAGGCTTACAATGAGCTTAATCTATCCTGACAATCATTGTTAGATAAAATAGTAGCCTATATGTCTGCACTGAATGTTTTCCATGCTAACAAGAATAGGCCCTGCAAATGCACAGGGTCTAAACAGCTCAGATGCAACACACTTTCAGAAGGAAACATCACTATTTTTATCCTGTACCACCAAACCACATCACTCTTGTATCTTACTCAAACAGCATTCAAATGTGACACCGGTGGTGTATGCAACAGCTGACATTTCTCTATTTTTTGGCATTACTAAAAAAGGATCATTTCCTTATAAAATGTCAGTGACATAGTGTTCATTTGATTGTCTGAATCTATTCATTTATTTTAAAATACTTTAAAATGCAATTCATGAATGGAATTACTTGAATACACATCTTCTTTGAAGAGAATTTTTTACATTTATGAATTAACAATTTAAAGTCTTATTTTGGGGGCACAAAGTCCAAAATGCAAGGTGATACAACCATTTTGACTTCATAATGAAGGGGAAAAGCATGATTAAAAGAAAGAAAGAAAGAAAGAAAGGAGAAATAAAGTGAAAGAAAAGAAAAGAAAGGAAAAAAGAAAGAAAGAAAGAAAACCCTTAAAACTCCAAATAGTTAGGCATAGTCATTTAAATATTTTAATAGTGTTATTACTTTAAAAGTTTTACAAAATCACTGCTTAATTTTATTAATATCTGATTAACATTGTATTAATATCTGAAAATCGTTTCCCAGCCAAATCATGTGGTGCAACCAACATGGAGAAAAAGTCAAATAAAACAGGAAATTATATCATACTATAGAGAGAATCCTTGCAGATCCCCAGTCTGTTTTAATATCAGATTATTTGACATTTTTATGAAAAAGCAAGATTATAGTTCAGTTAATAAAATATTATGTGGTGTGACTTGCGAAGAAAATTAAAAAATGCAATGACATATATATATATATATATATATATATATATATATATATATAATTGTGAATTATATCTTAAAATAAATAAATAATAATAATTATTTTTTATAGATCTTTTTTATTTCAGCTATTATGATGTCTTCATTGTGAACTGTATGTAAACATCTGTAAAAATCTGTATGTAAAATAGCTTATTCAGGGAAGTATGCTTACACCACATTTTTATTAGTCATTCTATTTAAACTTTTTTTTTTGAAAATGTTAAGAACGTTTACTGGTACACTTTTTACATATCAACTAACTCTCAAGACCCTTTCACACTGAATGAAACACGATAAAGCAAGATGAATCACTGATAAATGGAGCTTTCACACCGAACGAGAAACAACGGCCCGCCTACAGCTAATTCACTAAATTCATTAATTTAATCACATAGGTTTTTCTATTTGCCTTTAACATCTGTTGCACAACAATATTAAATTAATATAAGTAAAGTTTGGTACTAGCCTACACCAGAAACACAAAATATAAATAATGCTCACCACAATTTCATAAAATGTAAAGAGAGGTATAATTAGCAGATCCAGAGCGAACGTGCTCTCTGACTCATAACACTCGCGCACATGGAAGAAAACGGACAGTGCTCTTCAGATCGCATATTTCAGTGGTAAATTACACTGTGGTTTTCAAAACAGCCACCAATCGTGCGCTTTTGTGCAACAGCAACCGCTCTAGTTTTGGTAGGCTACGTGAGCTAAGCTCAAATCTAATTGGATTGTTCTTCGCCAAGTGACGGGGAAAAAATCGTCACATGGGACGAAAAAAAAAATTGTGCTTTTTCGCGCTGCGATTGTTTGAGAATACCTCCATAGATATCTATTGTTTTGATTCAAGAGCAGCATCGCGACGAACATTCGCGCTGAATTATCGCACCGTATTATCAAATTTAATTATCGGTTCGAATGATTGTGTTCAGTGTGAAAGACCCTTTAAGGTGATGATACATGGGCCAACTTGCTTGGGCACTTTCTCATTGAGAATGGGCAACAAATTTCTATCTGGATACTTTAGATCGGTCATGGGCCCTGTGTTTAACCTGGTTGCCCGTTGACGTCAACAATGTCCAGAAACATTGCTCAAAAGTAGGCTGTTACGGTTAGGTGTTATTGTTCGGGTTAGTAGAATAAGTTGACATGTAGGCTACTTGTAAAGTAACTTATAGTCAGTAGAATGTCTTTTGGTTGCCATTAAAATAAAGAGTTGCCAAGTTTTTAAAACCACGTGAAACCAACAAGACTCTAATGACTGCTAGTTGACGACATGTAGTTGCAAAGTTACTTCTAGTTAGTAGAATGTCTAAAGTGGACCATCAATCTAAAATAAATTGCTGCCAAATTTTCAAAACCAACATGAATTCAAAGCACATGGCAGTATTAATAATCATGACTGTTTGATTAAATCTGACGTTGTACATTGTGCAGTGATATGTTTGGAAATCATCCTAATGAAGCTGTTGAGAAAAGTGACTGTTGATCTGGCAGCTTTTCAACTTCTTGGCTAAAATTATTGTCAAAAAGTGCTATCAACAAATCAAGTTTCTATCCTACAGTTCTATTAAGCCCGTGTTGATGCTGTGCTGTAACACTTCTCTCAGATACTGCTCGAGTCACTCACTTGCTAATTAAGCACTCAAAGTCAACACATGCTATCTGCCCACTGCAATTACTGTTTCTTGTATCTAGGTTGTGAGGGAAAAATCATTGCTTACACCTGGATAAACTAATTTCCATCGAGTACCTACTCAAGCTTAACATACCTGGGGCTGTACTCACAAAACATTTTACCTTACCACTAAGAGTTCTCCTAAAAATAAGAAAAAGTTCTTAGCCAAGAGATTTCTCTTAAAACCAATTCACAAAGCTGCTGAGACCAACTTTTACTAAGGAATAGAGAGAAGTCTTAAGCTAGGAGAAAGGGCGGGGTTGAGCTCGTTGCTATGGATGATGTCAAAACGATTACTACATTTAGCAGACACTTTTATCCAAAGCGACTTACAAGGGGAGCAATTAAGGGTTACATGTCTTGCTCAAGGGCACCTTAGTCATGGCATCAAAGGTGGAGAGAGTGCTGTTCATTCACAATCCCCACCGGCATGGGAATCAAACCAGCAACCTTCAGGTTACAAGCTCAACTCTCTCACCATTAGGCCACGACTACCCACTACTAACGATTACTAACTATGCCCATGGTGATTGGCTGATAGAGGAGGGGTCTCTGTCAATGATTTATTCACAGAATTATTGTAGAACAAGGTATCATGATATACACAGTCGACCCAGTTACCTTGACAGTTTTCTGGATCCCCACCCCGACTCCTCACTCTCTGCTGGTTCCTGTTCCAGGAGTATTCTGAATTCTGAGCTCGGAGCCCTCGATACCCTCGGACATCACGCCAAATATGCTTATTTTAGCATATTTATGTGTGTAGATAGGAAGCGAAGTGGGAGAGAGAAAGGGGGGATGGGATCGGGAAAGGTCCACCAGCCGAAACCGAAGCTTGAACTCGGGTCACCCAAGCTGCCATGGCTAGTGGTGCAGACAATTCAACTTGACCGCAATGTTTTATTTGATACTTTTTTCATGTACATAAATGAACCTTCATGTTATGTCATTGTAATTTAAAATATTTATTGCATTTATGAAGAAAAGGCTCAACATCCAAGGCTCTATCGCCTGTTGCCTCAATGGTGTAGTGTGTTTGGGCGGATTGCCAGTGTTGTGCCGAATTTCGACTCCCTGCCAAATTATTACCCCCCTCTTTGAAGTCGCTATTTTATTGCCTAATCCTAACCCCACCCCTAATCCTAACCCCTCCCCTACACCTAATCCTAAACCTAACAATACTAGGCGGTAATAATTTGGCGGGGGTAGAATTTCAGAAAAACCATTTTAGGATTTTTTGTGATTTGGTCTTAGTGACTCAGGAGTGACATCTTGACTAACCCTAATTTTTCACGGATTTAGGACTTGGTTTTAAATACTGAAATACTCTTAGAGCAAAAATGTAGAAGTCCTAAATTTAAGAAGATGATGATTTTTAAGAGTTTCTCATAAATCGGCAAGTTAGGAGCTACTTTTAGCCTTAGATTGTTTTGTGAATACGGCCCCCCGAAAATTAGCAGAATGTCTAAAGTGGACCATCGAAATAAAATGAGTCTTTTTCTTGCAATTTATATCTCACAGTTTGGATCTCATAATTTACAAGTTTATATCTCTCAAATCTGAAAGAAAAAAAGTCCGAATCGCAAAATATAAAGTCGTAATTCTGAGAAATACAGTTAGAGTTGCGAGAGATAAATAATGCAGACATATATCGGTTATGGAAGTAGACTCAGACAAGAGAAATGTAGTTAACAGAGGTCTTTATTGACAGCAACAGAGCAGATATGACGATGCGAGGTAGAAGTTCAACAGAGACTTTAACTGTGTAGATGATTGTAGATGTTGATTGTAATTGGAATGTCTTTATCTTACAGGGACAGGAGATCATGGCTGGACCAGAGGGAGGATGCACACGCCTCACATGGCAGACACGGAGACTTAGACAAACGAGGATGCTAGAGTGGAGAACAGGAGAACACACTGGAGGAAACACGGGACGTAAGCACAGGAGGAACACTGGAGAAGAGTCACTTGGCGAATCCCTGGAGAAACTTGAGAGTCCACTTCATCCGAATGAGACTAGACAAGTAGGTGAAGCGAGGTGTGTGTTTAAGTAGTTGCTGTGATGATGGTGCACACAAGTTGCAGGTCAATTCTGAGATTTTTTTTCACAATTGCAAGTTTTTATCTTGCAATTCTAACTTTATATCTTGTATTTGCAAGTTTATATCTCTCAGTTCTGAAAAAAGGTCAGAAAGACGTGAGTACACACAATTTTACACAAGTTCACCAACGTTAATCTACTTACTCCCCTGACTGCTTTGTCAGACAAAATGGCGGATTCGGAGTTATGATTGGTCAGATTGCCTGTCAATCAAACTGTTTGCGAAGGGTCAATTGAGGTTTGAAGTGATTTTGAATGGTACCTGTCGAAGTGACTCTTGAATCATCTCAGTTTTAATGCATTTCTGACAGAGATGACATTGAGCTGCGCTCTAAGATATTACTCTTATAGAGAGAATGAACTGACCTTTTACTATGCTAAAAATACTATAACGCAGAATGTTAAGCTGCTGATTGCTTTTATAAAATGGCAGCAACACCAATATTCAAAAACAGTTATATGATTAAAACAGTAAAATATTAAGTTAACTATACAGTTCATGTAATACTCCATAAAAAAATATGATGAAAAAAATCACATTTATTAATAATAATAATAATAATAATAATAAAATGAAAGCATTCTTAAACCTATTATGGCATTTTTTCATTGACATTTGCCAAGCTAAAAGTCATTATGACCTACTACTGCTTTTCAAAATCATTAGATCCTTACAGTCGTTTAGAAACATCAAGCTTGGATTAAAAAAAAAAATATCTTTTTAATCTTTATTTTGAATTTCTGTCAGCAATGCATAAAAACCACATATTTTCATTCAGAAGCAACTCAAACTCTCATTTCTTCTGGCAAGAGTCAGGCAGCAATGGCAGAACTTATCCATGCATGACTTCTGGGTTATGGAGGGAGAGAGGGAGAGAGAGAGATGGAGAGAGAGAGAGAGAGAAGGCTATAGATGAGAGGTTAAAATCTGTGTAATCTCAATCCTGCCGTCAAGAGTGCTCTGACAGGCATGTGTGAGATGAAAGCTCCGAGTCACACACAAGGTGTAACAGTTTCCCCTCAGCAGTGGGTGCAGATCATGGAAACATACGAGAGAGTTTCTCCTTACTAAAGCTGTCATATTGTGCTTCATTGTGTGGGCATGCTTCTCTGAGACACAAATACTCAGCAGAGACGCCTCAGGAAACATCAGCTGCATTATGAAAACAAGACAGCTGAACGCTGCCGTTTGTCAGATGCTTACTTTTATAGACAAATTGTTAAACAAAATAATTCTTTTATTATAGCTTCTCCACTCAAAAGTGCTTATTTACTTTGAAAGGTAAAATACTGTAGGCAAGAACAACCTGATCTCATGGGAAACTCATGTTAAGATGCACATCCTGATTTCACAGAGTTAGACAAGACATATTTTGTTGATCCAGGAGCAACATTCCTGTCCGAAAATGTAGTCCAAGCCATATCCCAACTCTAAACCTACCCATAACTTATCCTTAAATTTAGAGGGAAATGATAGATGAATAACACTGATGTAGAAGCACAAAACCCTGATTGTAAGCCTAAACTTGTAAACTTTTCCCTCAAATCTGACTGGTCGATTGGAATGTTGTTCCAGGATCAACATCTCAGGAAAATATTTACATTTGGTAAAATGGTACAAGGTGGCGATTTCATATTGTCAAGACCCCAAGATATTCTGTCTGTTTTCATCTGTCTCTGTTTGTTTGTGTATACTCTCTCTCTCCATGTGCGTAGATGTGTTTGTGTTCCAGGTGGGCGTGGCCTTCATTTGAACATCCTGATTGGTCCAGGTGAATTCCTGACATGTATTTAAGGACCGCCCCAAACACTCATTCTCTGCTTTGTGCCTCGTTGACTTTGTGCTTACGCCATTGTTGTTCGCTTATTTCGATTGTTGATATTCGTTTCGTCATCGTTTGATTGAGAGTGTCGTATCAGAGAGATTGTGAGTGTTTAGTAAGACTGTGATTGTTTGTTTATTGTTATTTCTGATTTCCTGGTTTACTTGATCCTTGCCTGTTATACGACTACGACTTGAATTCGGAATTTGATTTGTTTGCCTAAGACTGTAAATATTGCTGTACAAAAACTCTTGTAAATATATTTCACTTTAAGGGAGGTAGGGGGTTTGACGCCAATTTATTTGATATTATTTTCACTTTGTTTGTGGTTAAGGGAGGTAGGTAAGTTAGGTTGTATTTTGTTTTCTTTGTTTTACATCGAGGTAATTTAGTTTCTAAAAGAAGATTGTTTTGTTTGTTGTTTTGGCCTTGTCTGCCCCTTACGGCTGAACCCCTAGCAGTCGTAACTATGTATTTGACGATGCTGTGAATCACACAAAAAGATATATTAGAAAAAAAGTAAGCATGAATGTCCACCCCAAACCATACCATACCAGTCACTGGTACGTATGCAAATCGTACAAAAATGTACAAATACACTGTAAACCCGAATAAGTTGGCAAAACTCAAATTTGAGGCAATCAGTTGTTAAAAAATTCAATGTTTAAGTAAGCAGAACTTTTTATTATAATAATTGTTCTTAACTTGAAATGTAAGAGTGCACCAATTCATATATTTAACTTGAAATTTTCATATAATCTCAAAGTAAATATGTAAACACTTATAACAACCTATAACAAGCCAATTCAGAAAATGCTAACATGTTAACAATAACATGGTTTAGCACTTGCTTAACATTAATCTTGCTCAAAAAACATTATATAACACTTAATTTTAACATTTACTCTCCCATTCGTATGCCATGCTTGGAAATCGAAATTCCAGCCCAGTTTCAGTTAAAGTTAAGTTTGTCTAAATT
The DNA here is from genome assembly GCA_038088235.1 of Zacco platypus. NCBI lineage: Eukaryota > Metazoa > Chordata > Actinopteri > Cypriniformes > Xenocyprididae > Zacco > Zacco platypus. The sequence goes on from CM076082.1 coordinate 7,045,523, forward strand.
AAAAGAAATTAGTTCATAAAACTCAAAACAATGAAAGAGTTCAGTTTACTTAAAGTATGTCAGTCCTGTGAACTCGAAAGAAAAAGAAAGTGCTAAATACTCATAAAAGTTAATTTGACTGAACCAATTAGTTTAATTTAAGTGTCTCCAACTCGTTAGCGTTAGGGTGTACAGTGTACGACTGTACTTAATTTAAGGGTGCTTTGATTGATCGTTTTATATTGTTTGTTCAGAAGAGCCAATCAGAAGACACAAACTTGCAAAACAATTTTTCTATGCAGCTAAAATTGTTTCCCTATATTCACCGGTCTGACAGTTCTACCAAATGTCTTAAAAAGACAATAGATTTGCCACATCATTGTGGAAACATTGCAACGACAGCAAGAAACTATGAACGTGTGATTTTAGTGCATTTCTTTCCTTCACAGCAGTGCGCTTTCATTCCTCCCTAAAAGCCAAAACTTATTGTCCAAATTTGCTAAATCAGTGATTGTCATAAAATGCAGTCTACTGTTGCTAACGTAACAAATAAGTATACTGAACAATTCTCAGGTTAGATTTTGATGAGAAAAACGTCAAAGGCAACCTTCCTCTCAAAACGAATTTCTGCACCTGTCTGCAGTAGCTGTTTAATTTGAAATGTTTAATTTGACTGGTTGAAGATCTCATATTGGATACTGAATCGTTATTTCTCAGCATGGATTTGCAAACACTGCCATGCCAATTATGATGATGCTAATTACCTTTCCTTTTAAACTGTCAGTCATGCAGAAATTTATTAAATACAGCATGCTGAGAAGCAATTCTGTATATTATGGACATTTACATTTTTGAATTTAGAAAACACCTTACAGTACATTCAAAGGTACATACTGCACTTAATCGGCAGGCTGTCTGTGTATCCCTGGGAATCACACATGACCTTGCTGTTGCTAGTGTTCTGCTCTGCCAGTCCTGGTGCAACCTGGTGTAAAAAAAAGCATTTTTGGTTTGGCTATGACAACACAAAAAGAAAAAAAATGGAAAGAGAAACAGTAGCTGTATTATTGCAATAACATTTATATTAGATTTATCTTCAAATTATTAGGAATAAATATCAGAAATAAATATTTATAAATGATATTTTTAATATATGTTATTAATTTATATAGATAAAAAACATATATTGTTTATATATACAGTTCATGCTATTGCTCAAACGTAAGGGGAGGTCACTAAATACTTGCCTTACTCTGATTTTTTAGTACTGCATACAAATTTCCTGTATTTTCTGGTTATATTCTAATCAAGAGACTGAGAAAAGTTATATATGGTATGTGTCACAGTCTGTTCAGTTTCAATTATCATGGACATTCAGTTTGTTTTCACATCACATGCCTTCATTTGTTTGTAATTCCTGCCAATCATTGGTTTCTATGATCATGTCATTTTGAGTTCATTCAGTTCAGATGGGTTCCTCGTTACCTATATATATCTATAAATCTTTTTTTTTGTGCCTCGGGTCACTTTGCAGATTGTTTTTCCTAAATTGTTCTGACTCATCACAACTGCTACATGATTCAAGTCCATAGATTTGAGGAGCTTATAAATCAGACGGCATTAGATAAATCCCTCTTAATCAGATTTAATAGGCATGGGCTTTGAAATGTGATCCCAAAAGTCTGAACTGAAGAAACTGTTCTTTTTCCAAATGTAATAGCAGCATTATGATAATAGCAAAGCAATTCAATTTCTTCAGCTGATTCTGAGTGCTTCAGCTCTTTATGGGGACAGTAGCATATGAAACATGATTTAAGCTGCGTATTGGCTCATCCAACAAGTAATACTGTCTTTTTATTTTTTGAACTCTATATTATCCCCTGTGGTGCTTCTCTTCAATTGCATCAAGTATCAGCGATAACTGTTACATTGGCAGTTAAAAGATGAGCAGAACGATGACCTGAGATCACTTAACTTCAATTTTTAAAGCATTATGTACATTCCACTCAAATTCAACACTGTGACACCGTAGGGCAAGAAAATACAGTTATGCTTTTAAAGTACCGGCTAGAGAATATTAGGCTGATGTCTACAGCGTTGCACCAGATGTATAATTGATGTGCAAATTATAGTAGCTGTCTACTTTGCTAAACTATTCCTCCTTCCAGAGCGAGGAATCATTCTCTTTTTATGTGCAGAATTCGTGTGTGCGTTTGTGTTTCTTTAAAAAATATATATATATATACATATATATGAAAGGAAACCTTCTAATGATCTTATGACACCTTTTTTCCATCTTTGAACTTTAATTAGCTAAAAAGAGTAGCACAAGACCTGGCACATTTAATTCGAATTATTGGAGATAATTCATGTGGTGTCCGCAGTAAATCGCATTAGCTCCTTCCTGTATATGTCAAAATGGCAGGAGAGGTTCATTGGAATGAAATTTCAGAGCTTCCCTTCACTAACCAAATTTGATTTGTGCTTTGCTAGTGTTGAAGCTCATTAGATTAAAGATGAATTATGACATTGTGAACTTATCCGGTGGAGAATTGCTCAAAGGCTATGCAATTTATGCAGAATTCAGCACAGCGGCCCCATGCTTGGCCCACATACAATTTTTGTGATCCCGATGCATCTTTCACCCTTCCCTTCATTTTTCTCTCTGCGTCTCTTCATAAAATATATGCGAAATAAAAAAACTTCCTGATGATATTGTTCATGCTGATTCTGGTCTGTAATTCACAAATGCTCATTGCATAATTAAAATGGTAACTAACTGGGAAGTAATGCATTAAAGAGATGGTTCATCGTTTGCTTTTTTTAAATTTTCTGCCAGATCGAAAATAAGCACTTTTATATTGGTATATTGTGTCCAGTCCAGCCTGTCATTACATGTTCCACACCAAACTGTGTTTGAATACGTCAATGAGTAAACAATCAATCCTAACAGAACAGGATCTGCTAAAAAGCTGTACATTTGTTCACTTTTGGATTGAATTGGAAAATAGGACAAATAAGAAAATACAGGAAAGTTACAAATCGGAAATCTCAAAAACGTTTTATCAGGAATGAAATTGGTAAGGAGATTACTGTCATGTAACACCTGGAATGATGAGGAAACATTAGATTAATTGAATTACCATTGATTTTCTGTGTTTCTGTAGGTACTCTAACACCACAAAACATTTTGTTTTATTCAGTTTGAGTGCTGTTGTGTTTGCTAAATCCATAGTAATTGATTCAACTTATAGATTGCGAAAAATAAGTGGAATAAGTCCTCAAATACCACAACACTCACAGTGCCATTCACTGCACATATATATGGTATATCCCATCCTACACAATAAAAGTAGAGCGACTTGATAAATGTGCATTAGGGGCAACATTAAGTGCAACAGGTGCATTAGCTTTTTGATGTAGAAAAGAGTTGGGATTTTTGCCAGACAGCCCATTAAGAAGAATCATGGTAAATCTAATCGCATAAAGACTATTGTCCTAAAACACAGCTCTACTGCCTCAGAAGCACCAACATAATCTTTTAAGAAATGGAGCAACAATAAAGATAATATCACAAACTGCGCTATTTGTCTCTGGAAAGAAATTCCTGAGGTCTCAGATTGCAGCACATCATGAAAGTTTTTAAAGTCGCCATAAAAGCAAAATTGACTTTTTTCTTCTTTCTGGTAATAAAAGGCGTCCAATGGCCTGACAAGTTTCAGCCCAGTCATTCATGAACCGGTGCTGCAATTAGCATTTGGCAACACGTTCTGCAATCCAATTGTGAAGATCTCATAAGTTTCTTAATTCTTGTATATCCACTGTTTTGGTTTATGTTTGTTGTATAAAAATTCTTTGTCGTTTTCCTAGTCTAGAGTGCAATTTGGACAAAAGACATGACACTAAGAGTTTGCTTTGTTTTATTTATAGTTTACTAACTTCATTTTCTTACCTGTCTCTGGGTTCATGGCTGCAGTATGGTTCCGGATGTGGGGGTTTAAGAGGAAGTGTAGCCGTCAGGAGGAATTCTGGGTAGTGTAGGCATAGTCTACTTACCAGTATGAGCGTGAAGGGGGGGGTTGTTGTTTCATTGTGTTTATTTGAATGCATGTATAAATGTATTGTGGTGTTTATTGCTTGTATTTATTTGGGTAGTATTGATTTGTTAATAATTGAATATCAAATTCAAAATGAATTTTAAGTGTTTTTATGTATGTATATGATTTTTCATTTTCCCTGTGATTACGATTTGGTTTGACCCTTGAGGTTGAAAGGGCTCACTTTGACTGTCAGAGTTAGTTTTGGTTGGGTGTCCTGGGTTTAATGTTCTTTTTGTCAATAAATATTTTTATATTGACTCTAAGCAGTGTCTCCCAGCCTTTACTCTAGTCATGTCCCCACACCAATCCATTCCTGATGGGCAAAATCAAGTCTTGGCTTACACTTTTCTTGTTCGATAAGCAGTTTCACTCTGATGCAAGTCTAATAAGGAAAAATTTTCCGTAAAACATGTTCCTAATTTCAGCTTCATACTGACTTTAACCACACTGTTTGAATTTATTAACAATGATTGTAGAGAGAAACGGTCAACAACCAAACTATTATTTGTTTAAATTTACTTGTTGTAGTCTTGTTGTACCTGACTTAATCGAATGGAAAAGTTTTCCTTAATTCAATTACTTTCAATGAACAAAAAATTCTTTTGACTGCAAGACCAAATTATTTTGGATATACTTTCCACAATTGTACCTATTTGCTCTTAAATAATTCATGGACAAATATCTGGCACAAAGTTTTTCTAATTAAAGATTGCCTTAATAAACACAACTGAGGAAAGTTTCCTGAGCTATGATGCAGTAATACATTTGTCTTCTAGCAAACAATAAACCATGTGAGTAAGTCATACTCCATAGTTCAAAAGAGAAAATGGGAATAGTTTTATGGAAATGACTCTTTGCTGAACTAGAAAGACACATGCTTATGACTGTCCTTGAATATGATTTTTTCCCCCTTCCATTTGGCTCATTCTTTGTTCTCCTATACCTCTCTGATGGCTGTGATCATGTGACGAGAGGTTTTTCCTGCTTATTACCCTCTTCACTGGAGCACTTCAAGGCATCATCTTTTTTTATTGCAGCTCCTCTCTGTCTCTCCTTTTCTTCACTTATAAGAAGGTCACAAACACATGCCTCTCTTTTAGGGTCAATCTTTCTTTTTCTCCCATTTAGACTCTCATCTCACTTAATCACCCATATGTTAAGTTTGCCCTGTGTCTCGGATTGTGGATTCAAAGAGACATGAATGTTAGATGTCATTTTTAGATGATATTAACTTCAGTTTAAAGTGCTTATTATATCAGCCCATCGTCCACAAGTTGTTAAGTGTACCAGGGGATCTCAGAATCTGTGGATCTAAAACGTTATTTGAGACAGGGTTGTGAGAACCATTGAGGACAATAATTAGAAATGGTCAAATTGGCAGTCTTTACTGTTCACAGAAACCAAACATGTCACTTTTTGCTGTTTTGAATGGAAAAGATGCTATAATTTACTTAATTAATGTCATTCTTAACTGAATGTGGCATGAAGCATTAGCAGGGCCATTTTCAATGTATCAGTTATACTGTTAAGGCCGAATGTATGCATATTTTACAATAAAAACAAATTGCTTGAATTGATTATGATAAATTCTAATTCTTTAAATGGTCTTCATTTTCTTTTCATTATTCCCTGAAACTTTAATCATTATTTGAATGATTGTAAATAAAGTTAGGGTCAATCGACACTGGATTATAGTCAGTACATTTTGGAGTCAGTAGAGCATTAATTTATTTGTGCACATAGCTGATAATGTATAATGTGGTGCACTGTACATTACATAATTCCAAATGTAACATTTATCCCAGCTCTCTCCTATAAATATTCAGTGTTAACTCTCAATTACCATGAGGTCAAATCGCATGAATAATAATTAATTATAATACAGTTAATCATTATAAGAAATGTATTTGCTACTTAAAACAGTTTAAGATGTAGTAAACCATGTGTCATTGCAGCATGTTTCAAGGTATTCATTTGTTTCGACACTTTCCAAACATTAGATTTCCATATGCTACATTCATACAAATATGTACAGCTGCATCATGCTTATTAATACTAGAAAGCCCTCTTTCTATATACGAAGGGTTAAATGGACTGAAAAATGGCAGTAGTTTCACATAAAAATTCATTATTAGAATCTAATCCTACACTGCCATTTTGTCCAACAAAGCAGTGAGTAGATTACAGTTTCTCAATTGTTTACACGTAATTTTGAAAACCAGGTTTTTTTTTTTCAAAGTATAATCACAATTATCCAAACACCACACTCAAGTTGCATAATTGATTGTTTGCAAAATGACACTTCAGTCAAAACATATACACATATTTGTGAAAATTCTATTAGTTTTTGTTTAACCAACACAGTCCTCAATGATCAGAAACTATTGCAGCCAGTTTCACACTGCTGTAATAAATAAAAAAACACATATGTAAAAAAACTAATTTTAGGAAATAGCATGTGCCAGATTTTTGGCCAGACATTGTTATGTGAGGGATAATTTAGAAAAAAAAAATAGTGACAAACCCACAACATTCTTCATGATTAGTTTGAGATATAGGGAGAATGTACACAAATAGACCTACTATAAACTTACCAAGCACTGCACAACACTGATGCTGCAAACTGAATATTTCAAGTATTTTTCAATACTTACAGTTTTCTTACCATAATCAGTTACAGTAATCAACCAACAATGAAATCAATGAAACAAATACAATCTGTAGACAAATAAAAATTACTGCATGAAGTACATACACTGACTCTGAAGAAAAACTACAGTAAAAGCAACAAGAATACTGTAACTATTCATCATTTCTCTCTTGGCTGGATCAGGCCATATGACTTCATCCACATCACAGACTGTGTCTTCATTGGCAAGGCACCGTTGTGACGAATCCACCCCTGCACAGAAACCACTTCGATATGATCTCAGGCCTGCTTCATGGCCTGAATGAGGGGCAAACGGTCATAGGGTCGCAGGTCGTATACCTTCCACCGCCATGCTGAAAAAAACTCAGGAAGGGGGATAAGACTTCAAATTCAGGGTGCTCATGGAACCAATTGTGGACCAGAGCAGCTCGATGGAATGAGACGTTGTCCCAAACGACAATGTACCACATCTGGTCCACTTGGTTTAATGCTGTGACAATCTCGTGCAATCTGTCAAGAAATGCAAGTATTAGATTTGCATTATAGGGTCCCAGATTTGCATGGAGCTGGACACATTTGGTGTAATAGCAGCGCAAGGGGTGATGTTACCCCCTCGCCGCCCTGGCACATTGGTGATTGACCTGTGTCCAATTACATTTCTCCCTCTTCTTCTTGTTTTCACAAGGTTAAATCCAGCCCCATACAATTATTGGTCAAAACCATGCTCACAATGGCGGCCTCTTGTGCACGAGTGAACATAGGGCCCCTTCCACCTTGGTGCCCTATGTAAAAAATCCTATGTAAAAAAAAATATATATAAAAAAAAATACACATGCAGCCTACCGTCAAACATCACAGTAAACAATATTGATGATAAGTACAGCAAGCTTCAGTTTCAATGTACTGTGTGGTTAGCTTACCCGTTTTCTCAATGAAATGACCGAATTACTGACGCAACAGTATTTCTGCTGAGATTTGGTTGAACTCTTTGTCCAGCTTCCATCAGGGTCAGTCCATGGTTGATAACATGGTCAATAAGTGTTGCACAGATTTCTTGAGTCAAATTTGGTCCTCGTCTTCTTTGATCAGGTTCTATCAACTCTTCAAGTCTACCTCCTTCTCCTCTTCCTCTACCTGGGCCTCTTCCTCTATATCCTTCTCCTCTTCCTCTACCTGGGCCTCCTCCTCTACCTCCTTCTCCTCTTCCTCGAGCTCCTTCATCTCCTTTTTGAGCTCCCCCTCTCATTCTCACTCTTCTCCTTCTTCTTCTTCTAGCTCCTTCCATTTTTGTTGAAGACAGGTGAACTCACCTGCTGCCTTTTATAGCACACCTGAGTGCTGCGTTTTCAAATTAGCACATGTGTGCTTCCACACCTGGTGGATCTGATTATCCAGTTCGTTCATTTGTACGGTCATTGGCAATCCAGGGCTTTGTAATGACAAGGAAGTAACCTCACAATCCTTATCTGTGTCTAAGGTGTGAAAATGAGTGTAGAGTTTTACAAATCACTGTGTGTAATGTTTTGCAAAAAAGGGTGAAGCAGACATTGTGCGTAATGTTCTGCAAATCTGTGGAGGTGTTTTACTCATTGGAGTAGAATTTTGCAAATTGTGTGGACATTTTTATTTTAGTGTGTAAACAATCGTAAAAAACTGTAACGTTGGTGGACTTGAACTTGAAAAATGTGTGGACTGACGTCTTTCTGCTGTTGAAACAAAATTCCTTCTGATGTTCATTCACATTTATTTGATGCTGTAAGCCGCTTGAACTGAGGAGCTACAGCGATCTGTCACGACACATTACAGAGCCACAAAATGGTATTGAAAATTTGAAATTAGAGGCTTTGTTTTATATTAAAAGTTACCTGCTCTGTCTCATCTCTCGATGCATCATCAATGTCCTCTTTGCTCCTCAATATATTTTTCACTGCATAAGAACATGATGAGAGTGGCATGTATTGTCGGACGTAGCAACAGTAACCAAAGGGGGCAGGTTTTTGCAAACGGTCAATTGCATAATGAAGCACTTCCCCACATTACAATGCAATTCCAGCAGAAGACAGTTGCCTTGCAGTTGCTTAATAATGAGTTTTTATATTAAAGTCCAGTTCCAGTGCGCTTTCCAATCTATCGTCCCCTGGATATTGTCTGAAAAGGTAGCATATTTAATGTATTTTCATTTAAATTTGGTACAGTTTTTATCCAAGTGGTTTACCACATGCTAGCAACCACACATAGAAAAGTCGCATTTGGGGATAAAACAAAAATATGTGCTGATCATGTAAAAACAAGGAACGTTGCCTTGGGACAAGAAACATTTCTCTCTCTTTCTCTGAGAGAAACAAATTAGACCATGCAGTGCATTTTCATGTGAGCCAATTATCCAGTTTTTCTACAGTTTTACTGTCTCTTTTCTTTTCTGCCTGACAGAATGAAACAAATGCAGCAAAGAACTGCTGAGCTCAGACTGTCCCAAACTCTCTTAAGATGCGACTTGACAACATCAATGCTCATTTATCTATATTACTATAGGCAGCAGCCAAATAGCTACATTTGTCCTGTAGTCCTTGGACAGGTCACAAGAATAATGAAATCAGCAAACAAGCAGTCCATAAAAACACAAAAGCAGATGAACCCAGTTCCTCATAAACTCACTGCCCTCCATTGACTGCATTGAGACGCATATAAACATTCCCGCACGCAGCAGAAAACATACCCTGGACATACTGCAAACCAATGGGAAATAAAATCACATCATACATAAATAATAGCTAATTAGATCATTTCATGTTGATTGCATAACTTGAGGTTTATCACACCAGCAGCAGATCTGTGCTATCTATGTTGGGAAGTGGGCAGGGGAACACGCAAACATGTTTTCAGCCTAAGGATGTCTCTTGATCTCTTAATGAGACTGATTAACTCCCTAACACACTGCCACCCCTGATACGTTACATTTATCCTCTGCTTTCACACACAGGTTGTTTTAGGCTAGACTCATCATGAGGAAAATTATAATAATTTGGATATTTCACAATCGTGGCCTGATAAGATGTCCCCTCCTTCTCCCATAAGAACAGTGGACATTTACTACAAAATATGGATGAACTTATAGGTAACAATTTAAAATACGGGTGCACTAATATGCATTAAATCATGCTTAACCAATGCACAGATAATAATGCTCAACTTGTGGTAATTAACAGAGTGATTTACACTATTAGTTAATACGGTAACACAATAATACTAAATGATAGGGAATTAATCTATGATTAATTAAATTAACACATATATGACTTCTCTATTATATAATATATACCAAGTTCTGTCATGAAACTCTAGATGGCACAAGCTGATGGGTCCTTAACGCAACTTCCTGACAATCATACTGTTAACTACACAGCACAAGCTGACTGTTTCCTGTAGCAGAATGCAATGCTCTTTCCTAGAACATTAACATTGTCATATCCATTACCATGCTAAACTCTCCCGAGAGTTGTCGTGATTGAAATGACTATCGATTAATCAGACTTTTATTAGTTGCTGATGGGGTAATCATTGATAAATGGTTGAGTTCTTGTCATACATTACTTCTAATGTTATCTTTTCATTAATGTTAAATACTAAATTTATGCATTTTGACAATTAAATTCAATAATGAAAGATGATATAACAAAAAAAAAGTGAAAAACACAGTCAGGTTCATCTGAATTACACAATTTTGTGAATTACAGTATATAAATATAAATATAATTCAGTCATGAAACTCTTCCAAGCAGCTGACTGGTTCTTGTAAAGCTGGCTGCTTTGGCCAATCAATTTTGTTGTTTTATCTAGCTAAACTATTTATTTCCGTCCTGAACCTGTTCAACTCAATGCTGTGCACTATGGGATTTTTACAAGCCCCCAACTTCCCCAGCACCACCAGCCTAGATCTACTAAGGGGTTTTCCCTGCTTTCCTTATAGCAGCTCTATTCATTCAGCAGTAGCCTTTACTCATGTCAGCAGCAGAGTAGCAGATCTAGTCCGCCAAGACAAAGCCTATGTACATCCCATATAAATCTTGTAAGACTAAGGATATTTTTAAATATACCACCGATTGTGTTCGTCTGAATGAAGATGAGGTGAGTAATTCATGGGATAATATTCATTTTTGGGTGAACTATCTCTTTAATTATATTCCGAGAGTTGTCATGATTGCATTATATTTTTAATTAAAGATTTAAAAGCAATAAACTATCAATCCATCCAGATTTAAGGATTCCACTCAATTGGACTATGGGTTATGATGTATAATGTTTGAAATCTACAGAAAATGAAATCTAATTAATGGAACAATTAAATAATTACTCCATAAATTATACATTTAAAAATATAAAAACATTTGTCTCCATACAAAAAGTGACTGAGATCTAAAACACCACAACATTGAAAACATTGAGAAAAAAAAAGAAATCTGTCCAAATTAAAGCCAGTCATGCAGGTTTGGAACAAAATGAGGGACAGAACTTTCATTTGGGTGAATAATGCCTTTAAGACTAGACATATACAAAATCATGTCTATTTAAAATGTTTGTTTACAGAAATAAAACTAAGACTGTTAGTCTGTCTAGATACGAGACGGTCTAGGGCTTCTCAACTCTTGCCCTCGAGGTCCACTTTGAGTTTAGCTCCAACCCTGATCAAACTCACCTGAACAAGCTACACAAGGCCTTCAGGATTACCAGAAAGTTATAAGCAGTTGAGTTTGATCAATGTTGGAGCTAAACTCTGCAGCAAAGTGGACCTCGAGGGCCAGAGTTGAGAAGCCCTTGTTTATTGTATATGCTGGTCACCTGGGGACAAGTGACTTCTTCATGGAAATTTTTTCTTGCATCATTTTCTAAACTTTCCGTCTAGACATTTATATATTTATATATTATATATATTTGTTTGTTTGTTTTTACCTCTCAAAATGTTACATACATTGTATGTTTTCTCCTTGGTCCTTTTTAGACAGCTTTAGACAGACTTGAAACAGCCTTCTGCCTCGTCCCTAAACACAGCGGCCCACTCACTCTACGTGATGATTTGAACATCTGCACGCAATCCTCCCAGTAGTGCAGTTTACTTCAACATCGCCTTCAACATTCACTCAACAAAAGTCTGAGTTAAAGATCTGTCTGCCTCTCATGCATCATGTACCCTCGCTATATCTGGCCCATGGAGATTCTCTCCATTGCACGTGTTATATAAAAAGTAGGCCTCCCAAAGTTAATGCTTTAACTTATGACATTGATTAAAAAAGAATAATAATAATAATAATAATAACAAAACAGTTACACATTGAAGAGCAGTAGTATAAGTAAAATACTCTGACAAAACAATTCCATAACTGTATAATCATTTACCAATAAATAATGGATTAGCCTTTAAGATGGCTAATTTATATATAGATGGAATCCTAAAGGATCTCTTTAACAAAAGTAAAATCATTTGCAATCTTTAAATGGCAGAATTTCATTATCATCCAGACTCAATGTCTTGCAAAACACCCCGTTGATGGTGCGGTTAATGAGGAGACCACAGGAGAACAGCTGCAACATCAATAATTCATCTTCCTTACTCATTTTCTTTACTTAAAAGCAGTGCTAAAAAATGCACGTTTCAAAGTGCACAGATACATTTTAGTATATATGTACATTAACATGATATTGACAGAAGACTTTTACGTATCTACACATTTAGAATGTGCAAATCCTCAAATGGGTGGAAACTTCAAAGTTCAACAAATTTGTGAGGACACAATCCCCTAGCAAGACTCATGTGTCTGTAAAAAAAAAAAGAAAAAAAAACTGTTTCTGCAGTTTAATTTGATGTGATGTGTTTTCTTTTGCAATAGGCTTGTACAAAATATACTGGACCAATAAATGTTTTCACTCAAGCGAGAGCAATGGAACAAGTCTATCAACACCTTACTTTGTTTGGGCCCATGTTGTCTCTACTTTGGCCCCACCATTCTACTTCATCTTAGTCCGATTCTTCTCCCTACTCCCATTGCTTATCAGTTTGAAAAGACATTTATTTTGAATAAAAAATGAGAAAATATTGAAAAAGTGAAAATAGCTTTCCTAATGGCTATTTAATAGGCCTATAATTGAAATTGGATGTGATGTCCTGACGTTGATTAGATGGGCTGGCACAATTTGCTATGACACTCAAAACCATGGCTTGCTTCCGGGACCCTCAAGGACACTTTTACTGATCAGCAAAAGCAGCCCCGTTTGATTGGTCATGGCGGCGGTGTTGCAACAATCTATAGAGGTATTCTTAATGTTAGATAGGACAGAGGTCTAATACATTTGAAGCGCTTGTGCTAAATGTTACACTTTTAGAAGAGGAAAAAAAATCCCCATCTCTTGCTCTGGCTACCATGTATAGACCTCAAGGACCCTATGTTAATTTTTTCTCAGACCTATTAATCAACGTCGATAAAGTACTGATTGTCGGAGAATTTAACATTCATGTACATAATACAAATGATCCATTAGTAGTTGTATTTACAGACTTAATAAACTTCTTTGGGGTCAAGCTAAAACCAGACCCACTCATTGTATTAATCATACACTAGATTTAATTATATTGCATGGAACCAATGTTACTGATATATTCTACCTCAAAGTGATGATATCGCTGATCATCACCTTGTAACGTGCATATTGCGTACTGCTGATATTTGCCATATCGCTCCGAGTTATCGACCAGCTAGGAATATTTTCCCAACCACTAAAGTTAGACTCACAAATAATCTGCCTGATCTGTTTCAGCTGCTCAGTGTACCCAAACACACAGATGAACTTGATGAAATGATTAGCTGTATGGGCACTGTATCAGAAACTGTTGCACTCATCAGATTAAAAAAGGTTAGAGAGAAGAGTAATGTACCATGGTACAACAGTATTACTCACTCTCTCAAGAGAGAAAATTGTAACCTAGAGTGCAAATGGAAACAAACTCATTTAGAGGTTACATTGCACAGAAAGACAGTTTGTCCTGCTATAAAAAGGCTCTAAAAGCAGCTACGGCCAAGCATATCTGCAAACTCATAGAAAATAACCAAAACAATCCAACGTTTTTATTTAGTACAATGGATAGATTAACAAATAAACAGATGTCACCTGACCTGAATATTCCATCACAGTTTAGTAGTAATGACTTATAAACTTATTGCATCCAAAACAAAAGCATTCTTACTAGACCCAATACCCAGTAAATTACTGAAAGAGTTGTTACCTGTAGCAGAAAAGCCCATTCCCATATTATTACCTCTATTAACTATATCTCTGGGTCATATTCCAAGACAGTTCAAGCTGGCAGTTATCAAGCCTCTCATTAAGAAACCACAAGTAGATCCAAATGAACTGGCAAATTACAGATGCATTTCAAGTCTTTTATTTATGCCCAACACACTAAAAAAAGTTGTCTGCTCAAATGTGCCCCTTTCCTGCATTAAGGTGTTTTACATCATACCTATCAGACCGTTACCACTTTGTTTATTTAAACTGGGAATTATCCAAGTTAACATCAGTAAATTATGGAGTGCCACAAGGGTCTGTGTTAGGCCCCCTGCTATTTTCAATGCACATGCTGACCCTAGGTAATATTATTAGAAAACATGTAATTAGTTTCCATGGTTATGCAGATGATACTCAGTTATACATTTCATCACGACCAGATGAAATCTATAAATAATTTAAGTAGACAGATTGTGTTAAAGACATAGAATATTGGATGACAGTAATACATTCGGATGAGATTTAGGTATTATTTATTGGACCAAAAACCTGTACACTGAATCTCTTATTATACAATTTACATAGAAGGATGTACTGTTACTTCATCCTTTACAGTTAAAGACCTGGGTGTCATATTAGACAGCAACTTGTTTTTTGAATATCAAAATCAGCCTTTTTGTACCTCCGAAACATTGATAAATAAAGGAACATGTAATCTGTTTCTGGTGCAGAAAAGCTAGTTCATGCATTCATGACCTCTAGACTGGATTACTGTAATGCATTACTAGATGGTTGTCCTGCCTCAATAAATAAGCTACAGTTAGTCCAAAATGCAGCTGCTAGAGTTCTTACCGGGTCAAGAAAATATGATCATACAACACCAATTTTATCATCTCAATACTGGTTTCCTAGGTTCTGTATCAGACTCTGGAATAACCTTCCTGATAATGTTCGGGGCTCAGACACACTCTCCCAGTTTAAATCTATATTAAAGAGACATCGCTTTAGTAAATCATTCTCATAATACATCTTAATATTACTCACACAAAATACATACAACCTTTTACTCCAGTTGTATCAGATGAAATGCATATGATTATCTTCTGCTTGAAAGGTTACCATTTTCTTACGCTAATCATTTTCCATTTGCTTTTCTGTTTCTACTTCAGATGATAACAACTCTGAATCAAAATACACAAGTGAATTTTAAATGATAATGAAATGAATTTTACTGTAAATCACATTTAACACTATTTGTATATTACTATTAGTATAAATATAAAATATTTACAAGTGTAAATATCCTCTTCCTACTATAATCATTATTGGTGGTCACTGGGAATGTGTATATATTACAATTCCCCCACAATAACTGTCCTGTCCAGCATTTGTTGTTTTTACATTATGCTTCATGGATTAAAATAGTTTGACATCAACTTTTCCTGGTGTTTTCAGGTGGATGGTCATCATCAGAAAGTTTGCTGAATGAAATTGCAGACAGTAACTCTGGCAGAACATTGGTCAGACTGTGATTGTGCTGATTTTAGTTGTGTTTACTGACAGTTTGGTCTGAAAATAAACCCAGTGCCCTTATACGAGGACATTGTTTTTCCCTACACCCTGTCTGAGTATACTACTTATTTATTTATTTTTTACACTCATCAGGCTCTATTAGATACAAATAGCATGGAGAAATGTTCACTATTACATAGTATGGGTCTAGATTATGTGATACATTATGAGTAATATGCCCCTGGTTTCACAGACAGGGATCAAGATAAAAATGCATTTTTGAGCTGCTTTAACTGAAGCAACTTGTATCTTAAAATATATCAGTGCCATTGTTTTTTCTCAAGATGCACACCACTAATGTTTTTTTTCTAAAATATGTGTATAAAAGCTACTTAAATGTCCTAATTAATCTAAGCCCTGCTGTGAAACCAGGCCTATATCAATATATGAAATGTAAGTAAGGAGAAAAAAAAAAAACTGTAACACTTTAGAATACTGTTCCGTCATTAATGAGCAATGCAATATTAACATTTTAGTAACTACTGTTACCTAACAAGAAACTCTGATTATCTAATTAGTAAGTAATAGCACTGAGTTGAATGAGGTAATTGGTAGCACTTTTTATTTTACAGTCCTGTTCCCCGTATACATACTGTGTACTTATTATAGTAAATTCAATAACAATGTAATAACTATGTAGTAACTCTAACCCTAACCCTAACCAATGTAGTTACCTTATTTTACCCAGTAATTTCTTACGTAAGTACGCTGTACATGTAAATTAAAGTGCAACCAGGTAGTTCACTATCAGATAACTAAGATCAGATCACTAATTGATAACTTTTTTCATATCTTCTCTCCTATTTTTTCAAATCTTCTGGAGGACTACTATATACAGGTTCATAATTAATGTGAATAATGCATAATTAAATCTAAAGTAAAGATCAAGGTAACCTACTAGTAATGACTCAAGTATTACCAAATTCTTCTGAGGGAATTACTAATTATTTGGAACAGTGTTCAAAAAGTATAAGTCATTGTAAGATTTTGAGGATTATAATGCAATACAATGATGATTGAGAGATAAACGTTCATCAAAGCCTTATGTATCATATTTGATACTCACATTTTAACATTATTTTTCCAAAAAAGTGATGTATGTATAATCAAGTAAACCTAAGTTGCTTCAGTCCAGGAAGTGTTCATCTTGACAACTAAAAATATAAATGTTACTCTTAAGTTTGGTTTATAAAAAAAGAAAATTCACCACAGCACCACAAACTAATGATTATGATGAGGCCTTTTACTTGCTAAAAAAGTATAAACTACGACAATCAATTGATAGAAGGCATGTACTGTAGTTGATCATCTACAACAGTTTTTAAAATTTTTTTTAGCAAAGTTGATAAATTAAAGGCCTTAGAAATTTGCGTTTCAAATATGGTACAGTAGGTTTTATATACCCCTAATAAAAATATTTAAAAAATCATGTGCATTAGAGTGGCAGTGGGTGGTCACTCCCACCATATCTGATGACCTTGGCACAATCCAATCCAATCCTTCACCTTCTCTGACATCAGCTCACCCAAGACCTCAGTAAATCATTCACAGACAACCCTAAACTCCACTGCGACCATCCCTAATGAGCGAGTACCGAAACTATGACCATCCATCCTGCAACGGCCTGCCAACCAAAAACCATCACATCATCTGTCCTCCAGCAGAATTCCCTTGGCCTCCTCTAATACCTGTTCTTCTATCATCCATTCCTCACTTATCAGTGCCTCAATTTAAAAAACAGCTAATATAATCCCACTGCTGCAGCAAAGAAAAATACATGATAGACTAATAACCAACCCATGGACCAAAAATGACTTAATTTAAGTAGCACTTACCAATGGATGTTACATTTTCATGAGATCCACTTAGCCCATGAAAGCACACAAGCATCCTGCTAATTATCCCCATTTCACATCTGGATGTGGCGATGACTGCTCTGTAGATTGCAGGCTGGACTCTGGCCACATTGGCAGCTCTGATAGAGGGCAGATGATATAGTGCTGAGAGTGAGCACTGAGCATGCCAGGTTCACTTGTAAAGCATGACCCACTGGTGAGGTGAAGTGAGTGCAGTGCCCACAGGAACAAACTGATTTCTTGTTTACTTGTGTTCATCACGTCACATTTGAAAATGGGATTTTTGCAGTTGATTGCACTGATAAAAGCTCAGACAATAAACAATTTCAGGGGTGTCGATAGACATTTAATACTGGGGCACGGGCCCCAGTGAAATACTGCTGTGGCCCCGTAAAATATTACTGATAAATCCTTGTCTGACAATGGAGATTACCACATACTGACCCAAGAATAATTTCCCATGTCATGAGTGTTTTCTATCAGCTGTTTTGAATCTGAACGGGGGATGAGAGATTAATGAATTATTCCCTCTTTTGATATAATCTTTTTGCAAAAAGGGCAGAAATTGTTCACAATACAGTTTGATTCATTCGGAGAGATTGCTCGTGCACTAAATTGTTTTACAGTAGTTTCTCACAGTGAAATAGCAAAGGGATTTAAAAGACAAAACAAATTACTAATATACTACATTAAATTGGAGGAAACTAAACTAGCAAATTTATCTTAACGTTTGTCAAAAATAAAGCTTTTTGCATATGCAGCTGTACTAAAGGCAGAGACCATTTAAATTCATAAAAAATAGTGTCAAAATATGGGGAGACTATATTTAATGAGGGCATGTTCCCCAAGTACTGATGAAAGGCTAAAAACACCAAAAAAACAGTTAATATTGAGTAATTTACAATTAAGATATTGACAGTGTTGACAGTTACTTTGTCTAGTTTGCTCCACCATTGAAAATAGCTCCAAAACAAATCCAAATCTGTCATCTCCAATCGACAAAAAGTGGCCGTTGCTGAATTTTTTAACTAATCAGTTCAGTTGAGTGAATGATTCAATGATTTTCTCACACATGCACTTGTTTCTTTACTGAATTAATCAGTGTTGCTGAATGAATCAGGTTAATGAAAGATTCAGTGACTCACTGATAACATGACAATGGCTGAATTCATTTCTATCATAAAGTTAATGGGGTAACATTAAGAGTACAAATCGGTTGAATGAATGATTCGATGACTCACTCGTCAAAACAGTCACTTGTCGCCACCTACTGGCGTAATGAGGTGACCTGCAAAAAGAGTCTGAAATATCCTCAGTAACGATGCTCTAAATATCTGGAACCACCATTAGTCAACAGTTCAAAAGAATACGTTATTCTGATTGGCCAGTTTGAAATATTTTGTATAACGACTCCTGAATTGTCCATTGACCATTTTCCCAGGCAAATTATTTACTACATACTGTTGCTGTATAGTATCTAACACTCTAACACACTGCAGTCGTTTTCTTCAATAACATTGTTCAAAAACAATTTAATAATTTCAACTTAAGTAAATATGTCATGTCTATTTATTTAGTAAATAACCATTTAATAAGTGGGATAATGTACAGCCAGCCAGCCAGCCAGCCAGAAATGTTGTGTACCTATTAGGGATTATTGTGGTATAATTGCCAGCTAACTGTACAATATCCTATACAAATATAAGAAAAATGCAGATGAATATACATGAATACATAAGATGTCTAATCATGAGATTTGTGTGGCAGAGAAAGACAAGTAGCTTGGAAAACACACAGCTTGTAAAAGTTCAGCTCATAAACATCTTACATTTAGATGATTGAAGTTTCTGAAGATAATCTATCTCTCTTGCCCAACCCACAATGGCCAAAGAAAAATAGGCAATTTCCTGCTGCAAGGCGATGAATAGGAGAAGAGAGATTATAAAATAATTGTCAAAAATACTAAAGCAATCCATGTGCGATTTGCCCCCATTGCAGTGGTGGATTGGGTCCGATTCAGAAGCAACTAATCCTGGAGTGTCCAGAGAAAAATCCACTGACCTACTAGAGACAATAAAGAAATGGTGTCACAATTTTTCAATGGCAGGCCTACAAAAAAACTAATATGACAGGCTTGTTTGAGAGTGTCTGAAAACACTGTCTGTTCTGTGGAGATTTGGCTCTCCCATTCTCATGATCATTACTTTAATTGGATTGATAAACAACACAAGAGAGTAGATACATTTTCTTGTCTAAAGGTGAAAACCCTTATTGTTCTTGCAGGGCATAATACAAGCTTTTGTCTTCATCTTGAATTGGTCCAATTCCTAAGGGAGTCAACAAAAGCTTTTGACAAAAGAAAAATAAATAATATGTAACAGATTGGATTGGTGCTGTCCTGCTTGTAATTTAGACATTTTGCCAGTGGGATTTGGTTTAGTCATGAAGGAGATATTCTTTTGAGGTCTGCATTTTCCTCATTTGTTTTTTTACACCATTTATCCACTCTTAAATATTCAGTCCAAATGAATGGATTTGCCCTCATTCACTACTTGTCATCTTGTGGATAATGGACAAAATCCTATTGCTTCAAGTGCTATATGAATAAAAAAGTAGCTAGATAAATTAAACCTACTCTACATAAAACGAGGCTAAGCTAAGCTTAAAGTCACTAAGGTAAAACTTTATTTCAATCCTAGTAACACTTTATTTCAATGTCCACTTTGTGTACTGCAAGTATCTTTGCAACTTCATGTCAACGACAAGTCATTAGAGTATTAGTATACTATCTGCTAACACTTTATTTTGATGGTCCCACAAAAGACATGGCAGCCATGCCCTGGGTCCGTCGATTCACAAGGTAGTCAAAGAAAAACTGCATAAACAGAACAGACAGGAACACATGCAAGCTACAGTGACAATGGAGGCCTATATAGATGAGAGATTGTGTGAAGAGGTTAGAAAGTACCCTTATTTGTGCAACTCTCGCATGAAAGAATACAAAGATGTTTGCCTGGGTTGTAACTCGTGGCGAGAGATTGCTCAAAACTGCAAATTTCAAATTATAGTTTTACGTTAACCCTCTGAGGTCGGCCGTCACGCCGGCGTGATTTACTCACTTTTTTCTTGTCAGTGTGAAAGAGACTCAAAATGCTCCGTCAATTTTGAACATACAATCAAGAGATATATACCGTTGCAATCTGTGAAATGTCTACTTTGACTTGTGCACACTCATAGTAAAAACAAAATGTTGTGCTTTTTGCAAAATAAGCAAAACTAACATGATGCGTGAGCTGCGATCTCTCTCCGAATGAAATCCATTCTGATAGTCATAAGAAAATGAACGGTAACTTCGTGAATACTATTCACACAAATATGAAACGCATGTCTAAATAAACGTTGAAATGTCAGGTTTTAAATCATGTAAGTCAAATCTAAAACAAATATTCTCTGTTTATGTAATCTGTTTGAAAACGGAGAGAAATCAGTCGTTCGCGAGCCAGCTCATTATCTGTAATGTGACCACGCCCACGGAGAGCGCGCGCTATTCAAACACAAATTCTGAGGCGATTACTGTAACAGAGTTAACGCCCACATATGCATCTCACACGCCCCCCGGTCAATGCCATAAAAAACATGAAGTTTCTTCATAAGATTCACTGAACGTTCATCGCGTTTTGAGGATGGCACGCTACTCTGGTAATGAAGCCCTTCAGATGATTCTGGACAGCGAGGAAGAATTCACCTTTTCCTCAGAGGACGATTGTAAAGAGTAAAGAAGTAAAGTAAAGACTTGTTAGGAAAGATTTTTATTCTGAATAAATGCTGTTCTTTTTAACTTATTATTGATCAATAAATCTTGCAAAAAAGTACCACAACTGTTTCCAACATTGATAATAAAGCAGCACATTAGAACGATTTCTGAAGGATCATGTGACACATAAAGTAAATACAATAAAACAGATTAAATTCTGTGAATCTCCTAACATCCTTAGTTCAAGATGCTTCACAGCTTTGGCCTTTGGATGGGCCGTTAGCCACTGGGGGAGTGTCTTTTGTCTCCCCTGGTGTGAATTGCTAATGTATTCATGGCCATCACCACTCCCATGCATACAGCAGTGGTGACACAAAAACTGATTTACAAAATTTAAATCATTATATTGTTGTTTGTGTTGAAGCATTCAGAATGATTTCCACATCATTGTGTAGTAAAAATTCTAGCCTACAAGCTTGATAACTCAAAAGTCTTGTGAACAACTATTCAGTATGTGTTTTATGGCCTTATTGCAAGGGCATTTTTTTTGCCAAAACTTACTAACCACGCATAATCTTTATTTTTAAAATAATGCAAACATGTACATCTATTTTGCTCACATAATATTGTAGCAGAGTTTGTGCTGAATACAGCAAAATTACATGTTGGCCAATAGTATGTTATTAGTAGCTGAAATAAGCACAAATGTCAGAGCATGTAAAACTACTCCAGGACCCCAAATCAGCCTCAGACCCCAGAGGGTTAAATTGCATTTTAAATTCTTATGTTTCAATAATCTTTTGTCATGCTTTAAATAAATACACATTTTGATGTGTTGACAAACATACCAAAGCACATGAAAAACATTTGATTATAATCTTAACTGTAGTATTTATCACTCTGTGTTATATTGCAGCCATTTGCTAAAATCATTTAAGTTATTTTTTTTCTCATTAATGTACACACAGCACCCCATATTGACAAAAAAACACAGAATTCTTGACATTTTTGCAGATTTATTAAAGAAAAACTGAAATATCACATGGTCCTAAGTATTCAGACCGTTTGCTCAGTATTTAGTATCGGGCAAATGTTCACTGTTGGCCAGAGGAGAACTGGCCCCCCGACTAAGGGACACTTGCTTGATATTCAGCAGTGTTTTTGATATGCCTGCATTGGCGCCTTTGTATGTGAACTGAGCTGAGCCAGTTTCTCCAGTGCTGATATACATAAATTTACTTGACTAATAACTATTGATCTTTGCAACAGAATGAATCAATAATATATAGAATATATTATTATATAATATATTATATATTACCCACTGTGTGTGTGTGTATATATACACACACACACACACACACACACACACACACACACACAAACACACACACACACACACACACCCAACTGTACTAAACTGCAACTTGATCATTACAAAAACAATGACAAATATATATACACAAGACATGACAATTCGTTCAATAGAAATTACATTAAAGTATATTTTGGTTGCTTTTCAATACAGTTGGCAGCGATATTTTATAGAATAGAATAATTATGAAATGACATGGACTAAAGATGTACTTAAGTGAGTCAAAAAACACTTCAAAATCCAGCTAATTGCATTTAATATAAATTTACACTAGAATAACTTTTCATTTAATTAGTTTGCTTTAAGTAGGCCTATATCAAGTATGCTAAAGAGTACTTCTATTTTTCACAAGAGATTTAATTTCTCTAAATGCCTTTTTATCAAAAACCAAGGTCTCTGTGCTGTTTGAGTGATTTATGCTGAAACCGTATGAAAACATATTCAAACAAATTATTTTTTTTTAAGGAGCAAAAACATGATGTATTTAGAAATAAATTCCCCTCTCACTTTGCAGTATGGCTAATATTAATTTTATTTAAAAAATATTTTGCTTAGTCTTTGTTCCATGTGTTAGACTGTAAATCACATTTTTGCTGTGGTTCGTGCATTTACATAAGTGTTAGGCCAACACGGTTTATAGTGCTAATAATGACTGATTTTTAAGGAAATTTTGTATTTTCATACAAACAAAAAGCAAATTGGCACTGTGTTTTATTCCTAACATTCATCATGCATTACATTTAGCAATCACCTCTTTCCCACTAGCAATGAGTGATTGTTTTTGCTAGTGTTCAGTGTCATAGAATCTCAATTTAACAAAAACCCAGTGGCATTGTAATAGCAACACATCATTATTATTTTGACTATTATTCCTTGCTCTCCTCTGTAAGGAAGTGAATGTGTTGATATTCAGGTAAGGTGATAATGGTCTGATAATTAGCCCCACCCTATTATGACCAGCAGACCATTAGCAGTGACAAACATTAAACACCTTTCCAAGAAGGTTTCATAGCTCATACCCCTCTCTCGCTTCAACTTGCTGCTAATGGAGCTGGCATATGCAGGGAGCCATTACTTTAATTTATTTTAATGCAGGCTGGGGAAAAAAAGCCTGACCATTTTTGAGAGCTATCCTTCTTGCCCAAGAGCTCCCTAGATTCCCAGTAATGCATTTACATATTTATTAAAATTACTTCTAAGCAAGCAATTTATTTAGATAATGTTAAAATGCATGTTATACCCAAAGAGGAATGGTGTGATTATACTAGTCATCTACTTTCCTTGGAGAAAGAAAAACATATGACATTCCACAGTCCACATCCATTGATTGTGCCGCTCCTGAAGCGAACAAAAAAATATGTTGATCACGCCGAGAAGTCTGTCTCCATCAAAAGCAGTGGTGAATGGCTAAAAATCCTCTTCTGCACTCCAACCCCAATCTCTGCATCTAAAATAGATGCTCGTCCATTGAAGTCACAAGAGGAAATAGCAAGTTTAAAATTTTTGGAGGCGTAGTTATCTCTGTCACAAAGGAGGGATAAGACTTCAGCACAGTCAACACATATTCATTTGTTGTATTTCACAAAGCAATTGGCACTGCTACAAAAGCATGGAACTAACACTTGGATTCAGGTGTACAATACAAAAAAAAAAAAAAGTTTTCCAAGAGGAAACCCATTTCAACTTCCAAAATGTCACACTTTCACATATTTGAACTTGGCTTGTGAAGACACTTTGCATAACATGTTCTGTGACATTGTGTATGGACTTCTTTTGTCGAAAAGAAGAAGAGGGATAATTGTAAAGCTCAATGAATAAAGTATTAGTATTAACATAATGGACGAAATACTCAACATGGCCAAATTAAGTATGTGTAAGAGCGATTCAACCATTTTCATCATAATATATAAGACAGTTTCATTGACGATCTGCAGACTTCTAAAGTTTTTTTTTTTTTGTGGGGTGGGATCTGCACTAGCAATCATTTTTTTATTATTATTATAGTTTTACGGAAAATTGACAGTAAACAGTAATTTAATTGTAGTTTAAAATAAATAAAATAAATGCTGTTCTTTTGAACTTTCTATTCATAAAAACAATCATGAAAAGAATGTATAAAGAATGTTCCACAAAAAAAAGTAAAGCAGCAAATAAGCATATTAGAATGATTTCAGCAGAAATGAGGGTTCACATTTTAAACTATTTTATTATTGTTCTTTCCATTCTGGGGATTTAAAGGTTTTTAAAATATGGATTTTCATTATATTTTAACCTGCATGTTTTGGTTGGACGTTTATTCACAATTAAAGAATGTGTCTAGTGTTTCAGATTCTGTTTTCTGTATTGACTAACATGTTAATTTATGCACATAAAAATAGAGCTAAACACATTTCGGAGCATTTTCGAAGATTCTGTATTGGAAGTTTTAGGCCCAACTCCTTTATATATATATATATATATTTTTTTTTAATGCATACAATTATTCTGGCTTTTTCCTTTCATGTATGGTGTTTTTTTGTTTGCTTTTTTGTTTTGTCTTTTTTGGAGCTTGACACCTCATGGGCACAATAAAGCCCTGAAACACTTCTCCAAAGTTTGAATATCTTCCCCCGCAAAAAATGTAATACTTGTTATTAAGTCGCTGTCACTCTGTCAAGCTGTGCAAGAGTTTGACACTGTACACTGCTTTATTCCCTGCTGCAGATGTACATGCCTGCTAATCTAATAGTTCTGACTGGTCTGTGTCTGTGATAAACAGAGAGAAAGGAGAGAGAGTCCCTGCTGTTTCACTGATGGCATCCCCTGATCTCCCACCCAGGCAGTACGGATGTAATATCCCCTCCTTGCAGGCAATAATACTCAGATCACAGTGCTGCTATATGGAGATGGTGCACGATATATAGAGCGCAGACCCCCTCGGTTCCTGCCCGCAGACACAGGGAGCAAAATCAACAGCATGGAAAGCAGATAAGAAAAGAGAGACATGCCCTCTAACACTGCTGTGAATTTAATACAACATAAGATTCTGATAAAAGGCTATTGACGTGGGTTAAACTTCAACGCAAAGGGATGCATTCGTAAACTGTTTCCATTAAATAGAAAGTTCCTGGCTTTTAGTTCAGGTGTAATATCTTTGAGGCTACATGATAGCATAGTCCTAAATGGTGACTAACCAGATATGCATGCTATTAATGGCTTACGCTAATAATAATAATAATCATTACATTTATATAGCGTTTTTATCTGTACTTAAGGGGGAATCTCCTCAACCACCACCAATGTGCAGCAAACAGGGCCTAAAAATAACACTCGCCAGGAGCCAAATGAGAGTAAAAATCGGTGATGGCTAGTATATAAAACTGTCAGTCGCCAAATGGCAAGTAACAATTTTATGAATTGTAACAATGCAATGTTATGAGAACATGAATGGGAACAAACGTGAACAACGCCCTGTACACAGTGTAAACCCTAAAGCTCAAAAGAATTAACTGGTTTGAGCTGGGTACTGTAATGAATGGACGGTCAACGGAATGGGATCCAATCGCAGGCTTTTATTAGTAAACAGAATGGTCATAACAGGCAGGGTCAAACACCAGCAAACAGGTATGGAGGAGGATAGGCAGAATCGTAGTCGGTATGCAGGCAATGATGTAGAGGTAGGCAGCAAGTTATCACAGTCCAGTAAAACATAGCAATAGTCAAAAGGCAGGCAGAGAAACAATCACAAAGGGCAAAAACAGACAGAATCAAGACTGTATAAATGCTTGGATATGTAATCACTGGGAATAACAAGACCTCGCAAAGTATGTGTGGTTGAATGTCTCTTAAATGTCTGGGTAATGGACTGCAGCTGGTTGCGGTGATCAGTGATTGGGAACAGGACTTCTGGGAAGTGTAGTGTCTGTGTGTGAGTAAGAGTGGTGACTTGTGGGAAATGAAGTCTGGGAGTACATTTACATTTAGATTTACATTTAGTCATTTAGCAGACGCTTTTATCCAAAGCGACTTACAAGTGAGGAATACAAACAAGCGATTCTTCATGAATTGGCAAATAGGCACAGGAAGTGCTCACAATACAAGTTTCAGACATTGCTCAGTACCATAAGCTAGAGTAGGAAGGGAAAAAGGGAAGGGAAAAGGTTTTTTTTTTTTATGAGGGGATCAAGTGTTCACTGAAGAGATGAGTTTTCAGCTGTCTTTTGAATATTGCCAGGGATTTTGCGTTCCTGATGAAAGTAGGGAGATCATTCCACCAGCAGGGAGCAGTGAAGGAGAATGTTCTGGAGAGTGATTTTGTGCCTCTCTGTGACGGTACCACAAGCCTTCGTTCCTTTAGTGATCGCAGGCTTCTGGTGGGGACGTAGAGTTGTAGCAGTGTGTGGAGGTAGGAAGGTGCAGAGCCTGTGGTGGATCTGTAAGTAAGCATCAGCGCCTTGAACTTGATGCGAGCAGTATGGGGTAGCCAAGCCACTAAAGTGATAAGAGTAAAGTGATTAGCAGTTCAGGGTGGAGTGCCCTCTAGTGGCTGTCACGGGCACTCCAGCTGATTACCCTGACAGGTACACTTAAATTAGTTCAGTCAAGATTAGGTTAAGTAGGAGATTTAGTAGTGTTTAATGTTTAGCTATGCTAATTTAGAAGGGTGTCTGTTATGTTGGGTTATTGGGGGGTTAACATCGTGGTGATGAGTGGAGCATAAGCTTGAGAACCGTTATATATTTATATTACCCATACTATGATAATGCTACCAAACCATCGTGTTACCCATTAGCAATTTACTGAAGTAGCTAATTAAAGCTAGCCAAGCTTCCACTACTAAAATTATTTAAGTTAAGACTATATGATAATTTTAAGTTAAATGGATCAGTTACTTTACTCAAATATTTCAAGTTAAGATCAATTACAATATATCAGTACAAAATAAAAGTTCTGCTTACTTAAACTTAGATTTTCCTACTTAAACACAATTTGTTATGTCTTCAGTTGAGAAAGAAAATGCATGATCTGTGTGTGCATTCACTATTAAAGTGACAACATCCTGATAATTCTGCTGCAATCTACATTTTTAATGTTAACCAAACAACAAAGGCAAAATTGCATACAATAAGCTAGAGATGCATTAATGGATCAAAAATGAGTTTTTGTTTTTGCTTCGTAAGAGTTTCTGCGTCGCATAAGTTCTCTTCAATATCTGTCTATTTCAAAAGATATCAAGGATGTAACGGCATATTCATATATGTATTCGATGCAGGGAACAAAATACGATTGGCTGTGCATTTATTTGTGCATTAAATTACAGTAAATACCATGTGTATATTGTGCTGCATGTAATGGTAATTTGCAGTGTCCATTTGTGGGAAGAGTCCATTGCTTTAAATGAGAGCGAAATAAAACTGTCTGAGGGGCCATTCACATATCGTGTCTTTTGTGCGTGCATGTCATTATTTCCGATGTAAAACGTCAAAATGGAAGCGACGTGGTCGCGACGCGCATGTGGTGCGGTGCACTCGTTTTTTTTTCCAGTGCCGCGGCGAGATGACAACATCTCAACTTTTCAGAATGCTCAAGCGCACCACAGGTCATGTGACAAGAACCACCCAATCAGCTTCTTTCACCCTTTCTCTTATCCAGACAAATGCAGAGCCGTTGTGCAGGAGAGATGGTTTCACAGCAGAAGTTCCATTTGGTGATGCTTGGGCCAATTTTTCTGAAAAGATTATCAACCTGGTCCTTGTCAACTCTGAAACTCTGAAACTCTGCTTTGAATCTCTCATTGTCCAGACGAAGCTCTTGAATAAGTTTTTGAAATTCTCCAAGGTTTTTATGTATTTGAAGGATGGGGTGCACTCAAACACTGCAGGAGTTGTTTTTTTTTTTTCTTCTCCATAAATTACTTTTGTACTAGAGCTACTACTAGGACTTTTTGGTGATGGAAATCCATTGAAACTCCACTGTAGTAGTGGAGAGCGCTGTTCATGGTTGCATAGCAATGACAGACGCCATAGGAGCACAAGCTCCAGAGCACTTGCAAAAAGCGCTTGCAAATGAAGGAGGAAGCGGTGCGGCCACACTTTCCACGTGTTTTTAGGCGCGATATGTGAATGGCCCCTAAATCTGAAGCCGTTTCTGTGTTGTCAGTCTCCCCTCATCCCCCCTCCTCTCCCCATCTTAACCATGCCCACTTCTTTAGCATGTTTCAAAACTATGGGGAGAACTGACCGCTGCTGAAATGGGGAGTTTCATAACCCTTTAATGAAGTTTATTTAACGAAGTTTGGGAGGAAAATGTTCAGGTAATCCAACCAATCAGCGAAAGAGGAACCCAGTGTGTATAGCTGTCCCTCACCTTTGTCCTGACAGTTTCACAGCATCCCTCCACAACCCCATCGCCTCACCCCCGGACAGCACATCAACTGAATTTGTGAAACATAGAGTTTAAGAACAAATGGTGCCGAATTAGTTTCCAACTAGCGAGTAGTCACTAAGTCTTTAGTGTGGACTTTTCATTCCACTTTAAGTAAGAACGTATGGCTGGTGCAATACAAAATAGGGCTTAAAACAAAAGTCCAGACTGCAGGACTGGAAGGGAAAAACTAAAACAGAAATAAAACTAGCAAAACAAAACCAGGAGGAAAAACAGACAGATATAAACCAAACAACTAAACAGAGCAAGTTACAGCATAGGACAGGCCACACAAGAGAAATATATAGGGTAGGAAATGAGGAGGTAATGATGTAGAGCAGGTGGGGCAAATGAACTTATAATGAGATAACAAGGGGGCATTTGCAAAAAATTAGATGGGGGACCACATGGCACATAGAAAAACAAACATAACAGAAGCCATGTGTTCACACCGAACACAATGAAAGCAGTGCTGCCAATTTAGCGATTTTGTCGCTAGATTTAGCGACTTCACCACCCCTTATCAGACTTTTTTCAAAAGCCCAGCATCTTCTTGGACAAACCATATCTAGATTCCATGCTCTATTTTTATATTAATATAGATCAGTGGACTTGCCAGAATCTAGCGACATTTAACAACCACTTTTAGCGACTTTCAACTGAAAGCAATTGGCAACACTGAATGAAAGGCAGAGGAGCACATAGCAAACAAACACCAATGAAGTCCATGTAATCTGACCGAAAACAAACCACAAGACAAAAGTGTCAGGATCCTGATACTGAACCCAAACTAGGCTGAAACCATTCCCCAAACACACAGAGGAGCACACAGCCCAGAGAACAATCCTCGAAATCATGCCCTCACATGTGGACAAGACAATACAATGAATGGGAGATCTTGAGATCTTGTCACCAAACTAAGAATAAGAATGACCAAAGCTACAGGATCCTGACACACACAGGTTTGGATCAACAAGAGGTTGAGTAAATGATGGACTCCCCTCGGAGATATCCTGTTATGCCTGCAA
Organism: Zacco platypus; assembly: GCA_038088235.1. Lineage (NCBI taxonomy): Eukaryota > Metazoa > Chordata > Actinopteri > Cypriniformes > Xenocyprididae > Zacco > Zacco platypus. The sequence continues at coordinate 7,075,514 of CM076082.1, forward strand.
CAGACAGTGCGATTTCGGCAATCCTGTAAAATTATTACAAATCACACTATACGACATGGATCTAATAAACTTAGGGACGACATGTATATAGACTGACACCTATTGAACCAAGTTAACATAGAAGAATAAAACATCATTAGCATGTGCTAGTGGTAAACTAATAGAGCAAGAAGATTTACACTTTGGCAATTGTGGTTTTTATGTGAGCTAAAAAAAAAAAAAAAGAGGAGAATATGGATGAGGTCATTGCTAAGAAAAAGAGGACAACTTGGCATGCCAATTTTGCAAATGGAGCTTGAGATAACTATAGTTTTATGTTTTGGCGCCATGTCATATTGATCAATACGCCATTTTATGTTGCATTTTTATAGGCTTGTCAGTAGATGTAGGCCATAGCAGCAAACACACTGTGAGATGATGAATTTCCATGACAACCATGGACCATGACAACGGCCATCTTTGAATCTTTTTCACTGTACGATGTGTAGGACCACCATTTAGGAACCACGACCACAGAAATCGCAATCATTGGTCATCTTTCATCTAGGATGAAAAAGGTACAGTGTAGCGGGCATTAAAGGACAGTCTTCAATAAACTTGCAGTAACTTCTCATTTGTTCAGAGTCAGTGTCTGTTGATATCGATATTGGCCAGAACAAGATGTATGCTTCTGAACAACAATATGGGGGGAGTGAATACACCTCAGGTGAAAACATCAAAGCACTTATCACGCTGTGTGCACATATAGTGTGAAGGCGTGTTTGATGATTTTATTTCTTCTTTGTTTTCCCTTGTGACGCTCAGCTCTGAGAAAAGAAAGATAACATTTCAAAGGACATCTTACTAAAGAACGAATTAAGCATCGGATTTAACACATTCTCAAACGCAATCAATTACAGAAAAAATGAAAACAAGTAATTATATATATTTTTTTCCAATAATTAATTGTTGCAACTATCTATGAAAAACTCTCGTTCTATAATTAACAATGCATGCAGTGGTTGGCAAGCAACAGTACAGTACGGAGAATCCAATTGTATCGTCTGGACACAGATCTCGGGGACAACAGATGATATATCAAATGCCATTTTGGTTTTTCATTGTCGGGAAGAACACAATAGTGCATAATTACCCAAATTTGAAAAAAATAAATGATAGTGATGGCAGAAATGTAGTCACCAGCTTGGCAGCTGTAACTGAGAAAATAAGCAAATATGATTATATTATTATGTTCCACAGACTATAAGTTTTCAATATCAAGGAACAAAGAATAAAATAGAGACCAATTATAGGCCCACTGTTTTTCAAAAATGTGTGCATGGATATAATAGCATAATTGCCCATATGTGGAAATGTTATCTCAGAAATCTGCTCTGGTTGTCTGAAAATGTCTGATACTAGCTGAACCAAGCTTAGCTGAACTAGGTTGTTTTTTTTCACATACACTATCTTTCAATAGTTTGCGGTCGGTAAGAATTTTCCCAGATTCTTTGGTGAACAGAAAGTTCAAAGAAACAGCATTTATTTTTGGATATAACTTTTTTCAACAATGTCTTTTTTGTCATATAATAAAGGAATACAAATAATATATTATATTATATTATACACTCCCCGGCCTAAAATAATAATAATAATAATAATAATAACCCGTACCCATTCACTGATTATCGCACCGGCTGCACCTCATTCACCAGCCACTGATTACACCCACACCTGAAGCACATCATTCACCCCTTAAAAGCACCACTCTCACACCACATGTCGTGAAGTCTTGATCAGTTTTCCACTGTCATTTCCAAGCGTTTTTCCTGTGTCTTGTTTTCCTGATCCTGTTTCCTGCCTGTCTGTCCCGGGTTTCGAATGTTTGCTGTCTTTTGACCCCCTTTTGACCCCCTGCTTTGGATTATCTGACCACTGCTCTCTTGCTGCCTGCCTTGTTTGCCTTGACACGTTTACGACTCTGCCTTCTCTCTGACATACCTGTTTGCCGTTTTCTGACCATTGCCTGTCTGACTACCTCTGCTATTAAAGCCTACTTTTGGATCTCATCCGTTGACTCGCTCCTTCATTACAAATTCTTACCTGTTTGGATTTAAATAAGCAAATACTTAAGAGTCTATAAAATGGTTGGGAGGGAGAATGAAGAATCATTTCACACATTCACACATGAATTGGCATCTCCAATGTCCAGACCTCAAATTCATTCTTCGTACTTGGGATGTGGTGGAGCAGACTTTACAGAGCGCTTGCCAATACAAGATCTTGACCAAAAAAATTATGCACCTCTCGATGGAAATAAATGTTGTGATGTGAAAATGATTCTTCATGCTCCATCCAAACCATTCTTTCACAATTTGAGCTTGATGAATCTTGACGCTGTCATCCTGGAAAATGGCCATGATGTGTGTTCCTACATGGTTGTTTAAGAAATGAAAAGCTACACACTAGGGTTAAAAGAATTGTTGCCAAACATATATAACATGCTAGAAACATATAATATAATAATTATATTAATTACATTACATAAATATACACCAGGTAGAATGTAGAATTTGCACCAGCCAAAAAAATATTAAAAGCCCCTAAATGTGCAGTGGTCACCATGAGAAACCACAACCACTCGACCCCCTAATCTGCTTACCCTGCAAACTCAACATGGATTACAATTTGATGGATTATCCATTCAGGCCAATGAAACTGAATGTTTGGAAGACATCTCTGTTTGTGCCTGCAAGGGTTAAACTGCAAGTGCAGTGGCAGTTTCAATGGCATGTCATGTGATTCTGACATACGTCAAGTGAAGCTTAGTCACTGAAGCCTACCAACGCTTTAATTACACTGTCACCGATTCTGGAGGATATTTCCACACACATAGTTCCAAACATGTCTAATTATACATGACGCATAATATGGCAACACAAACACTTGCAGGGGACAGGAACCGCAAGGCAAATCGCAGGAAGCTTGTTTAGAGTTCACAGATCAAGACAGCAGTGGTATTCTGGCTTTCTTACAGATGACTTCTCATGTAAACAGCTAAACGAAATACAGATGCCTCATAGTCATAACTGGCCATACATTTAAAACAGTAATTCATTAGTGTTTAACAACACACAGCAGACCTTTTCCTTCTCTAATCACTTTCACACGTGACTCATCTGCCTTAATATAGATTTTGGGGTAGCCGTGGCCTAATGGTGAGAGAGTTGGGCTTGTAACCTGAAGGTTGCTGGTTCGATTCCCACGCCGGCAGGAATTGAAGGTGGGGATTGTGAATAAACGGCATTCTCTCCACTTTCGATACCGTGACTAAAGTGCCCTTGAGCAAGACACCTAACCCCTAATTGCTCCCCTTGTAAGTTGCTTTGGATAAAAGCGTCTGCCAAATGAATAAATGTAAATGTAAATGTAGATTTAAGATGTTCTCCAATTTATTTTAGCATATAAACTAATTATGTTATGTTATTGATTTGCTTGCTTACAGTCCAGACTTGATGAATAATCAAAATCATTTGAGTCTGCAGCAGTTTACTCCTATTCATTCCAACACGTCTCAATCTTTATCCACCTTTAAATTGGAAACTTTTTTGTCTAGCTTTAAGTTGTGTGGCATTGTGTGCAAACACACTTCACTCAGAATTAGGAACCAACCAAAGCAAACAAGATGTCTTTTTATACTCAAACAACTCGCTGTCAGTGTCAGATTCAGCTGAAACAAAGACAAGGCATCTGGAGTTGAAATCTCATTGGTATAAGGTTTTAGGGCTAAACAAGCAGTAAATGTCACAACTGTTTACTTACACAATAGACAAAAAAAGTCTCAAAAGATATAAAACCATCTGCCAAAACCCTGTGATATAGTAGCATTGAGTGACTGACCTTATCAATGCCCCAAGCAATAATTGAAGAAAAAATACAGGAACCATGGAAACAAAGACATTTTTGCTGAACCCTGCACACACATTCACATAGATCTACAATTTTACACACATTTCCAACCTGTCTCTATCCTAAACCACCCACCTTCCTACAAAACCTGTTGAGCGAATGAAGCAGACCTACGACCCTGGATGCACTGTTATATGCTATACCTGCTTTTGTCAGGGAACACAGGAGGAAGTTGAAGATGAGAACGTCTCTGCAGCATACAAGCTAGAAAAACAGTATATTCAGGTTGTGGAAGCATCTACCAGTAATGCTAATACATCAGATACATAAAACAATCATCACATTCATCACATTCTGACACACTCTTCGTTAAATTGATTTTTCTTCAGGAAAAGATGATAGTTAACAAGATATTAAAGTCTACTAGAAATCAAAAATGTTACATTACTAGTCTTGTGGTGAACAATTCTCCCGTGCAAGTTAATTCACGTAAAAAATTGTTTGTCGTGGTACGCTCTAGTGGTAAAAAAAAAAAAAAAATGCATAGATTTTGTGGAAAAACATTGTTTTGGTTGTGCTTTAGAAGCTTGTGAACAGTTTTGAAGTGGCTGCGTGCAAGTTATGGTCATTCACAAGCTGATTGAGAATCATACTCGCAAATGTAATGTTAATTATTAAACCAAAACAAAATACAACACTTTCAAAAACACTCAGCTGTGATTATTTTATTGAGTGATAGGCATTATTAGATTCGCTATACGGCGTCTTCCCGTCTCCTCCTCAACCTCCCTCCCTTAGAGTTTTAACACATTGAAAAGGTGGAAATAGTATAACACCGTCCCGTTTTTTCCCTGAACGATGATGTGAGTTCCTATAGCAATTCTTGATTCAGCATGAATGAACTACAATGGCGACAGAAGATCAAAATACTGCCCTTAACGTCACAAGCAGAAAGGCAGCGTGATATAAACAAATCAGATTAGAACTCAACACGGCGTGACGGCAGCTTCTCGTTCTCTATATCTACTGCCTTGATGAGAGGCATGTCTTTTAATTCAGTATAAAAATCGCTCCTCTTCATAACAAAAGGATCACGTCCAAAATATGTTGTTATTTTCTGTTTATACCGTTCTAAAACACCTTTTTTTCGCACGTCACCAGAACCATGTGATTGCAAACAACCTATTGACAAAGAAATATAAAATAGATGGCATTAAATAGAACTGAGAATAGAATTAAAAAACAACACATACACACACACACACACACACACACATATATATATATATATATATATATACTGTACATATACATACATAGATATATACATACACATACATATATACATATCTATAAACACATATACATATACACACACACACATATTTGTGTATTCAATTTTATTGTTTCGCAATTTGTTAAGTTTACAGTAGCCTTGTCATAATCTAATAATCAGTAACAAAGGTCTGTGAATTACCAAACTTTCCATACATCATTTGATGAAAAACAGGTTATTAAGCTATATGAGCTTTGAAATACATTTGCCATACCAGATTAAATCTCACATAGACTAGTAAAACTAGTCTCTCTCTCTCTCTCTCTCTCTCTCTCTCTCTCTATATATATATATATATATATATATATATATATATATGGCTATACTTATCTTTTTGTTCATAATGCAGTTATATATCAAAATATTGCTCTAGTACAATGTTCATATAGTTCACATTCCACAATCAATCACAATAAATTCATAAAAATAAATCCAGCTGTTTTGATTAAGAAGACAATATAAAATAGTAAAAGCATATATTCATAGACCTGATGGATTTATGACAGGTCTCTAGACTGTGTTCTGAGGAGATGTTTGTGTAATGAAACTGTCGTTTTCCTTCTCTTTTCCCCACCCATGTGATTTATATTTTATGTCATTGACTGAAATTTGCTCATGCGTCACCAGGGTAACGACTTTCTTAAAATACACCCGCTCATTCTGCATATGAATCACAGTCTTGCTTAATGCATTAGGGCTTCTATAGGTTCATTACTCAAGTAATTGGCCCTGGGTCAGGGAGGAATCTGAGCAAAAAGGAAAATATTCTACTAGTCGCAGTTAAAAAAAAATGATCATATCGTAAATAAATACACCAGGGATTACTATACTATCCACAGAAAAATATGTCTTCTGTTGAAACCATTGTATGTTGTGTTCCAGATGCTGGACCCCAGCTGTCATGGAACAGAAGAATGTTGACACAAGTAATCATCTGAACAGTTTTTATTGAACAACACTCAGGCAGAGAGCAGGTGAGTCTCTCGTTACTGTGATACTGGCATGAGAATTAGAGTCTTATCTGTTTTGAGGTATTGAGAGAGGTGGCTGACGGACTGAAGAAAGGCTGAAGATGATATTCGGATCCCTGAAGAGGATGAGGACGTGACAGTTTGATGCGATGGTAAGTAATCCACAAGTAGGCAGTCAGGTAGACGCTCAGTGTAGAACAACGAGATCAGACAAGCATGCGTGATAAATATGTGAGGCTGACGGCAGAAAGGCATTGAAAGGAAAGAAAGAAATTGTTGGGTGTGCACAGGTGGTAGCCAGAGGGGATGATGGGAAACTTAGAGCGCTGAGGTGACTGGTAACTGAGGATCGTGACTTTACCCCCCCCCCTCCCCCTACCCACCACCCACCACCACCAGAAGGCATGAAGAGGTGAAGGCTTAGGTGGAGGGCATGGATTTGGAGCAGTGATGGTAACAGGAGACGGTGAAGGGATAGCAAAAGAAGCAGGCGAAGGGATGGTGATAGCGGGTGGCGGAGGAATGGTGACAGACGGATGACGAGACCCTGGCGGCAATGATGAGGATGAGACCCAGAGCCTAGAGATGAGCCAAGGTGGCGTGGAGGCTGACGTCAACTTGGGGATGACTAATGGAGGAGGAGCCGATGGATCCCAGTGCGCAGATGGAGAGCCGATGGAACAGAACGACATCACTGGCACAAGAGATGCCGAAGGGGTGGAGGAACGGAGCATGGCGTAAGAAGCAAGTCCATGGCGGAGGGTCGAGTGACGACTGACCAAGGGGGAGCCCGTGGGACGAGGGAACCCGTAGGAGTAGAAGTGCCGAGAGTGTCTGGTCTTGTTTCTTTGGTTTCTCATTTTTTGATTATGACATGCACCTGTTTATCATTTCCGTTCATTAGTCTGACTTTGTATACAGACTGTAACTGTCAAAAGATTTGAAACATTACAATTGATGTTTTTGAAATAAGTCGCTTATGCTCACCAAGGCTGCATTTATTAAATAAAAAAATATTGTAAAATATCATTACAATTTAAAATAATTGTATTCTATTGTAATACGCTTAAAAATATATAATTCATTCCTATGATTCAAAGCTGAATTTTCAGCATCATTACTCCAGTCTTCAGTATAACATGATCCTTCAGAAATCATTCCAATATGCTGATTTGCTGCTCAAGAAACATTTATTATAATTATTATTATTATTAATGTTGAAAACAGTTTTTGCTGCTTAACATTTTTGTATTCTGTTATTCTGTAATATTGAGTTAGTTTTCAACTGCTTACGTATAGATCCAACCTTTGTTCATTCTCTGCATCAACCAGCCGTGACACACACTTTCTTTAGTTCCGTCCACTCAGAAATATATCATGAAGCAAAATGAGTTGCAAATGGCAATTCACTCTAAGTTTGATTTGCATTTGTGCCAGGCGCCATATAAATTTTTCGTTCACAGCTGTGAAACTTTTCAAATATACAGTACTTTGGGTTAGGGTCTTTGGGGGCGCACATAACAATCCATTTTTGCTCTGCAAAATAAGCAGCCACTGGCAGAAAGCGAGCCTCAGGTGTTCTATTGTCCACTGATTACCCAATCCAGTGTATGGTAAGATTCATCAATTACCTCTTAAATAAGTCAGTTAAACTGTGCATTGCATGTAGCCCCTGAGTACAATTAGCAAACCCATTAGCATTCTGCTATGAACATAATTGTCCCCCCTTGTGAGAGTGCACAGCATCTTTTTATTTTTATTTTTTAGGCTTATTTTATATTACTTATTTTTTGGGTGGAATTAATCCTGCATCTGTTACATGATTACCACTACAGCAGACATGTTAACTACTAGCCCAACATCACCTAATCATCTAAAACAGATTAATGTCCTCATACTTTGATGAATTAGAAAAATGCCATGTTTGACAAGGACCAAAATAAGAACATAATTAATGGCTATTTAATATATGCATAATTTGTCATGATTTTCAAATGTTATTTTAGCATGTCAGTGTTATGTGATCAAGTTCATATGTTGGAGAAGACAAGCAGGTTCAAAAAAACAAAAACAACAGGAGTAGCAAAATACAAAAAGCAATTTTATGGGTCGTTCACATATAAAACGCGTGGAAAGCGTCGCGTATGTCGTTGCTGTGCAACCATGAACTGCGCTCTCCACAATGACGAGGAAGTTTCAGCAAAGGATAAAATGATTTCTAGCCCTTGCATTAGCTTTATTATTAGATATATTTATGGAGATGAAATGAGCTTACGATGTTTTGTTCGGAAAGGCAGAAGCTCATTGGTTGCCTCTTGTCACATGACCTACAGTGCGTTCACATTCTGAGGAGAAAGTATTTCTACAAAAGATGTTTGGTAAGATGTTTTCAAGTTTTTTTTTTTTTTTTTTTTAAATGGCAAGATTTCCATCATGTCTAAAAAGAGGGAAATTTTCAGCAGAAGTAAGCCATTGCTTAGTGAGAGATGAGAAGCTGTTATTTTCCCTCCAAAAAGATGTTACATCTTGGAGGATGTGATTAGTCAAATTTTAACCCCTTGAAATAATATGTTTTGTGTTGAGAAACTTCAATTTACAATTTGCAAACAAAAAGCAATATGAATTGAGTGGTTTAATCCAAGTCTTGGGAAAAGATGTGATTGCTTTATATGATGAACAGATTTATTTTAGGCTTTTATTTACAGCTGTGGCCAAAAGTATTAATTTATAATAAAAGTACAGATTTCGCGAATGGCAAAGATTCAGTTGTTGTGGAGTTGATTCGCAATGTTTCTAGATTTTAAGTGATTCAAAATGATCATATGCATTTTAAATGATTGTAAAAAGCTTCATTGCCCCCAACAGTGAAGCATCTTAAAGCCATCCATGTGTGGGGTTGACTCTCTCACAATTCTCCTTAAAAACATGGCCTTAAATAAAGAATGGTATCAAAACGTCCTGCAAGAACAACTTCTCCCAATGTTCCAGGAGCAATTTTGTGATGATCCGTGCATTTCCCAGCATGCTGGGGCACCATGTCAAAAGGTAAGAGTGATAATGAAGTAACTTGGAGATCATTTTTCAGTGGCCAGGTAACTCCCTGGAACTTAATCCAACAGAAAACCTGTGGTCAATCCTTGAAAGAGGAGTGGATAAATAGGCCAGAATGGATCGCCATCAGTCAGGATTTGGCCAAGAAGCTGATATCAAGTTGGCACAGCGAATTGTAGAAGTTAAGAAGGGCCAACACTGTATACATTGACTCTTTGATTATATTGAATGTTTTTGCTAATAAAAGCCTTTAAAACTTATAAAATACTTATCCTTGTTTACCAGTAACATTTGAAAAAATCATCTACAAATACTGAAGCAGCAAACTTTACCGAAGGCAAAATGTATGTAACTGCCAATAATTTTGGCCACAGCTGTACATCTAAACAAGGATTGACACAAATAAATAGAGCACATTATGTATGGTAAATACGGAAGCTAAAATGTGCATGCATGATGCATGAGAACTAATGAGGTTTGTTCTAGCGTGGGACACGTGCACAAGCTTCCTTGTTTATGTGATGCAAATAAAGCAATCATATTTCTCGACAACACTTGGATTAAACCATTGACTGACATGCATTTTCTGTAAAGGTGCTTTTGAAACGATACGTACTGAGAAAAGCGCGATAAATGTGAAATGAACATGAAATGATTCATGTGGATTTGTTTTGCAACACCTTTATGACGTTTTTGGATCTTCTAAATTTGATTACCTGGACTTTCAATGGAGGAACAGAAATCTCACAAATTTAAAATGATCTTAATTCAGAATGATATGAGGGTGAATAAATGATGATTTTCATTTTAGGGTGAACCCAAAGGAAAGAAAAACCAAACGTAAGATCTCTTTAACTTCTGAAATGTTTCTACTAAACAAAAATAACATTACTTTAACATCAAATAGAAACTTTTGCTTGAGTCTCCTGAGACAAAAACTCTAACACTCTCACAATGGTCTCCTTTAAAGTTTTAGAAGAGATCTCAACAACATCACACACTGTGCTCAGACTTTTCTCCTTAGCTAGAGACTCTGAATCACTCACATTTGTCTCCTCTAAAGATTCAGACAAGATCTCAACAACATCACACACTGTGCTCAGATTTTTCTTCTTACCTAGAGACTGGATCACTCACATTTGTCATCACTTTGCCATGTTAAAGAAAAAAAAAGGTTATGTAACCACCATGAAGCGCTGGTACATTAGTATTACATTTGTTAAATATAAAATACTCTTATTTTCACACAAGATTTCTTGTTTCTCATTTTGGACTCCTTTCTCTCCCGAGAACTTTCTCATGACTCAGTTGTGTCAACTTTTATTTCACTTAAGGCATTTTAGGAGAAACATCTGAGACAGTGTTGATACTACAATGAGAAATATATGATATAAATCACAACTAAGTCTCATGAGCTTATAAAGAGCAACCTCTGAGCAATAAAACATTCCTATAATGGAGTCTTCAACGAGACTGCAGCAAGACAATTCTTAGTTATAACTCCTTTCTCTCAGATATTTCTCATGTCTCAGTTGTGTCTACTCTTATTTCTTCCTAAGGAATTTTAGGAGACACATCTGAAACACTGCTGATCCTGAAATTAGAGATATGTGAGAATCACAACTAAGTCTCATGAGCTTAAGTAAAGCAACCACTGAGCAATAAAATGGAGTCTTGAAAGAGACTGCAGCAAGACAATAAAGAGATCTTCTAAGTATCTCTTTTTCTCTCAGATATTTCTCACGTCTCATTTCTGTCTACTCTTATTTATCCTAAGGAATTTTAGAAGAAACAACTTAAACTCTGTTAATACTAAAATGAGGGATATATGAGAAACACAAGTCTCATTACTTTAAGAAAAGCAACGACTGAGTAATACATTTTTCCTATGGGAACTATCCCTTTAAGATATGTTGGGAGACATCAAGATGTCCTGCAAAGTAGAAATACTCCAAAATATGTTTGAAAAGCACAAATGCAAATACTTAGGAAGCTTTTGAAAGGGTGGTGGAAAATATAAAGAGGTGAGAATTGAAATGATTGAAAACCAAATGAGAGGTTTGAAGATCTTGCAACCTCATTCAAAGGCTGTGGATTGTGGGAGAGATCTCTTCAGAGAGATTTATATGCAAATTAAGTGAAGTCAAAGATTTTTTTTCTACTAAATCGAGGAAGTTATAAGCTGTATTTAAGCTGACTTCAAGTCCTGATATTTGTTTTCATATTTGCTGACTGTCAGCGCAAAATGTTAAGGTGCAAGTTCTGAGCTCAGAGACCTTTTTAGCATTCATGTGTTGCAATCTCATTGTTTGTATCTCCCTTTTATCCAGCTCTCCCCCTCCGCTCTGAAGTGGAGGTCATTTAACACTCTGTAATTCGGCCCGTCTATTCCATCGCCCCATCCACTGTGCGGTTCTGCACCAGCGCTTTTCTCTCCCAGTCTTTAGAAGATGATCTACCGAGCTTTCTCTTCAACAACCTTGCTGCTTTATGGTTTAAAAAGCTGCACAGGTCCCTGGGGCAATCACTTTCTTCTTTGCTAAATCCGCAGTCAATTGCATTGTCTCTAAGAAAGCTCTGCCCTGGGACACTCATTTGTTGCCGTTCAAGAAAGAATGCATCTCCTGCTTCTCTGTGGTTCATTTGTGGTTCACCCATTTTAGACATATTTCAGGATGGTTCTGGAGGTGTAAATTAACCAAATGCAGATGAGTCTCCCTCAGTTGATGCTTGTGAAAAGGCATTTATTATTCAGGTTTATGATTTAGTTCGTGAAAGTGATAAAAGGGATCATAGTGTCATATTAATTCTATCAAACTCCACTAAAATACCCTCTATGACAGCAGTTGTAAAGCATTTGAGTAAATATAATTAGTTTCTGTACTTAAGTATCATTTTTGGCTACTTTGTGTTTTTACTGAGTATCAAAGATATTAGCAACTTTCACCCTCTACTTGACTAAATTTTTGAATAATTATATGTACTCTGTGCTCCAATGTATTTTTAATGAATAATGCTATTATGCATTGCATTTTGGCTGCATCCGAAATCCTATATAGTAGGTGAAAAACAGTATGTGAAGAAAAGAATTCACAGTACTCATAAAAGATTAGGTAAAAAGTACCTGGATAACCTAGTACTTCCAGTGAGATCCTGAAGTGTGCATACGGTGGACACTTGATTATGACAGCATTGCTGATTTAGTATGTCCGAATTACATTCATACTACACACATTCAAACTATATAGAACATACTTTTTTAGCGGCTGTGAAGTTATTACTTTTTCAAAATAAGTACCTACTCAAGATGCATGGCACCTGACTTGTTCTGCAATGGTTTACTTCTACTACAAAAGAAGCACTATCGCCATCTACAGGGCATTAAAGGTACTAAAGGTCTTGTGCATTTTGCCTTTACTCACCCAAAGTTGTCAACAAGGCAACTTTACGCAAATGCAAGTGCATTAGCAGGTAGTTTTTGAATTGCAGGTGCTTTATATGTCCAGTGAAAGTAGGCTTTGATAATTTAATTTTACTTAACATTATTTTATTTTTCGGTTTTGATTGAAGGATCCTTTCAAACAATTGAGGTTAACTTGAGTGTCTGTAGATGTTTAAGAGGTGGTTGTGTCAACCTTGATTTATTGCAATATTGAGTTTTTATTTTGACTCACACGGCTGTTATGACTCCATGATGGGCTCGGCTTCTAGGACAAATGTGGCCTCTGGCATTTGCGGCTGACTGGTCTGTGGTTCCAGAGTGGGGCTGGTGATGTTCTCTTCAACAACCCACTCCACATATTGTGCGAAACTCCCTCAAAAGAACTTCCAATGACAGGAGTGCCTTAATTCGACTTCTCATTAAGGCTGGTGCTGTAAAAAACACAGAGCGAGCAGTTGGGATAATGGGTGAAGCACAGTAGATCTAGACAGTTCCTTTTATGGTCTTTGAGGGAACGATTTCCCTGCTCAAGCGGCAGGAGATGGAAATTCATATTACTTTTCTTCTGCTGCTTAATCTTATCTGGGTTTTGCATTCTGTCATAGGTTGTCTGTGTGTATACTCCAAAACATGAGATCGACTGCCCACTGCGATGTGCGAGCCAGAGCCTCAAAGCGGAAAGGACGGTGCTGACTATGGCCCGGGAGCCGGTGCCCCAGAGAGCATCTGACCAGGGGTGTGAGCCAACAATAACAGGAAAACAGGGGATACTGGTGGAATTGGACTCAGATGACTGGCTGATTGATCTGGACATGGAGGTACTGCCTCCCACCCTGAATCATCTGTTTGTTCCTCATCATAGCTGGTTGAATCCAGCATAGATAAAGCATCATCGACCTGTTGGGAATTGGAATTACCATTACTGATCATGTCAAGCTTACTTCTGTCACAGCTCCAGTCCCCCCTCTGCTAGATGCCTGCAGCCCTTTGTCTTGAAACACCTTGCTGTGACTTGAAGCCACTGGCCGTGTTACCACCAGCCTTGCCCGTGCTAGAGGACCCTGTGGCTCTGCCTCTGATCCCTTCACTTCACCTTGGCCCGTCAACCTGTCTGCTTCGCTTAGGCTTCCCCCACCTTCGGCTAAACCAGAGACTATCGGCCTTGCGGCTCCACCTGGTTGCCTCATCCCACCGGCTCCCCGTTGGTCAGTCGTAGCTCTAGTTCCGCCACGGTCTCGAGAGCCTTTCGCTGCACTCAGTCTCTCCAGCCTATGGCTACAGCAGGTTCCTCCTTCCCTACAGCTCTGCCTCTGTCCTCCATCACACCGGCTCCGCCTCAGTCCTCAGGTACTGTGGCTCCGCCATCGGCTCTTAGTTTACGCCCTTGGATCCATTGGCCTCGTCTCCATCGGTCATCCCACAGTTGTCTTTAGCCACCACAACATCTTGGCTCCTCCCTCCCTCAACTCCACTGTGTGCTCTCATCCCTACTGAGCTCTGGGTCTCCACCTGGCTACTTTGTTTGCTACTACCATCAGCATCACCAAGGTCTCGTCTGTCAGCTCTCACCATCCCTTCGCCACCTCCTGTCACCATCCCTTTGCTCCCTCCTTGTCCACCTCCAAAGCCCCCACCACCCCTCCATCTTCATAATCTGTTAAGGCGGGGCATGTACTGTCACAGTTATGTTCAGTTTGTTGTAGTTTTCATGGACCTTCAGTTTGTTTTCATCAGTCACGTGTGGCCCATCAACCTGTCGGCTTTGCCTTGGCTCCTCCCACCTTTAGCTCCACTAGAGACTCTTGGCCTTGCACCTCTACTTGGTTCCCTCGTCCCCCTTGATCAGTTGTCTCTCTACTTTCACCACGGTGATTATATTGTTCAGTTCACCTGTGTTTGATTAATTATCTTTTTTGAATCTGATAAGTTCCGTTCTCTCCTCAGTTCACCATCAGTTGTTGTTTGTGTATGTGTTGGACACACTGTTACGCCTGATTACCTGCTTGCCGACTAAACTTAATTTATATTTGTTAATCCTGTTTTCATCTTCAGTATTGTGACAACCATGTAGTCTCCATTTAATGAGACACCTGAGATTGTCTTGACAGCTTTTAACAAGAAACACTCTTGAATTTGTTTTTGTATAAAAATTAAATCTGGTTATTTTGTAATCTCTTTTCAATCAAAATCTTTCCAAATATCCTTTGAGACTATCTTTACATGTTTACATGTATATCCTGATTTCAATGTTAAAATACTTTTTCCTAGCTTAATATGCAGAGATAACTATAAGGAAGCAATTTGTTGGTCAATTAACTTTGTTGTATTTGTTTGTTAGAGCATCCAAGTGAAATAACAACACTTCAACTTAATGTATATGTCTTGGACATGGCTGTTTGTCCAGCAAATAGTATTTATGAAATGAGTATCCAAACCTTTTATTGACATGTTCACTGTATATGTGCAGTTTGGGCTCAGTGTCATGTAACTAATTAATGAACATGTGCAATGAGCAATTAGGCCCTTGTCAAATCACTCTGAGATGTTCAATAATACAAAAGGCTCATTAAAATGCTCACTGCAACATGATTTTCACATTTATCTAGGACACTTATCTGCATCCTTTATTTATCTCCTTGACTGAGGTCTGTCTTATTTGGAGACATATTGAATTAGTGAGTCTTATTTAGAGATAACAGCTGCTTTTCCCCCCAGACATTGTCCTTGAGAGATCTTAAAAATAATGTGACAATACAACAACTGCCTGTTGAATGCTGTTTAAATGCAAGACGCATATCCAGACGCATATGCCTATACTTACTTCTCAGACTAACAATTCGAATTAGCAAACAATTGAGACATTTGAAGTGTTTACAACCTAATTTTCATGCAAGGCTCATTTTGTGTAAGATTATTTAAGTTGTCACAGCCTGCTGTGCCTTTAATTCTTTATTTAAAAACGCAATGAGACATAGAAATGTATATTTGTGGAAAGTGTCATTTATTTTATGTGTATAGCAGGAATTCAGGGAAAATAGTTTGGAGAAACTGAGAATTCAGGTGTGCTATATGGTAACCTTTATATTACAGCATAAAATATCTGACTGCTTTGGCATTTAACCAAACAATGAGAACTTAGCTTTTCCCAAAACACAAAGCACTATATTTTAATATTCTGAACATATAAAGTGAGAAAATGAGATCTGAGCTAAAATCAATTTTAGGATCACAGAACATAGTGGTGGGTCACAGCGCAAGTAACGGAGACTGACAACTGTGACAGAGAAAACACATAGTGATATTTTTTAAAGTGACTCCTTGACTAAATCCATTTTAATCGTTTACATGTTTGAAAGAGCTTTATCTAACCAGTCACATGGATGCCTCACCAATCAAATTTTATCTCTTAAGGTCCATTCACATCAAGAACGATAACTACATTAGCATCAACACCAGCGGACGATATTGTTCTGTTTATTCTGCAGTCGTCGTCTAGCGCTTTAAATGCTTGAGCTCTTTAAAGCAGAATGGATTCTGATTGGCTTTCACTGTTTTTATCATTCATCTTAAAAAAAAAAAATGTTCTGAAAGTGATTCCAACTATATTATTTTTTTGTGCAGTTATCATTATAGCTGTGGTGTGGACTCTCCTATTCTTTTATGTTTAGAATGATTTTTTTAACATCTTTACGTTCGTTACGCTATCGTTATAGTTATCGTCCTTGGTGTGAATGGGCCTTTACTCTGTTTTGCCAGTGTACAGTTTTACCTAACATAGCAAATGATCCGCCAAAATACATTGTATTAAAACTCATATGCACCAAGGTTTTGCCTATTAGAGCTGAGCAGATGTATTTGCTTAGAAATAGAGTTTAAGAAGAATACAAGTACTGTACCATTTTCTACACAGAATAAAACATTTAGGATTTCTATTTCTATTCATCATTATAATAAATGTATTTTGTATTTAAAAGTATATTTAAAGTGTTTTTAAAAGTTAATTGATTTCATGATCTTAACATCTTAAAGTCGGCATGAAATGGAAGTTGCGATAGTCTTTTTTTTCCTATTGTGACAAATATCCAAGAGAAATGGCTTTTTGAATGATAAAAAATATAGGCGTTACTATGTATGAGTATGTCCATCAGGAATTGATTGGATGGTTGTGGTTTACTATTGGTTGATCTCATGAGCGTGACAGTTTGTCCCTCTCTCACTTCAGTCAACACATCAGAGAAGTAGGCTGCATCTGAAATCACATACTCTCTTAAGTAAGTACTTATTTTGAATGAGTACTTACTTTGTGACCACTCAAAAACTGTGTTCTATGTATGAATGAGATCCTCTCCAGTGGCCTCACGGGATAGTGACCTCCAGTGGCTTCATAATCTTACTGGAAGAAGTCATCTGGGTTCTTTTTGACTCTTTTATGAGTACTGAATTCAGATATACTACTCTTGTCACATACTGGTTTTTGCCTACAATATACTGTAGTAGGGAAGTAAACGATTACGAATGCAGCCGTTGTCTCGTGTAGCCAGACCTTCAGACTCACGGCAGAAGGTCTGGGGCCGGTTGCACCAGCTGGACGTACACCCGGTTGTAAGACTAAGCTTATCGTAAAATGCGTTTTAAGTCCTCCGTAGAATTAATACCTGTTGCACCATCTGGGCGTAGCGCACGTCTGAGACTAAATCTTATGCTTAGTTAAAGGTAGGTGTAAAGTGAGAAGTCTTGACTTGTTTCCATGATGAAAATAAAGACAAATAAAAACGTTGAGATGATGGCGCGTCTAGCATACAGGCTCCACGATCAGCTGTCGTCGTGTTTTTCAGAGCTGTCCTCGGTACTGAAGGCGGGTCGGGATTATCTGCTAAATTTTAAAGTGTTATTAAAGTATAACTTGCTCCAAAAATGTGTGTACTCTACTCTGTAAACAGGTCTAGCCTACAACTTTCTCCCTAAATTTTTGCTTCGTGTAAACAGCTGTTATCTTTTGCTAGATAAAAAATCTTTGTTTTATTTGTTACTGAATTGTTTTGCTTGCATACCAAAATATGCATATACTTACTGAATTGCTCAATAATTTTTCTTTTTTCGGCTCAACAGTAATTTTTCATCTATTCGTTGGAGCTAATAAATTCACATTTGTAACCATAGTAAGGCGAACAGCATCTCAACTAACAGTGCTGTAGAACATATCAGCGTGCACGCGCATCGTCTACGCTAAGCGTAGCTGCGCCTAGTCGTAGTTTTCGATGGTGCAACAGGTGTAAATATTTATCTGAAAAATGGACGTAACTAAGTCCAGCGTAGAGCTTACACCCAACTTTTTTACGTCAAGCTGGTGCAACCGGCCTGGACTCCATAGCAGCTTTCATTGGCCAAGGACCACCCAAGAGGACATCTGACTGACATAGCTAACAATCACAGTTTGTTTTGTTCAGCGTCATGTTTAGGAACGCAAAAATGTAAACTCGATGTCCCTACAATAACAGACTGGCGTGTAAAACTCTTGGACACATTTTAAAGAGTTTATGCCATGAAATTTGCATACTTATAAGTGCTCATTGTTACAGTTGTAAACATGACAGCTTTCTTCTTCCATGAGGGGGTATGGCATTGCTGCGGCTGTGTTTCCAGGCGGACCTTAAAGAATGCGACACGCCTCCCGGAAATCTAAAAATCCCGCGGTGTATCCAATTTTTTGGGCCATAGGCATCAGGCTTTTGGCTAACAGTCCGTGGGAGTGACGACTAAGACTACCAGAGAAGAGATGTCGCTGCAACGAGGGCATATCAATTTCAAACAAAATAATGATATGCACGGATAAATCATTTATAATAAATAAGGCAAGATTCCATAGCAAATATTTGAAAAGCGTTTTCCATTGTGATTTTATTGTGAGAAAGAAAGTGTCTTGTAATGTTTGCATTTCGTTTCAGCAGGAATCAAAAATGATGGTTGTTTATCAAACAGCACATGCCAAATTTAACAATTTCCTCTGCTTCCGTAGCGTATTTCAGTATTTGACTCTCAGCTGGATCATTTCAAAATGCTTTGGGGCCACTACAAATATCAGCTTTCTCAAAAGCCTACAAAGCGTCAGTTAGTAAATTTCTAAAGATTCAATATAAGGGTCTGTAGTAATCATACGGTATATATGTATTTACACATTCATTAGGAATAATGAATGTGCTCTGAGCCCCCAATGGAGAGATGTGGGCATTCAGAATCTGAAGTGCTGTGAATATGAAGTGCTTCATCCTATTGAATCAGCTTCTATTTAATTGCTTTTGTACAGCCTAAATGGGCTTTTTATTAACGCCATAGCAGATCCACGAAACACCTATTATGCAATTAGGATTCTCAAGGTTAGAGTAAATAATTTTGGTTCAGACTAGGCATGTAAAGCCCTAAAACTTTAAGAAACAGAGGTAGCAGAAAAAAAGTGTCTCAAAAAGTGCAATAAAAAAAGAGTCCAAATCAACTGCAACATATTTGTCTTAATCCTCCTTTATCCAGAATCAATAGTCTCTGTGAAGCCAGGGCATTTCTTTAGAATGCAGTGGAGCACAGGGTTGTGAACCTCTGATGCCCATACTGATCCCTGACACTGGCTCCAGTAATGCCTGCTAAAGAGCAGAGTGATATGAACCCGTCACTGAATTGACGCTAGCTTTGCTTTCTGTGATTCTAGAGATGTTGAGAGTCTTTTCACCAGCATAAGAGAATTTATTCCTGCTGAATACTACTTGATGTTACAGGTCATTAAATGTCAATAATCCATGTGGGAGAAAAAATGCAGAGGTGTCAACACATTCTCACATCTTCAGCATAGATCTTTCCAGTGAAAATCTTGGCCCCAATGGAAAAGGTTTGGTTTTATCTTTGATAGGGCATTTTAAAAATCAGTCAAACTATATGCGAACCGAAAACAGTGTTGGTTATCATTGCTTTCCATTGTAGAAAAAACAAAGAATAAAATCTTCTTTTACGTTCCACTACTTTCACTTTTTACATAAAATGCGCAGAAATGCATATGCAGTTGTCACTCGTTATCGTCCAATAACATGTCTTAGTAAGATGATATTTAAATGCTTACTTTTTTGCACAAAGTGCTGCAGTTTTAATTGTGGAGGGCAAAACATATAATGAAATATAATGATGACTGAGAGATGTAGAAATAAATGTTCCTCAACAGCCTGTTGCATCATTGATACTTACATTTTAACACTGTTTTTCTTTAGAATTATATATGAATAATAAAGTGATGATAACCTCTGTTGGTGTAGTTCGGTAAAAGTTCATCTTGAAATATTAAAAACAATATAAAAGTTATTTCTACATTTACTTTATGAAAATCACTAAAAATTTCAAAGAGACATGACTTTGAACATTTTTTTTTTGGTATTATAGTAATATGCTTTTTACTTACTAAAAAGTATGAAATATTAATCAGACCACAGAGGGCATTAAGTAAATTGTGGGTTTTCAGTAAATTTTTGATTATGTTGATGATTTTGAGGCCTTCAAATATGATACTGTGGGCTGAAGAAAACTTGGACACACTCTTGAAGAAGTGGTAACTGGTAACCTATAATTATTACCTTAAAATATATATCATTACCTGATCAAACCCATAAAAATTAAGTCTTGTTGGGTTTAAATGTACAGTATGTATTTAGATTGATTTTGACTTAAAAGTAGTTAAAGTGTAAGTTCACCCAAAAATGAAAATTCTGTCATTAATTACTCACCCTCATGTCGTTCCACACCCATAAGACCTTCGTTCATCTTCAGAACACAAATGAAGATATTTTTGATGAAATCAGAGTGCTGTCTGCGTCCTCCATAGACAACAATTAAACCACTTTCAAGGTTCAGAAAGGTAATAAATACCTTAAAATAGCCCATGTGACTACAGTGGTTCAAGCTTAATTTTATGAAGCGACAAGAATACTTTTTGTGCGCAAAAACAAAACAAAAATGATGACGTTATTCTTTTCTTCTGTGTCATTCTCCTATGCTGTCTACGTTCAGCACTTCCAGGTTCTACGTCAGATATACCTCTCTGATTTCATCAAAAAAAAAAAAAATTAATTTGTGTTCCAAAGATAAACAAAGTAATTAATGACAGAATTTTAATTTTGGGGTGAAGTAACCCTTTAATGTATCCATTTTAGGTTACTAACAATTCAGTGTCACTAACATTTACTATACAAGGCAAAATACAACACTTTCATTTTAAGAATGAAAACATGACAGAACATCCAATATTTTTATTTGATTCAATATTTTGTTTTTGTATATTTTTCAGTTTTATCTTTAGTAGGGACATGTTCTTCGAAGCCCAGTAAGACAAATGATCCATAAATGAAATGAGATGACACCAAAGTTGGGTTGTTTTGGGAGAAAAATATAAATTTGCAAATATTCTGTGAACAGATGAAACCAAAGATGAGTTGTTTGGAATAAACCACAATTGCAAAACAAAATATTCTGTGGAAACATTTAGTCAAAGACTTGTTTTGAAAAAACAAAAACATAGTGCTATCGAATGGCTGAAAAAACAACTCAAAATATTTCAAATATGCTGTGGAAAGATGCAATCAAATCAAAGATTTAGTATTACATTAAAACCTCATCCCAACATTACAGTGCACTCTCAGGAAAAAAAAAAAAGCTGTCACTGGGATAGTAATCTTTAAAAAATGGTACCTTCTAATATGTACACTTTTGGTACCAATATGTACCTTTGAGGTACAAATATGCACTCTTTAGTTACAAAGGTGTAACTTTCGAAAGGCTACCACCCCAGTGACAGCTTTGTACTTTTTTTCTGAGATTGTATGTGGGAGAGTTTCATGGTTTGTGACTTTGCTGCCTCAGGGCCTAAACAGCTTGCTATTATAGATAGAAAAATGAACCTCCAGGTTTTCAGGACATTTTGCTGGAGAATAAGGCCATCGTTGGCAGCTGAAGCTCAACAGAAGTTGGGTCAAACAACAGCACAAAAACCCAAGGCGCAAGAGTAAAGGCTTCAACACAGTAAAATATGCTTTTTGTGGCAGAGGCTTGACCTCAACATGATTGATATTACACTAGAGGTCCAAACTATTGCTAAACAGAAACAGTTTTTTAAAGCAGAATGGTGCAAAACTCCTCTTAACCAATGTGTATAGGTCACAATTACAGGAAATGTGTGGTGGATGGTATTTCTGCCAAAGGGGGTCAACAAGTTATTAAACTCAAGGGATCACACATTCCATTATCCCCTTAAGAACAATGTGGATTTACATTTAAATTGTAACACATTCAGATAAGTTTAGCATGTGCAGGGTGATGATGCATCAGCAAATGTGTTATTATGGGAAATAAATAGAAACATTGGCTAATTTAGTTGTTATAGCGCAAAATGTCAAATATTAAAAGGGTACTTATTTTTTACCACCTTGGGTAAGAAGCTTTGACAATTTAGTTGATCATAATTGAATAACCGATGACAGACGAAGCAGAGGTTCATCTGAAAGGTAAAATTATTTTACGACCTATACAGACAAATTAATATTTACTTATTTAATTGCCCAAATTTTATTTGAAGATAAGTCATAATATGAAGTTAATCTAATTTAATCATTTCACTCAACTAACCTATATGTTTCGATGAAAGCAAAGATGTCTGAAATATACATTTAATTCATGGAAACACTAAATAATAACCCCATTAATTACAATATTTATTACATTTAAAAATAATGACACTAGAAACAACTAGTATTGTAGAACTTGAGACCGGTCTTGATCTTGAGACCACTTTTCTCGGCCACATTTGGTTTTGGTCTTGACTTGGTCTCAGACTAAAAGGACTCGGGATTTTATTTCAAGACCGGTCAATCACTAAATTGCCGTTGCATTGTCTCATTTCTTTGTTAACATCATTAATTTGATTGGATGTAAAACCTCCTGCTTCAAATGCTATCAATAACTTATTTCTAATTTCATTTATTTTGTTACTGTTGTGCCAGGTCAGAAATCAACAAAGGATTGTGTCAAAAATGTCACCAAAATTAATACAAATGCCCACAAAATTCAAGATATGATTGCAAAAAAGTACTTGTATCTTGATATTTATATTATAACATATTATATAATTAAGCAATATGACAAGAAAGAGGGCAGTTTTCACAAATATGAGCACAATTTCAAACATAATCTTGATTTTTTTTTTTTACAAATGTTCAATAAACATAATTTTATTTTTAAAACAATAATCTCAGAATTATTTATGCATTCAGATGCAACTTCTGTTCCACCCCTGCAGCGTAAACATGAATTTTGTTGTTAGTGATTTCAATTGATTGGTAACAGCTCTATATAGTGTTTTATTACTCTAATTATAATTACTTATTAAAAATAAGACATTTCTCAGGCAGTAAATGATCTTTCAGATGAATTTGAGGAGCACTAGTCAGGTCTTGGTCTAGTCTCGACTTGCCTTGATCTTGGTCTTATCTTGATCTCAACCCCTAAAAGTCTTGGTCTCGACTTGGTCTCGGTTTAGGTGGTCTTGACTACAACACTAGTAACAACATGCCACTTGGGGCCTTTTGTGCCAATTCCGAGGGGTCGTCTTACCCAAAGGGTTAGAATTTGTCTTTTTACTTCAGAATAAAAACTGTAACTTATACTCCACAAATCCAAAAACATTTGTGTCCACAAATCCCTCATTCACAAATAAACAAAAAAAAAAAAATTCAACATAATACAAGGTCATAGATTACTATTTTCCTGAGATGCAAAATTAGATCAATCAACCTCAAAATTGTTTCAACCTTCTAAATTGCACAAATTCAGATGAAATGACAAAAATAAAAAGTGCTGAGATGAGGTTTTGTGTCATCTATGGTCAGGAGAAAAAAAATTAAATCTTTCCCCAGGGGGCATCATACCTCAATCTACCTTACATGTTCGACATAGTCAAAACAAACTGTTTGTGCCTATTGTTTTGCCTCAGCTTAAGATCGGATCAAAATTTAGTCAATTTATTCAAGAAATCCAGTGGTTTCACATATTTTTCCTGCGACTGTAAAAGCTCTCTTCCTGAGCACAGCGAGACAAATGAATTCCAGCTTTTTTGTTCTCTTCCCTGTTGACATCTGGAACCCGCCACTATTACTTTCACCTGAACCGCTCCAAGCAACATGCTAAGAGCTGACATACAGCGGGCAGCCTGGTGTTCTGGCTGAGGGTTTCAGAGCTTCTAAGGTTTCTTTGATATCTGGCCTACATGCTACTGCCACTCCCAGCTGATCCCAGTTCCCCCCACAGGGAGGCTGGAGAGTTTGATGAGAGTTGGGGTCCTGATGAAAGCTCCAATGCAAATAAGTGTGGGTTATCTTCTTCTCATTTATGACAACTAATTGATCCCTCAGCGCATTCTTGTACGGTTCTGGGAGAGACTGAAAGCGTTACACACTCAAACCCTCTGAACACACACAACATACCAGCACAGACATCTCATCAAATGGGCTCAGAAACAAGCTCTTCATGTCCACACTTGAACATTATCTACTAATACGGTACCAGAAAGTACCATAGTTTTTTATGAACATGGTATCATGGTTTGTATCATGTACTATGGAAGTACCATGACGTGTACAATGGTATTCTTTTAAGTAATCTGGAGTACATAATAAAATTTAAAGTTAATTACTAAATATTAATTTCATGTTATATGTAAGCAATGCATGTTAACTGCAATTAAGTGAAAAGTACGGTGGCCGAGAGAGCTCAACTCGCTGCAAATAAGAAAACGCATGCAAAAAAAAAAATGCTTTTTTAAAAAATATTTAAAAATATTCGTTAATCATCCGAAGCGTACTAATGTGACGTAATCCTAACGGCCGCCTGAGGGAGCGTGAGTTTCTAGCAAACTGAAAAACACTTTATTAAAAATAATAGATACATGAAATAATGTACACTTGTATATTTTTGTTTGCAGTTTTTATAGTATTTAATGATTGTGAACATATTGTGCACTCAAATGTCGTACACTATATAGGGATTAGTGAATAAGTGAACGGGTGAGTTGAACTGGTTTTGGACACAGCTAATAAGCAAGTCCTAGTAGGGTTCGTCACTTTTTGGGCCCCCCCCGTTTTGTCACGTTTTGTTTTTATTTGCATGTGTTTTTTTTTTTTATTTGCATGCTTTTTTTTTTTTTTGCATGCGTTTTTTTTTTTTTTTTTGCATGCGTTTTCTTATTTGCAGTGCTTTGAGCTCTCTCGGCCACCGTAGAAAAGAGTATTATAGTTTATTTTCAAATTAAATGCAATTTGCTCCACGTGAGTAAGACTTCAATACATATATGCGGTTTTATTATAATCTCTATTGTCTTTGAAAGTTAAAGTGTACTGCTAAATGTACTGAGAAACACAATTTTTTTTTTATGGAAAAATTGTGGTCATTTCTATTGGAACTATGTTTTTAAAAATATTACACATTTGTGATGATGAAGTTGCAATTTAGTACATCTAAAATATACTAACTTGTATATATATATATATATACTTATATAAATAATATTGTGAATACAGAACTTTAGCAAAATGTGTACAAAATAAGTGTACTTCTTTTAAGCACAACAAAACATTACAACATGATTTATAATGTACTTTAAATATTACGAAGTACACTTTTTTTCAAGTGCTCTCAAGTGTGATAACTGTCTTTTTCACTGTCATGAAAATGCACTCTAAGTACACTTAAGTGGCCTTTTATTATTATATCATCTGCATTATTACATTATCTTTTTAAAATACTTTTAAAGGTGTGATGAACTGCATTGTTTTATAATGTTTCCTGGGGTGCACTTATAATGTTAGTGTGCTTTTTACATCAAAAAATTGTCCTAATTTAGAAATAAAAGGCATTTAATATTTGTACACTTTGTTTTAAGGGGAGTGTCTACTGTGAGACTTCAGTGTAAACGCCCACTTCTGCAATTGGCTGACATTTTTGCCTTTGAAATAGCTAAGTATTACTCTCTTGAAAACTTGTATGTTTTTACTATTACGGCTCTCATGATGACAGTGTTGATTATAGCATTACATTTAGATCTATGGCATTATATTCAGATCGTGGCATGAAAGGTTGTAGTGATGAACATTGTAGCTGATCACAGACATGTTGTTGAGCCCATGAAAGCAGTGATCTCTTCATTGCAACACAATTTCTGCACACTAATGAATGCTTTCATCATTACTAACAGTGCAAATGTGATGTAAGAAAGAGATTCATTTAATAAAAGCGATTGTAAAGAGACGGTTCTTTGGTTGCTTTCTATATATAATTTAATCATAGTTAAAATAACAGTTTATTTTCATCCTACAAAGAGATACCACGTGAAGTTGACCATTAAGTCACTGGTTTGATTTACTGACACAAAGGCAAAGAACATCTGACTGTACCTGAATCATTACATATCAGATCAGGGATTAGAATTAACACAGTTACTTAGATGTTGTTGCATTAGAGTTGAGTCACCAATAGGCATATTCCGGGACAAGTTGTTGTTCGCTGGGCCTGGTGTCAATCAAAGCTTTTATAGGACTAACAAGGAAGTTTTCAGTTCTGAAACTTACAGGATATTCTTAAAATCTGATGACCTCATATATCTAAAGCTCAAGGAAAAGTTGATTTCTTAATTTATGACCCCTTAAGATTTTAAGTAAGTTCACATTCAATACAATTCAGCATACTTATTTTTCACAAAGGACCATGGTATTACCTCTTTCATCACTGTATCATACAGTACTTTTTTGTAACTGTTAGTTATTAGTATATTTACTGTCATTTTCAAAAAATACTTCCAAAACAGCCATGAGTCAGTTCACACGTCTATGAAGTGAAATTTAAGTGATGCTGCTGTGCAAGAATTTAAATGTTTAAATTGAGAACTGGTGTAAATTATATAAGGTACTATGAAACACTGCATGGAGTATAAATTCAAGTCATAATTAAAGCAAAAATTCTGGCCACTGCAACTAAACCGTTCCAATATTAATGTAACAAGATATCTTAAGATCAAACATTTATGCACCAACACAATTTTGCCACATCGCTCAGAAATCAATGGGCTTCCGTCAGACATATTTGATGTTAATACTTGACAAGAAGAATCCAGTTTCAGAGCTAAAGCAGCTTATGGTAACCCTAAAATATCTGCAGTGAAATGAACAGCATCATGTCGTATTCATATGTAAGAAATGATAGCATATTATAATGTAGTTTTTACTGTATATTTCAACACACCAACCCACAGACATGCTGAGTAGGAGAATGCTGATTTTGTCATTGTGCATAGAAAGCCAATGACAGAATGTTTGACAGAAACTGCATTGAGGGAACAGACTGCAGATCCTCTTTTTTATTTGCTATGGTTTATAATCCACCAATCCTTTAACCTAAAATGTTAATGCCTTGTTTTATACCTCCTCCCAAGCCTGGAATTGAAGTTGTTTATATTTGACGGCAGTAATGACGGCAGTTTGGTCATGAAAATCATCTTGTTTATAGCAAGTTAGTTTATGATGAGGACCATGTCCACTTTTTACAATGGCCAAATTTGTATGTCCAATACTTGGGTAGAATTTTGTTTGTGTGTTTTACTGAGTGGCGATTTGGATTTTTGAAGCAACAAAGTGGTAGCTGTCAATGGAGGGACAGAAATCGCTCAGATTTTTATTAAAAACATCTTCATTTGTGTTCTGAAGACGAACGAAAAGTCTTGCGGTTTGGAACGACATGAGGCTGAGTAATTAATGACTGAATTTTCATTTTTGGGTGAACTAAACCTTTAACTTGTGCCTCACGCTCACATGCTGATAGCCTCATCTGAATATGTTTGACACTTAGTGACAAGTTCTTCAGACAAACGTTGGTTCAATCTCTCTCTAGCTCATTAATCTTTACGCATTACTGGAGTCCACTGATTCAGTGAACACTTCAGTAGTCTTCCTAGTCATTTCGTTTTTAATAGCAGAATCGCTGTGTCAGAACCACATAAAAAAATGACATTTATTGTACATTAATATGCCAAAACAGCAGGGCAGTTTTAAAGGCAAAGTCATCCTTCCACCTTTTAATTAATTGTGAGTTGTGGCTCACACTTACCCATCACTTAGCTGCATATAAATCAGCAATTAATTAGTTCTGAGGGAAGTTTTCACATAAGGGTTTAGATCAGTCTCTGAGCAACAATGAAACTGTCAGACTAATCTTGTCATAATCTTGCTCATATCTGTGGTCGTAATAGGATTTTTATTTTATTTTTTTTAGCACAATCATCGATTCTTATCTAAACCATACAATGACTCAACACATGTATACACAGGAATGTCAAACTGTCCAGTGACAAAATAAAGTTACACTTATCTTGAGAAGTTTAGGAGTGTAGCTAATTAAAAGCAGTGATGCTACTCTTACAACTACTTTTGTGACAGTTAAACTTAGTGAACGTCGATTCAGCAGGTTTGTGCGCATACGTGCTGCTCAAGCACGAAATGAAGTTATGTTTGGTACCATTTAACAGCTAGAGTTACATTGCAATAGACGCATATTGCAGTATTAAGGCTAACGAATAAATGATTAATTGATCATTAATTTAAACGACGATTGATCCTGGAAATTTGTGTAAATTGACATCCCAGTGATGAGAAGAGTACACTGAATAAGTTGGCAAAACTCAAAACATTTGAGCCAATCAGTTGCCTCAATTTTTAAGTAAAGAAATTCAGTGTAAGTAAGCAGAAGAAGATTTTTATTTTGTACTCATACATTTATCGGTTCTTAACTTGAAATATTTGAGTACTGTTACGGTCGCAGTGGTTTCACTACACTTCCCAGCATCCTTCACTTCCCTCACCTGCACATCATCTGCAATCAACCCTCATCACCAGCAGTGTCTGCACCTGCACATCACCATCTGCACTCACTACTTAAGCTCTCTGTACCTGCACTTCTGGGTCTGGTCTTGACGGCTAGAAGTCCCTGCAAATGTAGTTGCAATTAGGGTCTCACCTGATTCCGATCGGCTTTCCCATTTTGTTCCTGTGGTCTTCTTCTGTAGAAAAGTTGTTCTCACCTGCACCTTCTGTATATCCACTGCATGTAAATAAACTGTTTGATACTCAGCATCTGTCTCCATCTGTGTCTGAAGTAATTGAAGCCATACTTGAGTAAAAGTGTAGATATGTTACCAGAAAATTACTTTGGTAGAAGTAAAAGTCCCCGTTTAGAATATTACTTTAGTAAAATTTGTAACTTTTTTTTTTTTTTTTTTAAATGTTAACCATACTAAAGTATTGAAAGAAATAAAAGTACAAGTAAATACAAATACAAAAGGAGCATAAAATATTATTAAAGATTGTTCTATACACAGTTTGAGTAGCAAGATTGTTTTAACTCTTTATTAAATTTTGTTTGCTTTGAATTTTAAAAAATGGCAAAATGTTTATTGTAAGTTTTAAATACAAAAAAATGCTAATATATTAATTATACCTTGATCATGTTAATTCATAGTGCATTATAATTTAAGTGGCAACTTTAAAAATTTTAAAATGTAAATGCTGAAATTAACAATGAACCACTTTTATTGAACTTTAATGTTACAAATGGTATTGTAACAATAAAGATGTGAACAACAGATAGAACAACGTGTGTCCATTTCATATAAATCCAATCATGTTTAAAATGGCCATCTTTGCACAAAGACATATTATATGTAAACTTTCACTCGTTATTTGCTTCTATTTTAGAACATTTGATAATTTTCTAATCAGAATGTGTTGAAGTGCCGATAAAAAAAGAACTGAAATCGAATTCATTTCTGATTTGTCAGAATCAGTTTCTGATTTTGATCTTTCTGTCGGCTGCAGGATCAGGATACAATTTAATTATGCAACTTCGCTGGATAATGAATGCATAAAATCGAACAAATGGAAATAAACTAATGCAAATAGAGGGTAACAATCATGACATTAAACAGTTGGTGTTTTTGTCACGTTTTTGTTTTAACCCCTTGAGGTAACGTTACTACTAATGTTAGCATCCTCTCAGCCTCGACAGCGAACATACTGTTGTTCTCCACTAATGCAGCATCTAGTCAACAAACTAATTACTTTGGTGATATGAAAACATACTGTAGTGTACTGTATAGCATACCGCTTTTTATGTTTTAAAACCGTTTTTGAAGCATCCCATTCTATGCAGCGCTTAGCCTCACGTCACGTGTCAAAACAATCTCACGATGCGTCAAAGGTAGACTCTTATTTGGCCTCTAGAGGTCGCTCTCGTGCCGCACTCGACACAACGGACACAACCCGGAAAATGAAAACAACCGCGGATGTGCGAGCACTTGTTTGCACACGTTTGCTTGCAGTCTGTGTTCCTCCAACTTTATTTTGTAGTAAATAACAAAAACTATGTCATATGTTTGACTTAAAAATATCAAATATTTGTATTGGTGTAAACTTGGCTAGCAATAATTTAGAACATGCTAACTTGCATGTAAATTAGTACAGCAAAGTATTTAACATACTTGTTTTGACACCAAGCAGCATGCACCACTTGTCACCATGATGGTAACTCTCCAAAAACCCAGAAACTCTTCTAAATTACCATATAAACATGAATCAATACTAAATCGCCCACTTAACATTAATCTTGCACACACACACACAAAACAAAAAACATATAAAACTTAATTTTAGCATTTACTCTTCCTTTCGAGTGCAACTGAAATAGAAATCCCAGCTCAGTTTCAGTTAAACTTAAGTTTGTCTAAATTAAAAGAAATAAATTCATAAAACTCATAGGAATGAAACAGTTCAGTTTACTTAAAATATATCAGTTCTGTGAACTTGAAAGAAAAAAAGTGTGAAGTACTCATATAAGTTGATTTGACTGAAGTAATTTGTTTAATTTAAATTTTGTCCTACTCAAACCAATTAATTATTTTGAGTGTTAGGGTTTACAGTGATAGCATTGAGGGGATAGTATAATAAAACCTCCTCTTTCAAGCAGTACTGGAAGCCCAATTCATTTAAAAATTATTCAGATGCTTCATAAAAACAATTAACTAATTAATTTATTTTGTCACTCAGTAATGATCCCTAAAGCCCCAGCATGCTATCATGTTTTTGTAGCAAAGTTAATATTTAGTTAACTGCTTCTGTTCACAATCTGTCTTTGATTCCCTTATGAATCAGTGTGTGTGTGTGTGTTTTATTTCTTGTACTTGGTGTAAATTGAAGTAAGTCACCATGAAATCAAAATGGACAGTTCTTCTGGAATATTGTAGTGTTTATTAGAAATTAACTGTGCGCATCTTTATTTAAAATAATAATAATAATAATAATGTGGCCTTTTTTTCTTCAACTTATAAGAACTTCCCCTCCCTCTTGCAGCGATTTCTCTTCTCTGATGTTTACTGCCACGAGGGCGGGGCAACCTGTCACTCGAATGAGATAGACCAATAGCAAACCACAGCCTATTCCCACTGAACAAAATTAAAGTCCCGCCTAATTTTTTTTTCTTCTTCAAAAGCCATTTCACTCGGATATATGCCACAATGGGAAAAGACAACCTCAACTTCAGATTCATGCCGACTTTAACATTTGATATTATCATCCTTATTTACTATTTTTTGTGTGTGAATAATTTAAAGCCTGATTTAAGTCTCAGCACAGCCCTGTATGTAGCTCAGCATTTTAGAGTTTAATTTTTTTCTTAGTTTTTAGTTATTTAAATTATGTTTTTTTTTTCAAGTATTTTGGTAACAATTTACTATAAGGTTCATTAGTAATCAAGAGTCGTGTTTGTTAACATCAGTTAATGTACTGTCAACTAACATGAACAAGCAATGAACCGCTGTATTTTTTATTAACTAACATTAACAAAGATTAAAAATACAGTAACAAATGTATTTCTCAAGGTTAGTTCATGTTAGTTAATATAACTACTGTTAACGAATGAACCTTATTATAGAGTGTTGTCAGCATTTTTTTTCTTTAATTCTGCTTTTAATTGTGATCATTAAAATGAGCTAATCCTGCCTTGGCAACATAAATCATGTTGCTAAATAAGCAATTCTTAACTTTCTGTATGTTTTATGCTCTCAAATAAATAGTAATGGCCACTACATTTGCATTATAATCTAACTACACAACCTTCTCTGCAGAGCACAGAATAATAAATCATTTGTACAGTATATATTCAGTGATATTTGTATTATTTTGCATGTTTACGAGAAAGAGAGTCATATATAGGACAACGAGACTAGAAAATTAATTGCATCATGCTCTTTTATGCCATGCAGGCCTTGTAATGAATTGTGGCATGTACCTGGTTCATTTGGAGTGTATATTGTGTAACCAGACCTACATTTGAATTCAGGGACACTTGCAAAGTGCAGATAGAGGGCACGTCGGAATCTCAGTGCATACAGGTGAGAGATGTAGACCCGTAGGGAGTGTCACTTTATGAAAACCCTGTGGCTTGTCTATGCCAACATCTGTCGGCACCCCAAGTTTGTCATCGGGGTGTATTTTTGGATGATGTGGAGAGCAACATGAGACCTTTTATATCAACACAGATGTAACAACAGGACACAAGGGCTCTCCATATGAACAGCAGAAGTAATGATGGCTGGTGCTATACATGCTGTGTGATGATAGTCACAAGAACAATTACAAATCCAATTACCCACAGCACTCCCTCTGAGTTATATTGCAGCAGAAAATTCACTTTCGTTTAAAAGAAAGGCAAGGGGCAAGGGAAAAGTGGATAAACTGAAACACAATATAGGGTTATATTTGCCCTAATGTGCAATGTGGTCACTCACATGAGATCTGTTTTGAAAGTGGACAAATAAATTAGAACAACTTGTCTTCATTTGTTAGTCATTTGTAGTGGTATTGATGTGCTCAACATTATTTTACAAGAATTTGTTTGGAACTATCAGATAATGTATAATGGATTTAGCTATGTAAAAACCAGCATGGAAGCTTGTTTTCAACGCAGAATAAAAAATAAAAAAGATAATTGCGACTTTTTATTAGCAATTCTTGTCACAATTATGAGTTTATATCTCTGATTTAACTTCATGTAATTCTGATTTGTTTTTTTGACTCAGAATTATACAATATAAACTCGCAATTGAGAGTTATAAAGTCATAATTGACCCTTCGTCGGCAGTTTGATTGACAGGTGATCTAACCAATCATTACCCGACTGAGTTGGGGAGTTAGTAGATCAACGTTGGTGAACTTGAACTGTGTACTCACGTCTTTCCGTGCTTGAAACAACATTCCTTCCAATGTTCATTCATGTTTATTTGATGCTATAGTATGAAGAGATGATCGGTTCACGAGCCGCTTGAAGGAGCTACAGCGATCTGTCACGACACATTAAAGAGACACTATACGCTATTTATTGTTTAAACTTGTTTAAAAAATTACAATATTTTAAATATGAAACTGTTTCATATCAAAAGTAACCTGCTCTGTCTTGTCTGTCAACGTGTTGTCAGTGTCCTCGCCGTGATGTATTCTGTGAGAACATGTGTGGTGAGAGTGGCATGGCTTGTCAGACATAGCAACAGTAACTAAAGGGGGCGGGTCTTTGCGAAGGGTGAATTGTGAGATATAAACTCACAACTGCGAGATAAAACGCCGCAATTACCTTTTTCATTTTTGTATTCTGGGATGCAAAACAAGCTTCCATAACCCAAATGTCTGAGATAATATTGAAATATGTTTATTTGTTGTTGACTTGTAAACTATGGCACTAAATCAAAGCCAAGGTCATGAGTTTGATTCCCTGGAAATCATGTCCCAGAGCATACTTGTAACGTATATGCTCTGTTTTGGTTTAGTTTCATTGTGTTTTGGTTCGGTTTCCTGTTTTTCTTTGTTCCCTGTCATTGTAGTTGACCTAGTTCCCTGGTGTGTGCCAGTGGTTACTGATTACATTCACCTGTTGTTCATTTATACCTCATTACCTCTCATTGTGTATCTAAGCCGTTAGTTCTCTTCAGTGTTTTGTCTTGCGTTCACGTTGTATGTTAGGCGATGTCTATCTTCCCTGTTCCTGTATTCTCCTAAGTGTCAGTTAATTAAAGTCTATTTATTGAATTCTATATCGTCGTGATTACTAACCCGCATACTGTGCCACTACTATTAAAATATATTGTTTAAACACACTGCAAATTCACTTTGGATTCACTTGGCTAAATGTAAAGATGCATGTTTACTTTTAAATTAACTTTTTTTTTTAACCAGGCTCCTATGTTTCGCTTCAGTAATTTCACTCTAATGGCAACGTAAAGGTTATTAGTCAGTTATTGAAATATCTTATTTGAAAAAATGTCACTTTAATCAATTCTTTGGTATTTAACAAATTTGACTGTCTTTTGCTGCAAAACCATGTGTCTAAAGTCCATGTGTGCTTTTTTTTTTTTTTTTTTTTTTTTACAAAAACCTCTAAGTCCACATCTTTGGACAAGACATGGTCAAACGTCTTTTTCTTTAGAGCAGCAAAAGAACTCTGTGTTCACTTGCTACTTGTGAAATCCCGCCATTTCCACTGTAAAACTGGACAAAATATGATAAAATGCTTGGCAACTGAAAGCCGGCTCATCATTCACCTTGAAATCATATGATTCGATTCACATCATCTGATTGGTTCTTCTGTGGATTTAGAGGCTTTTGCTGACAAAGGGAAGTGGAGTTTAACAGTTTCTACCAACAAATCCTTATTTCTGAATGGGCTGACACTGAGATTTAACGTATATGAAGCAAAAGTATTGGACGAATATAAACTATGTGCAGAGAGAATTCACTTAATATCATCTCGTTTAGTGGCTTTTGCATCTGGAATCTTCACATATAACAATGAAATTGGCATTTTTCCTTTGTCTAATATTGTTACGTCATACACCTACACCTATTTCAAGTTGTGAAAACTCAAGAAATGCTCATTCCTTTCACTGCATCAGTTTGGCGAAACAGCTGAGAGGCCAATGACGAGAAGAAGATAAAGCTGTCAGAGGCTTCTTCTCATCGTCTACCAAGCCTATGCTCAGTTTCTATCAAATCCACTAGATTAATCTCAAAAGCTTTTTATAATACAACACTCATTCTTTGGTTCAATTTTTCTGAAATTCCATCTCAGAAAATTGCTTGTCTGGTTTAGTAATCTCTCAGATGTCTTTTGTGACATTTTTCTTCATAATAGTTGTGAAGTATAATTTGTGTGACCCAGAATTCAGTTCTATTATATATCTGATAACATTTCTAATGTTGCACAAGGGACAAACAGATGGACAGTTCAACATTAAATGAGAAATGTGATGCAAATGATTTCTTCTTTGGATGGAAAACATGATAGATGGGAACTAATTTCATTACAGGGCTGTGTCTACTGAATACGAGGCTGATATGTGTTGTACTGGATCCAACCAGTCCATTAGGTTGAGATTTAAGCTGTTAGCTCGATACCCTTCCATTATGAAATCATTTTGAAGTTGTGAACAGGATCCTAGCAAGACTTCTTGTATTTTGTCTCATGGTAGAGTACACTTTATGAAAAGCACCTTAAGCA
Organism: Zacco platypus; assembly: GCA_038088235.1. Classification (NCBI taxonomy): domain Eukaryota; kingdom Metazoa; phylum Chordata; class Actinopteri; order Cypriniformes; family Xenocyprididae; genus Zacco; species Zacco platypus. The sequence goes on from CM076082.1 coordinate 7,110,867, forward strand.
ACATCCTCCTGTACAGCATCTTTAAGGGGTCCATTTATAAGGGGGGGGGGGGGGGGAATCGGCCCCATAATGTCAAATTCAGTGACCAAAAAAGATATACAATGCATCTAGGCATATTCAATCATTATCAGTGATCTGGCAGCTCAAGCCCCTGCCCAATTTTAAAATGAATCAAAAGTGCCGTTTAAAACAATTATCAACAGTAATATTGTCAATAAAACAATATGCATTGAATTCTAATTAATATGACAACATGTATACAACATTAACAAATCGCTCAAGTCATAAAATTCTTTTATTTTTATGTATCTGCCCTCAGTCTGAGACGTTGTTGCCATAATGTGCTGCTACGGGTTTGTGTCTTGCGATCGAGAACCCACGGCCCATATATGGGTTTGTCAGTGATTGCTAGTAATTGTATCACAATTCAGAGGCTGCATCCTTCGTCACAGCGCCACGATAAAGGCTGTCTTGATTCGAAAGCTCCTCTGAATGCATCCTACATGCATGGTGGCGATTGGATGTTGTTGTTTTTTTTTTTGTTGATGTTGTTTTTAAAAACACTTTCAAGCTCATATCTTACCAATATGCTGCCAGCTTGTGTGTCGATTCATATTACATTTTTTTTTTAAATGATAATTCATTGATGCCTGTTTGTCATGTATAATGCATCATCCAATAGTGGTGTGACACGACAAGCTTAAATTTCATTGGACAGTGTGAAGTGGAGTGGTAATTTCCCGGTCTTATTCATAAATCGGTTAAAAAAAAAAAAAACGAAATTCTCAATGTCTGTTTTCAAATGTTTAACAAATGTGAAAAGAAAAAATGTTCTAAAAGAACATTCTTTACAGTCTGAATGGACAGAATAATTTACATTTACAATCTGCAGATTCTCTCATTTGAATTTTAAATTACGTTGTTTAAAAATCTGATGTGAATTGATTACAAAGCACTTTACAAAACCATGCAGCACCAGAAGTCGTGTTAATTTTAAGTAGACAATCCATGTTCCATTTATTTACTGTTTGAAGAAATTACCGTAGTTGGTTAATTTAAGTCCAAGTGAAATCAACAGTAACAGGACTATTATGTGAAATATAGGTTGTTAGATCAAGAACACACTAAATAAATAAATAAATAAATAATAAATCTCATCAAATCCAAAACAGACAGATTTCTAGCTAGGTTTTTTTTGCAAGGCATTGTCTGTGCTTATCTTTTCCTTGTTAGCTACAGTAGCGTACATTAAATTTGCTGTAATAGGTTTCTGATTATTTGCTACAAAGAACATAAGAGCTGGAGCTCAAAAGCTGAAGATTAATGTCTCTAGCTTAAAACTTCCATTATGAAAATAGAAAGAGGCTCCATACAAGCCCCATATAGTGACTCTTTAGGCACCATAAAATGCATGAATCTTATTGCAAGATGATTAAAAAAAGTGCTTTGTTTTGAAGAAAAAAATTCACCAAAAAACCTGAAAAAAGTAACTAATCAGCACACAAGTTTGCAACATTGATAATATTAAGAAATGTTTCTTATTAAAATGTTTACAAATGAATGATTCTGAAGGATCATGTGACACTGAAGACTGGGGTAATGATGCTGAAAATTCAGCTTTGCATCACAGGAATAAATTACATTTATTCAAATGCATTTGAATGTATATTGTAATAATACTGTTTTTCAAATAAATGCAGCTGTTATGTCTAGTTGGTGTCTCCCTCCTTCATTGTGTGTTTGGTTTTGCTGATGAGCAACGTGTCACCGATCACCATCTGCTCTGAGTATAAACTCACCAGCCCCGCTCCGACTCCAGCGCCACCAGAGACCAGTGAACCACCACCAGCTGGTGAACCAAAAGACATGTTTCTTGAGCCAACCACGTACCGAGGAGGCCTGCCCGCCGCAATGGATGACCCAGGACCAAGGACAAGGTCGGATGGTAACATCGCCCCGGACCCCACTTCATCGTCTCTGCCTCCAGCCTCTGTGCCCCCTGCTCCACCACAGCCCATAGACACTTCAGATCCACATTGGCTCATCTCTCCCCTGGGCTCCCTAGTCCCTCCGGCTCTGACTTGGTCAGCCATTGACCTGCTTGCGCCTTCTGGCTTCTCCTTCCCCCCGGCTCCACCTCCATCCTCGGCCCCACCAGCTCAGCCCCTGCCCTCTGGACTTCCACCTCCACCTCGGATGCTCATCGCCATGGCTTCTCCTCTTCCTCCAGGTCCATCGAGAACACGTCCATCTGGGTCTCCATCTTAGGCTGCATCTCTTTTGGTCGTCCCCAGATGTCAACTCCACCAAGACTCCTCCCACCCTCCACTCCTCCATGGACAGTTTCATGTTTCCAGACTCTGTTTTATTTTCTTTTGCTCCACACCCTCCTCCAGAACCCTCCTCCAGAACCCTCACCCTCCTTCCTCAATTGGGCTCTCCTACAGCGCGAGGACAGACTTTCCCGGGAGGGGACGAAATGTTACATGTCTAGTCGGAGTCGCCCTCCTTCATTGTGTTTCTGATTTATTCCCATGACCAAGTTTGTTTGAAAAGTTATTTAGTCCACCTGTCATCTTCATTAGTTATCTACTTGCTCCCTGTGTATTTATACCTAGTGTTCTTCCTCAGTCTTTGCCCGATCTCGTCAATCTATGCGTCTATAGCCACGATTCCATTACAGATTTGCACAACTTTTGCGATATTTCCGATAAAGAACTATTGCGAAATGACGGCGTTTCCATTAACCAACGTTCTGCAACTAAAACGTATTTTTTTCCTTTCGCAATAAGTCATTACAAAAATCATGGCTACGGATGTTGGTAGCTTTACATATATTCCAGCCACTGCACTAGTCATTATTTTTAATGCTTTAATGGCAAGGAAGCCCCTTATAATTTGGAGCGGCCACATATGATGTGTTTCTGGATGTTTCTCCCTCTTATCTGCTTCAAGGTCTTGATAAGTTCAAATTGAGGCATTTCTTTTGTTGTTTAGAATCCAGTAGTCCTGCAATACAGAGTTTAATGGAGAACTCTTGTCTTCTGTCCAAACATACCACACCCTCTTTAAAGAATGATCGGCTTTTACATATGGCAGGTGACCTGTAAATGCAAAAAAACTGTCTCGATTGAAATATTCCTATTTCAAATTGCCTGAAAAACCACCTCATGTAAGTGTAAACTTTTCTTTTTTAGTTTTTGCGAAATTGACGTGTTTCCATCGAGCGTATTTTCAATTTGCGCAGTTTAAAGGGTAGTGGAAACGCGGCTTATGTCAGCGGTTCCCAAACACATTCCCGGAGCCCCCCCTACACTGCACATTTTGCATGTCTCGAGTCTCGACTAATGAGCTAATGATCTGAATCAGATGTGTTTGATTAAGGAGATATGTTGGGAGGCTCCAGGAATGTGTTTGGGAACCCCTGGTCCATGTTATGGTGCTTGTAAAGAGTTTCCTGAGTTTCGTTATTAAAGATCCTGTTTCCTGTTTATCCTTGTCTTCGTGTGCTTCCATTACCACGTTATGTGACAGCAGCCGTGGTGTGCCATAATTTTTCATTTTTCTGTAGCAGAAACTAAAACTAAAACATGCAATGTTCTCAATATTATATTTGGGATCACTAAAGATACGTAGATCACATATGACATAAACCCACAGCATTATAAATAAAATATAATTATTTCCATAAACATTGTCTCGAGTCGTAAATCTAATCCAATAAATTCAAAACGCCTGTTTTCATTTTTTTTTTTTAAATGTACTAAATTGAGGGCTCATGTATAGATTAGGGGTGCAGCTACACATCAGGACATTCCAAAAGTATTACTTCAAATGATATTGCTACTGATTTATAATTTATCCATATTATTATTAAATATTGTTCACACATGTGGATCTTTAGTAGAAGTTCTACTAAAAGCCCATGTAATGTTCACTTAGTCAATTACTAGTTCAGTAAACTAGTTATTTAAGTGACGTTTTCTGTTTTTATAGATAAATACGTGTTCTTGCACTTGTAAGTGCTGTTTTTCTAACTTTTCTTGTGGCTGATCATGCATCTGTGTCTGAAATAACGTGCATTTTGTTCAAAGAGAATTGTGGGTTGATTTGTTTCATTGTGTTGCCCCGTGGACTTGATAAAGCACAAGGCAATTTCAACTATTCTGTCCATAATAATCCCCATTTCCTGACACCCATTGAGTGGCCTGTGAAAGCAATGGTAATCTACAATAGCATCATTATGTACAACCCAGAAGAGTTCTCTCAAGCACTGCAACTGAAACTTTAGATAATAACCGCCAATTCTACTTCAACACACGAGACATGGACACACAAAAAATGAAGACCTGCTTGTAGAAGATTTGTCTGTTCGAGTCTCAAATTATATCATAATAATATATGATTGTAACTAATTATCTAAAAAAAAAAAACATTTTAGCTCTACAACGTAGGTGAATGCAAAATTCAAGGTCAAAGTCTATAGACTACATAAGCTACTTTACCGAGTCAGGGAATTACTGAGAGAGCATTGGTAAAAGCAAGGATCATGTTTTATAGATGACAGATAATGTTTCTTACATTAATATTTATCCATTTGAAGTGCAACTATGTGAGATGTTTAAGTTCAGGGGATTCTAGTACATGCACAATGACATTTTGCCAAACAAGTTCAGCTTTAGCATAAAAACACAGACCTTTTCATCCTACAACAGAGCGCTATTTGAACTGTAGCAGTTCATGAGGCTTCTGCTCCTCAACTCTTGAGCCTGAACCAGTGGGGTCGGCCACATATAGAGGTCACCACTCATCTTTCCTATTTGATTTTGAACAAATAGTAGTATATTTTAAGCAAGCATGTATTTTAAGGTCTTTTCAAATATCCATATTATGATGCAAAAGCATGACTGGAGAATATAAATGACTATCTGTGATAAATGTTTACTGTGAAACAGTTTACACCATACAAACACATTTTGCCGCATGAAATGTAATGAGCTCAAAATATGAGATGCATAAAACAAAAGCTGACAGGCAAAAATCTATTCTATTATTAGGATTTCATGGTGTTTTTTACAGCTTTGCAGTGTAAATAACAATAGCCTTTTACTGTATGGAAAGTGCGATTTTTATTTAGGAAACTAGTTGAGTTACATTGGTTAACATCATTACACAGTCTATCGTGTTATATACCTATTATAGAGTTTAACAGAGAAAAGAAAATGTTCCAAAAATGAAAATTTTCCCATGATTTACTCACCATCAAGCCTTCATATATATATATCGATCAGGCATAACATTATGACCACCTTCCTAATTTGGGCCTGAGCACCGTTGTTGTGATGACCCTGTTAGAATTGCTCCGTTTATATTGTGTTGGTCCCCTTTTTGCTGCCTAAAAAGCCCTGACCCATCAAGGCATAGACTCCACTAGACCCCTGAAGGTGTGCTGTGGTCCTTTAAGTCCTTTAAGATTTAAACAGATCCTTTGAGTCCTGTAAGTTGCGAGGTGGGGCCTCCATGGATCAGACATTAAGCACATCCCACAGACGCTTGATTTGATTGAGATCTGGGGAATTTGGAGGCCAAGGCAACACGTTGTTGTGCTCCTCAAACCATTCCTGAACCATTTTTGCTTTGTGGCAGGGCGCATTATCCTGCTGAAAGGGGCTGCAGCCACCAGGGAATACCGTTTCCATGAAAGGGTGTACATGGTCTGCAACAATGCTTGGGTAGGTGCTACGTGTCAATGTAACATGGATGGTAGGAGCCCAGGTTTCCCAGCAGAACATTGCCCAACGCATTACACTGCCTCCATCAGCTTGCTTTCTTCCTATGGTGCATCCTCATATGCCATGTGTTTCCCAGGTAAGTGACGCAGACGCACCCGGTCATCCACGAGATGTAAAAGAAAACATGATTCATCAGACCAGGCCACCTTCTGCCATTGCTCCAGGGTCAAGTTCTGATGCTCAAGTGCCCACTGCTGGTGCTTTCGTCGGTGGACAGGGGTCAGCATGGGCACCGTGACAGGTCTGCGGCTATGCAGCCCCATACAACTGAGATGCACTGTGTATTCTGACACCTTTCTATCAGAACCAGCATTAACTTCTTGAGCAATCTGAGCTACAGTATCTCGTCTATTGGATTGGACACACGGGCCAGCCTTCGCTCCCCATGTGCATCAATGAGCCTTGGCCGCCATGACCCTGTCGCCGGTTCACCACTGTTCCTTCCTTGGATCACTTTTGATAGATACTGACCACTAACACCCCACAAGAGATATCATTTTGGAGATGCTCTGACCCAGTCGCCCAGTCGTCCTTACGCTTGTCGATTTTTCCTGCTTCAAACACGTCAACTTTGAGGACAAAATGTTCACTTGCTGCCTAATATATACCACCCACTAACAGGTGTGGTGATGAAGAGGTAATCTGTGTTATTCGCTTCACCTGTCAGTGGTCATAATGTTATGCCTGATCGGTGTATATGTATATACTGTATATAGTTGTCATTTTCTCACCCTCATGTTGTTCTAACAAAACGAAACCAAAACACAACTAAACGGATGTTTACTCGACAATGTACTAAAAACGGAAAAGTTTTTCCTTTGCGTTTTTCGAGTACAGAAGACAATGTTTTCAAAACGATCCCTGTTCACACTGGTCAGCAAAAACAACAAAAAATGCAGTATTATGCTGTCGGGCCAGTAGTTGGCGATATCATTTTATAAAGAAACACGATGCGCCTACAGACTGTAATACGCGTGCACATGACGTCACAGTGTTCACAAATGTGTGTTTGCATAGTTTACATAGAGACAATAACGATATCGTTTTCAAAATGAAAAAGTTTGCTTTTTCAGGCTCCCGAACGCTGTTGTCTTGTAAATGAACGGCCAAAACACATGGCAACAAATCATTCAATATTTAACGCAATTAACGCAGCATACCTCTTACCCGTCATAATTTGGCTAATGTTACATAATATGATCACGCTCTTATTCACGCAAATGCTTTTAACACATTCAAGCGCCACAAGATAAATGAGAACATGCTGTCTGTGAATGCTGTGACTGAAAGACGCATGACTCATGTGCACGGAAAGACGCGCGCCAGTATCAAGTCAACCAATAACACACTGTATTATGCCAAAATGCCAGTTTCGTTGAGTATCCTCATAAGAGCAGTCTAAAATTAGTTAAATGACATCTTAAATGAACTTTAAAAATAGATCCACATCATGTTTGGCAACGGCGGCTCTTAAAGTGACAGCAGCCTAATAAACAAGTTGCTGTGATTAATGTTAATCAAAGAACAAAGGTAACACGGAAAACTGTAACTTTAATAAGAATTAATCTATATTTAATTTATAATTTGTGCAGTGAAGATTGTAAAGTGTTTGATAACTTTATTCAATTTATGTTTAACAGGTAGGAAGGACACAGATAAATGACATTTATTATATTGGATTTATGTGAAGATTGTTTTATGTTCACTAAAATTAAACGTTGTTTTTTAAAAGACTAATAAATGTCAAAATTGATGCTTTTAGTTATATTGTAAAGTTGATCTATAATTAATGTTTAAAAACAGATCTATTTCATAGAGACATCAGTATTAGTATCAGTGATACTGACCTTCATTCATAAAAAAGATTCCATTAAATAAATATTTTAAATATACTGTCTTTAAGTTGTTTCTACCTTAATTTGGAGAGTAAACGTGAAATTGTTACAATGTAAAAATATTAAAAACTCCAATTTGTTTAAATGTGCGATAAATATTGTTGAACTATTTTGTGAATATATCAAATATATATTTTACAAATAATATAAAATATTTTAACTACCATGCCAGTGAAATTTCATAATTATTATTACTTTTTAGCTGAAGGGTTATTTTAGACCCTGGGACCCATGACGGCACACGCAGACAAGTCTTCCCGTGTGATTTAAACCCCGAGGCGCTCGCTGCTGGATCCCTTGATTATTTGGAAACCTCCCTAGAGATTCATCTCAGCCTGATTCAGAGCCCGTCACGCTCAGACCCAGCTCATGAGTGGAGCCAAACTACCCCCTCTAGTGATCCTGCACAACACAAACAAATATCAGGAAATAACAACTCTCTCTGACAGCTCCAGCATGACACATGCATGATAGATGCTTCATTACAGCGTCAATTATGATTTCAGCCATTAAACAAACTCGCACGGCACATTCTGTAATCACCTACTGCTATTTCTCTTCATTTGCTGCCCGACATTAAATGCACAAATTTCAGCTAGTGTCAAACAGCGGGGTCTGCGCCTCCTTGATAAGACTCCCTGCAGATTCAGTGTGGGAGACTGATTGAGTCTTTCTCATTCATATTTCATAGCGACAGGCTGATTGATAATCAAAGTTAAATGGTTACATGCTTCATGTGTCTGTTCCATATGTGCTGGTAGCCTTATGATCCTAGGTTGCTAATAGAGAAAAAGGTTCAGCCCCAAGTAGGGTTTTCCTGGAAACTGGAGCAATACTGAGATCATGGTCACGCTCTCCACGGCACCCTTGAGCTGGCAGGTAAGCGGGGCTTGAAATGCGCTGGCTTTGATAGTAATGTGTCTGCCAAAAGGAAGCTGAATATGTGAAGAAGATTTTCTGTCAAGGCAGTATTTAAAAAAAACTCTCCCACAGGCCTCGACTAGAACTTTAACAAATTTCATTAACAGTTCAGGTTTTCTCCCAGATGAAAGCTCGGAGGTTGCTCTTTCAAAGCTCAGGAGACTTAATGAAAGTCTGACTTAGTTTTGTTTAAAGGCACAATATGTAAGATTTTTTTCACTTAAAAAACAAAAAAAAACTCTAGCAAAGTATTAAATATTTTTAATACTTAAGTATTTTGTTCAATTGTGTACCAACAGTATCCCAAATGTTTCCAACAATGTTTAAATCCAAAGAAATTTGCAATTTTAACCAATGTAACCGCGTTACCCTCGATTTCCGAGAAAACATGGAAACACCAAAGACACTTTAACATATTTTGCATTTTATTAGACAGGCGAGCAACTGTTTGGATACATTTATCAATAGAAAACTAATCATTGTTACATCTCAACACAGTTAGTCTAACTGTTTGAATCTCTTATCTTCTTTACCGTGAGTAACATGCCTCAGAAATAATGCTATTTTGTTAAGTGACTAAAATCAGAAAAAGCTTTATTTGTATACTGTAAACCCAAAACAGTACTACTAACTTATAAAGACTGAGTATGCCGCAATTAAATTCTTAAATCATTGATCCAACTTAAAACAATTACATTTTCTGAACAAGGAGTTTAGTTTTAGTTTTGTGTAACTCAACATTTTTGAGTAAACCCTCATACTTTATTATTTTTAAGTTTACTGAGCGATACTAAGTGATGTCACCCATGTCGCGTCGTTGTCGATGTTACCAACGTAACCGAAGTTATCAGAATTAATTCAACATTAAACTGAGTTGCAGCAGATTTCAAGTTCCCAGCATTATTTGCGTCACACTCTGTGAGGAAAAATAAATGTTGAAATTGAGTGTTATTTTGTGTTTTTGCACAAGATTAATACAGGGGAAGATGTGTTGTTTAAAGTTCTTTGTTATTTAAATGTGTTTCTGTGATGTTGAAGTTTTGTGGTGAAGAGTAGTGCCTGTGGTTTGGTCAAGAATGGGCTGTGAAACATCAAGGCTATATATACTGCATGTTGATTAACAGTTCATGCAAGTAAAAGTGATAGTCTCTTTGATGTTTACATTAGCGCATGCTGGTGCGCTGTTGTTAACAAACACTTAGCCGTAAAGATTAGGTGTTAGTTTATTCAACATTTCAATTATATTGTATAAACTGATTGAACATTTACCCTTAATGTAAAGGCTGGTATACACTGCGCAACTTTTAAAAACGGAACAAATTTTAAAACGCATGGAATCATCCACTTGCTGACTTTGTAATTGGATACAGAGGAAAAACTGTGCATCATATACTTGCTGACTGAAGATCACACACCACCAGACTTTCAAGTTGTTTCGAATGCAACAAACTCATGCAGAACCTTGCGCCTCATTACTAGGAGATGCATGACAGATGAAAACAAACAGATGTAAAAGAGCAGACTGTAGTTTTTTTTGATGTAAAGACTCTGTTTTCATGAAAAGTGATGAAGAAAAGAAATCGAGCCATCAATGCGGTGAGTAGACATTGTCAGTATGGCCTGTACACATTGCAATTGGAGTTGGAGATGAATGTTAAAGATATAGTTCACCTAAAGATTACTTACCCTCAAGTTGTTCCAAACCTGTATGAGTTCCTGTCTTCTTTGAGGAATGTGTGTAATCAAACAGTTGACGGTAGCCATTGACTTCCATGGTTGGGAAAAAAAATACAATGGAAGTCAATGGCTACCGTCAACTGTCTGGTTACCCACATTCTTTAAAATAAACTCATACGGGTTTGGAACAACATGAGGGTGAGTAAATGACAGAATTTATATTTTTGGGTGAACTATCCCTTTAAGGCTTTGCCAATTTTTTCCAAACTTGAAGACTGGAATAGTCCTGCCGAACGTCAGAGCCAGTTTTGCAGACTTTGGCCAATTGAAGTTGATTTCACAGAACAGATTTCACAGGAAATCGTGTACCGTATTATGAGCACAGACTTTTTAGTTTCAGATTACGATTCCATCCATTTGGAGGAAATTTTCAGCTAATTTTAGAACACATATTATTTTCATATTGTTTCATAGCAACAAGGCACATGTTTCTGTTCACATGTTTCAAATGTTTGCAAGTGTGTTGTGTCCGGAAAGACCTGAAAGTTTGATAGTGTGTGATTCTCAGTCATTTAGTGCATGATGCCCAGTTTTTCTCTGTAACTATTTACAAAGCCAGTGAGTGCTACTGCACAAAAACTGCAAAATGGATCTCACTTTTGGCAACAAGCATTGACTTGTTTGGCAAAAATCTGTGCAGAAGCCATGTGGTGTATTCCAGCTTTAACTTGCTTGGGATAAAATTGGATAAAATGTGTACTTTAATGTCAGAAAAAAAACTGTGGAGTAAACTGATCTTTGAGGTTTGATTCAAGACTTTGGTATTTTGGCATATCTGAGCACAGTTTGTGAAACTATTGCGTTCTGAAATTCTTAAGGAGACATGTAAGAACACTGGGTCTTTTCTCCGCTGAAGAATCTGTTACTAAACTAAATTAAAGACAATTTGTTGTCATTTTCCTTTCCAGTGGTCTGTTACTAATGAGTGAACTGACTAAAAACAACAGTCAAGACCAATACTGCAGACTAAAATACATGCCCAGATTTGTTGAACAAAATCAGTCCGCTGTGACCACTCGGCAACCATTTTGTAATTTGCAAAGCAAATATGTTCTAAAAAGCCAACATTACCTCAATATCACAGTTTGAAAGCTTGGATCTGCTTTATCAAATTAATTTTTTAGCTTGTGTGAATTTTCCTCATATTTATGAGATCATTTTAGATTTAGTAACTGTTGACAGTGCCTGTTGACAGTGTTTGTTCTTAATGATTATTCACTTCCTAGAGTTTAGATGAAATCTAAAAAGACAAAATGAAGGAACTAGGACTGTTTGTTATCGTGCCAAACTAATGAATCATGCAGGGAATTTCTCAAGACATTTTTATATAACATGTTTTTCCAATAAAAAGCCCCAGCCTCCATTCCCAGTGTAAAGATACATTTATTGGGCTTTGCCACATGGTCCAGGACAAGATTTCCAGTCGCCCAGCCTGACATACATAAGAATATATATTATATAATTAATTTTAAATGCCTCTAACCTGTGCCAGCAGTCAATTGCCTCAATTTGAGCGTAAGGATATCTAAAGAAATGCAATAATTTGTCTAACTAACCAGAACCTTGTATAAGTGAAATAAAATCAGTTGGGAATGTCATAAAAAAGGGAGAGCTGAACCGGAAAGATCAGGTGCTGTGCTTTGATGGAAGCTCCCAGAACCATGTCATCTGAATTCAAAGTGATGTACATTTAGTCTACGCACTGCGGAATATTAAACAGACTAATCCACTGAAGTCTATTTATAAGTTTCAAGCACCAATCTTACAGTTTCAACCGTGTGTCACATTTCATGAGAGTACAGGGATACACATTTCAGTCAGTAAACTCCCACAGCCCTATATTTGGAAAACAAATGAAGGACAATAGAGAAATACAAGTGATCAGATTTGAAGGGCAGTCCTATACGTGCTCATGAAATCAGCCTACAGGATTCTGTCAAATCACATTACAGTATGTAACGATCACAGACATGTCTAGTTATGTTGTCTCGACAGTTCTGGGAGCGGAAGACAACAGCAGCAATAGAATGAGGTCTGCGTTATTCCTGGGTTATGCTGTACTGTACCTGTAACTTTAACACAAAATGAATATGCTTGTATTTTAATCTGGAAGTAGTTATTCAAGCATTATTCAAATGTCATTTTCATACATTTATAATTTCTCCATATACCGTATTTACCATGCATATATAATCTATATATAAATACTTAAATTAGAGAAAGGGGGAAAAATAAAATAAATTAAAATGTAAATAAAATGCATGTTATTATAGAAGTTTCTATTGTCCATCACCAGGGGACATGATGAAATTTGACAGGTGTAGGGTAATTATTTAAAATTCACCCATTAATTTTACTTAATTGTGATATTGTGATAAATTAAACCCAAAATATAATTACCATCTTTTCCAAAAAATGTTAATATTTTATTGGTAACAATTTGCAATAAGCTTCCTTAGTTAACATGAACTAATAATGAATTGCACTTATACAGCATTTATTAATCTTTGTAAATGTTATTTTCAACATTTACTAATACATTATTAAAATCTAAATGCACTGTGAAATAACATAAGCAAACAATGAACAACTGTATTTTCATTAAAGTTAATGTAGATTAGTAAATACAGTAACAAATGTATTTCTCATGGTTAGTTTGTGTTAGTTAATACTTTAACTAATGTTTAACTATTGAACCTTATTGTAAAGTGTTACCATTTTATTCAATATGCATACAGAAACATGGAAATATACTGCATAGCCTTTTAAGTTATGGTCTAACATATATTGTATTTGTTTCTTAGTTCTGAGAGAAACGGACATGGTTTTCAAGCTCTGGAAAACTGGCCACATATATGAAATATGTATGTGAAAATGAATGCTTTACTGTGAAATCTAGATTCAAAGATTCATTGATGTGACACAGATTCAGAATATATAACACTAGTGTAAAGCACCGGCAAAGAGAAATATGTCTGACACTGCGGTTTTGCAGAGAGGTTGGAATAAGAAGCCCTGCTCTGATGGGATTTCTACATTACTCACTAAATCAAAGTTAAAATCCATGCAAAATCAAAATGTCTTGGATAAATCTACTGTATGAGGCAGGCTCTCTTCTTTAACAGGGGAAATGGAGGCAACCACCACAGGCCTGATGAAGTTATTGCTCTAGTTTTTACGTAAGAGTCTTAAGATAGTCCTATGATAAACTTCCCATGAAAATTTGGATTGTACAGAATTGTTTCTGAATGAGTGACAAATGCATTACTCAGACCCATTGAGGTTTGTGATTCAAACTCAACGTAAATCAAAGATCACTCACTCGCTTCCTCCTACACTGAATATAAATCTTGAGTATTTCTTCAGTTCTGGAATTGCATTATGCTCCGTGCCAGATAACGCTCCTTTGTTTATTACGTTATGTCTGAGTTAGTTGAGTCTCTGGCACAGTCAGCCTGGCTTCAGAGCATTAACTGATGCGCTTCAGGGATTGTGAGCTTGTGATGATGTTGCATTGGAGATGGGAGAAACAATCAATTTAGCCTTGACTAATATACAGCCTTATTTTCCGCAATAATATCTCTTATCTAAAACCGGCGGATTCATTCTTCTTAATAAGAAAAATAAAGGAAACAATGTAATAATGATGGAAAATATATCCAGCAATAATGGCATCAAAGCTACATCAATTTATTCTCATTATAGGGGACTTATTATGCTTTTTTACATTTTCAACTTCTTTAGTGTGTGCTGTTTGCGAATGAAAAAGGTATGCAAAGTTACAAAGCACCAAGTCCACTCAAAAGGACTTATTCTCTATATCAATGTGCACTGTTGCTGAAATCCCTGGAATGCTTTGATTGTATTCTTGAGTTTCCTCCCGGGAATGTACACATCACAATGTTCCTCATTTAAATAGAGGGGGGTGTGAAGCCTGGTGAGTTGTTTGAGGTGCGGTAAAAATGACGTCATTCGCGGTTCGACGGAAGTGTGAACCCATTTTGTGAGGCTGTGTGCACGCCATTTTATGTAACTTTGTGCACAGTTCCGCATACAAAGATGCCGATTCTGGCCAAGCAGGTACATCTTTAATGACATTTTAACTTCATTTAAATAACGCTTTTCACAATACAGATCGTTTCAAAGAAGCTTCACAGTGATAATAGGAAAATTCATTTTCTTTATTATACAACAATCTTTATTTAATATGATTAAATTTGATTAAATATGATTGAAAACTAAATTCTCTAAATATAAAGAATAGCCCATCCTTTGAACTTGTGTAAAATAAATAAATAGAATGGAATGTGTTGACACCAGGGGTTAAGTTTGGCTGGTTAGCATGGGCAGATGCTGGTATTAGCTATAACTTTACCAGTATGTAGTTTAAAAAAGTCAGGAAAAAGCCTCTTAAGCCACTGATTCAGAATCTGGCTCTTCTAGTTTAAAAGACGTGTCCAAGCCGCTATTAATTTGAAAATGCAACTGGGGCCATGGCGGAGAGGTTGCTGGAGTAGGTAACACAATTTACTGTTGCTTTAAAACAATAGTTCAATCACAAATAGTGAATACTGAGATATTATTATTATAACCTGAAATTTAGACACAATATTGCTGCTTGCTTTGTCAGTTTTTGCTCTGCCAGCTAAAATATCCAAACAAAGCCACAGCAGAATCCTTGCAACATTGAGCAACACGCAGTAGTGGTGTCGTTACTGAATTATTCAGCATTTTCTGAAAGAATCGGTTGAATGAATGATTCAATGATTTAAGGCAGTTTAAGGATGGATTGGCTGTAAATGATTTATCATTTATCAGCTGGGAAAAACAAAATCTTTCTGAAAGTGATTCCAACGATATTGATTCTCTGGGCCGTTCTCGTTATAGTTGTGGTGTGGACTATTTTTTATATTTAGAACAATTTTTACAACTATATCTTTATTGGACACTTGATTCTAATGTTACGATAAACTGCAGAAAGTCCCACCACTAATGCACAAACCACCACTTGTTACATGTATGTCTTTCTGAACTCTGTATTATTTTCGTTTTCACATGTGCTTTTTGTTCATGTTCCCGTCACCATCATTGGTTCATCCCTGTCAGCTGTTCTGTTAATTAGTCATCTCCGTCACCTGTTCCCCATTCATCACTCCTCGTTTGTGTCTGTATTTATTCCTTATGTTTCCCTCACTCCTGATCCGTTCTCGTTCGTGTATTGACGTGTTTGGTGTTCCTATGTTCTTTGATTCCTCATTAAAAGAGACATTTTCGTGAAACCCTCGTCATTGTGATTCCCTGTCTTGCACGTCACGTAACACCACTATTGGCTTAAAAACAATTGTGACCTGAGCTAATCTGCCACATGTAAAAAAGGCAGGTTGCAAATTTCCAATGTGGTCCTGGGGCAGTCAAGCAACTTCCACTGAGATGAATTAGAATGCTATGGATAGCTCTCTCCAGGTATAATAGACATCCATGGTTTGTACTTGTAATATGATTTGTTATTTGGGTATTTGATATTTTGATTATTTGAGGCCACAGCAAAAGAAAAGAACTTCCACTGGCAAAATATGTAAAAAAAAAAAAAAAAAACCAAGAAAGAAAGAAAAAAATCAGTCGTAGAGCAACATAAAAATGATGTGAATAAGCAATGAGAGCTTTGTGGCATATGGTACTTATAATTCTAAAGCAACAGGCTCAAGCTTTTCTTTTTCTTCAAGTCAAGCATTTGTGAACACTAATTTAGTAGAAGTATCCATTTTGAACACTGTGAATTATTTTATCATTCATTCAAATAATTTCCACTTGCATTAATATTTTAAGTGTGGCTAAAGTGCAGAGATAACTTTTGTCTCCATTTTGAAAAGTATGTCTTATTTTATCCTTTGACATGAAAATGAATCTTTCTGGGACCACTGTAGAAACACACAAAGGCATTTTTTTTTTTTTGAGCTGGTCTTTATAGAAATGTTTGTTATTGCTTCAAGATCAAGCAGTTGCACACATTTCCTGCTGCTTTGAATATGAATACAATCATTCCTGTTTGTAAATAGCTATTTTAGAAACACGTGCGCACGCCTAAAGGCCAAAAGCATTTTAGATGGCACTCTCACATTAGAAATTATAAAAAGAACGCCTTTAGATAAATATTTAAAACAATTACCACAGTCAGACACACTTTCACATGTCTAGGTTTTAAGTAAAATCCCTAAGTATCTCATAAATTCTGCGAGTGTGCGGCTTGACTGCCTCCTATTTATTGTTAGTGTTCCCTTTGGTAATTAACTAGCACGCATGGCTAAGGTTAAACCATTAGCCCTAATAAGGCCCAAAATTACTTTCTATGTTTCAGCCTCTACTGCCATTATTACTGTCTGATGTCATTAAGGGAATTAATTGGATGCCCCTGTGGTGTAAGAGCACATTTATCAAAGAATCCTTAACAGAGAGAACACTTTTTTGGGGTGTCACAATGGCGCTTCTACAAAAACGCATAACTCAAATCCTCCCAAAGTTTTTGTTTACACAGTTCAATGCATGTTGAGGCGATGTCTGAGACCTCTTTACATTTAAATTTCTGAATTTCATTATAGCTAATGGTTCACAGGACGCGTTTGGGTACTGCCTCCCTGAGGTACAATTAAATCTGACAAGAGACCTTTATCAAGCTAACACAAAATAAAAATTAGCACAGTTCTTCTGCTCAGGTCTAAATGCTGGGAATAAAGCACAAGAGATGAGGATAATGTCAACGTCCCGGGCAAATATTTGTTTATTTGCTTCGTGCAGTTATGCATCATCTGGTGAAGTCGACAAAAGTGTAAACAGTCTCAGAGATGGCCAATTTCCACCTATAATAATGGGCTGTGAAACAACAGAAGGAAAAACAGCGTGAAGGAAAACAGGAGAGAGGTGAATTCAAATACACTCAACCTTGACAGATAAATAAATGTAACCCATACCACAGAGATATGAAATAACTAGCCAGGAAAACTGAGGACTGTTCAGGGGGATTACACAGGAAGTGAGTGCATTCGAGATTTTATAATGCGCCGTCATGTATGCCTGTGTTCTTAAGCCTAATTCCAAGAGAACACAGATTAAACTATGATTGCTCTTTTCTTTCTAGGCTTATCTTTTCACATACTTCAAATAATCCTCATAGTTCATAATCAGGTTTATTTCATTGTCAGTGGATTGCAACATTTTTACATGAGATTGAATCAAATGGAATAAATAGGATATTAAAGAAATAGCTTTATGCCTTTTAAAGGGATAATTCAACCAAAACCTCTTCATTTTTGATCAATTTAATTGTCCTTGAGCTGAGAGGAGAATGTATTGATATGCTATCTAGGAGAAAGAATAAGGCTATTAAAGAGATCTCCTTTGTGATTTCACAAATGCGTCAATGAGCTCGTTGAAACATTAGATCTATTGTAGTATAGCATGTGTACATATATTAGATATTGCCGCTAATGAGAACAAGCTTATTAAGACAGGTGAAGTTGTCAGCTGTGAATTGTATTGTTTTTCTCTTTCTTTAATTAAACCCTCCGAGCGCAGAATGCTGGGACATCACTCTTCCGCACACGCTCTCTCAGTCTACTAATGAGACTTTTCATCAAGATTGTGAGTGTCAGATTTGGCTGTGTTAGACACTGAGGAAAGTGTTTGTCAAGGACGAGATACACACTGCGAGGTGAAACGGCACACATTTTGGATTACTGAAATTATTCAAGAAGAATAAAAACAATCATCGTCTCTTCTGTGCTGTTCATGGGTTTGCGGTATGTGTCATATTATCGGAATGTAACACTTAGTTCAAAGCTCAAATATATAATTTAAAAAGCTGTTTTATTAAAAACGATACATATGATTTCATTTTACTTAGTACGATCGAGGAGATCTCTAAAAATTCGGCTATGAATTAGAATACACAATTAAAAATGATGAATTGCTGTCAATGGAGAAAGGTGTTGTTTTGCTGGCAGATGGTGTGGTTCCAGTATCTATCAGTTGGGGTTAAAATAGCCATACTAGAGGCAGCCACACCTGGACCCTTGAATATGATACACAAAAACCAAAGGAATAGTTTAGTATAATATAAGCTCGGTCAACTGCATTTGTGGCATTTCCACAAAAAATGGACCCACTTTATATTCAGCGTCTTTAACTGCAATGTACTTACGTGTAAATGAATCATTTGGTAATTTGCACTTATTGTGTACATACAAGTTTTTACATTGTACTTATATTTAAAAAAAGACCTGCATGTAATTACATCTGTAACATACCCTTGAACCTCACCATATCACCAAACCTGTCCCTAACCTATCAAACCTCAACAGCAGCAAAGGTTTCTTGCAATACAACATGAAAATAATAAATACAGTGTAAAAAAAAAAAAGAAATTAGCCACTTTAAAAATGCCTGTGGTAAAAAAAAAGTTCATCACAAGTAGTTTTTCCACAAGTTGAGGTAAATACTGATATAGTCTATGGAACTGTGGTATTCAAATTGCAGCGTGTCAAAACAACGGAGCTGTTCACGGCTCAAGCGCTCAGGGTCGTTTACGGTAATGATCTTTAGGCATTACATCCTCTAATATTTTTATCTAGAGGCCTTCATTCAAGGCCTTTCCGCTTGATAAATATTAATTTAACAGCATAAGATGTATATTTAAAAAAAAGAAGAAAGAATAACAAGAAAACATAGCAATTTCAATGAAAAACCATCAAAGGTTAAGTGTTATACACAGATTTCTGGAAATGTCCATTTGTTTTTTCACTTTAAGTTATAGCATTTTTACTATGAGGGGTCCTACTATTAACCATTCAACAGATTTTTTTTTACCTTTAACAGGTCTTTAACAGTTAAAAGTATGTTAATTTCTTACAATAATAAACTTTTTTGATGCAAGTACATAGTAGTTAGAGCCACATAATATAAAGTGTGATCACAAAAATTAAAACTTGTACTGCCTTTCATTTCCAAGCAAAAATCTGGGTTACAGTGAGTCAAAAAAAAAGAAAGTTATCTTTAAAATACTGACTGTTACAATAGTACAAGACAATGTGTGTTTACATGATGCCAAAAACCCTAAAACAGCTGTAAAAACGATGATTTAAACAGCTTTACTGCTCAGTTGATACAATGTAATGGAAGTGCTTTTATAAAATTTTAAAAAGCTTCATACTTTTGGTTTTTCACAATTTATATTTTAACCGAACCCAAGGTAGCACTGATTTTTGTTTTCATTATTATTTTAAAGGAACAAGTCAAATATTTGTGTGTGTGTGTGTGTGTGTGGGCGGGTATTCCCTACGTTATGGGGACCAAATTGTCCCCACAGGTATAGTAATACTAGTAAATTTTGATCTTGTGGGGACATTTTTTTGGTCCCCATGAGCAAACAAGCTTATAAATCATACAGAATTATCTTTTTTGAAAAACTAAAATAGCAGAACATTTTCTGTGATGTAGAGGTTTAGGGGTAGGGGTAGTGTAGGGGGACAGAATATACAGTTTGTACAGTATAAAAACCATTACGCCTATGGAATGTCCCCATGAAAACATGAAAACACAACGCGTGTGTGTGTATGTGTCTGTGTGTGTGTGTGTGTGTGGGTTAAACAACATTATGCCATAAAACTTGTTGATTGAGCTGACTTTGTACTGAACCTGGAATATTCCATCAACATCATTCACTGGTTAATCACTTCATTTGTATAGAAAACATATGTGGACACTTGTAGTGTCTTTACGGTGTAAAGAATGACAGAATGGGTGTGAAGGAGATCAAAGACGTGTTCATGGACCTCTTCAAAGGAGAAAACTTCAGACGGAGAGAGAGAGAGAGAGAGAGAGAGAGAGAGCAGGACACTATCGAACCAAGTCTGCTCTGTCATTGTTGCCCATAGTAAACATAGACCTTACAACCACAGAGGCTGCAGAACAAGTTCTCCCCAGTTTTAAAAGGTTAACTTCAATAGCAGCTTATCCACAGTCGGGCCGAACGGTTCTAAGAACGGTAAGGAACGGTTCCAGTTATATTTCCACTTGAGCACGATTACAGGTGTCCATTCCTGCTCAATCAGCTGCAGGCCCCCTAGCATCCTCTTATATGAGTTGTAAAAGCAAAACTTGCAAATCAAAATGAAAAGTTTGTTAGACTTAACTTTTTATACTTTTTTCTTTTGCCTGACATGTTCTTTCTTGAAAAGTTTTCAAACAACTTCCTTTATTTGAATGTGTTAAGAGAGAACTTTTTACACTGATATGTAAGTAACATTTCTATCATCTAAATATGGATGTGTGGCTCTGAACATCAAGGATGAGAATTCATACACTTTCATACTTGCATCAAACTCAAATATGAATGAAATTATCGTGTATTTTTAGTTCTTCAGTAGAAAAATGCAAGTTTCAACATCAGAAGTAAATGAAAAAAATACTTTAATGAACAAGGGCATGTTAATAAACGAGACAACATTTTGTAATGTTGGCATGCAAGACTAATGAATTTACGTAGAGAATAGTTCACATAAAAATGAAAATCCTGTCATCATTTAGTCCCCCTCATGTCATTCCAAACCTGTATGACTTTCTTTGAAAATCAAGTCAAAAGGATTACTTTTAGAATTTCATTGCACTTTTTGTCATTTTTGGAGCTTAACAGACAAACTTTATAGGGACAAGTGCTGCATCCTCTATATCTACAGCTACTTTTGGCTCTTTCGACTTTTCACTCTCTCACTTGTTTTAATTATTTCTTTTAATAATGTCAAACAGTGTTTATAGATGCATCACAGGAGAATTCACATATCAAAATATGCATTGTGTATTATAGGATTCTGTGGTTGAAATAATTTTTTATTTAGTGTTTTTATCTAAACATTTAACAGTTGTAATGTTTGAAAATTTAAATAATTTGATCACAATACACATTAAATTATTTAAATTAATTTCACTTCTTATTTAGATCATTATATATTTAAAGGCACAATATGTAATTGTTGCCACTAGAGGATCGTGTATTCAAATCGCTATAAAAAGCTGTAGCTTGGTGACGCTGTGAAAGAGCATGGAATGAAGGTAATTGACCCTTCGCATAGACCCGCCCCCATTAGTTACTGTTGCTATGTCCGACAAGCCATGCGCTCTCACGCCACACATCATGTTCTCACGCTGTGAAAAATACATCGCGGAGCAAAGAGGACACTGACAACACGTCGACAGACAAGACAGAGCAGGTTACTTTTGATATGAAACAGTTTCATATTTAAAATATTGTAATTTCTTAAAGAAGTTTAAACAATAAATACCCTATAGTGTCTGTTTAATTTGTCATGACAGATCGCTGTAACTCCTTCAATCTACTAACTCCCCTGACTGCTTTGTCAGACAAAATGGCTGATTCGGGGTTATGATTGGCCGGTGAAGGGTCAAATGTCGTTTTCACCTCCACTGCCAATGGAAATCTCACAAATCATGTTCATGGATGAGGTAATGAAATAAAGTTTTAGAACCGTTACATTTGATCCCATGATCACATCTAATTAATTTGCCGCAAGTAATGTTTAATGCGAAATTACTACTCACACATGTGACTTTATTTGTCAAATTAAATGGTGGGGTACCACAGCAAAGTTTTACATGTTCAAAAATAGAATACTTAAAGTACTTTTAAACATACCCACCCATTGCCATAGTCTTGTTAAACAGTGTCAAGAAATGCCACACTGATATTCATCCTCACTTTATTTCTCCTAAATACTAAATAAAATCCTCATTTTATTACATTTCTTGAAATTATCTTTGGCGACAGAACCAACTGCAAACGATAACGAATAATTGGCGACACAACGAGGAGGGATGTTAAAATGGCTTAAATTGTAAATTACTCTGGATTTAAAAAAACATTTGGAAACATTTGGGATAATGTAAGTTATTTTGCTAGTGGTTTTTTGGATATTTTAATGCAAAAATCTGGATCTGAGACACAAAAATGCCCAATTTTCAACTTTCTTTACTTTGTAATGTTGCTGTTTAAGCTTGAAAAAGGTTTGCAAAATTACAAAACACAAAGTCACTCCAAAGGTAGTTTTCTCCATATCAGTGCACACTGTTTCTGAACTCCCTGAAATGCCTTGATTGTAGTCTTGAGTTTTCCTCCAGTTACATACACATCACAATATTCCTCATTTAAATAATTGATCATTTTTTAAAAAAAATAAAAGCATACACAAAAAAAAGAAAAGAAAGGGGGACGAGGCCAGGTTAAATTGCATCAGTAGTGTGTTGAAACTCATGGTTATGGAAAGGGGCGTGAAATTTATGAAAACATGCTTGAAGCGGCTGACCAATCACAACATTTGTCCAAACAACCAATCAGAGCACACTGCACTTTTTGGAAGGAGGGGCTTCATAGAGTCAGGAACTAAACAGAGCATTACTGACAGACTGGGAAGAGAGGTGCTGCATGTAAAATTTACATATGTAAAATATGTGAAAATTACTGTGTTCTTTGAACATTCAAAAATGAAAACCTATTGTAGTAGACCCCAAAAACAAAATCAAGACTTTGTAAAAGGATATAATATGGCATCTTTAATAAAAATTCAATCCAAGGGGATATAAAGGAGCCTGCCAAAACACCCAACAGCATACAGATTTGAAACAACATGAGGGTAAGTAAATAATGACAGCGATCTTAATTATGTTGCTTTAACATTTCATCTCATTTCATCCGGTTCCAACACATATGAACGTCTGCGTCTAACAATTTCATGATAGCAATAAACCGAAGCATCAGGTGAGAAAATGTGTGGCTCCTTTCCAACCGAGAAAGAAACAGACTATGAAGCTCTCCACTGGAATCCAAGTTATTCTGGCAGCGGGCGAAATCTTTTGGTCGCTTTTCCTGTAGCAAATTGGCTGTGGCTTTGAATTGTCAGTTACACTTCTGCGTTTGCGGAATGCCTGTCTAATACACAAGGCCTCAGAGGCTTAGAATCATATATCCATCAAATCTGAAAATTCAATCAGAGCAGAAGGCCTACCCTTCTCCAGATGCCTGACATTCAGTGTCGAACCCAACACGAGAGAGAAATAACAAAATATGTTTCTCAAAATAGTTGATTCAGAATAGCTGAGATTAGCCCAAAGCCACTGGATAGAGATGGGAAATGGCAATAATGAAACATGACATGGCGGAGCCTGCAGGCAAGAATTGTGCTCTGAAGGTTATGTCACCCTCACCACTTCTCTGTAGGCTTTCTTGGAAAAGTAGAAAAGGTTATCTCATTGAGAGAGATGAATGTGCTATCGGGATGTTCATTGGATGCATGTAAATGACAGCAGAGCTTCAGATCAGGTAATAGAGATGCTCGCTCCGGGCTGAGGAAATGTGTTGCGAAGCTGTAAATTATCTGAAAGACTCGTGGCTATGGAGGGAACGTGCAAAATCTACAGTTTCTGCATCCGCACAGGTGGTGTCTATGTTCCTGTGGGCGCACAGGCAGTTATGTGACCTTGACAACCAGAGATGTTGGATACATAATTGCAGTCGCAGTCAGGAGATGACCAGGCTGATGTGTAGGTGTTTCTAAAGCAGAACCATGACAATTTAAATAAATAAATACCATTATGATTGGATACGATACATGATACACAGGCTAGGGCAGCACATTTGACTCTTAAAGCCTTAGCTCATCTGTGTAGGAATAAAAGTATCATTAAGTTTAGAGTGAGTAATTTTTGCTTTTTAGTTTCAATAAATTATTTTTGGAACTTTGACTTCTGAAAGTTACAGTATGTTTCCATAGTATGTGACTCTTTTATCTCAAAAGATCAAGGGGAAATTGATTCCTTATGATATATGACCCCTTTAAAATATGCTTTGAATTAAGAATTATGTTTCAGAATCTGTCCCCATAGGAGCAGGCTATTTCAGGACAAAAGACTTCCTTTATTTTTAGAAAATAGTCATAGTCGTATAGGTCATTGCATCCAAAATGTCGGGACGTTGGGAGTTTGAGTTGTTCGTTCACCATAACTTTTAATGTAAAGTAACAACACTATTAAAAGACGAAAATGTTAGGACAACTGTAATTACTGCCATTCATTGAGCAGGAAGGATTCATCTGGAGAACAACAGTAGATTAATTGAGGGAACGTCTACATACAAAGCCACTCTGGACCACTTGGTCTCCTATATAATTCCCTCTGCCCAATTATCCAGAAATTACAACCCCAGTCCAAACCAAAGCCTGCATTATTATTAAAGGAACTGGAAAATTGCCTCCAGATCATCAACAATCAGCTTCCACTGGCATATTCTCTCTCTCTTTCTCTCTCTCTCTCTCTCTCTCTCTCTCTCTCTCTCACGCACACGCACGCGCACACACACACACACACACAGACGCAATAGCCCCAAACAAAATTAACTAAACAAGACATTTGAGAAACTGTCATTGTCTGTAAAGTTTGTTGACAGCTTGAAAATGAGCTTGTGTATCTAAAAATTACAATGTCATTATTTTGTCATCAGAATACTGGAAACCACATCCTTACATATTTCATGAACAAATGGTTTTGATGACAAGCGTAAAGCTTAACCTGACTAATGTAGATTCCTATTATTCAGAGATTATAAATGGAACCCATGGCTATTTATTTCTATTCTTATTTTTGACATGGAGAAATATGCACTTTGTCTCAGTATTTAAAAGTTACTTATTTATTTACTCAGAAAATGCTAATTTTCAAGCTATATTTTACACCTATATTGACAATATATACAATATTTACATCCACTTTTTGTCTATATTCAATATTAACTGCCACAAAAGTTTAAAAAAAGTCACAAAAAAACAGTTTTTAAATTGTCTTCATTTATGTGATTTTTTCTCTGTATACATTTATAAATGTGGTTAACTACAATTAATTACATGAATTGCCATATAATATAATGAATTCAAATATAATGTTTAGTTAATCATATTTTTCTTCATTAGTATGTCACAATATTGAAAACATCACCGTCTTATACACTGCAGTTTCATTCACTCTCAGCAAAGATTCCTTTGAGCTTGTTTAATATATGTCAAGAGAATTCAGGAAAAGTCAGGGCTGAAATATGCAAAAGTAAATAAATAAATAAAAAAAATAAATAAATCAACATTTTATTTTTCTGGCCGTGATGAGATGACATGTACGGAACATATGCTGTACTGTTTCATGCACCATAAATACTTATATACTATTAAATTTTCCATCACTGAGTGAGTGAGATTTCTGTTCGCTCTTTACTTAAAATGAAAAGGTTGAGACATCAGTTAAGGGATGTGCTGAATTCTTATTCTAGAATGTATAAGGCTTTTTACTATAAATATATACATATATGGTGTTTCCAATATTGTGATATGCTGAATTTATATATTTATATATTTGAATTAATTATATTTGAATTATTAATTATTAATTATATGGTAATTCAAGTAATTAACTGTAATTATATACATGGAGGCCATTTGAGTATAGTGAACTCATTTTCATATTCAAGAAACCAGTTTGAGATTATTTGAGCTTTGTGACATGGAGCGTTATCCTGCTGGAAGCCATCAGAAGATGTGTACAGTGTAGTCATAAAGGGGTGGACATGGTCAGCAACAATACTTGGGTAGGCTGTGGTGTTTAAATAATGCTCAAAAAGAGGCCAAAGAGTGCCAAGAAAATATCCTGCACACCATTACACCATGCAGCAGCCTGAACCATTGATACAAGGCTGTATATATGCACAAGGTCTATATATGTACCTAATATATTTAAAATATTGTAGGCATTAACTTAATTAAAAATTGTAAGCATTGACATTAAATATTGCATAAATATACGTATAATATAACAATATAAATGACTTCTATATAGATATATAGAATAATATAGGTTTGTCCTTTAAAATTGGTAATATTATTATCAGAATTTGATGCAGCACGTCATCACAAAGCACTATTTCACTATCTACCAAATTCAACAGCAGATTTTAAAAAACAAAGAGTTTCATTTGAGAATGAATATTTATTGATCCAGTATTACCTCGCATATAGGGTTCTAAACTGGTTGGCTCCTTCATTTCGGGCACAGTCTTGTAATTGTGTTATCATGGAGTGCTATTGATTGTCTTTAAACCTAAAGTGCATGTACAGTCACAAATTGATATTGCTGCCCTTGCATTAGGACTATTCAAAGACTGAATGGTTCTGCTTGTACCAGTAATGATAGAGGTAGTTACCGCTCTTAAATAATGTTTCCATCATACTTAGGAGCTCTACTACTTAACTGCTGTCTCCTCCACATTATGAACTCAAGTCATTCTGGTCCATGTTCATAGGATACAGTCTTTCCTGAGGCCAATAACTTGATAAGAGCAAGCTCTTTATTTGATTGTAAGTTTTAAGATGTTCCTTAACTTTAAAATTAGATTTTTACAAAAGAACATGCTGCTTCTACTGTTGTTTTGTTTTTTTCGCTAACGAAAAAGTATCATGCCCTAACCTTTTCTCATTTTGGACATGAAGAATGGTGATGAAATGGCAAAGCTTTCCAATCATGGGTACAAATACTTGGAAAGATTTTGGTTTTGCTATGATAAACCTACAAAACAGATTTAATGACTTAAAGCAATTCCCGAGAGGGCCACTGTCCTTCAGTGTTTAGCTCCAACCCTAATTAAACACACTTTAAACAGCTAATCAAGCTCTTCGGGATTACTAGAAACTTCCAGGCAGGAGAGTTTGAGCTGTGTTTATTGTGATTGTTTTAATTATCTTTGACTAAATAAATAAATACTGTCAGTGTGTGCATTAGTGTTAGGGATTTTTCAGTGATTCTTTCAGTATATTATTTCGTTAAGCCAGTAGTTGGCAACAAGTGAATACACAGTTCAGTCAAAAAATTCTAGATGGCATAGGCTGATTCTTAATGCAGTCTGCAAACAATGACATCATCTAACATGGCTCGAGCTGATTGGCTGATTCTGCAGCCAGTGAGCTCGCAGCTTAACTTTTAGAATAGTTTGGGTCTGTTTTGCTGTAAGCAGTTTTCAGAAACCCTCCACCTCCCACAGCTCCACCTATATAGATCTGCTACGAGTATTTTCATGTATGTTAAATGTGCAGCAGCAGCATGTCTTTCGTGTTCACAGCAGCATGTCTGTGCATGTGTTTGGCAGAAGCAAGTCTCTGTACTTGCTCTCCAGCAGCGTAGCAGATCTATCCAAGCCAAGACAAAATACATTAACATTGTCATGTTCATCACTAGAGGTGGGTAATATAACCTAAAAATTATATCACGATATTTCAAGAATATTAGCAAATGTTCTTTATGACGATATAGAGAAAAATATATGGAAAAACGTTTTTATTGGTGATTGCAGCTGTTATGAATCTGTTCCGTTGTCCTCCATCCACCTGCCATTAGATGTCGCCCTCCTATTTCAAGGACTCTATCACTCACACTAGATCTTCCATAAGTCCCTTATGTTGATTACGGCCCAGCTGGAAACAATCTAGTTCACTATTTAAGTCTGTTCTGTTGCCCAGGTTATTTGCGAAGTCGTGTTAATCCTGTAACATTTCTGAGCGCTATCACTGATGTGTTATTTTACATTATATAACTTTAATTTCTGTAGTCTTCATTGTAAAAGTTAAATACAGCTTAATGCTTACCATTTAAGTTATAAAGCATATTCAGTCAAGAACAGCAAGTGATTTTCTTTGTCTTTTGATTAACATGACAGACAGCAGCAGGAATATTGGACTGCTGTCACTTTAAGAGTTTCTGCACGGACCCAATATACTGTTACAAAACTGACTGTGTTTAGCTGGATACTCGCCAAGACATTTTGACATAATTTTGTATGTATTTGAATGTTTTAGCGCAGTAAACCACTCTTTTTAGTGACTCAGAAGTTGTTTGAGACTGAGAAGCGGCTTGTGTGCGTCATTAATTTATATCAGTGGTCGAGCGCGCACTTTTGGTGAGAGTGCGAAACCTGCGGGTTACCTGCGCAATACAAGCACTATTAAATGGGAGTGAATGAGATGAGTGAGAGAGAGGAAGCCTCTGTGTGTCACTTCGCCGTCGGAGAGAAGAGAGCGAGAACACGCGGCTGTTATTGCCTGTACCGCTGGTAAAACAGATCAGCTTAGAATCTGAATGATGTGACTCTGACCAGTCGGTCTCCTATCCAGGATGGTCATGAGGAAAATCGGCCGAGTTGTGAATCAAGTTTGTTGTGTTTCCACCTTTAATAGTAAGATTTTGAAAAATATTATTATGCTTAATTGTTGGAGGTCTGACCTCTTGTAACCAAACCACTTCCACACTATTGAAGTAGCTCCCTGTTTAGGTACTAAATCGCCATCGGAGGCTGATATGCTGCTCTTACTCTCAGGTGTTGTTCTTGTGCTCTAGTGAACATGAATGTGCCATACGTCATCGCGTCGCTATATCATTGATATTGCGATATGACACTTTTTTTATCATGCAAAAAATTATACCGGTATTATTGTGGACGGTATGATATGGCACACCCCTGTCCATCACCATGCCAAACAACTGGTTTTATGAGTGAGTCATTGAATCATTCGTTTAACCCAATGCATACACAACATTGATTCATTTAGGAATGAAAATAGTGTCTATCTAGAGTGAGTCATTGAATCATTCACTCAAGCCTTTTATTCAAAAACGCAGAAACATTGCCTGGCATGGCTTCCATTGGAACTATTTGCATTGACGGTGCGAAATAAATTTAAAAATATTTGGAAATACAGCATGGTTTGAATGTGAAACAGCATGCCCAATTGTATGGCTGGCAGAACTTTTTATTTAAAATATCTAGTATTTATATAAAATATACCTAAGTACTAAGTTTGGTGGCACTCATAGTGTAGTAACAAAATAATAGTATACTGTCATTTACTAGATTTATTCAAACACCACCTGCATTTTTATTATGTTCACACAGCAATGGCTGCTGATAATACTTCTACAGTAGTGCACTCTGATTCCAGCCTCAAAGTGGAGCTCTATTCTGAGACAGGCAACACGCCGCAGTGCTACTGGGACTGCTTCCTGGTGGCCTTTCAAATATGTGATGTGAACAATTAATTACTGAGACAACTCACGATGACATATTTCATTAACATTCAAAGCATTCCCCAGCCTGCCAGTGCAGCCTGAGCTCCAGTAAGGATGGCAGGGGAAGGACACACAGCTGGAGGGAAGCCAAGTCTAAAACCCAAGACAACTGTGTCTCACTTTCTGGAAAAAGAAATTAACAAATACTAAGTCATTTCAAGGTCTATGCACTACAAATTAGACAAACACTCAAACACTCTGCGGCACAGGTTAGTTATTTTCACAGAGGGGGTGAGTTAAACTTCAGGTGCTATAAAATGGATGCAGACTTATTTGTGAAGGATTTTCTTTAAAAAAAAAAAAGAAATCAAAGACTTGGGATCAAAGAAATGTGCAACGAGGAGCTTGACCTTGCAGTGGCCCCAAAAATATAAAATATCGTTTAAATTAATATCATTGCAGTAGATAACAAAAACACCAAAGCAAGTGGTATCTCCAAATAAACGAAGTAAAAGCTTTTTTAAAATGTAATACTCCTTCTAAAGGTTAGGTAAAGGTAAAATTTTTAGTGGATGTATAAATTTAGTTCACTATGAACAGGATCCACTTGAACAACCACGTAATTATTCATTTATTCATTTAAATCTTAATATCCAGCAGTATTTTTTTCTATGTTTTACATTTAAACTTAGAATTTTTTCTTGTAAAGTGGGCTTGTGCTTTCTTTCTGTAAAATGTCATCTTGTTTAATATTTTGTATGTAATGCAATGACATTCTGACATTTTGAAGCATTCATTTAGTGACCAAATACTTTTTGGAGACACTTTTAAAACATTATCCAGTGTGCCAAATGTAAGAACATAAAGAATCTGGCAAGTTTTAATCTCTCTGAAACTTTCATCATCATTTTCTTATGTGATGTCAGCATCTTCTCAGCTATAGATATAAAGAGAATGATTCTTTGTTAAAACAAGGGATATACGTGTATTCATTATTCATGTTGCTTTTCTAACCATCATGACACTCTCTGCTTCACAGAAACAGCATGAGTTTATGGATTAACACAAGAGAGTCTTCAATACTTAATTCCCCTCGTAACCATAGTGAGTTCTTTTTCTTAGCTTTCTTCAATGAACAACATCAATCACAACTGATAACAAGGAGCAAATAACTGGAATCATATTCTCTTCTACATTTACTTTTTGTATGAATATTTTTAAAATTAACAATCCCTCACATATCAGGGAAAATACTGCCTTTGGTTATTGCCAAGACAGCAATTTTACAACTCCAACATTATTTCATAAAGGCATAATAAAAGTTATATATGGTTGACATAAAAATGGATTCTTCTTCATGTTCAGTAAGCAGATGCTAGTAATTCATGACCTCTCCTATACTGGAAAAAAAATCCATTGAAACCTTTGTGCTTGTGACCTTGTTCTGACTGTAGTATACTAACAACTTACAGCTGCCTTAAATGACATTAACATTGCAATTTAAAGGTCTTATCTCGTTTGAAATGGTAGATATACAGATTTGACTTTGGGCATATTGGGAGGTCATACATTCACTTTTATTTTATGGGTAGACATAGCTTTTTCAAATGTATTTTTTCTTGGGCTGTCAAATTTAAGGGACTGTTCACACAAGAATATCCATCTGCACCTTTTCGTTCATATGTGAATGTGTGTGTGTGTGTGTGTGTGTATGTGTGGGCGGGTATTCCCTACATTATGGGGACCAAATGTCCCCACAGGTATAGTAATACTAGTAAATTTTGATCTTGTGGGGATAATTTTTGGTCCCCATGAGGAAACAAGCTTATAAATCATACAGAATTATCTTTTTTGAAAATCTAAAATAGCAGAACATTTTCTGTGATGGGTAGGTTTAGGGGTAGGGGGCAGAATATACAGTTTGTACAGTATAAAAACCATTATGCATATGGAATGTCCCCATTAAAAATGAAAACACAACGTGTGTGTGTGTGGGTGTGTGTGTGTATAACAATCGCTAGACCAGGGTTCTTCAAAACCAGCCCATGGGCATCCACAAAAAAAAGTATTATTATCATTGCTAGTAATATTAGTATTTGTGCTAGTATTAGTATTATTAGTTTCTATGATTATATTAACATATATTTATTAGAATTATAATTACATTACTTTATAATAATTAAAATATTATTTAGAATTAGTTAAAAGATGCTCAACCATTAAACAAACACATTGTATATGTCCTATAGGGCAGTGATAGGCTTAAATGATATGGAAACAAGACATATATTGACAATATATAGACTTCTAAAAGGGGACCTATTATGCAAAATTAACTTTTACGTGGTGTTTGAACATAAATATGTGTCGGCAGTGTGTGTACACAGCTACCCATAAAAATCCACCCTCTCCTTTTTTATGTTCCCAATAAATCCTAAACTGTGGCTGTGTCCGAAATGGAATACTTCCATACTATAAAGTATTCAAAAAACAGTACAACGACAGAGTAGTATATCCAAATACATAGTATTCAGAAAACAGTAGACGAAAAAAGCACCCGAATGATCTGCTACTTCTGAAGTGCGCATTCGATGGACAATTTACTATCCCATGAGGCCATGGGAGAGGATTTATGAATGGAAGTTATTTAACACAACTGACGCTAGTACGTCACATGACAGTAACAACAAGCCGGATATAATACGACTGAAACTAATTCATATAACCCCTAATCATAGTATATACTTTTTAAACGTTCACGAAGTACATTCAAATTAAAATGTAGAACCTTTTCAGACTGTATGCGATTTCGGACACTGCAAGTGTATCGCGAGTCATTCGAGTTTCCCATTGCTTTTTTATGTAAACCTGCTAGACGGACGTGTTTGACCGTTACGCTCGCATCTTTTACTATGTCTCGCACAGGAAACGCAATTCTAAAAACGCAGCTTTCACATTAAAAGAAGTTTAATTTAAAATAACACGTCTCGACATCTTGCTTTTTACACTGCCTGTGATTTTAGATGCAAAGAAGCGCTGTGTGTGAATGGCCCTGAATGGGAGGGGGAAAAAATGCTAGGTCCGTCTAAGGAGGGTTTACATAGAAAATAATGGAAAAGCAGTGCAGTGGAATGCAAATGGCCCCGTACTGTTTCTCCAGTTTTGTTGTTGCCAGAGTGAGGTACGAGCTGTAAAGGCACTGCCCTCTTCTGGAAAGGGGGACGGGCAGTAACAGCTCATTTGCATTTAAAGATTCACACACATTGCTTCATCCAAAAAAAAAAAAAAAAAAAGGCATTTCGGGCATGGCATCTGTGGAGTATTTTGAGCTGAAACTTCACAAACACATTCTGGGCACACAAGACTTATATTATGACTTGTAAAAAGGGGCTTAATAGGTCCCCTTTAGAGTCACAATTTGTGAATTAAGTTTGTTCCATTGTCTGCCATATTCAATTATCTTCATTTGAGGCTTTTCTACAGTGACCGAGAGAGCTTAGTACGCTTTAATGGAACTAAACACATGCAAATATAAAAAAAAAAAACATGATGTGAGAACATGATGTGTGGCGTGAGACCAGCGTGGCTTCTCAGACATAGCAACAGTAACTAAAGAGGGCGAGTCTTTGCAAAGGGTCAGTTGTGATTCATTTAATTATTCAGCATATTATGTAATTATTTCATTTGAATTGATTAATATCCTTATTTTTTCTCAATATATAAATTAATGATTAAAGATAATCCCATTTAAATACAAGAGACTCTTGTGAATTTCTTCTTTGTCACAGACAGACAGTTAAATGTGAACCAAGTCCATATCCATCCTGCTCAAGCTTAAGTCAGAGGCAGTTATCTCTATTGCTCAGTGGTTCAGTGACTGTCAACTCCCAACCTTGAATGACACTCTGTAAATCTCTTAGTAACAGGGCTCTGTGGTACAACAAATGTCCTTTTCCACTATAGTAACATGACATATAAAAATCATGATATATAGTTGAGCATAGCGACAGTGTAACAGACAATAAACATTTGAGGGTGCACAGCCTTGGGTACCTGTTCTGCTGGCCCTCGTCATTTTTTATGAAGGCTGACTGGTATACAGACAGCCTGTGTTCATCTATCTCATGGGTGTGATGTAGTGTGAGAATCATGGTGATGGACCATATGGACCCCAGCAGGCCTGACACAGATCGTTTATCCCCACCGCACTTCATATCAAGCTGTGAAATGCACTAAAAACGCCTTTAATTATTCACTGTGATGTCATGATCTTAATTTCATTGAAAAACAAAGAACTGTACCATTTTTCTATAATACATCAGTTTTTTTATCATTGTGGTGGAACGAGGTCAGACATATCTTTCAAAGCCTACCTACTTTTAGGCAGAGTTAGGCAGCAAAATATTGAGTTTCTATACAATCAGTGTGAATAGTAACTGGGACTGTCAAGCTCCAAAAATGGAGTAGTCCATATGACTATGTGTGCTATATTCCAAATCTTCTGAAGTTGTATGATAGCTTTGTGTGAAGGAAAGACCAAAATTTGGAAGGACATATAGAGTTAATAATGACCGAATTTACATTTTTGGGCAATACATTTTCCTGACATATCAAATAACAGTCAGAAAGAAAAAGTTAGCATTTGTGTGTTTTTTGTTGTTGTTGTTTTCAGTATAATATATGATACACCAGGCTTTTACGGCTCATGTAGTATGATATACAAGAACATGGAGCTCGTAGAAGCATCGAGAAGCATAAAAACAAATTTTATTCAAGAGGCTGATCAAAAATGTGCAATTTGATGCAGTTGCTGATATTTATATGGTAGTAAGATGAAATTCTGATAGCTTATAATGTAAATTAATGAGATCTTCATAACATTATAACAGACTATTTACATAAAATGCATATAAATTTCAGCTGTCACTCTATATATCTCAATAATGTCTTAGTAAGGTGATATTTAAATGCTTAGTCCTGTGGATGTTATAAAACATCTAATTCAATGCAAAGATTCATGATTTATCATATGATACTCAATTGTATCATGTTTTTTTTTTCTTAATAATAGTAATCAAGTAAACCTAAGTTAATTCAGCCTAGTAAGTGTTTATCTATTACTAACAATATAAAAGTTGTTTTGGTAACACTTTATTTTAGTGTACTTGTTACATATGTTACTTGCCATAGTATTAACATGCAACTAACCCTCAACCAAAACCTAATCCTACCCTAAAACTATAGGATAAAACTATAGAAGGTGTTAATTAATATTACTCAGTACTTAAATATATAATTATACTGTAACAATGACACGAAACAAAGTGTAACCGAGATTTTACAGCAAAAAGACTAGGACCTGAAGGAGGACGTTTTAGAATTATACTTATTCAATCTTAAAAAAAGTATAAAATTTCAATCAGACGACAGAAAATATGTAGTATATTGTGGTTTTACAAAAGAGGTTTGATTATGTTAAACATTTAGAAGCCTTAGAAATGTGTGTATCAAATATTATACATGGTTTTACAGGGTTAATAATAATCCAAATATCAATGCCATAGTCAGGCAAAAGTCAGTCCGACAGCCCAGAACAAGCCAAGAGAAATTAGTGCCAGAATATCCAAGAGAATAAATAACAAACTCTATTGCAGTAGAAATGTCATGATGTGAGGACTTGGGCTATTTACACATTCAGAACAGGAAATTAGAAACGTGTGATGCATGGTGATGACTGTCCATTAGCATTCAAGAGATGAAATGAAAATTCTGTCATTTTTCAGAATATCTTCTTCTGTGTACGGCAAAAGAGGTTTGACGTGAGGGTGAGTAAATGATGAGCGAATTTTCATTTTTGGGTGAACTATTCCTTTCAGAGGATTACAGCCTCATGTATGATCTTTTTAGCTGACGTTAAATTTCACGTCTGCAAGTGTAATTTTAACCCCTACTTTGTTCAGTTTTTGGTTGTGTAAGCAGTCCTGTCATTTCTATTGATGGATACCCCACTAATGCATTATCCTCTATGACTTTGGTCTTTTGTTCTGCTGAGTGTTTCTGTTCTGAAATGTGTCTCATTTAAACTGTAGAGCTAATGATGAAGTTGACTCAAGCGTGCAAAGAAAAGACTTTCAGAAACCGAGAGTTTTTTTTTTTTTTAAAGTGAATGTATTTATTTTTCTCTCCCAAGAAACTGAACTACAGTAGATTGAGCAATATATTTCCTAACAAAGGCAAGGCTGACCACTGAGACTGCCTCTGTTTAGTTATAACCAATGAAACATCATAATTATAAGTTTTATAATTTGTTCTTGAACTTATAGTTTATAACCAGCTTCGATGTTGGCAATTAACATCAAGAACAAAAAGCTTAATAGAACAAGAACTTGTAGTTGAAAGCAAACCATCATCTAATTTAATGAAATATGATCCTGTGGAGAATTTTTGTAACTGACTTTGGATTATTTATTAATTTCTTTAAATCAATCCTACAAATTTAAACAAACATTCCAAAGTCCACCTTTACACCTGGCATTAACATGCTGTCACGATTGTGGACCGTTTTGTTATTCTGTTATGTTAGTTCCTGTTTTGCCTAATCAGTTTAGTTCCGGTGTTCTGATTATCTCCTTGTTTGTTTCTATAGTTACATATAATCATCGCCTTTCAGTCATTATGTTCGTCTTGTATTTATAATCCCTGTTTTGCTCAGTCCCTTCTCAGTGGTTCTCGTTTCAGTTTATATGATTTGCATTTTCGTGCTGTATGTGTTGTAAGATATCTTCTGAGTGGTTGTTTTTCTAAATAAATGGATTTAGCAGTCTGGCAAAGGCTCATCACCCACAAGAACAGGGGGCTGGTGGAATACCGGTGTTGGAGGCTACAGCAGGGTGATTCTCCGTGGAACATCAGGGAGGCAGAGCATGAGCCCGAGCCAGAACCAGCTGCTTGGGTCTTCCCCTAGCCGAAGCAAGCTGCCCAGTCCATCTCAGAGCCAGGAGCGGACCACTGCGTGACAGATCGCGAATCCAGTTCCCTCCCAAGTCCCCACCCTTGAGACTTCGCCCTTCCATGCCAGTCCGGTCCAGCCATCTGGATGCCCGGTTCCATCTGGAAATCTTTCTCCTCCGATATCTATGCCTGACTTCTTGGTCCTGTTTCTTCCACTGGTTTTGTCCAGCTCCCTGGGTCTATCGGTGCCACTGGTGTCATCCTGCTCCTCAGCTTTGCCCCCGCAACTTGCTCCATGCGGCTTCGCCTCGGGCTTCCAGTCGACCAGCTTGACTTGAGGTTGAGCTCCCAGCTTCACATCAGGCCTCCAGGCCCTTGTCTCCACCTTGACCTGTCAGCTCATCGGCTCCACCCCGGCTCCTCGTTCCCTCAACTCTGCCGTGGTCTGCCAGCCCTAGGACTCTTCTGGGCTCCCTTTTCCATTCGGATCTGCCTCGGTCAGCCGTAGTTCTGTCTCCACCGTGGACTTCTTAGTTTCTGGCTGCACCTTGAAGTTCCATCCCTTCGGCTCCACAGGGCTTCTCCTTCACTCTGGTTTCCCCGTAATCTCTGGTTTGCCCCCCCAGCTACTGTCACATTTGTGGACTTCTGTTTTGTGGTTCTGTTCTGTTAGTTACTGCTTTGCCTATTCCGTTTACTTCCAGTTTCATCGGTTTCTGAGTATCTTCTTGTTTGTTTCTATAGTTGCATATAATCATCACCTGCCACCCTGTTTTGTTCAGTCCCTTATGCGTTCTTCTTTCAGTAGTTTATGGTTTGCATTTTCATATGTGTTCTAAGATATCTCCTGAGTGGTTATTATTCTGAAGACTTATTTATAAAGACTTTGCTTGTAAATTCTATCGTGTGCTGCAGATCAGTGTTACTCATGCCTTTTCAGAGCACTATATGATAGCACTAGCTTGCTAAAAAAAAAGCTTAAAAAAACTACTTTGTAGAAAAAAAAAAATACTAAGCTAAAAGCTAGAGTAAGTCGCTTCAACCAATTTAAATCCAAACTGGATTTTCAGACCAGTTCGACTAATTAATTTATTCCTGAGTCAGAATTGCCTATAAATGATCAATAGCCATCAGTTTTATGGACTGGGTCCACAACCATAAATTTCCAAAGTACTCTGCGTTGTGGTTTCTTGTCTTTTGTTTTTTATTCTGCTCTTGCAATGTGAAAAATACAGAAACTGCAGCCTTTTGCAATAAACAATACCCCATGAATTATCCTGACCAGTCTCCTTTTACAGGAGCATGTTAAACCTTTTTCTTCTCTCCTTTTCTTCGCTTTGAAACCTAGTTAGCATCTTTACGTGGAATGTTTCTAAAGTAAGGAAATGGAATAGACCAGATACTTTATGTTGGTAACACATTACAATAAGGTTCCATTTGTTAACATACATTAACTTCGTTAGTTATCATGAACTAACAATGAAAAATATTTTTAAGCATTAACTGATTTTAGTAACTTTAATTATAATATGCATTAATAACTTATTAAAATCAAAACTTGTATCTGTTAAAATTATTTAATTGACCTGAACTAACATGAACTCACAATAAGCAGTTGAGTTTTCATTAACTAAATTTAACCAAGATGAATAAATACAGTAACAAATGTCTTGCCCACGTTAGATAATGTTAGTTAATGCATTAACAAATTAACTAATGGGACCTTATTATAAAGCGCAACGCATGTTTTTTTTATTTGTTAAAATGACAGAAAGCTTTGAAATAATGTTTTTAAAATTCAGTAAATGGCAGTCAATGTCTGGTTAATACAACTTCTGATTTACAGAAGCCCTAAAAGGTCATGCATTTGTTTTCTCTTGATCCCAGTTTAATTTTCTTTCGGAATTTCAACATTACAAAAGTTCTAGGAAAAGTTCTAATGATCTCAAATTAATTTTCCACCAAAAAAGAAAAAGAAAAAGAAAAAACTGTACTTAAACCTCTCTTAAGAAACAATATATTGAGAAAACAACTTGTTGAAAAAAGAAAACATGGAAACTGTGAGATTCTGTACTGATGTAATATGTACGGCTGGAAAATATCCAGATACCATCACATACTAGATACAAAATGCATGTGAAATCCCAAGTTATTCCCACTAACTCTGAAAAAACTCTGAATAAAGTTTTGTTTGGGATTTCTTGGCAACAACCCCTCAATAAAAATATGAGTGAATGTATGAGGTGCCCAAAGGGCATAAAACCTTAGACCTGAACATCTGAGAGACCTCTGTGTGTAGCAATGATTGTGTGTGCAGCAGCAGAATGTGAGAAGAAATCACCGCTCCTAGAGAAAGTGCCTGTATCCTCAGCAGAGCTCATACAAACAAACATCCACAGCTGTTACAACATATAAATCTGATTTAGAAGATCATTTGACTGCTATTGTCATGATTAAAATGTGCTAGAAATGCACCGCTGTGTAAAGTATGTGTGAAATCAAGGCCACATCACTACCTCGCTGCCTTTTGGATTAACCGAGCACATCTTCAGGGCGCATCTCAAAAGTGCGGTGTTGCATCTTCTCTCTCGGCCCCACAGCATGGAGAAAATAAGAGGGCGAGTGTGGGAATAGAGAAGAGGTTTTGAAGGGAATGAGTGTGGAGCCGTGCCGTCAGTCTTTATTAGCAGTAGGCTAACGCTTCTGCACCCTGTCTGGTTTCATTACCATGACTCATTAGCTCGCACCAGGGTCACGAAAGCCAGGCGACTGGAAGGGGGGATGGAGGAACTTGGGAGGGAAGTGAGCTTTGTCACTTTGGACATTTATTGACCTGTTTTCACAGTGGGGAATGAGAAGGGAAAGAGAGCGGGATGCCCCTCAGAGAAGAAGAGAAGCTCACACAGATGAGCTGTTGGACACTCAAACTCAAGCATGACTTATTCTGTTAGCCACTGCTGTAATGTACTTTAGTCAAGGCTTTGGGCTTGACCTTCCGAAAATTGAGAACCATATCATAATAATGCATAAACAACAAGAATAGTATAATTTTCAGGCAGCCTCAGTCCGCTTCCAAACAAACTCTGGTGCGGTTTGACAGAAATGTGAACACAACACTGACCAAAGACATCTAAACAAACCAAAAACAGGATGTGTTGTCTCAAGATGTGACCATTAAAAGAACAGAATGTGTAAGGAGACCTGGTTCCTCCCGACATAGGAGCTATGTTGCCCATTAAGGTGTGTTCATACTTGTAGTTCAGTTAACTTGGTTCGTTTGGTCCGGACCAAAAACAAAAAGTCAGCTGAACGTTCACATTAGCATATTTAACACCAAGCCTAAAGACTTATGTTCACAACCTGGCTGGTTGGCTTTTATTACGTATATTTCACAAAACAATGCAAAACAATTCTGTGCTCGGCTCGTGTGTAGACTACATTTGATGGTATTTTGACCAGCTGAGATTTCCTGAAGAGCTTATAAAATGTGTAAAGGAGTAAAACTGGCAGGAGAAAAGTGAAGATCTGCTGCGAGGAGACGTGGATCCGTTGCCTGTACTGATCTGTTATGGTCGACATTGTACCTATGACAGGAAAGCTTGAGCTTTCTGTCCTATTTAAGGTTCCATTTTGCGATATCACATTGTGTTTTTGTTTAGTTTAGATGTCTTCGGACCCATCTTTTTTAAGTCACCTTGTTTGGTGCGCACCAGGGCTCAGATAACAGCATTCATACTTATTCAAATGAACCGCACTAACTGAGAAATCACACCATGGTTCGTTTTAATCGAACCAAATGTGCCAAATGTGAACACACCCTAACAGTTCGGTACAGGCATCAAAACCGCCATATTTTCGCATACAGATCTTGGTTTGCGTGTGAATTTCTGGTCATATTTTGACTCATTTACACATTTTATAAGCTCTTTGTCAGCTCTTTCAGCTGGTCAAAATAACATCATAGTATCCACATAAAACCAGCACTTTTAGCCCAGAACAAAGTATTGTTCGGGATTGGAAAATTTGTAGGTTTAACCTCAATTGATGAATGAATCTGAAACAGGGTGATGGCATTAAACTGTTACAGATATACTAAATGCAACAACAACAACAACAAAAATGCTTTTAGTCAACCGATCAACCGAAGTCAACACAGTTTTGACATCCCTTTCAAGATTTATTAGGACTTCAATTAATTCGACAAATTCAATTAATCTCTCAGTTGCATCTCTCAGAGTCCATGTAGAGCCAGCGTAGCATGTGTGTGAGAATTTATGAGCTTGCAGCAACAGCAAGGAGTTTTACAATGTAAATTTGCACTGTACGTGTTATACATATTTGCAATGCTCTTACCTTGCCACTCAAGTTTTCTTTCTTCTGCATAACAGTCTGTTCTCTATGTCATACTCAACTCTTAATGATTAGCCGGTCTTGTAAGATATACAATTCAACTTTTCTAAAATGGTTCTGGGTTGGATATGATTAAGTGGGCAGAGGAAGCCCTGCGCTGGGAGAAGATAGCTACCAGCGACGTCAAACATTCAAAGACCTTTGAGTCGGTTCTTTCTTTTCAATGAATTGTCTTCTGCAAGATCTGCATTTGCTTGGACCATTCTCTCACTGAATCATCTGAAGTGGTTCTTCAGTCAGAGAAACAGACAGTATTGAGTACTTAAGAACAAATAGCAAACAATTGAAACAATAGGCTACTTTTGAGTAGTAACACTGAGAAAATTCAGCTCCTGGTGTGTTGGTGTGATGGTACTGCATAAATAAGTGGCCATTTGTAATAAAAGTCTTTTTGTTGCATGCTGTTTTGCAGTTGTTTTGCTATGTGATCATGCTCTAGATGGATTTCTTTGGCAATTTTGTACATTTTCATGCTTTAAAATGTGTCTAGATAGAAATACCTTTGTTCTGCTCAGATGTACCGTTTCCCTCAGTCATTGGTCTGAATAGTCAAATCTTATATAAGTAAATAGTAGATACATGAATGATAGACACACTAAAGAAAATTTGAACATGAACTAATACTGACTTTTTGCACACACACACACACACAAAAGTGTACACTTTCAGATAACCTACAAACAACAGAAAAATATGGTTGTCATTCCTGTTTTACAGTCCTGTAATACAGTTGCATGCAGATAAAATCCAGAGTCACAATTGCATTCTTTTTTAATTTAATTATTCATTTATTTTTCCACTGCGATACCATTCAGAACATTTTATATAACCTCTCTAAGTGTCCAGTATGAATAGTATAGTAATAATTTAATACCAATTAGGGGTGTAACGGTTCAGACTACTCATGGTTCGGTTTTTCTCACGGTTTTAGGGTCACGGTTTCGGTACGGTTCGGTATATGCTATGTTCAGTAAAACCTGGACAACCGACCCTTTGCCGGTAGTTTGATTGACAGGCGATCTAACCAGTCATAACCCCGAATCCAAAAATTACAATATTTTAAATATGAAACTGTTTCATATCAAAAGTAACCTGCTCTGTCGACGTGTTGTCAGTGTCCTCTTTGCTCCGGGATGTATTTTTCACTTTGTGAGAACATGATGTGTGGCGTGAGAGCGCATGGCTTGTCAGACATAGCAACAGTAACTAATGTGGGCGGGTCTTTACAAAGGGTCAATTATCAAACAAAAATAAATAAAATAGGAACAAATAATCTAACTACAAGAAACAGCACAAATAAATACAACAGAGCAAAGACACAAATAAAATAAAAAATACTTTTCAGGTTTTTCAGGTATCTAACAGTAGTTTTCAGGTACAGAAATTGAACAAAGTAATCAAATATAAAATAACACTGAACTATAAACTTCACTGTATAAATTAAATAAACATTAAACATTAAGTTAAGCTATTCAGTCAAGAGCAGCGAGTGATTTTTTTTTTTTTGTTTGTCATTTTATTGACATTAAAAACAAAGAGAGCAGGAATATTAGGCATCTGTCACTTTAAGACACAAGATTTAAGTGGACAGTAGTCTATGTAGTTGTGGTTGGACAGAATAAATTGAGACGCCCATTATCACAAGAGTCATTCCTGACTCAGCATTTTGGACCATTGGCAACATTGATGCTTTGTATCCCTGAGCCTGTGACAGGTCAAGAGTCCTGCTCCCCGCTGGCTGAAAGATGTGGATGTGTGACAAGCCAATAGCATATTTGTCAAGTCTTGTCATGCCGTCAAGGTAAATGAATATCCACTCATCCAAAACTACTCAAATTTAAAATCTATTACAGTTCAGGGCACTCCTGGACACCATTCGAATTATACCAAAACCTCAGGGTGCGGCACAACACTGTTCTTCAATCATGTCAGGTTTTGCCACACATTGTTTATTGTTTTCTATTCTTACAATATCAGCAAAATAATAATATTTTATCATTAGGGATAGTTCTCTGATGATTATTATCAATACAGTTTGCCTTCAATTCAGGCAGTTAGAGTTACATCATATATTGGGTCTTTGGTTTATTGTGGTGGGAGACAATCCCATTAGACTGAATTTACTGGTTTATTTGTCTCGTAATCTGAT
The DNA here is from genome assembly GCA_038088235.1 of Zacco platypus. NCBI lineage: Eukaryota > Metazoa > Chordata > Actinopteri > Cypriniformes > Xenocyprididae > Zacco > Zacco platypus. Next base: position 7,153,874 of record CM076082.1, read on the forward strand.
CTGTACTGAACTGTATGGCGGAAAGCTTTGTAAGTATCTTTGACTGGAAGGTCTCAGCCCCGCTCTAATTCTCTGGTAATTCAAACGTTGTTGTGGGATATAAAAATGTTTACCTTTCCCATTAGTGTTTTTGGAGTCTTCATTCGTCCCACTGGTAATGAAAGCAGAAAAGTTTACAATATAATTATAGAGGATAGTTTTGAGTCTCTTGACATGCAGTCTTAAACAAAAAAACAAGTTTTTTTGATGTTGTTGTTGTCACAGACACTGTTTGTTCTGTAGGCTTCCCTTCAGGAGTTTCATTTTAAGAAAAATCAAACGTAACAGAGCAAAGCTGTTTTGTCAATTACAGCTTGTAAGCTGTCACAGCAGACATTTTAAGAATAAAATGTCTCTTTTCCCATGAGCAGGGTACTTGGCGTCTTTGCAGACAAGTTAGAGTGCTTGTAGTTCACATTTCCAGACTTGTAGCATAAAGTTAATCTTATTCTGCCCATTAGACAGAAACAGACCTTTTGATTGACATGAAAAGTGACCAATCAGAGTTTAGTTAATTTCACCTGCCATTTAGGGTGAGGCTTTCCGAACTACATTGTAATGGTAGACCTCTGATTATCCCACAAAAACAGGTCAGCATAGACAAAGGAATGTAATTAATGGCACTGCAGTTTCAGAAGCAAATTCAAAGGTAGCCTAAGCAATTATTTCACAGGCATACCATTCAAAAGTTTTAGGTAGATAAGATTTGTTCATGTTTTCGAGTCACTTTATGCTCACCAACACTGCATTTATGATTAAAAAGCTGTTTTGTATTTAATTATATATTTTAAAATGTAATTTATTCCTGTGATGGCAAAGCTGAATTGTCAGCATCATTATACTCCAGTCTTCAGTGTCACATAATCCTGCCGAAATCACTACAATATGCTGATTTACTTCTGATGAAACATTTATTGTTATTATTATTAACAATGTTGAAATATGTGTGGAAAACATTTTTTTCAGGATTCTTTGAGGTATAGAGAGCTCAAAAGATCAGCATTTGTTTTATTTAAATAAAAATCTTTTGTAAAATTATAAATGTTTTTCCTGTCACTTTTGATCAATTGCTGAATTAAAGTATTAATTTCTTTAAAAGAAAAACTGTGCTGATTTCAAACTTTTGAATGGTAGTGTAGCTCAGAAAACAAAACTATGAATAAATCTGTAGTAAAAAAAAAGTACCTCAATAAATAAATAAATAAACTGCTGCCATAACCCTTTCAAACTTTGATAAATCCAGTGATTATTTCTTTCGCAAAAGCACTCACTATAACAACCCAATTCCTGATAAATGTTTCCAGACAGACTAACCTGTGTGCTGTCACTCCCAAAAGTTTTGTAAAGCGAGCCAATTCGATTCAAACTGCCCAGCTAATGCTTGTTATTTTGATCGGTCAGTTCACAGAGTGTGGGCTGAGATAAAGTAACTAGCATCCTTGAGTCAAAGTGTTTGTGAGTTTGAATCTAACCCTTGCACAAAGAAACATACACTATGTGATAAGCAACTTCATTAGCTTCTGCTCTCCACGGTTAAACGGAATGGAGAATTAAGCAACAGCAGGGTAGCATTGGACTTTAAGTAGCTGAAATAAGCTGTCAAGAGTATGTTCATCTTCATGGCAACACACACGCTGTGTGTAATCCCTGAAGTCCCGAGATCCAATAATCATTTGAGCTCACTATTCTAGCAGGATGACTGCAAGTGTATACGGGGGCTCGCATTGTTTTATTCGGCCATAATACGCAGGATTGCACAGCTCAGTGAATGTATTATTCATCGATGCAGTAAAGTCATTTCAGATGTGCTGCTCAGAGTGTGCTCAGCCCTCCTGAGTGTTTCATGTTTTTGAATACCTCAGGGGCATTAGCTGGATGACATGAGATGATTAACCATTTTGGCCTGTAGATGCCAAGCTAAATGGATTCGATCAAGTTAGCTCTCGCTCCAACCTCGGTAATTAGTGCGAGGGATGGGGGACAAACCTCTAGTGTATGACAGCTTGTACTAAGAGACTGCCAACACCACAGAGGCAAAATACTTTGCAGTAATTTTGACGTTAATTGTCAGACATTGCGTGTACGAGCGATACAAATTGTAGAAAATACAAACCATTTCACTGCATGAAATTACCTAAGATCTAAACTGACAAACATTTATTTCAGTAAAACTTAGAAGAGCCATGGGGCATGCATGGAGAAACATATTTTCTAATCGTTAGGCCTAAAACACTCATTGTAGCAAAACTGCAAATGTTGTTTACTTTAAAAAAAAAAACTTTTTAATAATAAAAAATGCACTAGTGGTTTGGATTTAATTTAAGACTTCATTTAGCAATCCAAAGTCCAGTCCTTGGTGCCACATGATCCTTGATAGTGTAATTATAATGGTAGTGTAGCTCAAATATGTAGTAATGCTTACCTTTAAAACAAACTTTGATAAATCCAATGATTATTTCTTTTGCAAAGGCACTCACTTTAACAACCCAATTCCTCAAAAAATACTGCCACATGTGTACTGTCATGTCCAAAAGTTTTGTGAAGCAAGCCAATCTTATTCATACTACCAATTTCAGCCAATGCTTGCTATTTTTAAATACAATATTCATCAGAAGGTCAGATCACAGACTGTGGGCTACATGTCCAATTTCCCCCCTCAGTGTTTAATGATGGAAAATGGCAACATTCCTTCAAGCTTACTGGAAAGGTCAGAGCAACTGCAGCCTCTAAAGATGCATTTTCAGGTATTATATCTCTGACATGAATAAATCCAAATTTCATGCCTCCCAACATGCTCCAAGTATATTATAAAGGTCACAGGATTGCTGTAGTCTAAATATGCATTTCCGCTATAAACTTCACGGTGGAGCCCGTTATGTGTGGGAATACACACTTGAAAGTGTAGAGAGAGAGAGAGTAAAAGTACTGCTCTGACATGAACATATTCAAATTATACACTGCACACCTCTGCATTTAAGCCTGGATCATGGGACAGAGAACAAATCAAGCTCACTAGATCTAAGTGATCTAGATCAGGGGTCTCCAAACTCAGTCCTGGAGGGCCACTGTCCTGCAAAGTTTAGCTCAAACTTGCCTCAAAATCACACCTGTCTGGAAGTTTTTGTATGCCTAATTAGACCTTTAATAGCTGGTTCAGGTGTGTTTAACTGGGGTTGAAGCTAACCTCTGCAGGACATTGGCCCTCCAGGACCGAGTTTGGAGACCCCTGTTCTATAGTCTGTGAGGGTGCTGCAAATCAGGGAGATAGTGTGGTGCCAGATTGTTAAGGGATTTGAATAGAAATAATATCATTTTAAAATGGTTCATAGGGAGCTAATGCTGTGAAATCAGGTCTGGTGTGATGTGATCAAACTCATATTTCCCTTTAGGTACTAACTGAAGACAAGAGAGAGAAGAATGAATAATTCCAAAATAGAGAGATATTATATATATGTAAACTTATATATATGCATAAAAATGTAGACTACTGTCAAACAGAACATCTAAATTCTTAGCAGAAAAAGTACTATATGGGGCAAGATAGCCCAGATCTTTGAAATTACTACTTCCTTTCTGTCCAAACAGCATAATTTCAGTTTTACTCTTGTTAAGGTTCAGAAAATTTTGTGCTAGCCACAATTTGAGTTCTTCTAAGCAAGCTAATAGCGGCTGTATGGCATGCTTATTATGCATCAGGGGGAATTTTTTAGGGGAATTTCAAGGGTATGTAAACTTTTGAACTGGGTCATTTTTATAAATTCAGCTATTTTTTGTCTTGTGGACTTTATATAAAAATCTGTTATGGGAAATAGCTTATTCATGATCCTTCTTATGATCATCTTAAAATGATTAACATTTTTGCATATTCTGCAAGGGGTATGTAAACTGTAGATTTAGTTGTCGTCTACATAATAGTGGACGAACATACCGTACTGTATGTGTTGAAAAAAGAGCGCAAAGGGATAATATATAAAGAAAACAATACAGGTCCAAGGATAGAGCCTTGAGGCACACTGTAACAGAGGTGCACTGCAGAAGATGAATGATGTCCTAGATGAACAGTGAATTTCCTACTTTTTAAATATGAACAAAACCATTTCAGGACTGTACCTCAAATACCCACGCATGACTCCAGGCAATACAGGAAAATGCATGGTCAATCAGATCAAAAGGCCTAAAGGGACCAGAGCCATAACTTTCCAAGACTCCAAAGCAACATGTCATTAAAGACTCTTAGGTGAGCAGATTCCATGCTATGTTGTGCTGTAAAACCTGATCAAAATATTGAATAAATAGAGTTACCCATCAAGATAAGGTGAAAATTAGCCACGGAGATAGGGTCCAGATTAGGTTTTCTGAGATGTGTCACTGTAGCATGCTCAAGGCAATCAGGGGTTGAAAATACTGAAAATACTGAAATTCCTCATTTTAGACGGCAATAATTTATTATTATGGTGTAGGACCTCCTTTTGCAGCCAATACAGCATCAGTTTGTCTTGGAAATGCTGCTACAGCTACAAGTCCAGAAGTGGCCAGAAGGGTTTTTGATCCATTCTTCTTGCAGGATGCAGACTCCCTTCTCCAAAACACCTTAAAGTGGCTCAATAATATTCAGATCTGGTTATTGCGCAGGCCAAGGGAGAAGTTCAAGATCAGAGCTGATCAGCACATCTCTAGCACACAAGCCCGTTTAAAGTTCAGGTACAAGACTTTTTCTTTGTTCAATTTAAACATGGGTTGGAGGTCTTAATTTTGAACTCTCAAAGTGTACCAGATTGATGAATGTATCTTTAAAATGTACAAAATTTTCTTCCGTGGGAGCATGCCCCTGAAACCCCACCCACCACAGAAACCACAAAATCTTGTGAGAAACACTGTATGATAGTGAATCTCAAAAAATTACTAATTATCTTAATATTACCTAAAACACATGCTTATAAAAAGTGTTTTCTTCTGATGTGATCAGGATTTTACCACCTCCACCTCAATTTGAGCGAGGAAAAACCCTGATATATATCTGTCTTGAAGAGAGACAGGATGGATGGATGGATGGATGGAAATGCAATTCAATAAATTCCTCTTTAAATATTAAATACATAAGCTACACATACATAAATACAGTATTTACACACACACACACACACACACACACACATATATATATATATATATATATATATATATATATATATCATGATTACCACTAGTATCAATGTTTGGGACTCTTGAGTGTTAGAGGAATAAATTCTAACAATTGTTTAATTTATTCCTTTATTTATTTATTTAGGCCTAGGTTTTTGAAGAAAAGTGTTGTATCATTAATACCTTTTAAATGATGCTTGTAATTAGTTGTTAACTCTCACATGAGAGAAACCATTAAATTCTGCCAACTCTGAGGTTTTGAGTGTATAAGAGTTTGGCTTTCCTGGATAGTTATTGATGTTTTCATGTATTTTGATTACTTGTCCAGTTGAATGCTGTAAACACATCTATTGAACAAATGAAAGTCGCAAAGGTGTTAAACAGAATTTGGGGCAGGATTTCAAGCCACCTTTGTCTTATATTGACCTTCACTTTGGCTTATTTATGCAACATTCAGTACAAGGTTGAGAGCATAGTGAAGATTAATAGCCCCTTTAAATGCCTGTGGTCTTGCACTGCATGGAACAGTGTAACACATTCTTATGTTCGTGTGAATCCGGGGCTCTGCATGAGCCGCATGCATATCCATATTAATCACTTCACTATTCTTAAGCGCGGTTGATGACATTTGCTTGAACGGTGACAACTGATGCATTGAGTAGCAAACAACTAATCAAATTGATTACACTTTCAGGAATGGCCTATGGCCTATCAAAGTGATGTGAAATTTCTTTCGATAGCAGAACATTTGACAAAAAACAGCATTGTGTGTCTTAGTAGCTAAAGCTCAGGGCTAGTAATCGAAGGTTGTTGATTGAAGCTCCACAAGGAGCAAGCAATGAGCTATAACTATTGTGCCCTTGAGCAAGGCACTTAACCCCTAGTTAAATGGCGGGAATGCCCACATAAGTGTGCTGTAAGGCACTAGATAAAAATGTATATTAAAAGACTACTTACAGCCTACTGTGTCTCAGCCTCAGACATTCATTGGGCCTTTTTATGAAAAAAAGCAAAACAAATTCCTGTGTAAATTGTTCGTAAAAACATTATTACTTCAAATTGCCACACTGAATTGGCGCAACAATTTACATAAGAATGGCTTTCAAACCATTCCGCTCATGTTTAATAAATGAAGCCCACTGTGCATCTGATATCGTACACAAAGCTGGAAAGTACTTGTGCATATTGTAAAGCTTCCACACTTCAGTCACAAAAGAGCAAAGTTTCTGATTGATCATCAAATAACAGGGTCAAACTAGAAACCAGTTAAGTTGGGAATCAAACCATAATGTTGTAGTTAGTAGTGTCAAAACAATAGAGATATGGAAAAATGTAAGCGAAATACAGAAACACTTGTACAGGTATGCCATAATTTTCCAAAAATATGGTACGGTTGACATGTCTGAAAATAGTCAGAGAGTGGCACAGACTGAAATGTGACAATAGGGGTATCTGAGAGTGGTTTATGAACTAATGGGAATATTTTACTTTTTCCTCAAGCAGACATCTCAGTAAAAATATTATTAGGATTTTAAAGAAAAACAATTTCATAAATGTTACTCACACATACATTGATGCACTACTTTATTTTCTTATTGTTGTGGAAATGATATCTGAATATGCCCATTTCCATACAATATAGGCAAAAAAAACAATAGGCCACATTAGGAGAGTAGTATGTCTGACACATTATTCATAAAAGTTGAAAAGTACCTGGGTGACTTACTACTACCTGCAATATTTTGATGTATACATACAAAGGACACTCCCATGAGGCCTTGGGAGAGGATTAATAAATGGCGTGGAAGAGACACTAGTTACATTGTAGGTCACATGGACATGCCAACATGGCAGATGTAGCTTGTCCGGATTGTGTCTATATCAGGGGGGTCCAAACTCCAGAGTTTAGCTCCAACTTGCAACCCTACTCCTGCCTGGAAGTTTCAAGTGTGCCTAGACACACAAGACATTGATTAGCTGGTTCAGGTGTGTTTAACTGGCCCTCCGGGAGCAGGATTGGAAACCCCTGATCTATAAAACAGGGATGGGCTACTCCAGTCCTGAAGGACCATTGTCAAGCAGAGTTTAGCTAGATCCCCAATCAAATATACTTGAAAATCCAAACAAAAGTCTAAAGGGTTGCTTGAAAATTACAGGCAGGTGTATTTGATTAGGGATGGAGGTCTGCAGGACAGTGATCCTCCAGGACTGGTGTTGCTCATCCCTGGTATTTATTTATTTATTTATTGTTCGCAAACTAAGTTCTTCTTCAAATTTAGTACTTTGACAGCATTCGATTTTGAAAGACAAAACTGACTTAAAAGAAGACTATTGTGGTAACAGCTATCCCTTTTGGAAACGCAGAATTCAGACACATTTTACAGTGCGTAAATTTGAGCTTGTTTTCCTAGTATTTGTGTTCACATAGCTAGTACATTGTGTATGATTTAGGTATACGAGAGTGTTTATGCAGTAACACAAGTATAAAAGCACTTTGAAAAGGTTGGTTGTAGCTGTCAGCCAAACCAAATACAGTAGAAAAGGTCTGATTTGAACACCAAGTATCCATACCTGTCAACCCTCCTGTTTTTACTCCCGGGATATTTTACCATTCTATCCTGCTATCATCCCGTTTAAATATGTTCCTGCATTTCTCCTGTATTTTTAATCTTTCTAAAAATCATTCTAGCAGTTGTAGTTCTGTACCTCATTCCCAATACTGTACAATTCGACATTCAACACTGTACAACATCAGCTACATTCGAATCACATGTTAACGCTGCAGTAGTATTGGTCCGCAGTTCTAAATTTCATTATTTGCTTGAAAGCCTTGCAGGTTAAACATTTTATTCGCATGCTGTTTTGATATGCGCTTTTTCTGAGCGCATGAACACCCGAAGCGCCCAATTCTGTCCTGAAATTTTCCGTTATTTTCAAATCCTAATGTTGATAGGTATGCCAGTATACCTAGTAAAACCACTTAAATAAATAAATAACAGGAGATAATTTAAGATATTTTACAAAGCTTGCAGGATTCCTGTAAAAATTATAAGAATTAAAAGCACTGAAAATGGCCTGGATATTACATTGGCCACAATATACCAAGGTAAAGTATATGTATTATTTCTTTCTGAACACCCCTTTTGAATAAATTTAATTTCATGTGAACCCTGATAATAATGGAAGGTATCTGACCGAAGAACAATGTTAGGTATGTTTAATATTCAAAAAGAAGCCCATGGAATATTCCAGCACATGTAATTTACCATGAACAAACATCTCAACCATACAGATGAGTTTTATATCTTTTAGTTAAAGTCATACATTTTACAATTACATTTACATTTATTCATTTTGCAGATACTTTTATCCAAAGCGACTTCCAAGCAAGGAATATAAAGAGCAAATCATTGTGAAGAGGCAATAGACGTAAGAAGTGCTCACAATACACGTTTCAGACATTGCATTGACATTTTGACAAAAAAAGAGCTTGAGGTCATTTTTATATGTCCAGTAATAAGAATTTTACCCATTTTTTAAAGGATTAAACGGTACACTGTGCTGATACTATGAGTGCTTTTGTGGAAATAATTAATAATTATTATTAAGTTTGACAGGTTAGTGCCATTAAATATTTGAAGCATATTCAATTTTATTTAAAATTAATATGGGTCTTTATTTTGTTGCTTTTTGTTGCATATATTTGGTCTAAATCAAAGTCATTATCATTAACTGAAATTAAAATTATTTAAAACATTTTTGTTAATTGAAATAAAGCTAAAATAAATATGAATATTACATGGAAAAAATTGAAATTAACTGAAATAAGCTTAAGTTCAAGTATAAAATTACTGGAAATAAAATTATTGAAGCTCTAAAAATTACTGGAAATATTTACTATGATTAATAAATGCTATAGAAGTATTGTTCACTAGTAGTTAAAGTTAACTAATGTTAACAAATGAAACCTTTTTGTAAAGTGTTACCCAAATAACAATAAAATAACACTGGGCTAAATAAATATTGAGATAAAACACATTTGTGTTTGTCCTTCCTAGAGGTTTTCCTCTAAAATGTGCAAGTTAGTTACAGGATGAAAAAAAAAGTCATCTGTACAGTGGCTTCTGGTGTCCTACTAGCCATTTTTTAACAGAATTTCAGTCTTAAGCTTTATGTACAGTCATTGGAGATTAAGAGGAAGTTGATGTGCACGGCCGTGTCTCTCAACAGGAGGGTGTTAACAGCCGCAGTGAACTCCCTGCTGTGTTAATGGTCCCACTGACTCAAAGAGAACATTCGAATTGCTCGACAATTCCGTTCAGTTGTTGGGCTGGACTCTCATGCAATTACCAATAAGCTTCTACTCACACAGAAGAACTGTGTGTAAAGAAGTGCATCTCGCAATCTTAATCAGGGAGATTTACCTTTGTATTGCTCTGTGAAATTCATTTTATTTTTTTCCCAAATTCCAATTTTCCTGGATCCCCCCCCCCTTTTTTTTTCTGGATTCCATTTCAATTAATCCATTTCATTTATTATTATTATTATTATTATTATTTTAGTCATCAAAAGTTAAGATTATTAAAAGTTTAATAACATTTTAAAAATGTATAAAACTTTTAAAGCTCTATGAAATCTGTTTTATTTTTCCAAAATTCTGTGTTTTCCATTTTAATGGCTGTGGATTGCATTTTAATAGTTTAATTAAATTTTAATATTAAAAAGGTGTGTTTAATCAATTGAATTCACAGAACTTTAACAATTAACAAATAATATTAATGCTATTCGGGCCTAATGCAATATTTTATTTTCTTAGAAATACTCTGTTGTCTGTTTTTTCAAAATTTATGATTTAACACAAACTTATTATCAAAAAATGGTGAAGGCATAAATAATCAATACTTCCACCTACGCCACGTGTGATCTTTCCCATGTGATTATGTAATGTGTGGCACATCGCAGAACAGTGTAAGACGAGCATTTGTGGTTAAAAAATACATAATTTATTTATTTTTAGAAAAATATAGATTTTTTCGCTAGATAAGACCCTTATTCCTTGTCTGGGATTGTGTAAAGCCCTTTGAAGCTGCATTGAAACAATCTGGACCTTCAGCCCGCTCCCCAGAGAAGTCCACTATACGGTGAAAAATCCAGGAATGATTTCCTCAAAAACCTTTCAACTGATGAAATAAAGACATAAACATCTTAGATGACATGGGGGTGAGTACATTTTCAGAAAATTTAAATTCTGAAGTGAACTAAACCTTTAACATGACTCCAGAACACAAGCTAATATAGCATTGTAACAATAAAAGCTCTAGGCCATTGTCCCTCAGAATATCTGTTGAAGATCCAGTCTGGACCTCATCAACAAATCTCTATGGTCCTACAGCATTGTGCTACAGCCATTCATTACCATCAAACCATTAACAAATACACTGAAGGGCTTAATACAGGGCTGGAAAACAATGTTCCCTCAAGGATGGTAAAACTGTAAACCCCATAAATTTTGGGAAACAACTAACGACCCCATGAAGAATACTGCTTAATAAACATACTAAATAATGTTTTAATTAAAATCCAAATATAACAAAATCTTTTTGGCCATTTTAGGGATAGATTTCAGTGATAAAAATATAATTAGCCAAGTATAAAAACAGAAAATGTTATTTGAACTACCCCCACTACCCACTCTCAACTCCCCAATATATCCATAAAAAAATCCAAATATTTTAATAATGTAGAAACATTTTGAATAGTACATCCACATTAAAAATAGCAAAGATGTCTAATAAATCATCCCAAAAAAAGGTTTAAAGGTTGTCTAAAGCATTAATTATTTTATCATTGTTTTATGGTTTCTACATGAATCAATAATTTATAAGTTGAAAAGAATCAGAATATAACATAAAAAGACTTTTCAATACTTTCAGCACATCCTTTGAAGCTTCACTCACAACCCTACAACTATGAGGAAACACTCTGTCAGTGCACAAACAGCCAGTACCCAGTATCTTCTCTGTTCCACTGATGAATATCACTTTGCTCAGTGACTGATGATGGACATTAGCAAAACCTGAGCTTGAGAGAAGTCATCTATGCAGGAAAACTCATCAAATCAAATCAAATCACTTGGCTCTCTGGAATACTTGGTTCTGATCACTGTATATTATCCCACTTGTATATTCTCCCACGTGTGTTTCTAAGTCCACTTCGCACAAAGGAAACAGATGGACTGCTCTAAGTTCTATTTTCTTCATTAGAGCAGCTCAGAAGAGAGATACTTCACTTCTTTGTGAAAGCCAAGTAATCCCCTTTATAGGGGTCTTTCTTTCAGAGTGATTTATGTAAAAAGTTATGGCCTGTTTTTGCTGTCCTCACCTCAGTTCACCTCACCCAGCTGATAAATAATTTTCCTTGAAAAGTGTTATATATTAAATGAGGCAGATATTTAAAATATATATATATATGAATTTCAATAATTTAATACCTGACCAGCCCAACAAATCAATGGTATCTGTTTGGGGTTAGGTTAACTTTTTGTCTTTTTTTCTAATATACCACAGTATGAAAAGAATATAAAAGAATATAGTGCAATGTAATGTTTTCCTGAATGTCACTGTGTGTTAACTGTAATTGAATGAAAATGTCTTACTGTCAGCAAGGGGTTGAAATAAAAATGAAAAATAAATGCAGGATCTAATTGCATGCAGTTCTTTAATCTAAACAACCTCAAATGTACATTTCTTCAGTAATACATGTAACAAAACATGGGAAATGGAACAATCACTTTAACATAGATGAGATCTGACAAAGACGGAACAAAACAGGGCTATAAACATAGAGGGACACACTAGGGACTTAACGAGATGATTAACCAGACACCGCAACACATGAGGGCACATCAAAAACCATGGCAACTGGTGAACAAAGACAAAGGAAACTGAACTGGAAATGTTGCAAAACTAACTTAAACCAAACTCAAACCCAGAAAAGGAGCAACAATTATAGTTATATTGATATTAAAGACAGCCCTGCTCCCGGTTATTGAAGCTCTGAGACTAGCAAGAGCAGCTTCCAAATCGTCAGTACTCATCTTGCTGGATCTGTCTGCCACTTTTGACACAGTTGACCACCAGATCCTCCTGTTAACCCTCATGATGAAGGGCATCTCAGGGACTGCACTCCAGTGGTTCAAGTCTTCCCTCTCAGGTAGGTTATTCAGGGTGTCTTGTAGGGGTGAGGTGTCTGGGTCACATCATCTAACTATGGGATGCCTCAGGGCTCAGTGCTTGATCCACTTCTCTTCTCCATAAACATGTCATCACAACGATCTCTCATTCAAAAACATTGATTTTGCTATCACTGCCATGCTGATGACACACAACTCTACCTCTCATTCCAGCCAGAAGATCCAACGGTAGCTGCTTGCATCTCAGCCTGCCTGACAGACATTTCTGGCTGGATGAAGAACCCCCATCTTCAACTCAACCTTGCAAAAAGCTCTCTGTCTTTTGTTCAGCTAGGCATCCCCAATAGCATCAATAACTCTTAGGTAATTTTCAATCATACACAGCTATGTGCTAAACGGCATACCAGGTTCTCTAGGGCAAGGCAGGAAAAATTCAGGAAAGGCACTTTAGCAACAGCCATATTCATGGCCAACGATAGCGAAAAAATGCCTAATCATCATCGCCAATTTGTGGTACCTGTCCGGAGTAAGTAAGCAATGAAGTACACGAGACATGAGTAGCGAACTTCATCGATCTTGTTTACTCTTTCACTTCCATTCTCACACATTACATCATTACACAGTGATTCAAATTTTCTTTTCAAAATAGTAGAGCACAATTCACTCATGTACACAACACCATGTCTTCTGGGCACTTGCATGATGATGTTATATGCATAACACACAAGAAAATCCTGTTTGGAACAAAATTAGGGTGAGTAAATGATGACAGAATTTTCATTTTTGGGTGGGCTATCAAAACTATCCATTTAAGGCAAACTGTCATCTGAATTTGAGAACTGACAAAGCCTCACCACCTGTGATAAATTGCCAGAGCTTTTATTACCCATGGCCTTCTCAGATGTTACAGCAGTATTTAACAATGATTTAAAGCAATTCTGTCAAAACAAAGGTCAAAGTTTGCCATAAAAATCACAGAGACATGTAACTATGCTGTTTAGGTTCTGAAGCATGATTGCTGCGATGTTTCTCTGTCTGGATACAAAACAAATCAACCAAAACGTTTTGGTTACCATTGACTTCCACTGTTAGGGTTATGGTTCTCTTAATCTCCAAGCTTGTCTTAATTCACCACTAATGATCTAATGACATTCATACATTTTTGAATATGGCAAATATGAATGATATCTACAGTTCATGTTTACTGGAATACATGTGTAATATATTCACTATGCTAAAAGAACAAACTTTTGTAGACTATTAAAAAGTTTTTAATGATTAAGAAAAAATGGTTCTTTTTCCATTTAAATGAAAGAAAAGGAAGCTCTAAAGTGGAGCATATTTTATAATAATCTGGTGCTCTTGGGTTCAGCTGTCTTTTTGATTGAAGACAAGGATTACAGAGCAAGACATTGTACAAACACAATGATTATATTTGTCTGTATAGACTACTACCCTCATTCTATCATTCAGTAATGATCTGGCCATGCCTCTGCCACCCTATTACAGTTTATTAGATATGATTCTATTTAGACTGTTCAAGTTTTTCTGTCAAAATGTGCTAGTTAGGAATGGGACACTAGATGAGATTTTTATTTATGCCTATATGTGATAAAAAAAAAAAAAAAAGCCAGAAAGAGTAGAATCCATCCATTTCTCAAAGTCATCTGAAATACCCTCTCAAGAGGCAGAAGACCCACTTGAGCCAAATTTCATTCTGATCTCCCCAAGAGCCTGACTGGCTGCTGGGGCCGTGACACTACTCGATTTTGACAAGGAGCCAAATGAAAGCTTGGAGGATGTCACAGAGCATGAGGCAGCCTGACATCGCAATTGCCAGCTGTTGGCAGACATTTTCAGGCCCCACCTCTCAAACACTTCAATAAAGCCATCAGGGTCCCAGAGGTGTTTATTTCTCTTTAATACATATCAACGCAAGTTAGAATAGCTAATCCTAAGACATGCCAACTCATAAAAATGACTCCAAGCGGCTTCAGAATTCATTTAATGGTGATTATAAAGTTTTTGATTTTTGCCACATAGGCTTATTAGGAAAATGTGTCATACATTTTTGCAAAACTCCAAAAACTTTCTGTGACGAGCAGGGCGGGCGAGAGCCGTGAGGGAATGGTGATGTGATTGATCATGAGCGTCAGCTGCTCGGTGCACCGGTCTCGTTTCTCTCACGGAGGAGCTCTGGAAGCATAAAAGAGGAGCGACAACAGTGAAGGACGAGAGAGGACCAGGCCTGCGAGGGGCGATGGGGGTACAGTGTTACACTTTCCTATTCATACAATTCACTGCCATTTCTATATGATCACTAGTGGCAGTAAAATCGCCACTATGTCGCATGTATGATTTTTCTGATGCGGTAAATGCCAAAACAATGTGTCCTGTGAAACACAAATCATGATAAAAGAGCTCAAAGACATGTAGAAGCTTGCTAAAACTGCATGGTTGCAGCAACAATACAATTTTATTTCAAGTTTGCTTTTGTTAACACTATTGGTTATGCTTAGGGTAGGGTTTAGTGTAAGTGGTACGTTAATGTGACGGAGAATTAACCTTTAAGAGCCACTCTCCAGACATTTCATTTCCAAACTGCAGCAAAACTTCCAACAACCAACATATTTGGTAAGCAGTCATGTAATACGCAGGATAATGTACAGCCCTCTTTTTCTTTTATATGAATAGTTTACTTCAAAATTAAAATGAGCACATTCATGAGAAAAGTAAAAGTGTTTTTTTGTTGTTGTTTTTCTTTATCCTGTTCTTAGAAGCAGACTGAATGTAATTACACTGAGAAAAATGGCCAGGATATTCTTCAGAAATTCACATTAAGTATACCATGAAATAAAGATTTTTTTTGGTGCAAACTTTTTAGGTTAATTATTCCTTTGAAGAGCTCAGCTCAGAAAGCACCAAAGGGTGAATGCGTCCAAACCAAAGTGCACTGTTTCAGCAGACGCCTTTCGTTCACGGAGGGTCACGCATGGAAATAACAGGGCCGTATTTCTCTGAATGAAAAACATAGCACGCAGATTTATAGTTTACTCTGCCTCACCTATCAAGGTCCCGCTTTGCCTCATCAATCAAAGCAGCCCTCCATTGGCATTGGGAGTTATTATACTGCATTTGTTTCACTCTCTAGGAGAAGGTACATGGCTTTAAAGGTGAGGTCTTACCATTAGATGTCCAACACCTCAGAATTGCCCCTACCCTTAACCAGAACCATTCTGTTCAGCATAGATTTCACAGTTACTTTATAAGCCTGAAGACAATCCACATTTGATAATGAAACTATCTTGTTTAACAACAAAACCACCTTGAAATAAATTAGCAAGTTATTAATAAGTCTACAGCATAAAAAGATCTTGAGATTACCTCAGTAAGTCTTGTATAAGAGACTCTAAACCAGCCCATTATTCTTTGTTATTGCACACAAATCTGCATGATATGATCACGAAACCAATTAACAGGCACTTAATAGTTCAAAACAACAGTCAGACAGACATGAAAACCAATATAAAAAGCACATAATATCAAGATAACTTGAGGCAGCTTCAAATTAAGGTTGTTACATGTTCTGTCAGGAGTTCCTTTTGTTATGTTCCCGCCATGTCATCATTAGTTCATTGTCTTCAGCTGTATGTAATTAATTAGTCTTGTTTGAGCCTTGTGTTTCCCGTGTATATAAGCCCTGTGTTTCTTCTGTTCCTTTGTCATTAGTTATTTGGTTTAGATGTCTTGCGTGGATGTTGATCTCTTGACTACTTCGCCAGTTTATGATTAAAAGTGAAAATGACAATTCAGCTGTGATAACAGGAATAAGTTACATTTTAAAATACATTAAAATAGTTGTTTAATTTGTAATAATATTTCACAATATTACTGTTTCTACTGTATTTTTTATTATTATTATTAAATAAATGCAGCCTTGGTGAGCATAGGAGACCTCAAAAACATAATTGTAATGTTTCCAAAAATTTTACAGGTACTTTATAGGTAGACCTGCAGTTAGACCATGAGTATAACAGATAAAAATTTTAAGCAAATTAATCATATTCAAACAATTAACATTAGTTAAGTTTATTTGCACACAATACTGCACAAATTAAAGCGATCACGACAAATTAAGTTCTTCGCTCTCTCTGTCCCAAATGTACGGAAGCCCTAAGAGGCCATGGATTATAATTATTTTACTTTCTTGTTTTCTCGTGGTCACAACTTCTCTAAGTTACACAAATGTACCAACAGGTGGCAGAATAGAACCAAAATATAACTAAAAATATTTTCTTGTGATCTCGAGATAACAAAAAAAAAATTCTCGTTATCACGACTTAATCTTCTCTAAATTACACAAATGTACCAACAGGTGGCAGTATAGAACCAAATATAACTAATGGGGTAAATATATCCACCTTACTGTGTTAGTATATTGGCCCTGATTGTACACGTTTGGGACAGAGAGAGTGAAGAACTTACTTCTTCGTGATCGCTTTGATTTGTGCAGTATTGTAATTAACTTGACTAATGTTAAATGTCTGAATATGATTAATTTGCTTGAAAGTGTATCTGTTATTGTTACATTCTAACTACTAGATGCATGATCGTAGTTTCACTACCGCAATAGCGTTCGGTGATTCTAAACTTACTGCTTTTTAAAACTGATTTTGATGTCACTGTATAGTATATATTCGGATTGCATCTCATATGATTTATAGACTATGTAAAGATGTGTAGCCGCTTATCATTTAATTCAGTGTAACCTATTTTATTTTCTAAATTTCTTTGTTGGAAACCACACACATACACATAACACTCTCCTCAAACAGAGATTGTACTCAGCCTATGTGAACTGGATTCAGTTTTTTTTTTTTTTTTTGAGGAAATCTAGAGTATTGCACCTCTTTTTAGTGAAGGGCGAGGAGGAGGAAGACAGTCTATCCTATATGATGAATAAAAATAAACACATTAAATAACATAATTTTATTTAAAATGAATGAGGAAAATAAAATAGATTGAATCCAAGCAGCTCTAAAAGTTTTTAGAATAGTTGTAGAATAATCTGGCATCCTTCTGAAGGCACTCTTCCTGCTCTTGAGGTGTTGAATTCTCTGTTGATATTTTAAACATGTTAATTACACAAATAATATGTTTAGCGTACATTGATTGAACAGTGATTGATTAGCCTATATTTATTTATTTATTGTAGACTTTAATATTAAAAGTAAACATTTTACTGAAATATCCACAAGAAATAAGAGTGCATGATTTATCCGTCAATCACATGTGCTTGAAAGTTGTGTTCGTTACTATAGTAACAGTAGAATCCGGGTGCAATGTGTTTCAGAATCCAACAATCATTGTAAAAAGAACTTTTGTTATGTCGAGATGACGAGAAACCAACTTCTCCAACTAATCCATACAAACACAGACAATCTGGGTCAATATACTAACATATACTAATATACTAATACCCCATCAGTTATATTTGGTTCTATACTGCCACCTGTTGGCACGTTTGTGTAACTTAGAGAAGATTAAGACGTGATCAAGAGAAAACAACTTTTTTTTCTCGAGATCAGGAGAAAATTAAGTCGTAATCACGAGAAAACAAGATAGGAAAAAAAAAAAATCCATGGCCGTTTAGGGCTTCCGTACAAACGCGTAAAATCTGAGCCAATATACAAACACGGTAAGGTGGATATATATTGCACTATATATCGCACCCCATTAAGTTATATTTGGTTCTATACTGCCACCTATTGGCACATTTGTGTAACTTAGAGAAGATTAAGTCGTGACGAGAAAGCAACTTTTGTCGAGATGATGAGAAAATTAAGTTGTGATCACGAGAAAAATATTTCTTGTGATAACAAGAAAAAAAAGAAAGAAAAATAATTATAATCAATGACCACTTCAGACTTCCTTACTTGTATAGCTCATAAAATAATTCTTTTTTTAATGTACATTTATGTTATATAAAATAGCTGATTAAACAACATGGAAGTTGAAAGAAAATATTCAGTGGTTGAAATTTGCTAAAACAACTTTTACTATGCATACAAATGCATATCTGAACAAATTATAAAGAACACATACATGCTTGCAGTCTCCAGGAGGGAAGTATCATATACTTTTCTCAGAAAAAAAGGTACAAATGCTGTCACTTAGATGGTACCATTTAAAAGGTTCTAATATGTACCATTTAGGCACTATGTATACTTATGAATACCAATATGCAATTTTGAGGTACTAATATGCACTCTTTAGGTACAAAGGTGTACCTTTTTAAAGGGTATCGCTGCAGTGACAGCTTTAGTACCTTTTTTTCTGAGAGTGTAGCTAGTAATGGGCTTCATTAGCTTAAAAGGTTCATCCTGTTACACTTTGGACTGTAAAAATGTCATGTATGCAGGGTGGACAAATTTCCTATTTGGTCAGGATTATTGGGTTATACTAATCTTTTTCCCCAGTCCTATTTCCCCCATCAATAAAACTGGCAAAAAGAACAAATACAAAAACTCTTGTCCAGCTTGGGTTATGACATTCATCTCCTCTGTAGATATTCTGATATACATCACTAAAGTAGATTATAATATATAATATATATATAATAGCTAGAGCTCTGGAATTAAGGCTAGCTTAAGGTTGGAGTATTACCTCAGCTTAAGCACCCTAAGGGCAAACTTTTGCAAAAAAGTAGGACGACTAAACGTGATACAGAGAAGAGTGTCGCATAGACTGGGCTCTTATCCCAGGTGTCAAATATAGAGACATCACTGCACAAAACAATGTTGAAACGTGGATCTCCGAAACTGTCGGCAGGCACATGACACCGCAGCGTCTTCCAGTGTTTGACACGATTTGCAGTCCTAGTTTCTCCTGAAGGACAAATGCTTCATTGGCAGAGGAAACTTTTTGACATTTCCCTCAGGTACACGGATATACACATCAGCATTTTCAACTGCTATTTTAAGCCCTATTGAATACATGTACAGGAGATTTGTCTCATAAAAAGAGCTGTATGTGCAAAGGACCAAGAGATCGTATATTTTCATGAGGCACCTTGAGTAAAACATGTTGGTGCCGACAGAAAATGGTTGTCCAAACATTTGAATAAAAGAATCCTGTTCATTGGCACGCAATTGTGTACACAATGCTGATTCTAGTAACTAAACATAGTGATACTAATTACTACAATAAACTAAATTTTTATTATTTTGACAAAAGTTTAGTAGCATAATTCTCATTGGAAAGTCAGATTCAATCTAATGAATCAGTTCATCTGACCCATCATTACTTTTTCTGTAAAGTCTGTGACCATCCTAACATCCTAAACGGTCCCCTCTTTCTTATTTAATGTAGGAGTCCCTGTGTGGCATTTTAGGCACTGTTTACACTATACGTTTTGTTATGGTTGCGCCTATCGTTTACACCACGCCGACGGACCCCGTTTTAGTTTGAAAACACTGGGGTTGCATATTCATACTGTGACGAGCAGGGCGGGCGAGAGCCGTGAGGGAACGGCGCGAGGCCGGTGACGTGATTGATAATGAGAGTCAGCTGCGCACTGCACCGGTCTCGTATCTCTCACGGAGGAGCTGCGGAAGCATAAAAGAGGAGCGACAACAGTGAAGGACGAGAGAGGACCAGGCCTGGATTTTATTTTGTGTTTTATTATATTTGTGTGGGCGGCAGTCTCCGTGAGGAACTGCCGCCATTTTACTTTCGTTTTATTGTTTATTTATTTGATTAAAAGTTATGTTTAACGTTCGCCGGTTCCCGCCTCCTTCTTCCCGTTCTTACGAACTGTTACACATACATAATTCATTCATATATAACATGGAGACTGTATGGCAATCTTTGCTGGCTTTGTTGTAATATTTTATCAGCCACTGAGCAGTTAAACTCTGCGTTTTACTGCAGCTCCCTACATGCGCAAAGCAACTGTTTACATTTGTACGCCCATGCCCAGTGTGCATGAACGGTCATGTGACATGCGTTTTCGGCTGTGTAGTGTAGACGGAGATCGTTTCTGAAATGCTGTGGAAAAACCAGTGTAGACGAGGATCGTTTTAAAACAAACGCACTAGTGCCTTAGATATTCATGTTTTCAGAAATTATTTTCCATAAATTTGGCTGCATTCTAGTTGTATTTTTTATTTTTTTTACTTTTCCGTTTCCGAGCCAGAAACCTGTATCTGATTAAAATTATATCATTAACATTTAAAAATAAATTGGCTACTTCAAAAGTAGCACTACTTTAATCATATACAATTTTTTAGTAGCCTGTAACTGTGTAGCTAAATACTTTTTTTAAAAGACTGTAGCAGGTTCACCAACACCGATCTTGTGTTAATTAATGTTAATTAATGTGTTAAATTCTACATCAGAAATCAGAAGATTATATAAATTTTTTATATATATTTTACTGGCCAACTCCTGCAATTATCAATCATTTATTGCATTTTATAGCAGGGCTAAAACACACACACACACGGTGTAATAAAAGCAAACTCAGCTGTTTTCCCATGTAGAAGAGAAATATGAGATATATCATGTTATATCCTCTTACTTTTCCCTCATTGCTTGCTGTTTAACAATGAATTACTCTCTGCTTCTTAGTGATCTACGACCTTGCAACACCATTAATATACCATTGAAATAGATATTAAAAAGCAAACACTATTATTCTTTAATGATTTATCATACCCACTTGTAAACTGTTGAATAATCAGGCAAATCTGATTGGTTTAATTTCTTATCAATTAGCTAAATGTATGAAAGTCCTAGAAAAAGAGTTTGATATGAAAATAAAATGATCTGTGAAAGGGCCAGTGTGATTAACTTAAATCATTGATCACTTAATCAATGTTTCATCCATTGAAAAACATCTTATTGTCACATATTGTTACATTTACCTCAGAAAAGACATTCAGTGGCCATAAATTCGATAGTTAGCTAGAAAAATAAACTCTAGAGAGGAGAATTTTACTAAATGTATGCAGCATATTACATATTCATCATATATTCAACATTTAATGTATGTTTGAATAAATCCATCAAGTTCTGACAGCAACTATTTAAATGTTTATATTTCAAAAAATGAATTGAAGTACATTATAATTATAAAAATAATATTATAACTTTATTATAATAAAAAAAACTTATTTCAGTGTTTGTAGGCCTATACTAATCAGTTCATTTTAATCTTCAGTACTGTAATAATAATGTATTACCAACTGACCAACTATTGGTTGCGAGATTATTTTTCCTTGAGAGAAGTTGAACCTGATACATCCAAATGAATCGTTATCTAATTTAATTCACAAGCTCGTGAATCGAAATTTGTGCTAATACCCAGCCCTACTAATGATATAAAAGAAAATTGACCTTTAATAAAAAAGAGCCAAACAACTGGTAGTAATAATGAAAAACAGATACAGAAAAACTGTATTATTTTAGACATTTATTCAAAGCAATGTTATGATTTCAAAGCAATGACTTTTATATTGGAATGATATTATAACCATGGTTTGGCATGTCATATTTATAGGAAAAAAGATGAAATGCAAAACATTTAATGTCAACTCTGGTGATATTTCTAAAGTAAATGTTATGCTATATTATGCAACTCTGACTGACACAAACTGACATACTGTCCAATGTTCAATACATTATTTTAAAAGAAAGACTGATGCAAGAGTTACTGATACTTTAAAGCTTTTCAGCCATACATGTCCAAATACTTTTGATTCACACTACAAGTCTGTTTCAACATGGCCATCATTTCAATGCAATATCTGTTTGTTTGTTTTTACCATCAGTTTATGGTCCAGTTCTCACTATCAACTAGTTGGTTATTAGCATGCATATTGCAAGGATATTGGCTGTTTATAAGTACTTATAAAGCACATATAATAATGCCTTATTCTGCACGACCATATTCTACATCCCTTAATCCTACCCAATACCTCGCTAACTATTAATGTGCATTAATTACGAGTTTACTGAGGAAAAAATTGTAGTTAAAGGCACAATATGTAATTTTTTATATAAAAATATCCAAAAACCACTTGGACAGTGTTATATGTTTCGTTCAGCTGTGTACTTGCATTATCCTAAATCTTTCCAAGAATTTATAAACTCAGAGAAATTCACAATTTTAAATAGTGTCCCGTCCCTCTCATGTCACTTATCGTCTGACGGTAATGTAATATCTGCGTTATCGCTGGTTTCCACTTATACTGCATAGTAACCATGGCAATAGACACGGACAGCTGTGTAAAGTCTAGCGGCACGCTGTTGTTGTTGTTGTTGTTGTTGCTTACTGTTACGTCTCATACAGCCAACAAACTAATACACAGAATAACATTACAACTTCCAACACACTCAAATGCAGTTTAGTATGATAGTGTAACGTTAGACCAAGTGAAACAGCGCTGCGTTACCTCACAGTTTTAATTCGTCAAATAAACTGACCTGTATGAGTAGTATTTCAGCACTTGCGAGTAGTTCAGTAGAATGAAATGTCCTCATTCCTTTATCCCCGGGACTCGAGTGTGCCACTGATATCTGTCTCTCATCGCGATTCTTTGCCACGTCCTGCTTCATACCACAGTCATGTTAAAAAACATGCATTCACTCATCCATAAACATTATTAGATCAATCAACATGACGACAAGTTCCATGTTCCACTCATTCACTGCATCATCAAACTACACCATCATTATTATTTTGAAGTTTAGCGACCCCTAGCGGTGAAAAAAATACATATTGTGCCTTTAATAGTTGGTCAATAGTGAGAATTGGAAGCTAATCTATAATCTATACGCTTTTTTATTCTAATAACAGACTAGTTTGTGTTATTTGAGCTTATCATGGTCCATTTGTAGACCAAATGGGTAAAAACGTATAAAATAAAAAAAAGAAAAAAAAAACTGTCACCAGAGCACAAAATTTGCTGGATTAATGTTCCAACCCATTGCATTCAGAATGCTATGAATTTTAATGTTCAACTTTTAACCACACGGTTCTATTGGCAGCATTAGACGCCCAGCCAGAAGCGGTATAAGAAGAAAAGTACCAGACACAATAGGTTCCTGCACAAGTTCATTGCTTGGTCCATAATTAATGACCATGTACATTGTCAATCAATCCTAAGTCACACTAATACCTACAGACATTCAGCCCGCTTCAGAAGGGCTAACGCTCCATAAGGAGAGCTGACAAGTTTCCTTTATCAAAGCTGCAATTAACTTATTTACTGGCAGGTCATTATTTAGAAGTTCATTAGCACTAGAGATAAAAAGTCATCCTTTGGTGCTAACACCACCATTGTCTGTTAACATGCATTAGTCAAGTGGTTTGGCAGCTCCATACCATCATGACACGACATTAAACCCATCACTCGTAACAGAGGCATCTGCTAGTCTGCATGTTAATAACGGCTAATTATTTAGACCTGCTGCCATATTTCCTGTCTTTTCCAATTCTTTCACTCGTTTCCTAGCACTAATTAAAGCGATGCAAAATTTCCATTTTCCACCCCTCTTCTGGGGTGTAAACAAATCATTGGAACAATCCAATTGACATTTCTTGTGACAACTGCCACAACAAAAGTTCGTTTCACATCAGCACAAAGAGCATTCATGTGATCAGAGATGGCCAACTCAGTATATCTGTATTAAAAAATGGATGAACAATATGAAATCTTAACATATATGCAATTCCTCAAAATCCACTTTCTTACTAGAGAAACCTCTATGCACATGCATTAACTAAAGCACGTGCATTTAGCCTTGACAATGAAGAGGTATAAAGAACATAACCTGACTTTGAGAACTGCATTATGGGTAATTAGCAGGAAAATGTGAATACACTCTCAGGAGAACAGGTCTCAATTATTGTAAACAACTGCAGTGTATTCACGTGTGTGTCACCACGTTTGAATATTGTGATGTGAAAAGGTTTCTGAGGTGTGGATGATAACAGTTTCTTTTGTTTGTCATTTAATCAATACAAATTATACTAGTGTTTAAAAAATAATTTAACAACAAATCAATAATACAAAACAGAGAACGTTTCTGACTGCCATAGTTTTCTGATTGGCTAAAAAGTATGGAAGCTTGTTTCCGCCACTGAATAAAAAATAAAAATTAAATAATTAATAAAAATTTTCTCAGAATTGCATGAATATAAACTTGCAGTTGTGAGTTATAAAGTCAGAATTGCGAGATATAGATTAGTAAATCAATATTTTTTTACTCAGAACTGCGAGTTCATATCTTCCAATTGATCGTTTGCAAAGACCCGGCCCCATTAGCTACTGTTGCTGTGTCCGACAAGCCATGCCACACAAGTTCTCAAATTTCAAAAATTTAAATTTTTTAAAGAAGTTTAAACAATAAATACCATATAGTGACTCTTTAATGTGTCATGACAAGTTAACCAATATTAATCTACTAACTCCCCTGACTGCTTTGTCGGGCAAAATGGCGGATTCGGCATTATAGTTGGTCAGACCGCCTGTCAATCAAACTGCCGGTGTTGTGCCGAATTTCGACTCCCTGCCAAATCATTACCCCCCTCATTGAAGTTGCTATTGTATTGCCTAATCCTAACACCTCCCCCACATCTAATCCTAAATCTACCAATACTAGGGCGGAAACAATTTGGAGGGGGTAGGATTTCGGCACGACACTGACAAAGGGTCAATTCTGACTATAATAAGCAATTGCAAGTTATAAAGTCAGAATTGTGATATAAACTCACAATTATGAGGAAAAAGTCAGAATTGACTTTATATCATGCAGTTCTGACTTTATAACTCGCAATTGCGACTTCATATCATGCAAATCTGAGGAAAAAAAAGTCAGAATTGCGTGATATAAAGCCAACATGCAATTGACCCTTCATCGGCAGTTTGATTGACAGGCGATCTGACCAATCATAACCCTCAATCTGCCATTATATCCTACAAAGCAGTCAAGGGAGTTAGTAGATTAACGTTGGTGAACTTGAACTTGAAATATTGTGTGTACCTTTCTGCAGGTGAAACAACATTCCTTCTGATGTTCATTCATGTTTATTTGATGCTATAAATGAACTAGTATGAAGAGATGATCGGTTCACGAGCTGCTTGAAGGAGCTACAGAGATCTGTCACGACACATTAAAGAGACACTATACGCTATTTATTGCTTAAACTTCTTTTAAAAATTACAATATTTTAAATATGAAACTGTTTCATTTCAATTCATTTCATTTCATGCTCTGTCTTGTCTGTGTTGTCACATGTTGTCAGTGTCCTCTTTGCTCCGGGCGCATGGCTTGTCAAACATAGCAACAGTAACTAAAGGGGGCGGGACTTTGCGAATGGTCAATTGCGACTTTATATCATGCTATTTTGAGAAAAAAAGTCAGATTTGCAATATGTAAACTTGCAATAGCAAGAAAAAAGTCTGAATTTTGAGATAAATAGTTTTAATTACCTTTTATATTTTTTATTCAATGGTGGAAACAAGCTTCCACTTTCTACTGTTTACAAACTTTATAGGTGTATGAATTGAGTTACATCTGACACCCTTGACCTTCTTTTCTCTTTCTTTTTCTTCTTAAAAATGGCTATTATTTTTAACATAAGAGTGGTCATGGCCATTCTTATATTCTTATAGTTATTTAGCTATTGAGGCTAATGACTCAGAAGTCTCACACATTCATTGGAAATAGCTTACTTCCACATTGCAAAACAAGGTGGATTGCTTGCCTCACAAACTAAAAAGCATTTAATCTGGATTTATAGCTGGATATATTGGCTATTTTTTATACACAGAAGAAATAGGAACCTAAAAAATATGGAAAATGGCAAAAATGTGGACGTTGCCAAAATATGGAACCTGCATCCGCACAACCCTGCATCTATATAACCTCCTCCTGTCCATGGAGATTGTTCTGAGAATTTTGCCAAGTGAACACATTATATATACAGTGGTGATTTATGGGAATCACTAATGTCAACTTTAGAACACATGGCTGTTCCTCTCAAGCAACTGAACTGCATCATAGCGGCAAACTTGTTCGCTTTCACTACTATTTGTTTCTCTTCAGAGCCTGCACATTGACACAAGCTCTATCAAATGCACACATCTGTGGGATTGCCTCTATCATTCAACCCTGTCTTGGCCAGATCTCAGCTTCTTATCTCTGGAAGATATATGGTGTTATTCCCAAGAAGGGAAACGAGGCTCCCAAAACTCACTGTGCTCCCATGAGTAATTTTCAAGCCAGCAAAGTCCATACTTAAAATTCAGTAAATAAGAAGACCTTTATTGTTGGCTACTGGTTTTTTCTTCAAAGCACATGACCATACAGTGCCATCTTATTTTCTTTCTAGTAGGTGACACCTACTGCATAGGGCTTCTTCTAGGAGTCCTTATGAGACATAATAAAAAAATAAAATAAAAAACCTCCAGTGACTTTCACTATCAATATGAGTAAATTGACAGAATTAGCATTTTTGGGGGGGGTGAACTCCCTTAAAAGTCCTTTCCATGTTTACTGTTGTTTATATACATACATAAATATATGGCAGGTCGAGAGAGAGAGAGAGAAACATTTAAAGCATTTTAGCATAAGGCTGCAACATAACAAACTGTGGAAAGAAATGAAAGGGTCTGAATACAGTCTGAATCCACTGTAAGTCACTAATAAAATATGCAAATTGTAATATTATAATGTGCAATCCTTTTTTATGTTCCTCACACAAAGCTATTATATGACCTCAGAACACTGAGATATAGCAGGAGTCTTATGCAACACTGTTATTATTTCATCAATGGTGCACTTTGAATATGCACTTGTACACTACAAGTTGAAATATTTGATAATAATAATACTTGAAATATAAAAAGTACATTTTTGGAAAACTGTACGTTGCAGATAATATAATAAAATGATATAATGAAGTAAAAGGCCCCTCAAATGTACTTATCAAGAGTTCACTTTTTGATTAAATGTTTTACTTTAAACAACAATTTAAATATGTTTTAATAATCTTTTATCCTTCTTTAAAGTACACTAATGTTGATGTGTTGACCAACATACTAAATCACATGTAAAATACTTGACTATAATTTTATTTGTGGTGTTATTCAAAAATGTATATATTTTAAAAGTCGAAATTGCAACTTTCGTCACTACAAATGTATTATTACAAATTAAGTACTCTTTTTTTAGAAGTATGCTAAATTATTAAAGGGTTGTAAATTTTGTGAATCTATGTATTATAATATAAATTATTGTAATTGACCCTTCGCAAAGACCCGCCCCCTTTAGTTACTGTTGCTATGTCCAACAAGCCATGCGCTCTCATGTTCTCATGCAGTGAAAAATACATCACGGAGTAAAGAGGACACTGACAACATGTCGACAGACAAGACAGAGCAGGTTACTTTTGATATGAAACAGTTTCATATTTAAAATATTTCAAGAAGTTTAAACAATAAATACCATATAGTAGCTCTTTAATGTGTCGTGACAGGTTTGGTGCATTAATACTTACAGGGTGAATGATGTCAGAATTTTTATTTTAGCTGAACTATTCCTTTAAACATGCTTGCATTAAAAAAAAAAAGCAAAAAAGGTAAAGGCAGATAATATATAGAGCTCTTTTCATTGGAACTCCAACTAGCTCTCAGCTGCTCTGAATTAATTCATCATGCAGCAGCTCCTGATATAAATGCAATTTGTTTTGCAGGGGTAATGTTCCTTACTGCAAATTTATCATGCCAGGACTCCAGGACAGTTTGTTCAGCTCTTCCAAGAACTCCATATTTCATCTGAGAGGCCATTTTAGATGCCAGGATCATCGTTAAGAGAAATAATTTTTAATATGTTATCATTGATTTGGTTAATATAAATCCCTTCATCACTGACTGATAGGAAAATTCAGATATTGACTGACCTATAGAGATCTTTCCTCAAAACATGACAGTTCTACGTGGCCTCATCATTTGAATTAAATTACACATGATTATGAGTACATTTCGATTATCATACATCACACATCACTAGCGTCTGTGTGTGTTGAACTAATTCTTGCCCATTAGCACCTGAACTTGCGTGAGAATTCATGCCTCATCTCTGGTGATTGCTCTTGATAGCGTCAGACCATTTAAAGGTTCAGTAAGTAATTTTCTCTCATTAAAAAGTTTTACACCTGAATATTTAAAATTATGTACATTCACATGAGATGGAAACTCCAGTCATGTCAGTAGATTAATATATATTTTTTATTATTATTATTGTAAATGGAGCACGTTGCTTAATAGTGGCCCCATATTTATACTACTATATTTATCTCAATAACATCCCTGTTATCAGACATATTTCCTTGAGGAATAAATGAATCATGCATGACTGCAAATAGTACATTTTTGCATCAGTTAATGACTTTTCCGTGATAGTGCCTCCACACCACTAGGTGTCAGTACAAATACAAGACTACTGCCATATCATGCCAGCAGAACAAACAAAAACTAATGGAAGCATCTTAAATCATTAACTTAGATGAGAACAGGGTTTTTCCTGCATTTGGAGGCAGCCAAAATTCAACTTTATCCCGCCAATTCCCGCTAATTTGTTAATTTAATGAGACAATACTTGATGTTCTGCTGCACCGGTATCACTGATAGCTGACTTTAAAATGCTCCCGTAAGTGTTTGTTTAAGCGCTCTGTGAAGATTGTCAAAGGTTTCTATTTACAATGTGTTTCTGCAGTATTGAGCTTTGTAGCCAATCACAGATATATCTGTTGAGCATGTGAACACAATGGCCAATCAGATTTAAGCTAGTCAGAATCTGCTCAAAAGGGTGGGGTTTTTGTTCAACGTGAGTTCTGCATGCTCACAAAGCCTATCATTATAACCAACAAAGCATAACCATGACATCAATAAGAGAATCATAGTTGAATGGTTGCCAACTTTGACTACCTAGCTAGAGTGAAATTTTGATGACATGACACACCCCAGTTGAAATTTTAAAGACGCAACAAGTCACTTTGTCTTAATGAGTTGAAACTGTCCCTGTTAACTTTACCTTTTCTGTGTTTAAAAATTGGACAAATGCACTCTCAAGTCATATTCACCACTGGAAAGCTCGGCGATAGTTTTGATTTCCTGAGTTAATTTAAACATGGTGAAGGGCAGAACGAGTGCTGTCGTGACTGGTATTCTTTATTAGTTTTTTCCACAACAGCCACATTGCCTTGTCTTGTCATTAAAGTAGTGCATATTTACATACATGAATAAACATTTGAAGCATATTGTATGTTTTATACACAGCAAAAAATAGCAAGTATTTGACCAAAATTCCAATAGACACTGAATATAATTTCAGCTTTGATAAGATTTTACCAATAAAAAAACACTTGAATGTGACAAATACAAAAATATAATTTCTACAAAAATATAATTTCTTGCATAAATCTTATGGTACATGACCATGCATATTTTCATGAAAATTATTTCACTAATTTCTCTGTTGTGCTCCATCCTTTTGAAACGCATGTGTGTGTTTATATTTTAAAAGTTATAGCTCAATGTGATTTGATCTGTGGCTTCTAAAATGCATCTATTATCTTACTTATAGCACACATATTCAACTAATACACATTGCGGTTTCCAGCTGAAATGAACAGCAAAATTTCTTACAAAATTATGATTACGAGGCAGATTAACGATTAATAAAGACCTCAAAACACTTTTACCATAGCGCATTTGTAAACAAATACATTTGAAGTTTGCATCATATAAACGGCTCTATATTTGTGGCTTTTCTGACCTAGCAAACTTGCTCAGTAGCTCACCTGGTGCAACATTGCGTTTGCGATGTGGAGTACTCTGAGGCCAGTGAAACACAAACCGAAATAAAAGAGCTCAAAGACTTGCAGGAGCAAGCTAAAATGGCATGGTTGCTTCAGCAAATGTCTTTTTCACGTTTGCTTTTGTTAACACTACCGGATATGTTTTGAATGCGATAGAGCATTAACCTATTAGCTCTACTCACCAAACATATAATTTTGTAAATTTCATTTGTCGTGATGCATACATGGGCATCTTAATAAATTAGAATGTTGTGGAAAAGTTCATTTATTTCACTAATTCAACTCAAATTGTGAAACTGTATTAAATAAATTCAATGCACACAGATTGAAGTAGTTTAAGTCTTTGGCTCTTAGAATATGGTCACATGCCAGCTAATCAACTAATCAACTCAAAACACCTGCAAAGGTTTCCTGAGCCTTCAAAATGGTCTCAGTTTGGTTCACTAGGCTGCACAATCATGTGGAAGACTGCTGATCTGACAGTTGTCCAGAAGACAATCATTGACAGCCTTTAAGGGTAAGCCACAAACATTCATTGCCAAAGAAGCTGGCTGTTCACAGAGTACGGTATCCAAGCATGTTAACAGAAAGTTGAGTGGAAGCAAAAAGTGTGGAAGAAAAAGATGCACAACCACGAAAGAGAACCGCAGCCTTATGAGGATTGTCAAGCAAAACTGATTCAGGAATTTGGGTGAACTTCACAAAGAATGGACTGAGGCTGGGGTCAAAGCATCAAGAGCTACC
Organism: Zacco platypus; assembly: GCA_038088235.1. NCBI lineage: Eukaryota > Metazoa > Chordata > Actinopteri > Cypriniformes > Xenocyprididae > Zacco > Zacco platypus. The sequence continues at coordinate 7,184,881 of CM076082.1, forward strand.
ACACACAGACGTCTCAAGGAATTTGGCTACAGTTGTCGTATTCCTCTTGTTAAGCCACTCCTGAACCACAGACAATGTTAGACATGGGCAGTAACTAAAGGGGGCGGGTTTTTGCGAATGGTCAATTGAGGCGGATCATTTTTTTTTTATCTGATAAGATGATATTCGCATAAACTACGATGGAAACACATTTACTAAATAAATCCCTTGATGAAGAATGTATGATCGCATTTTTCTGTCAGAACTGAGGTATGGTGGGACTGAATAACTGGACTAATCAGAGGACCAATTTCATTGCACACTTCATAGCATCTCAAATCTTGGTTTGCTCACTATGAAATGCCCAAACCAAAGTCTGTCATCAAAAAGGTTGAGTATAATTACTTCCCAGAAGTGTCTCACTCGATTGTGTTCCCAAACACCAGGGATCCGTCTCCGAACGCAAGATAACATGAGAGCGTTTATTGCATTTCTTCAGCGAGCTCTGAGGAGCAAACATTAATGATTCACAAAAAAGAGCCTTCCCATTTTGACCCCCTACCAAATTATTACCCCCCTAATTGAAGTCGCTACCGTATTGCCCAGTCTTAACCCCACCCCTAATCCTAACCCCTTCCCCACACCTACCCCACCCCTAATCCTAACCCTTTCCCCTCACCTACTCCTAAACCTACCAATACTAGGGGGTAATAATCTGGCAGGGGGATGAAATTTGGCAAAACACCTCGATTGCAGCAACTATCATTTTTATTACAATTATTTTGCACGTTTCCAAGGAATTGACAATTTTGTTCTGGAAACTGTGCTTTATTTGCAAATGTGTTTGCAATATTCTAATTTTGCATAGAAGTTAAATTCACAACTTTGTATGGAAACATAACTTGTGTAAGACCAAACATGAAAGTGTGTGTTTCAAATGAGATGGCACCCATATAGTTAACTTTTACATCATTTTTGCGATTGTTACTTATCAGCATTCCTTTTTATATTATTGTTGGAGAAAGAGACATGAATTACCCAGTATGCCCGAAGACACAGACATAATATAATGCCCAGCTTGATCCGAATGTTATGGAAGTGACATGAGCAGATAACGAAAGATCTGACAGCTTTAATTTGAAAAGACCTTAAGCTTAACAGCTCAACAGGTGGGATATGGCATGTTTTTCAGATAATCTGGATCACAGGAGCATGGCCACAGGCAACACATTCCTCCAAATGAGGTTGTGACCTTTAGTTACAGTGAGAAGATAACACATTGATTGACTTGTTCAATGCTCTTAGCACAACCTTAGAGCTGTGTCTGTGTGTTAGCAAAGAACAGAGGATATGTTTTCTCACAGATTGTGAGATTGTCTGCAATTAATGATTTTGTTTTTAGTCAGAACATAACAGACTGACAGGCCACTTGCATGAATACAATGCATAAAATAATTAGCTTGAGGTACTTGATATTTTTTACTGCAACATGGAGTGTGAATGGGTAACACATGTTATCCAAATTAACTTTGGGAACTGACTGGATCATGGAAAGTTAGTTGGAAGGTGGTATTGAAAACTAAGAGACTTTGGTGGAAAATCAGTGTAAAAAGATAATAAACCCTGTGTGGATGCAGAAAACATTTTGAGAAAAAATTATGATTTTTTTTGCTCGTTCTCATGACTAAGAACGTAGACTAAACAGAAAGTGAAGAGAGTAATTTGTGATTTCACAGTGATTCAATATGCAATCCAATGAATCTACATTCATTCTAAATCTGCATTCAGCAATTTTTACCAAGCAGCTTTCCCCAAACACTGCTTCATGTGACAAACTCACACCATTAGTTAAGCTAAAATCATCATAGGCTCATTCGAAAAAATGTGCTTCTCCAAAAATGTTCCAACTGTAGATAGATAGATAGATAGATAGATAGATAGATAGATAGATAGATAGATAGATAGATAGATAGATAGATAGATAGATAGATAGATAGATAGATAGATAGATAGATAGATAGATAGATAGATAGATATAGCTTTAACATATTGTTGGCATGAATAACATGTTTTAACAAATTTGTTGCATTTAACACATTGATAGCATTAATTAGCATTAGCACAATTCATGTTTTAGCATGTTGCTAGCACATGTCGATAACATGTTTTAACCTGTTGCTAGCATTCTTAACATATTGCTAATGTGATAAGCACATTGTTAGCATGTTTTAACATGTTGCTAGCATGAATTAGCACATTACTAACATGTTTTACCATGTCGCTAGCATTATTAACACATTGCTAGCATTAATTAGCATGTTGCTAGCATGATTTAGGCCGCTGTCCTAGGATAGTCGTTAAGCTTTGCTAGTAATAGACATCAAATCTTATTGTACAAATGTGTTGAGCCCCTTAATCAAAAGTTTATGGGATTTTTCATAGTTCAGTCTGATCAGTTAGAAAAGATAGAGCATACTGAGTTAGAACAGTCTGAAGGTCTGACCCAAGTTTGGTGGTTATAACTAGAAAACTCTATGAGGAGATATTGTTTAAAATTTGGTCTCAGAAGAGGAAGTAGCAGCTTAATAGTAGATCAGCCAACAGAACTTACATAATCTAAAGAAGCTGTTTCTCTTTGATTTGCTGCTTAGCATTCATACTAACTTCGAACCCACAAGCTATAACAGTTAGCTATGTTCTGTTTTGGGTGGGGATAGTTGTAACAGTTCATTAAAAATGTTACAACAAAGCCCTTATGATGATTCCAATAAATCCAGTTACGAATCACATCCGCTGTAAAACGGTTAGTTCATCCAAAAATAAAAATTATGTCATTAATTACTCATCCTCATGTCATTCCACATCTGCAAGACCTTCGTTCATCTTCGGAACACAAATTAAGATATTTTTGATGAAATCCGAGACGTATCCTACTCCTCCATAGACAGCAATTCCACCACTTTCAAGGTCCTGAAAGGTACTAAAGGCATCATTAAAATAGTCAACTTGACTGCAGTGATTATGAGTCATTATTTTTGCTTTTGCGCACAAAAAGTATTCTCGTTGCTTCATAAAATTAAAGTTGAACTACTGCAGTCACACTGTCTTTAGTTCCATTCTGGACCTTGAAAGTGGCTAAATTGCAGTCTATGGAGGAGTCAGATACTTAATTTATGTTCCGAAGATGAACGAAGGTCTTAAGGGTTTGGAACGACATGAGGGAATACTTAATGACAGAATGTTCATCTTTGGGTGAACTAACCCTTTAAGGGAAAGTCACGTGAGTTTTTTGTTGTGCATTGAGGGATTTATGTTAAATGTGTTTCCATCATAGCTTATAGAATAAAAGCTGAGCACCACCTCAACTGAGCACATAGATTTTTTGTTCATTTTTTTTTTAGAATTTATGCACATCTTGGCATTTCTATCCAGTTTTTTTTTTATGTGATATCCCAAAATTAACACAAAAATATGTGGATGGCAACACAGTTAGTGACTGAACCCGTATGTAATAGGAATACACCAAAGTCCCTTTCAAGGAAAGTCTGTTCACTCGGCCGGCCATATTTGCAATATTTCCGAGCAGCTATTTCAAGCATCCAAGACCAAGTCCTATCTATTTGAATGGAGGAATTGTGAAATCTCAAAAACAGTTTGGTGAACTCACAATTGATCCTTCGCAAAACCCGCCCCTTGTTGCAATGCCCGACAGCCCATGCTCTCTCATACCACACATCATGTTCTCCCGCAGTGAAAAATACATCGCGGAGCAAAGAGGACACTGACAACGTATGAAACCATTTCATATTTAAAATATTGTAATATTTCAAAGCAGTTTAAACAATAAATTCTGTATAGTGGCTCTTTAATGTGTCGAGACAGATCCTTCAAACGGCTCGTGAACCGATCATCTCTTCATACTAGTTCATTTATAGCATCAAATAAACATGAATGAACATCAGAAGGAATGTTGTTTCAACCACGGAAAGACGTGAGTACACACAATATTTCAAGTTAACCAACGTTAATCTACTATATGCTACTCCCTGACGGCTTTGTCAGATAAGATGGCGGATTCTGCATTATCATTGGTTAGATCGCCTGTCAATCAAACTGTTTGCGAAGGGTCAATTACATAACATATTTCAAATCAGCGACAAAATTTGACATGTCCCATAAATGTTGTTTCTCATTCTCAAATAGCGCTAAAAAAAGCTTGCTTTTCAGGATAGATGAGCCAATGTGCATCATAAGTGTGAGTCTCAGGATTCTGTGAGAACTGGAGCTTCTAATGGCATCTACAAAAGGTGTTACTTTCATTCCCTGTCTCCCCCATACAACAACCAGCATAATAAAATACTGGCAAATTCACGTTCATCTGTTTCAGATGAAACCAAATGCGTTTTTGTGTAGCTCACAGGACATTTCACTTGGAAAGTGTAGCAAAACATGCAAGCAGCAACATAATATCCTTTCGCATAAATGCCATAACATACACGTGTTTACATCAAGCATGGATTGGCTAAATTTGCTAAATCAGGCCACTCAGAGCAATGCTCAATGCACCACTATTCACACTTTTCAGAAAAATCAACCGATGAATGTCTGGCTTATAACGTTCTCTGTATATTAAACTGAAGAGAAAGTATTTTAACATTGAAAAACATCAGCTTTAAATTAGAGAAAAGTGCAGATTCTCATTAGTATGATTGCCTGCACATAATATCCCATTTCTTCACCTTTTAAGTTTTAATATTGGCAGAGCCCTTCCCCCAGGGGAAACTTTCAAGGTTAGCTCAAACGTTAGCGTAATGGCTAACAGGGAGACCAGAGGCTGTTTTGTCTGAATAGAAGTCAATGAAAGAGACGCCTCAGTACGCATAAACTTTTGTGCAGAAACAGCTCATTACTTAATAAACTGACTGGATTTCTGCTCATTTTCAACAAATTTGCAATTAAATTGGAGTGAGATGTCGTAACTATACCATCTGAGTGCAAAAGTATCTTTATTTATTGACGACCATTTAAAAGTATCCATATTCAGACAAAATAACATTTTAAGCAAGCGATATTCAAACGTAAATATTCCATTATATTATATACATCATCAACAGATCAACATATACATCTACATTTTAACACTGCCTGATTTTTTGTTTTTATTGTTATTTTTGGAAAGATTCTTAAAAGTATTAAATGGAATTTATATTGTTCTCTGCCTAGTACTTTTAACACCACAGCTCAGCATATACGTTATAGTTTAACAAAACAATTAAAATAAGACAGAAAATGAATAAAAATATAAATCAATTAAACTAATTTCAATAAAAAGTAAACAGATAAATGAGAATAAAAATAATACATTGTAGCATCTTGTCCCTTAAGATTACATGCATCCAACATGGGTCTTTCAGTTTTTTCCATTATATTATAGTACATCCATTTTTTCCACTATATTATGTGGATGTTTTAGTAATGCCGATTAAAATTGAGAAATGGACTTACATTTTTCCATGTCTGGTTTCTGTGATGCCAAAGATCTGAAATCACTGTGAAGAGAGCCGTGTGTGTTCTATGATTCTATCAGCCAATCAATCGGTTCCGTTTTCAAGGTGTTATTTTCCAGAATATTTTTTCCAGAATTCTCAAATTTTTGTGAGAATTGAGATGTGTTGCGATCTTGTTGCTCAACTGAGCAATCACATTATAATTAGCGGCCAATGCACAATAAATACAAAATAACATCACAAACGAATGTCATAACCTATTCATATATTTATTATATGAATAGGCATTTTTTTCATAGTTTAAATCTTTTTATTGTGCTGTGAGTATTTGTGAAAAGTACTAAATAAATATCAAATGTTACCTATTCTTTGTCCATGTTAAGATTCTTTTTAATATGCCAATAAAAATACTCCAGGCTATAAATTTATCCACTAACCATTCAGAAATGTTCGGTTTCATTCTAAAAGTTGTAACATCTCTCCATCAGTGTCCGACTCCGGATTGAACAATGTAAGGCTGAACACCGTTACTGACAATCCTCATTGTGGCTGCGTGAGATTCTCCAGCTTTGTTGTTGTTGAGCAACCGAAGAGCGAGCTGTTAAAGCTCCGCCCTCTTCTGGAAAGCGGCCCGGGAGCAGCCGCTCATTTGCATTTAAAGGGACACACACAAACACCCAAACATCCAAATAGGGACAAATTTGACAAGCTATAATAAATGATCTGTGGGGTATTTTAAGATGAAACTTCACAGACACATTCTAGGGACACCTGAGACTTATATTACATCTTGTAAAAGGGGCATTATAGGTCCCTTTAAAAGTTTACAGGCTTTCATATGTCAATCGCCTGCAGAGTTTTCTGGGATTTCTAACGTTTGATGCTCTCAAGTCTGCATTCGATGTCAAGAGGACATCCGGGTACTTTATTGCGTACTCTGTACTTGCATTCTGGAGCATTGTTAATTGAACTTTGACAGTTGATGACGTAGTACGAGAACACAAGGACGCAGGATCGCTTAAGATCGCATATTGAGAAACAGCCCATGATTCATTTTCGATACGAAAATAATCTATATTGAGCCTTGCTGACAGTTACTCGTTTTCCAATGATACAGATGCAGAGATTTCCATCTTCACCTCTATAAGTAAATCTCAAGATCTCTTCGGTCATGTTCTCCAGTACAAATTCTCTCACTAAGCACCATAGACAATTTACAGATGCAGAATTTCCCTCAACAGAGCCAAGTATGTATGAGTTTTTGTTTGACAAATGGATGTGCAGTTGGCAAAGGCTCACTTCCTGTGCAAAAGCGCAAGCTTTGTTAATGTCCAGAAGGGAGTGTGGCAGCATTGACAACTCTGTGACAGGGGCTGAGTCACCTTGTCGTTCATCATCGGAAGTAATGTTTTGACATGAATGTTTAGACAGCGCACGGCTACAGCTGACACACCGCCGGTGATGATTATGCTGTTTATGTGCCGCTGCCTTCCAATGCAACCGCTGGGCAGCGAAAAGATGAAGGGGCCTGAGATAAATGTAGTGTTTTTTCCACAGATTGTATTATCATTATACAAACTCAACAGCAAAAATACATCAAAAACAAATAAATAAAATGCAGAACTTAACTTAATTTCACAACATTTCCATATCCATAACCAGAAACATCAATCAAACTCTGAACACAAGCAAATACAAAGAGAATCTAGTTTGAATGCAGTCACATCAAATCAGAATGACGATTTATAGCGGACTGTTACGTGTGACACACTCCCAAAAGCAAAGTCAAATGAACCATCGCAACGTAAGCTGAACAAAGGCGAAGGGAGGGTTCCATCATAAAAATCAGTATTTTCAGTGTTGTTTTGTTCCACATGATCAAATACAAACACCATCATATATATACTGACAGCTATAAAGCCCACCAGCCCTTACTGATGATCAGCGACTCCCGACCCCTCCATTCAGATTCCGCCAGAGCATAACATGGGAGGCACAAAGATGATAAATCCACAGAGTATAACTACAAATATGCTGTTTTGTAAGCGAGGAGGTTGGCTGTCTTAGACTCTTAAGACCCCTGCTGTAACATTCAAACTAAATTTAGAAAGCTTTAGGCTTTAAAGCAGTTTGCTGATGGGAATTCTCTCTTAAAACAAGTCTAATTATCTTACACAATTTTTCTTCTCATCTAATTTTTTTTTTTAGGGATGGTTAGATATTTTTACTGGGAAATGAAAGAAACATACTGATTAATAACATTGTAAGACTGAAAATATCCAAAGATATTTTAAAAATGAACAAAGACATTGGCTTTGCTGTTTCAGTCCCCTCTCTCATGCTGCAAGGGCCATTTGGGAAGACACAAAGATGCTGATAGTGATCAAGGGCTGTAGGCCAAGATGCCTGTGCATCGGGGGTCTATGAATTGTCACACCTTTAGGAAGTTTTACTTCTGTTTGGTCAGTTTGAATGTCTCACATTTGGGTTTCAGTCACATGATCAAGGAAAAGGATAAAAGAAGATTGCAACAGTTGCTCTCTCTCTTCCTTTACACTCTGCTCTCTTGCTCTCTGCCATTTGTCTTGGGCACTCTCTGTCCCTCTCTGTCCCTTTGTCTTTCTCTTTCTTTCTATCTCTCAGGTAACTTTTTACATACATGCTGGGTACGATTAATGGTATAAGGTTTTTTTATCATCTAATTTATTTTATAATCATTTTAAGTGTAACCATAAACCAGCATATTGTCATTAAACTCTTTCACTATAAATTATGTGCTAACTAGTTCTGATTTGGTATTAACTTTGATATGTTTGATATCGTCACACTATAGCAACGCTCTCCCACATATTTAGCTATTATAACTGTGCTTATTTCCGTCCTTGGTATAAGTTGCAGTGGGTGGTGGTAGACAAGAAATGTACAGTTTTCTACCATCTTGTTGATAATATTTCTTAAGTCATTCAGCAACCCTGCAGCTTGAACTCCTGTAGGAGATCTACCCTTACAACATGAATTGTGCTGTGTTTAGTGAAGAATTCATGTAAGTTAAAAAATATGACTTGTGTTCAAAAGTTTGGGGTCTGGTAAGATTTTTTTCATGTTTTTGACAGAAATCTCTTATATGCTCATCACGGCTGCATTTATTTAATCAAAATGAAACAATAATATTGTTATTGTGAAATATTATTACAGTTTAAAATGCAGTTTATTTCTGAAATGATCAATTTATCTTAGGCTCCAAACATTATGCTATTGTGTATTATTAAATTTATTTCGGTTTTCCATATATAGCGTTCGTACATTTTTACATAAATATACATCCAAGCTGGCCTGTAAATTAGCACAGCATAATAACAAAATAAAAAAAATAACAACAATAATAAAAAATATTATACACATATAACATTTAATAATTATATAATATACTCAATACAGCAAAAACTAAATACTGTATTTTAAAAAAAAAAAGTAAAAGATCATTTAACATCTTCTGCCTTGATATTAAATGAAGTCTTTTTATTGCCATCCAATATTACACCTCTCTTATACTCTTATATTATGGCATATAGTGGGAGTTTCGGCTTTATTCCGGAAAATATAATAATATATACATTATTCAAGTAATATTATACATATCTATTAGTTACCCGAATGTTTCATACTTTCGGGTAACTAATAGAATACTTTCACGGCTTTGTTCCAAAACTGTTTAATTTGATCACTTTTCCATACACAGTCAATAACATACTTTTTTAAAAACAAAATGTATATGTAAAATTTAATATTTAAATTAGTTATGCATGTAGGCATACAAAATTGTACTTTTAACCAATGCATTCTCGCGGTTCACTTCTATTGGAAACGCATGAGTTTTCGCAAACTGACCGGGCGAGACTAAATTATTATATTTTGTGTTTGAGTGTGTAAATCAACAGCATGTCACAGCTTCAGTTGGAACATTCCACAAAATTGTTTTAAGATATGGTGTTGTTCAGCCCACTGAGAGCAATATGACTGTCATTTCACACTGCAATACATTAGTTTAGAATCAAACAACCCCAGATTTCCTCTAAATCAGGTGGATGTATCTTTGCATTTCATAATGTTGATAGCAGCATTATCTGTAGAAGGGGATTAAACGCACTTGGAGGAGAAAGGGCAATAGTGTTTTTATACCACAAAAGTATATCATGTTATCTAGAGCCTTTCATCCAAGCAGGATCTTGCTCTTTCTGGCTGGTGAGATTGCTGCTTTGCAAAGTTTAATCTCTAAAAGCCATGACACATTTAAAGCTTGACCACTTGAGCTTGTCTTTGTCTAAGTAGTCAGACCTAGAGAAATCCCTCTTTCTCTCTGCACGTCTATATAAGGCATGATACATTTAAAGCTTTGGATCCTTTTTTCTTCTAAATGGACAGACCTTTGCCTCTCTCACACACATTCTTTATTTTCCATTCCTTTTTCTTCCTCTATGTCTGCATTTAATAGCTTTATTAAACCAAAGATCAATAAGTTAATTTAATTGGCATTCACAGCTTGAGGTGTTAATGGGCTGGTCAGGGTGATCAACATGACAGCTGTTTCAATGAGTGCCCATTCTGCAGATTTCCCCAGTTAAACCTCACTGTGGATTCCCATAATGCTCAGCAGTTATGCAGATCCTTAATTTATGATTGCCCTCATATGGAGCACATACCTGCAATTATACAGAGCAAATCCTGTATTTAAAAAGATTAGGGACTTAATTTGATTCACAGACCTGATTATGAGAAATATGCAGGCAACTAGGAATGAAGACAAATTTCAGTAGAAAGTGTTATGTAATGTTATAACCACATCAGTCTATCTCAAATGTTCTTCATACTTTAAAAATAGCTAGATTTAATATGTTATAAAGTAAATGTGAGTGGTGCTTGGCCATGCAAAAGTTGCTGCCGTGATTTTCTACTTGTAATGATGGTGAAACCAAAGCAGAGCTGGATCCAAATGCAGTGAGGGGGCGTTTACACAACAGTTTTCAACTAAAAACAGAAATCTTTTTACCTATTAATTTACACGACAATGGCATCTTAAGGGCCTGAGAATGCAAGCTTTTGAAAACAGGTTTCATAGTGCAAGTTTTTGAATACAATACTGTTATCGTCTCAGTGTGTTAACAACAAAACGGTGACGCCATTCGCATGTGTCTATAGGCACGTATATAGGCCAACTACTGGCCTGGCAGCAGAATAAAGTGTTTTTAGTCATTTTCACGGATCCATGCGAATGGGAATCATTTTGACAATGTTGTCATCTGTACACAAAAAGCATAGTTTTCGTGTAAGCATACCCTAAGATTGAAAAGATTCAAAATACAAGAAAAAAAACACTAGGGAATACAAGGAGAAAAATTTAATAACAGGAAAAGAACAAATTTAAATACACAAGGGGTAATGATTTAACAAGACACACCTGGGAACAATCAAGATTGAGTTGTATGAACTCATTTCTTTTAATTTAGACTAACTTAATTTTGGGCTGGGATTTTCCCAGCATGCTTTGCCCATGGCACTTGAAAGGGAGAGTAAATACTAAAATTAAGTGTTATATAATTTTTTTTGGTGCAAGATTGCAAGAATGGTATTGATTAATACAGGGAGTGCAGAATTATTAGGCAAGTTGTATTTTTGAGGATTAATTTTATTATTGAACAACAACCATGTTCTCAATGAACACAAACTCATTAATATCAAAGCTGAATATTTTTGGAAGTTTTAGTTTTTAGTTTTAGCTATTTTAGGGGGATATCTGTGTGTGCAGGTGACTATTACTGTGCATAATTATTAGGCACCTTAACAAAAAACAAATTTATACCCATTTCAATTATTTATTTTTACCAGTGAAACCAATATAACATCTCAACATTCACAAATATACATTTCTGACATTCAAAAACCAAACAAAAACAAATCAGTGACCAATATAGCCACCTTTCTTTGCAAGGACACTCAAAAGCCTGCCATCCATGGATTCTGTCAGTGTTTTGATCTGTTCACCATCAACATTGTGTGCAGCAGCAACCACAGCCTCCCAGACACTGTTCAGAGAGGTGTACTGTTTTCCCTCCTTGTAAATCGCACATTTGATGATGGACCACAGGTTCTCAATGGGGTTCAGATCAGGTGAACAAGGAGGCCATATCATTAGATTTTCTTCTTTTATACCCTTTCTTGCCAGCCACGCTGTGGAGTACTTGGACGCGTGTGATGGAGCATTGTCCTGCATGAAAATCATGTTTTTCTTGAAGGATGTAGACTTCTTCCTGTACCACTGCTTGAAGAAGGTGTCTTCCAGAAACTGGCAGTAGGACTGGGAGTTGAGCTTGACTCCATCCTCAACCCGAAAAGGCCCCACAAGCTCATCTTTGATGATACCAGCCCAAACCAGTACTCCACCTCCACCTTGCTGGCGTCTGAGTCGGACTGGAGCTCTCTGCCCTTTACCAATCCAGCCACGGGCCCATCCATCTGGCCCATCAAGACTCACTCTCATTTCATCAGTCCATAAAACCTTAGAAAAATCAGTCTTGAGATATTTCTTGGCCCAGTCTTGACGTTTCAGCTTGTGTGTCTTGTTCAGTGGTGGTCGACTTTCTGCCTTTCTTACCTTGGCCATGTCTCTGAGTATTGCACACCTTGTGCTTTTGGGCACTCCAGTGATGTTGCAGCTCTGAAATATGGCCAAACTGGTGGCAAGTGGCATCTTGGCAGCTGCACACTTGACTTTTCTCAGTTCACAGGCAGTTATTTTGCGCCTTGGTTTTTCCACACGCTTCTTGCGACCCTGTTGACTATTTTGAATGAAACGCTTGATTGTTCGATGATCACGCTTCAGAAGCTTGGCTATTTTAAGACTTCTGCATCCCTCTGCAATATATCTCACTATTTTTGACTTTTCTGAGCCTGTCAAGTCCTTCTTTTGACCCATTTTGCCAAAGGAAAAGAAGTTGCCTAATAATTATGCACACCTGATATAGGGTGTTGATGTCATTAGACCACACCCCTTCTCATTACAGAGATGCACATCACCTAATATGCTTAATTGGTAGTAGGCTTTCCAGCCTATACAGCTTGGAGTAAGACAACATGCATAACGAGGATGATGTGGTCAAAATACTTATTTGCCTAATAATTCTGCACTCCCTGTATTTTGCTATGGTAATTTAGAAAAGTTTCTGTTAATGTGGGTTTTTGGAGAGTTGCCATCATAGTGACATGCGGTGCATGCGGCTTGGTTTGGGAGCAGGTAAGTTAAATGTTTTAAGTTGCTGTACTCATTCTGTAAGTGCTATATCATGCTATTGTTAACATGTTAGCAAATTAGCAAGTTGGCATTTTCTGAATTAGTTTGTTATAGCTAGCAAAATATTTACATTCAGATAACCTGATAATTTTAAGTTAAATGTATAAATTAGTATACTCAAATATTTCAAGTTAAGAACAGTAAAAATGTGAGAACAAAATAAAAATCTTACTTACATTTTTCTTCAACTTAAAAAAACTCTCATTCAACTTTTTTTTGAGTTCTGACATCTTATTAGAAGTAAATAATTTGATTTGCAAGAATTCAAAATGAGTTAATTAACTAAATATTGTATATTAATTGCTATCAAATGTATGAGTTAGCAGACTTAGAACCTCAAGTTAGTAGCAATTAACATGAATGAGTTCAACAAACTCAAAACATGTTAGTTCTGCTTAAAATTGGGAACATCATAACTCATAATGTAACTGATTACCTCAAATTATTTGAGTTAGCCCAACTTATTCACTTATTTGCCCAAGATATCTATGATATTCTGAGGCCAGACTCACAATAATATTCTTAAGAAAGATGTCAATAAATTTCATCTGATGAATTCTTAGAAGTACATAAGCAGTATTGCTGTCATGTTGCTGAAAATGATGTTGAAATTATAAAATTAATAATAAAATAAATTGTATAAAATTTTAGTCATTTTTGTAGAGATGCTACTGAATTTCGAATTTAGCAAAAACTCACACAATGCATAATCATGACTGATCATTGTTTATATTATCGATTATTGGCGTCACTTACATTGAAGTACAAATAGTAATATTTTTTATACCTACATAGTCTTATGTTCATGTTATGCTAGTGTTTTATTATTTGAACCCAATAAATTCATTAAACATCTTATGTTTATTCATTTTAAGACAAGATAGAGGTTATCCAATCTTTAAGACGTATTTACAATAATATCTAAGAACATTGTTTTCAGGAATTTGAATTATCATATTTTTAACAAGACAGTAGATAAGAACAGTTTTAAGAAATGTTTCTGGAAAACAAAATATCCTTAACTTTATTCTTAAGTTAGAAAATAAGAATAACAGTTAGGAAGAAGTGTATTCTTCAGAATGTTTCATAATTTTGGCCCATGTCCCTACTTCAATGTACTGAAAGTCTATAAGATTTTTGATTTATCATCTGCCACGTCTGATCGGTTATGAAAGTAATAATAGACTTCTTATCAACAAGCTGCCACTATCATTTGAGCTATTATTCATATTTTAAAAATAACTGAAAATAAAGAGCATATTCACTGGTTTGTAGATGCTGATAAAAACCACTGGCAGGATTCAGAACCATGGTGGCATGTTTATGCAATTTATATTCAGAAATCCATCAGATGAATTTAGTATATTTCCAATATTTTCAGTGAGGGGGGAAATGAGATAATGAGAGTTTGCAAAATGATTTAAATGGGCTGCAGTCCTGAGGTCATGGAGCAGTAATGTGATTTCACTGCAGTATTCTGTAGGTGTATGACTATGATAACCACATCAACCAGACCTGTGTTTGGTGGGCGACCAATTGTCTGTGGTTCTGGATTTTAATCCGTTTGCTTAGATTATCATTTAAAAGTAGATCCAATCTTTGCTTTAATCCCTCCATCCACTTTTGCTTATGTTCAGAGATGACTGACTGCTCACTCCTCCTGTCACCGTCAATAGAATCAGTAAGTCCTTTTAAAGGAGTGTGGGCATTTGCTGTAATTCTTTTTAAATCTCGGACTACTTTCCCTCTCAGTCTATCTTTCTTAAGACAGCAGCAGAGAGAAGAAATATAACAAAGGATTTTTCCCGTTTCCCGCTTCAATTACGTGTTCTTAACAAGGAACAAAGCGACAAGTGATAATAGATTTTTCTCCATTACTATACATTTGCATGACCAGCTGCGGTAAGTAATGTGTGGCACTACATTTTGTAATTGGCTTGATTTTTATTCACGCTGGGTAGCTCCGCCCACATCAGCAACTAATTAAACCAAAATTCTTCTTTTTAAGTATATTAAACATTAAATACGGACAAGGAGAAATTATTTTACAAAATTCTACAAAAAAAAGGTGTCTGAAGAAGCATCATGGCAATACAAATTATATGGCCATAGTTGCAGTGAGTTGCGAGTGTAAGAGAGCATGCAAAGTCATCCACACAATTTGATTTTTGGCAGCGATATCGTTGCATCATGCCTGGCACAGAAACAGTTTACAGAAGCATTACAAAGTCCCCGAAGTCATTGATTTTCAATGAGGGATGGTGAGCAACCTTTGGTAATGTGCTGCTGTACGGAGTCGAAACATAGAAAATTCTGTCATCATTTACTCAGGCTCATGTTGTTTCAAACCTGTGTGACTTTCATCTTCGGAACACAAATAAAAATATTTATAGCTCATCAAATATGGTAAACAGAAGCTCAACCATGCATGCTTGACATACAAGAATCAATAAGGTTTGTTCCACTTATAAAATGATTCTTGGTTCTTTACACCAAGAACGATAACTATAAAGATAAATACCACGTTCTGGCATGAAACTCTATATGGCACAGACTCATAGGTCCTCAATCCAATTGCATTGTCATCTACATAGCACAGCTTATTGGTTACTATTGCATCAGCAGCCAATGATCTGCAGCTAAAGATTCAAATACCAGTAGCGTTGCTGTTAGCAGTCTGCTTTCAGAAACCCTCCCACTTCCCCAGCTCCACCTGTATAGATCTGCTACGGGGGGTTATTTCAAGCATGTCTTAGATGCTAACAGCAATGTTTGTGAATGCATTGGCAGTAGCAAGTCTTGGTACTATTTCACCAAGACCAAATACAGTAACATTGCCATATCCACTTCCACTACCATGCCAATCTCTCCCAAGTTGTCATGACAGAACTATATTAGCGTCCACATCAACAATAATGTTCTGTTTGTTCTAGTGCATGCTGCATATATGCCATATGCTGCTTTAAAGCAGGATAGATTCTGATTGGCTGTCAATGGTTTTATTATTCATCAGCTGAAACAAAAAGTTATTCCAACAATATTGTTTCTCTGTGCCATTATCGTTATAGTTGTGGTGTGGACTCTGCTATTCTTTTATATATAGAATGATTTTTAGAACAATTATCAATGTGTATCAACTTGCAAGAAACAAGTTAGCATTTTAGCACATCCGGTTCCATCATCCCAAAGACAATGGGTTTTTGGTTAAATGCTTGAAATAAGTCTGAGGTGAATACAAGTTACTTAAAGTAGTCTAGTAGTCTGATACTCTACTCTGGTTTCACAGCCTTGTTGTGTTTATAACCAGACGCTTTCAAATTTAAAAAAAAATGTTTCATTAAAGACAGAATGAGTTTTCAGAAGCTTAGTATTTAGTTTGTTTATAGCCTACATTTGTTTTTGTTTTTAACTAGGCGATTGTATTTTGGCTTCAAAATTCATAATCCGCTCTGCCTTTTGTCCACTTACCACCAGATGTCGCTTTCTCACTCTATGGACCCTGTCACACGGACTACATTTCCCATAAGCCCCTCACCCAGTCACTAATCACCCTGCCAGCTGTAACAAATTACACTCACTTCCCTTCACTATATAAGCACCACTCTCACTTACACTCACTGCGAAGTATTGTTAATACCTGTATTTCAATACCTGTATTCCCGTTTTGTTGTTTATCTGCCTGCCATTTGACCATTTGCCTGGATTGTCACTTTGAGCCTGTCTGTTCTTTGCCATTACTGTTTGCTGTTGAGTTGACCATTGCCTGTCTGCCTACATCTTGAATATGAATAAAGCTCGCTTTTGGATCTCATCCGCTGACTCGCCCCTCATTACACATAGATGTTTTGCAAATTTATAAAGATTATGATAAGAATCAATCTTTTGTCAGCAGCAGAGCCTGCCTTCCATTATAATTCAAAAGCCAATGGAAAAATCCTATTAGCTTTCTCGAAAGGACCAGGGTTTTGTTAACTTCCAGGAAGGCCTATAGCGTTATCACTACAGCGCTCTATACTGTCAATGTCACTAGCAATTTTTAAGCTTGTTGTAGATCTAACTATTTTTGAAAAAGGGCAAATTAACTGTATTTACAACTTTAAATAATAAGTAGTTTGTAGCTACTTGTTACAAGCTAGAAGTTTAATAACTTGAATATTTTTTCACCCACAGTATCAGGTTTTCTTAGCTTAAAATGAAATCATTATAATAATGTCCACTTTTATAACATTAATTATAATACAGGTTTGAGTATGAGTAAATGATATTCCATTTAACATGAAAATAAAAACATTTCTGGCTTGGTATTGTTGAAGGGGTACTTGAGTCTTACTGATGGTCATGAGGATGGAAGTGCGGTGCTGACAGCTCCCTCAAATAGCAGAAGCATAGAACAAGACAGTATTTGTAATGAAGACATGGTTTTGACATGTTCAATCTGTTCATGGACACATGACACACTAACATGGGAGCTGGAAAATAGGAAGTGAGAGGAGATCAGGTCTGGATATTATAAGAACCCGGGACCAAGGTCTTCATGTTGTCACTGTGAACGATGCTGAGACCAGGAGAATTTGACGTCCCCTTAGAAACTTTCAGCAAAGAACCTTAATGCGTTCGGACAGTCACAGATGTGTCCTTGGTCGCTGGAGATTCAGTGACTTTCCTCGCCCGGCGTTCAGTTGGATAGTGTCCATCCAGTGAGACGTGAAGCATGTGGGTGACTGGGCTCAGCTCAAATCCTTAAGACCTCTCTCTCCCTGAATCTCACCAGACGGCAAGTTGGCAACAAACAGTATTACCTTCTGCTTGTTTATTCCTCAGGTGATTTATCAAACCTCCTCAATCTGTTGGCATGGCCATATTAGCAGCAGTAAAATTAGCATAGGACTCAGTCAGCCGTATAAATGAGGTGGGGCAGCAGCACACCATTTAAAAGTCACCAAATTTAGTGCGGTTATTACTTGAGCTCTTTTTATATGGTATTCATTTAGCACAATTAATTATATATATTAAAAAAAGTGTCGAAAGAAGTTAACACATCACCTTGAACAAACAGCAATTCTAAGTACTGCCTGTATGCGAGGACTTATGTTTAATGATATGAAATAAAACAAAAACCATCCTGGCAGTGTTGCCAGATTGGGCAGGTTCCCGTCATGAACGATGGGGTTTTCGCACGATAAGGTAGCAGATTTTGAACTTGTAGCTGTAGCCTATATTCAAGCGACTGCAATGCAAAAATGGCTTCAATATAAGTTTCACAGAAAAGCGTGGGAAACTCTCAAAACGTGAATTACACCTATGGTGAGAGATGACTCAAAGGTTCTTTGTAAATTATAATTGTAACTATGAAATCAAAGCTGTCATGAATCCGGTACGTCACCTTCCATTCACTTGCCACCAGAGGTCGCCCTCCAATATCATGGACTCACATACACGGACTACATCTTCCTAGAATCCCCGTACCTGTCACTGATTGCAGCTCCAGCTGATGCTCATTACCCTAGCCTTATTTAAGCCCTACGCACTCACACTTAGTTGCAAGGTCTTGTTTATCCCTGTGTAACATTTCCGGGCATTCATTCCTGTCCTGTTTGCCTGTTTTTATTTCTGCCTGTTTCTTTGTCTTTTGATGTTTATCTGCCTGCCTTTTGACCTATTGACTGGATATTACGACGAGCCTGCCTGTTCCCTGCCATTACTGTTTGGGTTTCATTGACCATTGCCTGTTTGACCACGTTTTTGAATAAAGCTCGCAACTGGATCTCATCCGCTGACTCTCCCCATCATTACAAAAGCACAAATGAATAATTTAATCAAAATCAAAACTGAATGGGACTATGCTACTGCTGTTCAGCATCAGGACATCTTTTTAACCGTCCAGCTGCTGGATTTGATCAGTTTTGACTGTGCAAAGTTCTGCATTGTACTATGTACACGAAAGACATAATGTTGTTCTGTCCAAAGTTAAAGTGCAACACAAAGGTAAGCGCATTATTGTTGCGGTGTTTTTTTTTATATAGTATGTATCAATGAATGACACATTTTGGTGTGTGAAATGCCTGCTAATTACGTTGCTTTTTCCGATCACTTATATTGGGCACTTTTTTGCAATTAAATTGGCTTATTCTTACTGTTGACATTGAAAATTATGCATGTGCTTTTCCGAGGGTTAAATTCATTTATTGTTTCATTGATTCATTGCAATTTTAACAATTTCCACATAGACATTTAGTAATATTTGCTAATTCTCTCTATTATAGTCTATTTGCCATTTTTATCCATTTTCCTGAGAAATTGATTAATTTACTTTAATTTTATCAGCATTATTTTGTTTTAAGGAGATAAAATGGTCCTTATCAGCCTTGATTGACATGGCAATAAAATTCTATCAGATTATTTTGGCAGTTGACGTTTTGGGCGGGTTTTTTCTTGGAGTGGGTGGGTTTTGGTGAGATTTTGGGCTGGAACTCGTCGATCCAATCTGGCAACACTGCATACTGCATGACTTCTATTATTTACCGTTGTCTGCTGCAGTAATGTTACACTACTGTTCAAATGTTAGGGGTCAATATTTGTTTTATGATTTAAAAGAAATTAATATTTAGCAAGAATGCATTAGACTGTTCAAAAGTAACAGTAAATGATGTTTTATTAACAAAGTTCGGGAGGAACAAGCTCAAATGATCTAACTAATCATCACATCACTCCAACCAGCAGTCATTAATCAGCAATCAACATGTCTGCCAATCAGCATGAGTGGAAACCTATATATATCGATGCAGTTGACTCACCTATGCTTTTGGACAGTTTCAGCATCCCTCCAACACCCTGTCTCCTCACACTTGCCTGGTTACTTTTTAAACCAGAATACGGGGGGAGTACTCTGGGCTCGGGCCAAATACTGAGCTCGGAGCCCTCTCCTCAGACAGCACGCCAAATATGCATACTAATTACTCTGTCTGATTATTTGTAAGTGTGAACTCGTGAAAGACATTTATAATGTCACAAATGATTTCCATTTCAAATGCATGCTGTTCTTTTGAACTTTCTATTTGTCAAAGAATTCTGAAAAATATTTAATGGTTTCTACAAAAAATATCAAACAGCAACCGTTTTCAACATTGAAATGTTTTGAAATGTTTCCTGAGCAGATGATCAGCATATTAGAATGATGTAACGCTGAAGACTGAAAATTCAGCTTTGCCATTAAAGGAATAAATTATTTTAAAATATACTAAAATAGACAATTGCACTAATATTTCACAATATTACTGTTTGACTGTATTTCTGATTTAAAAAAAGCAGTCTTGGTAAGCATAAGAGAAAAACATTAAAAAAAAGTTACAGACCCTTCCCACAGTTCAAAAAAATTATTGGGTCCACTTAAGACTTATTGACTATAAGTAGCATTAAACCTACATCTCTACTAACTCTCATTAGAGTAGGCTATTAGTAGACTGTCTCTTTAATATCTAACAAACACTTTATTTTGATGCTCCACCAACAGACATTCTATGTACTATAAGTAACTTTGCAACTACATGTCAACTTACTCTGCTAACCCTAACCTAGTCAACTAATACTAATACATCTAGTACTCTAATGTACTAGTTGACATGCGGGTAAAACGTTGCTCTTATTGAACAGAATGTCTAAAGGGGCCTATCAAAATTAAGTGCAACCAAATAATATTATTAATGAGCATTTGCAGTTAAAACATAGTAATGCATCTTCATTTAATGACTTTTCTCAGCAAGTATTTATAAGAATCAAACTAAGGATAATTGAATCAGCATAATAATTAATTGAAATTAAACATTAATTAGTTGACAGCCATGGCTTTTACATACAATGCAGGCATTTGTGTTGGCAGCTTCAGTTTCACAAGACAGATGGTCAAATCAACAGATAACAGCTCTGACCGGTCTGATGTAAAACCAATCACGTAATATCCTTTAAGAGTAATTTAAACGAGGAGTTTAATGAGAAAAGAGCAGTAGAGATGCACATGCCTGAAAATTAAGCATCACATTATGAAAGTTCCCAGAGGAAGCTAAAGACTGAATGAAGAAATGAACTCCCTTTCCATTTCTCATCCCAGAATTCCCCTATATAGGCTATATGATATTTCACCATCACTGCTTAGATGTTCAAACCACAATTACAAAGATCGTTGAACCATGACCAAGCATCAAGTTCAAAGGGGTTGAAATTTCAGCACGGCATATTTTGCTATTAATATAGAGCAAAATTTATATAACATTCATTGTATCAGTAAGAGCGCCACCTTCCGGTCCTATTTGAACTTCCTTAGGCATAAAATAGTATTTCTATGCACCCTTCATTTATTAAATGTCCTGAAATCATTACAGTCTCACTTTAAATTCTGTTGAACTGTTTTTACATCTCAGGGTTGCTGACATAAGGCCACCGCTGTGCTGTGTAATGAGGTATATAGGTGGGGAAGAGCTTTTGAAATGTCTACAAGAATCACAACATAATCAGGATGTGGCACTATTACCACAACAAAAAAGTCCATGAGTGGCACAGAAAATGATTACTTAAAAAAAAAACATCTAGAACCTAGGGTGAAAAGCTAGTGTGAATTATGGATTTATTTATTTATTATTCTTTCTAACACTGCAGTCCGAATTGGATAATTCGTGTTGGTGTGAAGAAGAAAAACTCAGTTGGACAGCAATAGCTTCATATCTGGCGCGCTCTAATAATATTCTCAGAGTCCATTGAGAGTCATTAAATGTTCATATATATATTTCCAACAAAAACAAGTTATGGCAGTCACTGAATATTGAAAGGATGCTGTCCTTGAGGGCTCCTTGAGTAATGAACTGACGTGTGCAGGTTGGCCGACGTGGATCCTGTGAGGCAGACGCCAAAGTAATTACATCAAACATCTTCATATTGCATTGCAAGTTTTTGTTCAACTACTTCTGTGCCATGAATACATGTCATACATGAAGCACTGCTTTTCGATGCTCTCTGTGCTTTTTGTGTATTTCGCCTTCTCGACGTGTAAAAACGGTCTATGTTGTTTATACCATCGGGAGATCTTCATGCAGGGCCAATTTATTGATGTCAGAAGGTCTCGGTTTACTCCTCTCATAAATTCATCATTGTTTTATTCTGTATGCACTTTCTGGTCCAGCGTAAGTGCTTTTGAACTGTAAAACACGGCAACATATTTTGACATCAATATTGCATTCGCTCCACAGAAGAAGCTGGGTACTTTGCAATATCTTAACTTGTGCATCAAATTGCAGAATAAGGATTATACAGTAAATAAAAAAGAGAGAGAAGAGTATGGAAACTTGTTATAAAACACTTTTTCTCACAATTCCAAGCTATAAACTAACAATTGTGAGAAAAAAAAAACTTTATATCTCACAATTTTGACATTATTTCTCAGATTGTACAATTCTGACTTTTTTTTCTTCTCACAGTTACAAGTTTATAGACTTTTTTCTCAGAATTGCTCATAATTTCTAATATATCTCGCAATTCTGACTTTATTTCTCACAATTTTGTTAAGAACAAGTCAGAATTGCAAGATATAAACTAGCAATTCCACTTTTTTTCTCGCAATTGCAAGTTTATACCTCGCAATTGTGAGAAAAATTTAAGAATTGTAAGATAAAAAGTTGCGAAATTACCTTTGTTTATTTTTTTTTTAGTGGCAGAAACAAGCTTCCATAAAAGAGAGCCTCTAGAAATGAAAAATCACAAATGAAAGAGCAACCTCTGAGCAATAAAACGTTCCTCTGGGAGTACAGAGGAAACCTGGCATGGAAATCAAATTTGTTGAGTGAAAGTGTTATTATCGAAATTATTTTTTTTATTTTCGAAGTCTGTCATCAAAAATTTGAGATTTCAACATGAACTTATATACTCCACTACTATACAATCTATGCTATAATTTGCACATAATTTGTCTAATTTTTATTTTTTTTCCAAAGGAATTTTAGGAGAGACATCCAAGACAAAGTTGATAGTATAAAAAAAGACAAGAAAAAATATCTGAGAACTTCATGAAAGAGCAACCTCTGAGCAATAAAACGTCCCTCTGGGAGTACAGAAGGAAACCTGGCATGGAAATTAAATTTGTCGAGTGAAAGTGCAGAGTGATTCATCCAGTGCTGGTAAACACTTTTACTTTGGGGATCGTGAAGGTCTTCTCATGTATCAGTTGGTTTGATATGGTTGTAATATTTCTTGAAATGATCACAGTTTGTTTAAGAGCTTCCTCCAAGGTGTTAAGAACACATCATGGGCACCAATGCTGTGAAAAATGCCTAATTTCAGCAAAGCTATCTGCGACCAGCTGGAATGTTTAAAAGCATTTCATGAACATTAATCTCAGAACCTGTTTGAACAGTTTGGGCTTTGCAGTTAAACTTGTTTTAAAACTTTTCCTTGAATACTGCGCAAAAAGGCACAGCATTATTACGATCAGTTCACAGTGAATTTTATGACTGACAATTACACCTAACATAAAGTGACAGCTGACAGTTAATTAATTTTAATTAAATGACACAAAATATTATGAACTATAAACACTGTTGTGATTAATTCTGGTAGGGCTCGACAATTTTGACTGGACTTTTTCATTAGAATAATTAAATCTCTTTCAACAGAGATGTCTGTCTGATTTACAAGGACAAACTGATGTACCGTATGGACAGCCATGACTATTTCAGCCCCTCAAACAGTTCTCGGAAAGTAAGTCGCACTGGCTGATTTTAGATAATTTAGGTTTTTGTCAAACAGACAGTTCTAGTCATTTAAATCTCAGTGGCATGTAAATAAGTCATTATTCCTTCTTTGCACATTGACTCATTGCTTTTTGCAGTTTTCATGCTTCACACTTCCTGTCTATTTCTGCTTAATGAAGTGATCCTATCTACACATTTTATTTCCAAAACCAGTGCTTACCAAATTGTAAGCCACAGAGGTCTTGCAGGGGGGCCGTATCCTAGACTAAAATAAATTAAAATATTCTTGTTCAGGAATATTTTTATCTCATAACATCAGCTTGAAATTGATCAAAACTAATATTTTATTCATTATAGCGAGGTGAGAGACCTTGCTTGTTACTGTATTCAATTAATTATGTCTAATGATTTCCATCAGTCAGTCAGGTGACAACTGACCCTTCGCCGGCAGTTTGATTGACAGGCGATCTGACCAATCATAACCCCAAATCCGCCATTTTGTCCGACAAAGCAGTCAGGGGAGTTAGTAGATTAACGTTGGTGAACTTGAACTTCAAAAACTGTGTGTACTCGTGTCTTTCAGCGCTTGAAACAACATTCCTTCTGATGTTCATTCATGTTTATTTGATGCTATAAATGAACTAGTATGAAGAGATGATCGGTTCACGAGCCGCTTGAAGGAGCTACAGCGATCTGTCACGACACATTAAAGAGACACTATGCACTATTTATTGTTTAAACTTCTTTAAAAAATTACAGTATTTTAAATTTGAAACTTTGTTTCATATCAAAAGTAACCTGCTCTGTCTTGTCTGTAAACAAGTTGTCAGTGTCCTCTTTGCTCCACAATCTATTTTTCACTTCGTGAGAACATGATGTGTGGCGTGAGAGCGCATGGCTTGTCGGACATAGCAACAGTAACTAAAGAGGGCGGGTTTTGCGAAGGGTCAATTATCTGCCTATTCCAAAAAGCATCCATGGGTAAAAGCATGACATCGGCCTCATTAATATGACCTGATTTAATTACAACTAAGCAAAATATATGATAATAATACATTTTATTTAACATGTGCTTAGTACCCAAAGCGCTACAAACTGTTGGAAATAAAACAAACAAAATATAAAAATTCAATAATACAATACAAAAACAAGTCAAAAAATGCTAAACATTGCAATACAAGTAATTAATACAGTAAAATACTAATCAACTCAATGCGTGTAGGCGATTTTAAAAAGATAGGTTTTAATGTCTTCTTGAAACTGTCTAACATTGGAACAGTTCTGAGAGTGAGAGGAAGTGTGTTTCATACCTTGAAACAACAGAGAAGCCACTCTTGCCCATGGATTTTAATGTACATGGTGGCTGCTAAAGGAAAGGAATCAGCAGAATGAAGAGAATGAGAAGGCACATAAAGCGCAACTAGTCACATATATAAGAAGAGACCATTCCATGCACAGTTTTGTAAGTTAAAGTGAGAGTTTTAAAATCACTACACGATTAAACAAGAAACCAGTGCAGACTATAAAGAATGCATGTGATGTGCTGACGCGATGACGTATAGGTGAGAAGTTGGACATGAGCTGCTGAATTCTGGATATAATCTAGCCGCTTGATAGATAAAGCAGGTAAACTAACAAACAGAGCGTTACAATAATCAACCCTGGAAGTGGCAAATGCATGAATAAGCCTTTCAGCATCAGGCAATGTGAGGAAAGGCCTAACTCTAGCAATGTTTCTAAGGTGATGGAATGCAGATATTGTAATACTTGTAATGCTTGATTCTTACATCAGATGAGCATCAAAAATCATAGCAAGGTTACGAGCATGAGTAGATTGAGCTACGACACTATTGTCCATAATTAAATTAAAATTGCTACCTTTATGGATGGCAACTTTTGTGCCAATGAGAATAACCTCTGTCTTTGAACAATTCAATTTTAAAAAATGATGGTGCATCCACATTTTTATTGCACAGAAATAATTGAGGCGGCAACATTAATATCAGACTTAAAGCATAAAAATGGTAATCTAAACCATAATTCCTAATAATTTTCCCCAAAGGAAGCATATAAATGCTGAACAATATAGGACCCAAAACAGATCCCTGAGGAACACCATGGCAGACCTGTCCAACGTCAGATTTATTGTTTCCAGAGATTACAAACTATTAAACTATATAAGGAAATATTTCTAATGCCGTTTGCCACAACAACCATGATGCTTCTAATATGCTGATTTGGTGCTCAAGAAACAATCAATGTTGAAAACGGTTATAGTTCTATTTAAACTATAGAATTTGTTTCTAATAATGTATAATAATGTCTTTACTGACACTTTTGATCAATTTAATGCATCCTTGCTGAATAAAAGTATTATTATTATTATTTTTTAATATTACCGATACTAAACAATTGGGCAGAAGTGTATATTGCTCCACCAACAAAAATAGCCCCAAAACAAGCCAAATGATCAAGCTCTGAATGAACTAAAGTAATAGTGAGTCATTCTATAAGATTCTTTCCTCACGTTTCAAGTGAGACTTGTCTATAAATTAGTAATTTGTGGAGGCCAATGTATTTAACATCACGCCCATGCGACACAAAAGAGAAAATTACTATTGCGACAAGCGAGTTGTTTTGCAGTCTGATTCATTTTGCTTTTTGTAAGTTCATCATAATGACCAAAAAATTACAATGACCAATCAAAATATAATCTTGCCTCTGAAAAGAACCCAATTTAAAAAAAAAAAAAAAAAACGAAAGAAAGAAAAATTTTCAAAAGAGAGCTATTAATATGTTCTAGCTAAACTGTTTGTAGGCATGAAAGAATGGTTGGGTGCAGTTTTTAAAATCAATTTTAGACTTTAATAACAAAATGAGATTTCAAGGACAAAAGAGATGGGCTTTTTTTTTTGGTACTGGGACAACAAAGGTACAATAAACAAGATATCTCCCGGACTACATACACAATAGAGTGATAAATCTCAGGCTGTTTGTTCTAAAGCTCCTGTAAATAGTTCCCTGCAGATGAACTGCAGGTGTTACAATGACTGATAATGGAAAGTGTGTCCTCAAGCTCCTCTCTGCTGTAGGGCAAAGCGGCATCATCTAAATCTACAAGATGGTGTGCAACGTAACAAACAACTAGACAAGTCCAGAAAAGCAAGGCAAAGGGCAAGACATTTGGAGAGCTGAGACCACATGGATCAAGCATAGTTAGACATAGCCTAATGATGTTTGCGTGGGAGAGAGGCTATTATGAGAGCTACAATAAAGAATAGGCAGATCTGCACTATGCAACACTGCAGGGGGAACCATAAGCTGTCAAAAAAAACTCTTTTACATGCATTTGATGGGTTTGTCAGATGAAATATGGTCTTTCCTTCACTCTACTGGCACTTTCTGAGGTGTTATAAAGCAAACACACAGTCAGTGAACTTGAGCGCACTCAGAAGGTTGTTCCTACCTGTCATATCTCTTTAAGCATGTACCCAAGATTCACAGCAGCTCATCTGAAGACGGCGCACTCTCCTGCGTTCGTTTTTAGAGATGTTGTTTACGACGAGTTGTTCTGATGATTAAAACCTACATGAATAGAAACAGACACGTTCCCTTAGAATAAAGTGATATTGTTTTTAAAGGCTCAGGCAAAGCAGCTTAAACAAACATGGATGGTGATCATATAATGCCTAATAAAGGTATTCATAATCTATATTAAAACGCATTATATCTTTTCATAAATAATTGCATTATACTTTACAAAGGTGTGTTTTTATGTTAAAAGTATTATAATGTATTATAACTGTGGCTACAATTATTCAGGAGACCATACAATGCCCTAAAAGGCATAATTACTGTATTAAAAATACTTTTATAATGCATTATACATGAAGGCTTAGAGACAGCGTTAAATTACGTCATGTCTCAAAGCACATAACATTGCATGACCGTAAACAACTTACAGAGCTCTACTTGTACCACCTGACTGCTGCAGATTCATTACAGCGTTGATAGCGTTGACATAGAAACGCATAAATCTGAGTCTGAACAGCTCCGGGTAGAACATCACTGGTTGCCATCTTGTAATACAGTTAACATGGCGTGAACGCAGCATAAGCTTGACAGACCGAATGCAATGATTGGACAAAATCCTGAGACTTCCACAGAAGATATATGTACCTGTTTTAATATTTAAACCATTTCTATTAAAATAGTAAAACTAACAGTAAAAATAGCAATACTGAAATAGTATTTTCTTATAAAATATGTAATGAATAATTGACAATGGTCCGATGAATTATTAGAAACGAATGCACACCTCCACAAGTGGAGTTATACCTTGGGTGTGCATTATTTTCTAACCAATTCAATGGACCGGAGTCAATTTTTCTGCTTATACTAAGGTTACCACACGTCAAGACATGGTTCAGATGTTATATTTCAAGACATTTGCCAGGTTTTCGTCCTTAAAACGCTCGTGCATAGGAGTAATTTCTTAAGCATCTCATCCCAGGCCTCCGTTGCTAATTCAAAAATGTCATATAGAGATAGTAACAGAGGCTTGAGCCATTGATAGAAGACTAATACAAGCTATTATTTCAGTTATTAGTGAGAAAGAGAAAAAGAGAGAAAGAGAGAAAGATATATATATATATATATATATATATATATATATATTAAGCTTCTGTGAAATACCCGAGTCTGTATGTCTCTTAACAGTGTTTGACAGTGGCGGCTCTACTAATAGAGAAACTGTAAGTGTATCTGCTTCAAGAATAGGGGCATTATTACCTTGCTAGTAAGAAATATCATGTAGCTTTTAAAGGCAAAAATATGTAAATTTTTTGTATTAAAATGTCTTTGTATTAAAATGAACCCTTGCACAGTATTATATATTTCATTCAGCTATGTATTGCATTATCCTAAATGTTTCCAAGAATTTGTAAATTCAGAGAAATTCACAATTTTAAATAATACCCCGTCTCTCCCTTGTCACTTGTCACCTGTCAATGACGTTAAATCTGCGTTACATGGACATCTGCGTAACATCTAACAGCACGCTGTTGTTGTTTCGTTCAAACATTATGGACCATGGCAAGGAAGCTTTGGAACAAAAGGAGAAATAAAACGTGGATGAATATCGGCGTGGCGTTTCCGAGATGGTGAGAGCTTTGCGACAAATGACTTGACAGAGACGGCACTCTTGCACGTTATTAGACAAGGTAAGCAAATGTAGGGTATAAGACTAATCAATGTTATATAGCTCAACACGACGAAGTGTTAGAATACCATCAGTATGATAATCTAATGTTGATCTATCTTACTGTTAAGTCTCATACATTCAACAAATTAATACACAGAATAACATTTCAACTTTCAACACACTCAAATACAGTGTAGTATGATAGTGTAACGTTTGACCAAGTGAAACAGCGCTGAGTTACCTCACAATTTTAAATCATCAAATAAACTGAACTGTATGAGTAATATTTCAGCACTTATGAAAGAATGAAATGTCCTCATTCCTTTATACCCCCTTGAACTCCAGTGTGCCACTGATTTCTGTCTCTCATTAGTAATCGCGCCCGCGATTCTCGGCCACGTCCAGCTTCATACCACAGTCATGTTAAAAACATGCATGCATTCACTCATCCATAAACATCATTTCCCCATTAACATTATTAGATCCATCGGCATGACGACAAGTTCTATGATTCCATACTCATTCACTCCGTCATCAATCTACGCCTTTGTTATTGTATTGAAGAGTTTAGCGACCCCTAGCGGCAAAACATTCGTACTGTGTCTTTAACTTGCTGAACTATTTTACTGATTAAATCATCAGAGCAGCGCTGAAAACACTGTGTGTTTCTGTGGGAGATTGTGCCCATACTCTATGTGTGTGCGTTCGAGTGGGAGAAAGACAGTATGTGCAGAATAAAGCGTTCTTTTGTTGTTGTATGCTACAACTGAAATCGTTTCGGAAATAACAAATCATTTTGCGATGTGATATGGACATGTAATGCTGTCAAGACCTGCCTGAAATGACTTGCGTTTCCCTGAAAATATTTGCACACCAGAACGTTTGTCAAAGAATTAGCGTTCAATAGCCCCGTAGTATAAATTCCAATTAACTTATATATTCGAAAAATCTTTTTCAGTGTACTACAGTACTTCCTATTTCTATTTGGACTACAGAGGTACAAGTACTAGCTTTAATTTGATTTTAACATAATCTATTAATATTTAGGAGAAGGGACATTCTCATTCTAGAGAGCATTTTAATGGATGAAAATCTGGTTTCCAGTCCATTTTCTTGGACGAGAAAGTACATTTAAAGGCGTATATCTGCTAAAAGTTTATTTTGTAACTTTTAGACATCCGCTAGCATACAGATGGGAGCTAATAGACTTGGACACACTCTTTACCTGTTCAACAAGCTTACACATGCTCAGTCGGATCACGCACTTGGGGGGGCAGATTTATCCAGTGTCCATGTCTCCCTCTCTTCATGTTTGATTTAGTTAGCACATCTGGCTTAAAGAAGTGTGCAGATAAGTATTTGATCCGGCCTGCATGCTGGAGTAGTCAGTACAGTGACAGGCACTAGTGCTTCTGCACACTTCACATATTTCAGCTTATCAGTAGTGGGGCACACATGGCTTTACCGTGCAGGAGTCAAGCTGTTGATTCATGGGCTACACAAATGCAGTATTTTGCTTTAGAGTCATATTAAAGAAAGGAAAATTGACACAGACAGCAAGACTTCACTGACAAGTATCGCTGGTCACAGGATGCTGCTTTGTTAGTCTCCACCAAACCAACACTAAACAGTATAAACTACACCAAATCAGCATATTAGAATGATTTCTGAAGGATCATGTGACTGGAGTAATGATGCTGAAAATTCAGCTTTGCCATCACAGGATGTATAACCGCATGACATTTAGTATATGTGTATAATTACTAATCTCTTACTAATCCTGATGCGAAAGGTTATATCAATTTCTTTCCGTCATGGCTATATTAAGCCAATTAATCCGGTAATTTCTGCACAATATACATTTGAATACAACCAGCCTACAGCCAACACATGCATTAAATCGGTGGCAACTAGAATTTTATCCACCTAAAGCACCATTTCCGCCTTAAAACTTTATAAATCAGATAATACAATAAATTATTAATCTGTGTGAAAATACAGGCACAAAAAACACTCTTTTTGAACCGTGTCTGCATTAATTTATCATTCAGTGTTGCTGTATCGAAGGGGGGTTTTTTTGCTTTAAAAAGAAAAAAAAGTGACAATTATTTCCTGTGAAAATCAACATTATGCCACTTTTCCTGTTGATTAAACTGGAAAAGTATGCAATGTTTATGTGTGTACTATTATGCATTTTGCAGTATGTAGTATGCAGCATCTGATTCATTATTAGTGTCAAGATCAAGGGTTTGATGCCCAGAGAATGTGCAAATATGCTGGCAAAAAGTATCTTAAATGCACTGTAATTCGTGATGGATAAAAACGTCTGTCAAACGGCAATGTAAAATAAATGCAGTAGTTTAAGGATACACAATGTTATCGCACTATAGGAGATTGTCTCTGGACAAAAAAAGGGTTGAAGTTTCACTCAATTATGTCAACTGGAACATCTTATTACATTAATGAGATCTAGAAAATGGCTCAGCTGGATGCAAAGTGCTAAATGTAAATGCGTGAAATAAATTTTCACCGTTTCATCAATGCGTTTAGCACAGGAAAGCTTTATAGCCTATCTGCAGTAATACCCCAGGGTGGGAGTTTCGTTATTAGTTTATGATGAGACAATCTTCAGAGATCCGCAATAAATTTGGCGGCCCAACTTCATTATACTGAGACGTTAATACAGGAAATGGTTCTCAGTTTTGATACTCTCAAACTAGTGTTTGCAAGACAGAATGAAATGTGTTAGCGGGCTCACAGCTCTCCAATGCAATCACAAATAATGACCGCTGAAAACCACGTACAAATGCACCAGTTCTACGGTTTGAATTCAGCTCTACTCATATCAAGTTTATTGATGACTACCAGAGAGTAAAGAATTCTCACAAGACCAATGAGTCCACAGTTCTAAATATCTACAACATTCCCCTCAGTCTCCATGGATATTGCCAGAGACAAACGAGAGCATGTGTGCAAGTAAGTATAGGCAGTGTATGCAAATGTGAGTGAGCATTTGATTTGTAATGATGAATTAGGGGCCTTCATTGCACATGCTGATTCAAGGCAATGCATATGGCGGAACAGAGCAAAGAGCTTCTGAAATCAATAAGCTCCTAACCACCGAATGAGTAAAACTCTTGTGGAACTCGTTTCTCACCCTCAAGTTGTTAATGAACCACTCAAATCCCGAACAGCACTTTTAGAGGCTAAGGTGCGTGATAAGAAACGAGGGCCTTGAGTTCCTTCTCCGCAGTCCTGATTGGATTTGATCTGCCACTTTTTCAACATACTCGAGCCGTTATAGCTTACACGCACGCATAAATCACGCCTGCAAGGGTGGAAATGCTACTTTGCATCGCAAAGCAATGTGTTTTCTGGATACATAGAGAGCGTCTAAGTCATCCATTACTATAGTGCTCCGTCTGGGGAGCATAAGTCAATTACTCAGTTTAAATTTTGAGAGCTTGTTCATTCGAAGGGAACAAAGTAAGGCGCTACTACCCGCCACAGCGTTAAATTCTCCGCAATAACCACGCGGGACCGGCGAAGAAGCCAGCATGTTTGATTAATGACTAATATTTTATTAATACTATTTTCCCCTTTCCAAATGGAACTTGCAGGGGGAAAAAATGAATCTTGTCGGAGCATGAGAAACCAAAACAGACCCCGAGGAGTGCTTAAGGTTACAGGACTGAAGCGTGTCAGCACCGTGTCCCACTCTAACCCCGTTTGCTCTCGAAGCGGATGGAAAGGGGGAAAATAAGGCTGAATTGTTTGCTTGAAAACACACAAGCCCATCCCAACTGTCCACTGTTGATTTGCCATCTCTTGGCAGAAGCACTATCTGCCGACGCAGTGAGAGAGAACTTGCCTCTATCTCCGTCTCCCATGTTGGTGAAGCAGCCAGAAAAGGACTACGAGAAAGGTCAAGACCACATTTCAGCTGGAATGAATGAGCCACTAGAAGTTCTTCTTAACTTCAGAAGTGAAAAGTAGTTCTTTCCCAATTTCTGATATAAGGGGTATTTGTAGCTGCATGAAGCAAAGCAGGCAGATGTCCCGTTGGGAGGATGACAGTGGACCCAGTTTGGAGCCACTTAAGATTTCATTCGTGCTGTTTTGAGTGTAAGGTACAGACTAAGTTTTTTCCAAGACAATTCGGCAGGACACAAGACCGAGCTCCAAGGATATTTGGCTGTTGCTGCAATCTGAAGGGTTATTGGGCAGAATCCATTAGCCGCCCATTCTTCACGGAACATTATATAAAGTGTGAAGCTCGCCGTTTCCGCTGTGTCCACCAGAGAGGCTGTCACACACTTCAAGTCAGAGAAACACATTAAGCGATGGGCCGCAGTACTTGCTGTCTATTCAAAGAGGGAATAAAATGATTTTTATTGTGGGTAGGTCTATATAAATCGATATACATCTTTGTTTCAAAACACTCTTCGTATACACTAGTGTTTTTTCCAAAATGTTGTTCATCCACAGGGAAACATCTGAAAACGTTTAAATCATCTTGCTGAACATGTGTAAAACATAATAAAAGCTCACTGAGCAACCAAACATACATTTTTCACACTATTCTTCTGGCATAATCATTTTATTAGCAAAATATCCCACCACTAATGGTGCGTCGAGGTTGTACTCAATTGTTATTCCACATATGGAGTAAATCGCAATTGTTTTCATGTTTTGCGGCAGGATAGCAATTGCAAGTAAATATTCTGTCATCTTTGCAGGAAGGTAATATTGTACTAAGTCACACTTATTTTTAATAACACTAAGAGAGCAGGCACAACAATGGTCATAGATAATCATAGATATCGTCATCGTTATTGAATACCTCAGTTTTTCACAGTCCAACACGAAAACAGTCATTTCAAATTCTTCAAAAGCTCTGTTTTCACTGGACAAAAACACTGTCTCAGTGTGGATGGAAGGCCAAAACGTAGAGAAAATGGTGCATTTTCAAATGTATCTAGATTAATGTGGACATAGCCTGCTTAGTAACTGCCTCTGACCTGGAATCAGATCTTAAAGGGTTAGTTCACCCAAAAATGAAAATTCCCCTCATGTCATTCCAAACCCGTAAGACTTTTGTACATCTTCAGAACACAATTGAAGATCTTTTTGATGAAATCTGAGCGCTTTCTGTCCCTCCATTGACAATGCCCCTCCAATGATGCTTCAAAAAGTTCATAAAGGAATCGTAAAACTAATCCATATGAATTGAGCGGTTTAGTCCAAATTTTCTGAAGAGACTCGATAGCTTTATATGATGAACAGATTTAATTTAGGCTTTTATCCACATATAATATTGATCAGCGACCATAAACAGAAGCTCAACTGAATGGCGAGAAAAAATCCTCTTGCAGAAGCTCAAACGTGCTGTGTAAAGCATGGGAATGAACCTCATTGGTTCTTGTACGCAAAGCGAACATGCTTGAGCTTCCGTTAACCACAACTGATGTGTGAGTTGTGACTTTATATGTGAGTAAAAGCTTAAATGAAATCTGTTCAACATAAAAAAGCAATCGTGTCTCTTCAGAAAATTTAGACTAAACCTCTCAATTCAGGATTAGTTTTACAATCTCTTTATGAACTTTTTGAAGCATCGAAGTGGTAGTTGCGTAGCTGTCAATGGAGGGATAGAAATTGCTCAGATTTCATTAAAAATACCTTTACTTGTGTTCCGAAGATGAACGAAAGTCTTAGAGGTTTGGAACAACATGAGGGTGAGTAATCACTGACAGAAATTTCATTTTTGGATGAACTAACCCTTTACATGTCCATTCAGGACACGGAATGAAAACGTTGAGTCACTGGCCTTAAGATTATGAGCCGGCATTTTTTTCCCTTTCATTAATTCACTCACAACGATTGCATGGAAAGCATGTGGCACACAGAAGAATGAACCGACACTGCATATTTTTTGGAGAACAAACTAAGTGCAATCTGCTGCATCTTTTCCTCATTCTTTCCAGACATGATGAACGGTCGCCGGGATCTCTAGAGATCAGACTATTCATTTCAGCACATTGTGTTGTGAAACTGCATCACGCTTTTGATGCTAACATCTTAATGATTGTTCAATGTGCTGTAATCAGTCTATTTGGCAGTTTTATCAGTAAGACTGTCAGTTTGTGATATGGGTTGTCCATCAGGTTGCTAATTACACCAAAATAGAAATTAGTGGTAAATAAAGCAGTAAGTCATGAGAGGTTATTGTTAATGAAAACCCCTTAAACTCGTAACAGTAACATTACTGCAATGCAAACCTAAGTGGCTTATTCCTTTATAAAATGCTGCCAAAAGACATCAGCACCAGTTAATCACAGCTGTGCTGGTATTCAGACCAACAGAACAAGTGCAAGTGGAATATTGATATTATACAACAGTATGATTCATAGTGTAACTTACATTCTAAGCACAATATTACCAGTTACTTGGTCTATTGTTTTTCTCTAACAAAAAAATAGCTCCAACGATAGCACAATTGTGACTTGTAATTTGGAAAATAGTAAAAACAATTGGGCAAGTATAAAACTAAACTAATAAAAGTGACAAAACACACACAAAACTACTTTAACTTTAAAAACAAATATATATATCAAAATATATATATCTAATTCAAAATATTAACAAAAACTGCAATAGAATACACTCAAAAAAATATTTCTGTCTAAAAATAAGTTTTATGTAATTTAATTACATAGCAATTTTCCATCCATTTGGATTACATTAACAACATAAACAAACTTATAAACTTAATGTGATTCATATTTGTCAGTCACATGTAAATGAAATAGATAAGATTTATGTAATAGTTCACAGAAAAATGCCCACTAAACACTGTTTATTGGTCATGTGTGTGCACACTACTGAGTTAAAGTACTGTTGAAGCAGTGTCAGAGTTAATGAGATCATTAAGTGATGATTGAGCATTAATGATAAACACCTGCTGTTAACAAGCAGAATCACTGAAGGACAGAGAAACACAAGAACTACAAATGAAATCAACTGAGGATAAAAGACATTTAATCTCTCACTATTCATATACTCAACTATTACATAATTATTTCATGTACATATGACAAATATGAATCACATTAAGTTTATTAGTTTGTTTATGTTAAAACTATGTAATCCAAATGGATGGAAAATTGCTATGTAATTAAATTACATAAAACGTATGTTTAGACTGAAATATTTTTTTGAGTGTATTAACGATACAAAAATAGCACCATGTTTGTTTGCGGTGGAATAAAGACTTATAGCCTAGGATTAAAAAGTTAAATTACTATTGTGAAACTTAACCCAAGGATAAAAGTCACCTTAATCTGGGGTTAAAACCCTCATCTTAAAGTGTAGTATAGAAAGCCCTTATAGTGGGGATAATCCAGTGCAGTGTTTCAACTCCATTGAAAAGAGAAAACATAAAGAAACCAGGTAACAGCTCTCAATTCTACTGAATATTGCTATTCATCCATCACTGCTTGCTGAAGGGCAGCGTATTGATGGGAGCTGTCATTATTACCGTTTCATCTTCATGCAGACAGAAACTCAATGGACAGCATTGGCACGAAGGACAGAGCCACTTAAAGACACAAACACACACTTTTGCTATGATCGGTCTCACCTGCGTATGTCTGCCGACTACATATATAGAGCTCGTGCATGACGTGAATACTTGGATCCGTCACGTATGCAGATTAATGTCTGCCACAGTGGACTTTTGAATTGAGCTCATTTTAGTCTGGGTTGAAGGCCACCGATCACTTCTGTCAATTTAAACCAACCACTGATCGCAACTGTTCTCCATCATTGTCACTGTAAAGATCCCAGTCTCTTACTTTTACCCATTAAAGTAGAGAAACAAATGAATGCCTGTGTCTGGAATCCAGAATCCTGTCCATTTTCCAAATGTCACAGATCGATAGGCAATTTGATGGATGGCTTCAGGAATGGGAAGATCCCACCATGAGAGCCCTTGGCTCAATCTAACAGGACTTGTGTAAATCAGGTTAACAGCAACCTGAGGCAAGAAGACATGCGAGCAGACAGAATATTCCTGTCTGTAGCCGGAGGATATTTGTGTTACTATACAAATGACAACAACTCTTGTTAATTCTCTGTGTGATTTTCTGCAAACTGCTGTTCATTGCACCAAAGGCTTTAAATCAAACAGCATATATCAATGAACAGCATATATATTAATGCAGCTGTAGACATGTGCATTGAATTTAAAGTGTTGACAGGGAATAGGAGTGCACATACTCATTTATCTCGAAAGAGCGTCTACACTGACAGTGGTTTGCAGTTGTATACGGTGACCTAAAGTCATTAATTTTCAACAAGAGATGCTGATTTCTTTCGACATGTTAACAGGAACTCCTGGTGATGTGACGAAGTTGAGCTTTACTATATGCAAATAAGCAGACAGTGTATCCTTATTTACTCAAATACGAATACACATTATACTCGACAACTTCCAGTGTTCTTGACTGTATTGAAAAAAAGTAGCATTTAATCATTCCCCCTCATCTCTGTAATGAATCCGCTCTGTCTTTCGTCCACTTGCCACTAGATGTCGCCCTCCCATTTCATGGACTCTATCCACCACACTACATTTCCCATAAATCCCTTACCTTCATGTTGATTACTGCCCAGCTGTTCCCCATCTAGTTCACTATTTAAGTTTACTCTGTAGCCCATGTTATTTGCGAAGTCTTGTAAATCCTAGCGTTATATCCCTGTCACTACTGTTTCCTGTTTATTGACCATTGCCTGTTTGACCACGTTTTGTCATTAAAGCTCGCACTTGGATCTCATCCCGTTGACTCGTCATTACAATCTCAAAGGGAGATGCTCAGCTGGCACAGATTGGAAGTACGCAACCTGCTTGTGGTATGCAAATGCAACATTAGTAACAACAATGATTGGCTGATGGCACCATAAGAACAAGCTCATTTTCTCTTAATTTATTATAAATGAAACATACACTACCATTCTAAAGATTGGGGTCGGTAAGATCTCACCAAAGCTGGATTTATTTGATCAAAAATATTTTAATATTGTAAAATATTATTGCAATTTAAAGTAACTGTTTTCTATTTGAATATATTTTAAAATATTATTTATTCCTGAGATGCAAAGCTGAATTTTCAGCATCATTTCTCTAGTCTTCAGTGTCACATGATCCTTCAGAAATCTTCCTAATATGCTGATTTGTTGCTCAAGAAACA
This sequence comes from Zacco platypus, assembly GCA_038088235.1. Classification (NCBI taxonomy): domain Eukaryota; kingdom Metazoa; phylum Chordata; class Actinopteri; order Cypriniformes; family Xenocyprididae; genus Zacco; species Zacco platypus. The sequence goes on from CM076082.1 coordinate 7,222,893, forward strand.
TTTATTAGTATTATCAGTGATGTTAAAAACAGTTTAATTTTTTAATTAGTTTATTTAATTGAAGTTAATTAATTAAATTAATTTACTGTCACGTTTGATCCTAAAAATGAAAATTCTGTCATTAATTACTCCTCCTCATGTCTTTCTACATCCGTAAGGCCTTCGGTCATCTTCAGAACACAAATTAAGATATTTTTGATGAAATCTATTGCCAGCAAGATAATGAAAACTTTCAGATGCCCAGAAGATACTAAAACATATTTAAAACCATTCATGTGAATATAACATTAAGTTTGAACCATTGTAAAGCGACAAGAATACTTTTTGTGCGCCAAAAAAACAAAAAAAATAGCAACTTTTCAACAATATCTAGTGATGGCTGATTTCAAAACACTGCTTCAAAGCTTTACAAATCATTTGTTTTGATTCAAGATTCATGATTTTTGGTGCACACAAGTATTCTCGTCGCTTTATAATATTAAGGTTGAACCACTGTACTCGCATGAAGTGTTTTAAATATGTTTTAGTATCTTCTGGGCATCTGAAAGTGTTCATTACCTTACTGGCAATAGAGACCTCACTGAGCCATAGGATATCACCAATAAATATCTTAATTTGTGTTCCGAAGATGAACAAAGGTCTTATGGGTGTAGATCAACATGAGGGCGAGTAATTTCATTTTTGGGTGAACTAACCTTTTAATGAGTCCTGGATGAATTACTTTTTTTTTTTTTTCCAAAGGCATTAACAAGCTGTAACATTACAATCACAAAAATAGCAATCACTTTCGGGAGACTTGGAAGCATATTATTGAAGTATCATTTTGTAGATTTTTTTTTTATTTAAAAGTCTTTAAGATTGCAAGAAGTCTACAAGAAAATCAGGACAATTGGCGTTAAATGTACAAATTTCTGCCTATGATATACAATTCAACAACATATACATTTAAGATATTCCTTACTTTCATACAATATCGTATTTCCATGTAAATGAATAATTCCCATTCATTGTACTAAGTTTGCCAGTTTGGGCAGTTACAGAATCTAGAGGCTAACTGAACTACAGTAACCAACCAAACACTGACCCTTTGGTGTAAACACCATCTTGCTTACCCATAGAAATTGCTTGAAACTTATTTTACTACCATAATGTGGCATATTTAGAGTTACTCAAAATATACAATTAGATATGTATTACAATGAATATATATTTAACTATTTATCTTGAATTGATTAGTTTGTGAAAAGTGGGCGTTACCAGAAAGGAAACGCAAGGTTGGAGGAGATGAAAAATTAAAAAGAGGAAATTGTCTTGCAATCATATTTCACCACACAATATGGCCACAAGTAAACATGGTAATTTTTGACTTTTCAACCACAGCAGAAGTCTTCAGGGCAGCTATTCTGAAAAATCCTTGAATGGGAGTTTTAATAAAGTGCTCAAAAAAAAAAAAAAAAATGGACATGATACAACGTAACATCAGCACTCTTAGACATCAAAATTCCCTGAGCTGCATTCTGCACAACTCACAATTAATTACACGTCATCTCATCAAACTTTGAGAGACAATGGAGCCTGCATTCATTAACTGACGATGATGAACTAATAGTGGCGTGACTGCGAGAGAAAAAGTGATTTTCCATAGTCCCATACCAGGACCAAGGGCCACTGCGAAATGTGCAATTAGCCCTGTGGAATTGTGAACACACTGTGTGTGATCAGCCGTTCGGGCTGTGGAGTGTCAACACCCCCAGATGAAACGTGACACACTGATTAATGGCGCGGCGGCAGAGACTGCCACTGAGCTCATGAGATAGATGGGCCGGAGTTTAGTTTGACTCCAGACCACTGCATGTCACAGATTAATGCTCATCCCACTCTAGGATCTTGGTTTAATGCATCAACTTAGGCGAGCTCTTCAAAACACATGGATTGACAAATTAATATTTCACCAGAACAAATAATTCAGCAGCATGTTGATCTATGTTTGTAAGTTACCTGTTTGAAAATGTCATTTTATGCAATCTTTGCTGTCAAGTCATGATCAAAGATATAAAGAAAGACTGTCCATCAGATCTAACTAGACGTGTTAGCTTCTTTAAAAACATACACTACCATTCAAATTTTGGAGTCCGTAAGCTTTTTGTTTTACACTTTTATTCAGCAAGAAAGCATTAAATTGATCAGTAATAAAATTAAAGACATTTATAATTTTACAAAACATTTTAATTCAAATAAATTCAGTTTAAAAAAAGTCAGCACGGACATTTTCAACTCATAATAAGAACAAGAAAAAGAAATGTTTCTTGAGCACCGAATGATTTCTGAAAAATCACGTGACACTAAGACTTTCAAAAACTGGAAGATAAAAATTAAAAATCTGTAACTTTGCAACGAACATGAACTAACAATGAGCGATATATTGTTAAAGGATTGTTTTAACCTCATATTAGCTCTCAGTGCATTACCTTATGATAACAACTTTTAATCTTAAAAATGTATTCGCAAATATCGAGCTTGACATTAATTAAGATGAATAAATGCTAGAAGTATTGATAATTATAGTTCATGTTAACAAATGTAGCTAAGTAATGCTAACAAACAAATCCTTATTATAAAGTGTTACCAAAATTTCTTATTGACCTCAAACATTTGAACAGTATAGGTGGGAGCATTTTTTTCCATTGCTGGACTGTGTCATTTTTAATGTTTAATGTTATTTTGTTGTGGTATCATCCTGTGGAGGAAAGAAACGGCGACAATTTCCAATTTATTACTTTTCTACAGCTTGCTATCCATTGGTGAAAGTAAATGCAATAAATTGAGCTACTTCGGTTCTTTGAAATAAAATAAAAAGTCTATTAAGGCAGATTAGAACCTCAAAGCCCCTGTATTCAGAGCAAATACATGACCACTACACCAACACGTCCAGCTTGTTAGTCAATTGCTGATCTAAATCCCAGTGGCAGATGAGATAATCAAATAAAAAGTCACAAGTTCATTTGAACTGGTCAGCAAGAATGATTGCTAAATCAAATTACATCGTAATTAGACGTAATTCAAATTGAATCCAATAGTTCTTTAGCTAGCATTAGTAGGCTATCGCTGGTTTTTGTGATGTACCTGTGCCACAATGGAATTAGACGCTACACTGCTGCCATCTATTGACGTGGATCAACACCATTGCCATACGGTGGCTGAGAGAGCTCAACGTGCTGCAAATAAGAAAACACATGCAAATAAAAAAAACAAAACACATGCAAATAAAAAAAATTAAAAAAACATGCAAATAAAAAAAACGTGATCATCAGTTTGACAACACACGTGCTGCAAATCCTCACAACACATGCAAACACAAAAATGCTCTGCAAATACACAAACCACAACGGAAATGTTTCAAGGGGACCCCAAAGAGTGACGTACCCTACTAGACAACAGCACAAACTAAAAATATTATTAAAATATATTATGTAGGCATTAGCTCAATGTAATGTGTTTCACTAAGAGCAAAGTGTTTTAATATGTGGCATTGTTGTTAACTCATTAAACTTTAAGAGATGATAATTTAGTGGATGATTTAAAAATATTCGTTAATCATCTGTAGCACACTAATGTGATGTCATCATAACGGCCGCCTGAGGCGCTCGACGACCACGTCATCTGTGAGCGTGAGTTTCCAGCAAACTGAAAAACACTATTAAAAATAATAAATACATCAAATAATGTACAGTTGTTGATGTGTGTTTATTTTTGTTTGCTGTTTTGCAGTATTTAATGATTGTGAACACATTGTGCACTCAAATGCCGTACACTATATAGGGATTAGTGAATGAGTGAAAGGGCGAGTGGTTTCGGACACAGCTAATAAGCAGGTCCTAGTAGGGTTCGTCACTTTTTGGGTTCCCCTTGAAACATTTCCGTTGTGGTTTGTGCTGTTTGCAGCACGTTTTTGTGTTTGCAGCGCATTTCTGTGTTTGCATGTGTTGTCAAACTGATGATCACGTTTTTTTTTATTTGGATGTGTTTTCTTATTTGCGGCGCATTGAGGTCTCTCAGCCACCGTAATGCCAGTTTCAGAGAGAGATCTACACAAAAATTAACTCCCTCACGTTACCCGTCCAACAAAACAAAAAAAGTAACTTGGGCGCAACTACTCCGGATTTTCTCCGTAATCATGTCTTTCAGGTACTGATCCGTCTGCAACTGACTAATTTTCGCCTTTCGCATTGCCAAACAACACTAAGCTACTAGCGTATCTACAGAGGCGGCATCCAATGAGCGTGAGGATTCTCTCCGACATTCGGATAGCGAAACACCGCGGGTCACATGGCGAAATACGTTCACGGGTGACCCGAGCCATACTTAAATAAAGCGCTATAGAAAACTATTTCGAGTATATGCTTTACAATGTGTTCTTTTGTTGTCTGAGAGTTGACAGCTTTTAGGTGCATTATTGCTAGTGCACGCCACCCTCGGGTCACCACCGCAACAGCACCGAAAACATGGGGGATTTTTTAATCGCACACAACCTAATCGATATTCTATAATTAACTAATTAAATATTTATAAATGATACATCCCTATTCTTAACTAAAACGCAATTTATTTCTTAATATGGAAAAAGCTTTAAATTAGCACCAAACTACTGAATACAGTTTTAAAGTTGTGAACAAACGGTAGTGGCACCGTTTACATTTCAGGTTGGACTTTGAAATAAGCAAATACTACACCTAATTAATATTCATGAGCCAGTCCCTTGCCATCATGCTATGTCATGATGTCACAACCAACACTTCAGTGTGCTATATTGTGTGTATGGTCACAATACATTTGCTATGCATTAATAAAACAGAGTTACATTAGAGCACCGGTAAAGCAAACAATAATTAGCTTTACAGTCTTAATTTCCATGCAAAATGTAATATGAAAGTAAACACTGGAAACATCTAAATAAGAATAAGAAAAAAATTCTTTCATTTCTTTCAGAAACTTCAGCAAGAGCCCATTTCAGGAGAAGATGAGCCTGTGGGCATGTGGCGGGACACACTTCAGTGGAGGAAATTCATCACAGCACCCTTCGCTCCTTGTTTTAATTACACACAACAAACAGCATAGATGTTTCCTAATAAGATGGAGTCAGAGAGGGTCTCATTACCAGTTATGAAGGAGAAAAGAGGGAGGGAGAAAGTGGGAGAGCTTTCATAAGCAAAAGAGAGGATTTCTCATGCATAGCCTACAGAAGCAACGAGTACAATAAACATACAGTAAATCAGAACCAAAATGACTTGGCATGAGAAGTGTTGTGTTTTTAAAATATTTGTTCAGTGTAGAACCAGGGGTAGTACATTTTCAGGCTGTCTCCTCAGAGTACTGATTAATCTGCATCATATCTTCGTGTGATTCAAAGGCCATAAAATGGCTCTAAAAAGTCGCTCCAAATCTGACTTTCTTTCTTCTAGAAGACTGATAAAAACATTTTTGAATTTTTTTTTTTTTGTCCTTTCAATGAAAGTCCTTATGGGACAGTGCTGTTTTGGAGCAATTATATGAACAAAAACAGTTCACAATATGTTGTTACATTCATATTAAAGGGTTAGTTCACCCAAAAATGTAAATTGTCCCATAATTTACTCACCCTCAAGCCATCCTATGTGTATATGACTTCCTTCATTCAGCCAAACACAATCAGAGTTATATTAAAAAATATCCTGGCTCTTTCAAGCTTTATAATGGTAGTGGGGCTTGAGATTTTGAAGCCCAAAAAAGTGCTTCCATCCATTATAAAAATAATCCATGCGGCTCCAGGGGGTTAATAAAAGCCTTCTGATGTGAAGCAATTCTTTTTCGTAAGAAAAATATTCAGATTTATAACTTTATGAACTATAAGCACTGGCTTCCGGTAACAGCCGTACAGGAGTCTAGTTCCTGAGGAGCTAGGAAGGACCGCGCTTTGCCGATGGATAGATGCGCTTTTTTGGCCTTCAAAATCTCGAGCCCCATTCACTCCCATTATAAAGCTTGGAAGAGCCAGGATATTTTTCTATATAACTCCAATTGTGTTTGGCTGAAAGAAGTCTTCATATACATCTAGGATGGCTTGAGGGTGACTAAATTATGGGATAATTTTAATTTTTGTCTTATCCTTTTGAACACTATTAGCTATTTAATGTGACTTCAATGTGGTATTCAAAATTTGAATTGCTATAATAATGGTGTGCACAAAGATTAAACACATTCTGCCATATAATTTCTAAAAGACTCTATAAGCGTCAAGCAATCATAGGTTTGGCCCAGTAGTGGCAAGGACTCAAGATTTCAAAGGAGTTGCATTCTTGTGATCTGAATCAACACTTGAAACACTGGAGAACAAGAGTGTTAGCTGTGCATCAGCATTAGAATCTCGTTTGATCTTCACATTTGCATGAAGCATCTTCTTACAACATCACCACTTACCAACGATTGAGTATTCTCACCTACAACGAACGGCCTCTTATTTATCAGACATGTTTTTCAAAGGCAGTTCATTTAAGACATTTGCAGAGCAAAACGAATCCCTTGGCAAGTTTGCAGCTGCTGTGGATGCATGCACATTCAAAAGCAGAGAAAATAAGATACAAGCTAAAGGATTCTTAACCGATCACATTTGATCTGCTCCGAGCAACCAACATGATTGTGACAGTTTTCAGCTTTAATTTCATGAAGGAAGGGCAGAATCTCACTCTATATGTGAAAAGCATTTGTCTTTATCAAGTGGAAGAGCAGCAGCTCTGTGATGCAGATGTCCTGCAGTCACATAGAGCAACACTGTCCTCTACTGACAGAACGTTACATTCCAGCTGGGAGGCTTCATTCGCATTCAGCTATTACAGATATGAAAATCATATATGAGTAGTAAATGTGGTGAATGTGTCCAGGTCATGTTTCATCCCAAAATCTATATAGGCATATGAACCACACCGTTCAAAAGTGAGAGGCCGGTAAAAATGAAAAGAAAAAAAAGTTATATTTAAAAGAAGTCTCGTGCTCACCAAAGCTGTTTTTATTTAGTCAAAAATACAGTGAGAATATTGTAATAACAGTAATAGTGTAATAACGTATTAATATTGTGAAATATTATTACAATTTCAAATAACTTTTTTCTATTTGTATATTGTTATAGTCACCAGTCCAGTGCATATTGACTATATTTCCCATCGTCCCTCCTTCTACTCACCTGCACTCAAAAGGCCCTCACACACTTCACTCTGGATCTTGTCTCGTCAAAGTATTGACTCACCTGAGTAACCGTTCCTGTTCTGTCCTCGGTTCCCGTCGTCTCCATGGATTCTCTGCACAGCCTATGCCATCACTGGCACCATCTACACAGCATCACATCCAGCCAAGCCACTTCATCTGCCATCATCCATACCAGTTGCATTACCACTCTGTCCTCCCATTACCATTAAATAAAGACATTGCTTGATTTAACCTAGTCTGCCCTCTTCTGTACATGACATATATTTAAAAAAGTAATTTATTCCTGAGATTCAAAGCTGTATTTTCAGCATCACTTCTCCAGTGTCACATGATCCTTCAGAAATCATTCTAATATGCTGATTTGCTGCTCAAACAAAATTTCTTAATATTATGAATGATAGAAACAGTAGTGCTGCTTAATATTTTTGTAGAATCCATCCCTCTCTCTACATATAATACATTTATTTAGAGATTACTGGTGGACTTAATTTTGTTGCAAATCTAATGCCTGTCGCTACATATTATAGCAGTCTCATTAACAAGTAAAAGAAACGAAAAAGTGTTGTTATATGGAGTAATGTTTATTGCTGATTAGAAGTTGAATATATATTTATATATACAGTTGCATACATTGTAAAACCAAATATCCCATTCTATGGAATAAGAGATGATGATGATAATGAATGTCTCCAGACTCGCAGGGGTAATGAACTGTAACTTAATCAAACACTGCTGATTGTCTCTGTGGCACCATCTAATACTGCAACTCGATAGTAATGCTGTGTAATTGCATTTCTACACCTATTTTCAGGATCTGGACTATAATTAAATAAGCATTGACATTTTTTTAATCAGCATTACGTAGTGTTGCTGAGCTTTTAAAAGTCTTGCATTTTTAAATAGCTAAAATTAACGTATATATTCAAAAGAATAAGAATGGTTCATTGCAATAGAAACATATGGAAACTTGTTTCCACCACTGAACAAAAATATATAAAAGGTAATTGTGATATTTCAATCTTACAATTCTGACTTTTTTCCCCCTCAGAATTGCGAGATATAAATAGAAAATTGCAGAAATTCGGACTTTCAAACTGGCAATTGTTTATCGATATTGTGAGGAAAAAAAGAGAATTGTGAAACACTAGCAATTTTGAGGAAAAAATCTGAAATGTGAGAACGGAAGTCCGAATTACGAGAAAGTCTGAATTGTAGAAATTCTGACTTTCTAACTCGCAATTGTTTATATCGATATTGTAAGAAAGTCAGAATTGACCCTTCACCGACAGTTTGATTGACAGGCGATCTGACCAATCATAACCTCGAATCCGCCATTTTGTCCGACAAAGCAGTCAGGAGAGTTAGTAGATTAACGTTGGTGAAGTTGAACTGTGTACTCACGTCTTTCCGTGCTTGAAACAACATTCCTTCTGATGTTCATTCATGTTTATTTGATGCTATAAATGAACTAGAATGAAGAGATGATCGGTTCACGAGCCGCTTGAAGGAGCTACAGCGATCTGTCACGACACATTAAAGAGACACTATACGCTATTTATTGTTTCTAAACTTATTTAAAAAATGACAATATTTTAAATATGAAACCGTTTCATTTCAAAAGTAACCTGCTCTGTCTTGTCTGTCGACGCGTTGTCAGTGTCCTCTTTGTGGCGTGAGAGCGCATGGCTTATTGGGCATAGTGACAGTAACTAAAGGGGGGGGCGGGTCTTTGCAAAGGGTCAATTGTGCGATTAAAAAGAAAAAAGAAAAAAAAAAAGAAATCACAATTATCTTTTATTCCGTGGCAAAAACAACCTTCCATAGAAACCTTATAACGTGGAATCAAGACAAAGACGAAGTCCCTCATGATCGTAATAAAAATAATATAGCAGCAAGTGAACGGCATCACCAAATCTGACCTTTTAAAACAATAAGAACTAAATTCATAGCTGCAGATTCTGAAAAAAGTGCCTTTAATTTCTGAATCAGTACATTTTATAGTACTAGTAAAGATCTATGATTTGCATTGATGTGCAAATTTGTGTTTTTTTATGTTTATGCTTTTAAAGGAATAATGTATCGATTCCCAGCAATAGTACGAGGATCATTGCCACAGGTGCTCTACTTCAATGTAGTGCGTCAGGAAGGACATCACAGCCCTATGATCAATCTTATTTTGAGATGAATGCCAAAATTGGCGAGAGAGGGCGAGTCTCCTCTTGGCTCGAGAATCGGGCGTCAATCTAAGACAAACCCATTCCTGCACAACCATCTATAGCTGCCTTACAATACAGAGAAAGTAAAGATGACCACAAAGCCAGTGACCCCATGTGTGCGTTATATTCTAGACTGAGCCGGATGAAGGAAGTTACCGCCAACCCATCCACATTCGCAAACATCCAAACCTCTTGCCAAACATCATAACTCTAGTTTTTCCTTTTCGTCAAGTTTTATTAGATCTACAGCAGATGGAATGGTCTGTTTCACATGCCTGAACCTTGAGCCCCTTGGCTCTGAGCGTCTCGTTTCAGGCAGTCCTCCGTCACACCCTGTGACGCCAGTTCTGAGAGCACATTGTCCAGGTAGTTGGGGTCGGGGTAGCCGTGGCCGGAGACGTTGGACATCATCTCCGTCTTGTGGTGGATCTCGTTCCAAATGACGGTGTCAGGCTCCCCTGTGGTGCTGGAAGTGCCCACGGTGAAGATGAGGCGCCGTGTCCACGCCACTTTCAGCAGCTCCAGCACCTGGAAACGGTTACCATGGAGATAGTCAAGACCCTCAGATTTAAAGTAAACACAGTTCGTGGTTTGCTCACAGAGAGAAACAATCAGATCAACATAAAACACAAATGCTGGAGTAAAATCCAGAACACACCAAGCCCAGGGACAGTTTTTGGCCTGACTAATTACACACAGTCGGCTGAAGTTGGTCCTCGTTGGCTTTTTTTCGGCAAATTCGATAAGTTTAATCTGCGTCGGGCCGTCGGTAAGAGAAAGAACTCTGATTGGCTGTTCAGTATAGCAAACAAGTCAGTTCACGAGAATATAAAGCATAAATTTACTTGCTATTATAACAAGTCATGACGGCAGGTTGTTCTAATTTTACGTCATCTTACCCGAGCACTCGAATGCACAAATATTTCCATAATAACATGAGCGGAGTGGAATAAAGAATGTGATCAGCATGATTGATATTCACAACGATAAGCAAGCGCTGCTTTGTTTATGGTTTGTATACTTGCAGTCTTAGTTTCGCTTTCCCCTTTTGAATTACGAATATTTACAAATATATCTGCTTAAATAGACAGTTATCTCCTTTATACGAAGGCGCTGAATGCGCGTGCTAGTTGACAGTCGCCTTAAGTTCTTTTGGTGTGTTCAAGCACATATTTTTTTCCTGACGCAGCGGATGTGAGGAGAAAACACTGTCGGCTTTTGTTGCCGCTAGTTTTTTGATGTCAGATTGGTGTGTCCCGGCCTTAAGACCTAGGTCAATATATCATCGCTGTCGGCCCCAAACCTTGTATCTCCGTATTTTGTCTCCATAAATCATAACAATTGGTCACCCTTTACATCTGTCTATGGATTTTGCAAATCTTTGAGGTATTACAAAGAGCTTGTGACTAAACCTTGTCCAACTTCATTGGATCCTTAAACTGTTGGTTAAACCTTGTTAAACCTTGTTTACAATGCAAAAGTAAATAAAGAACTGGTTGTTTGAATAAGAGCTGCGTTTTCCATTTTTGGTTTTGGTAAAAGTTTAATGACCAGTGTTGGGGTAAGTTACTTTTGAAACTAATGCAGTAAAATAATTGTGCTACTCCCTAAAAATGTAACAAATTGCATAACTTGGTTACTTTTTATGGAATGTAATGCGTTACATTACTCTTTCTCATCTGGGCTGGGCTTTTTGTTTGTTTTTATAACAACAAAAAAGTTCTATTTTTGGCAAACGTAAAGGCCTTTTCACACCAAAAGTGAAATGAATAAGCCTCGGGCTGAAGGAAATGCAAATTCACGCCTGTACAGTAGAGGGCCCAGTTCAAACAAACAAGCCCTTCAGCTGTGCTGCCATTATGGAATACAGAAGAACAAGATGCAGGAGAAGTATATGCGAAAATGTATGCTCACATTTAATCCAGAACTAGTTATTTCTTTGAAAAAGTAACTCAGATATTATGTCATAAATTTAAAAGTAATGTGTTACTTTACTAGCTACTTGAAAAAAGTAATCCAATTATGTAACTTGTGTTACTTGTAATGCGTCACATTACATTCTGATAATGACACATGCAAATGGCTGACCATATATAAAGTCACAATATGAACTTTGACAACAGTGTTTAATTACTTTTTTAAAAAAAAGTGTTTTTTCCATTTCCTGAAAAGTAGAGGTTTGGAAATAGCAGGTTTTCGGCCTGACAGCGACGATACACTGCACTCCTTTTGTTAATTCATTGCAGTTATTGATTTATAATTAACTTTGTTTAAGGTTACAAAAACAAAAATTACGTTCTGTGGTAATCGACAATCGATAGATGCTGGAGCTTAAATACTCTTTTAAAGGTTTGAGCGTGTTTACGGTTAGGACGTAAACAGAGAATGTCAAAGTCTCTAAAGGAAGTGAAACAACAGAGCTGAACAACAAAGATGGGCCACTTTCCCCTATTGCCATATATGTATGTATATATACACATGTATATTTCCGTGTTTATGCAGTTTTAGATTTTGCAAACCCATAAGACTTAGTTTAATCTTTAATATTTACTCAGCGCTTGTGTTCATTCACTGAAAGTCTAGATAAATATAAACATATTTTCAAGCTATAAAAAGTACATAAAGTGATTGTGTCTCTTCAGAAGACTTGGATTAAATGGCTTCATTCATATAGATTACTTTTATGATGTCTTTTTGAAGCTTGAAATTGTTAAGAAGACTTTCATTGGAGATACAAAAATGAAGAGACTATATTAAAAATCTTAATTTGCGTGCCAAAGATAATCAGAAATCTTATGGGTCTGGAATGACATGAAAGTGAGTAAATGACAGATTTTCATTTCACTTTAATGTGTGTTTTTCCATTTGGTTGCAAATTCAGCTTTCAACATGAGGCAAGTTGACAACATAGATGAAGCTGACTTTAAGTCGTGGGTTGAAACTTACAATAAGTAATGTACGCCATCATTATCCAGTGTTTATGAAATTACTGTTTCTTGTATAATTACAATAACTGTATAATGGATTCATTTTATGAAAAAACAAAACAAAAAAAACCCGCATATGTTACACAGTGTAACGATAGAGGTAAGCATGCACAAAGACAAAGAAGAATCGAGAACACAGTCTTTATTACTATCTAAACACTCAGAAGAACATAAGAGACGCCACCACAACTAATTACAAACAAGAACTGACAAGGGACTGAACATAACGAGAGAGACAGGTGTAAATCATACATAAACATAAAGAGCAAAAGAGGACATAATCAGTAACCTAGTAAACTAAAGGAAACAAAACCCTATCAAAATAAGAGTCCATAACTGCGACGCGTTTTAAGATAAAGCAAAAACACGGTTTGGAAGATGGCTTTATATTGTGGCGACAATATAAAGACAACTTGGAATTATAAGGTTTTATAGAACTGAGCAGTTCTGAGATATTGAGCTTCAAAGTTTTTTGCATTCTTTTGGACTTTGTAGATAGAATCTTTGTGTTTTCTAATAATAAGTCCCAAAATGTACACGGTACATGCTGACTTGAACGCAATAAGTCATGAAAAATTATGCCAAAATGCCCATCGTGTGGATTATTCACATAAATAGTCAGTTATGTCTTAAATAAAAGTAAACAGTTGGGTGAAAACTGGATGCGTGTCTGTAAATTCGGACCTTGCATTTGGTCCGAATTTTTGCATTTAGTAGCCTAAAATAAAACGTTAAACAACAAAAGAGAAAAATCAAATCAGAAAATCACTCACTGCTTTTGACTGAATAACTTCTGTATGTTTAATAAGAATAAACTGAAAAAAGTGCAGTGTTTTATTTTTACATCTGATTGTTCAATTGATGTAGTATTTCTATTATTTTACATTAAATAAACTTACTCTACATTTAATAAAATTAAATTTGTATCTTTGTTCTATTGTTTTTGTCCTATTGTTTATATTATCTTGCTTCTTTAATAACTAAAATAAAATAACAAAATAACTATTTTCATGAAATAAGATTTTGGTCATTTTGCCCACCTCTATTATGGTTTAATTGCTCATTTAAATTTTGTTAATTTTACACACAAAAAAAAATTACACAGTGTTGCTTTAAGTAATAATAATTCATTATTACCATTAATTAAACTAATAAATCAATGCATATCTATTAACGGAATTCATAACCACATTATTATGATTTAATTTTTTTTTCCCCAGAAATTCTGTGTTGTGTATTTTAAGTTTTTTTTTAAAAACACCGCGAGCGCCAGTGAGTGTGTATGTGTGGTAACAAACTGCGCGTCTGCGCCATTCATTCACACAGAGACAAGCAGAACATGCAGGATTCATATTTAAATAGTCTTTTTGCGGTTTCATATTCACAGACACTAGTCCATAATGCGATCTGATTTAAGTGTATGTACCTACTTTTTATTTATTCATGTAATGGTAATTTAACAGGTTTAATGTGTGATAGTGGCTAGTGACTTGATATTGACACATGAGAATGGTATGAATCTTTATTTGAACTGGGTCAATTCCCCCCATTACCTTTCTGCCTTTGTCATTGTCAGGAAGGAAACAGAAGCGAGGGAATCCTCTGCACGTATACGGCTGGCCAGGGTTTGGGTGCTCAGGACCCTGCAGACAAAGAGTGCATTAGGATGATGAGTGCTTAGTGCAAGCCAAGCCAAGCCAAGGACAAAACCATTATCACACAAAGGAATGAGTCAGTTATGCCCCCAGTAAACACAGTTAGATGCTGACGTCAGTCTGTTGGATGAAAACATTTGGCTGGTTCTAATGGACCTCTAGCAATTCTTTCAGTTCATTTATTTACATCTTCTAAAATGGTTATTGTTAAGAATACACTTGAATCATTGTGCAAATGAATATAAAACAATACAGCACAACATTGGTTAGCCAAAACAGACCTGTATTCCGGGCGGAATGTTGTAAATGATTTGTATAGTGCCGCAGTCTGGGTGTCCGGGCAAAGACTGAGGAATACTGTAGATATCCATGTTGCCCTTTGGTTGGGTGCCGGTCTTCTCACCATAGATTGTCTTACATGAGGGGCACTGCAAACTCCCGTCCTATGGTGTGACAACATGCGATAGGTGGGAGAAATCGGGCCGGGGGTATTAACAGTATTGCAATTTATGTCATGCATTCCTATAATTACCCTACAATAGATATTAAAACAGTTGCATACAATTGAAAAGAAATGCTTTATTTGAATTGTTCTGGAATATGACAATAAAAAGTGTTGGTAAGGTATTGCACACCTTTGTTCCATTGTTGTACATGGCCAGCATGCAGAGCATGTGGAAGGTGTGACCACATTTTGTGAATTTGCCCACAGTGTTGGGCTGAAGAGACTGAGAGCACTCAGCTGGGACCTCATAACCAGACGGGCAGGCCAGGCGCTCCATACAGATAATACAGTCCTGAAAGCACAGAGCCAGATGTCACATATCTCATAGGGCAGGGCGTTGATTATATTTCCAGAAGAAACTTTAAAAAATATGGGTGAATGTAATCAAAACATGTCCAGGTCATGTTATATTATAAGTTTATTTTAGAACATTACGATTTTTTTTAGCATAGTTGCATTTGCAAGGTGCCTTAATCGTCATGAAAATAAATTTAAAAATGGTCCTAAAATAGTTTTCATTTTCTTTAACTAAAATATAATATTCTTTTAATTCTGGAGAAAAATAAAAATATACCTCATCTGGAACCACAGGCACTTCCTCCATGTATTTCTTAATAACTTCCTCTGATTTCTGAGCAGGAGCTAAGGACATACATAAGACATTTTAACCTACACGACTCCAATTATTGGCACTCAAAATCATGTGACGACATGAAGATTACATTTTCTTAAAGACTCCATGAAGGCTTAATCTAAGTTTTGTAGCTTGTACTCCATGTCTATCAGCTAGACTGTTCAATTATATATTATTCATGTACAACACAGATTTTTGTCCAATCAAATGCTCTCTATAATGAGACTGTCCTATTAGTTCACTCAAAAATTAAAATGTTAGTTCACAGTGCATTAACTAATGTTAACAAGATTTTAATAATGTATTAGTGAATGTTGAATTTAACATTAACAAAGATTAATAAATGCTGTATAAGTCCAGTTCATTATCAGTTCATGTTAACTAACGTTAACTAATGAACCTTACTGTAAAGTGTTGCCATATTTTTAATTAAATCGGAGCGATTTCTGTCCGTCCATTGACTGTGACACAACTACCACTTTGATGCTACAAAAAAGTTCATAAAGTGATTGTAAAGCTAATCTAAAAAAAAAAAATAAAATTCTGAAGAGACACAATTGCTTATTATGATAAACCGATTGAACTTAGGCTTTTATTCACATATAAACATTCATCAGTTGGAAGCTCAAACATGTTTGCTTGACGTGTGAGAACCAATGGTTCATTCTCATGTTACGAAGCACGTTTGAGCTTCCACAAGAGGCTTGTTCTCATGCATCAAGCAGGTTCGGTTGAGCTTCTGTTTGTGTTTTCTGATCAATGTTTATATGTGGATAAAAGCCTAAATTAAATGTGTTCATAATATAAAGCTATCGTGTCTCTTCAGAAAATTTGGACTAAACCGCTCAATTCATATGGATTAGTTTTACGACCTCTTTATGAACTTTTTGAAGCATCACAGTGGTAGTTGCATAACTGTCAAAGAAGGGACAGAAATCCCTCAGATTTCATCAAAAAGATCTTCATTTGTGTTCCGAAGATAAAAGTCTTTTGGGTTTGGAACAACATGAGGGTGAGTAAATGAGAGAATTTTCATTTTTAGGTGGACCATCCCTTTAATGGGACAGTCTCATTATAGATACTGCTCACACTAGACTTCACAGAGACTGTGAATCACAGTTTGTTCTAATGAGTGCATTTTTATGCATTACCACACACCGATTATATGCGGACACAGTCTATAAGCTAATGTAGACACCTTAAACCATTTATGAGCTTTCCCCTAGAAAAGAAACTAATTTTTTTGGTGTCAGGTAGGCCGGTTTTGCTTTGCATGTGAACACCATGACCATCTGTGCACATCAGTTAGTTTTGATGTAAAATCAAGGCAATTTTCACAATTTGCCTTGAAGAATTATAATTTGCATGTAAACTCTTGCAGCAAATGTGCCTAAATACAGAGTCTCTAAGAGGACATGGTGATGGACAAAATGAGTTGGGAGGAAAAAAAATATATTTCAATGCATTCGCTCACCAAGCATTTGTGCTCCCCAAGAAACATTCCATTCTGTCACAAAAGTTTGGTGTTCCCCAAGAAACTTTGCATTCTCTCTTTAAAAAGGCACTGAAATATAGATCTACCTCTCATTTCATATGTCTGTCACCAATTTTGTCGGTTTCTATAATTATTTGCAATCGAATGCTAAACCTTTGAGAGAATGCAAAAATCACTGAAATATAATTTTCTTCCAATCACCATGTCCCTTTAGGGATTCCGTATCTAAAACCCTCTAAATGCGGTAAAATATCGCAGCCTCAGTTTTACAATTTACCAAATTGAATTTATTAAATTAAATTTGCTAAATAGTTATTTTCTAATATTTTAAGTGTAATGCACAGCCACAAACAGCTTATTGCTTCTCATGAAAATAATTTTGCCACATTTTGTAATTAAATATAATAATAATAATAAACATTTCGTTAAGTGATACATTTTATTCTATATGGTCTGGTAACATAGTAATTTAGCACATTAATATAGAATTCAAATGTGAACATGTGCATCAGACATCTAACAAAGGCCTTGAACGTCGCTCATCCAATCAGAATTTGAGTCAGAACTATCCGTTATATATGGCTTCTTTCAATAAATCAATGTTTGATACTTACTCAGCATTTCACATACCGTATAAAAGCACAGATTGCAGACCTTAGTGTTAGTTTTTAGAGGTTTCAGACAACACTTCAATAGTCCAATACGAAATGTGTTTGTTGTTTTAGTAAGCTGATATTAAAGTAGTAAACTAACATTGCTTGTGAGTGTCAGTCTGAACCTAATATCATATTATGTATTAAAGACGTAAAAATGAATAGCATTAACCACAACACAGGTTATTTAGAGTTAGAGAAAGAAAAAACAGACCAGGGAACAACTGTTATTCCATAAACCCCCCAGCAGACATCTGTCTGCAGTGTCCCACAGGTGAGCAGGCAGGTGTCGAGCTGAATACCATCAATAGTACATTCATTATGTGATTGAGAGGATGGAAGCAAGGCAGCATGACCAAGACGGCATAAAACGTGAAATGGGTGAAAACATGGCGGCGGAAGCAAGCCATAAATAGCAAAACAAACATCTCGCAATGGCTGGAAGGAGCATGTCAGAATGTAGCTACAGTACAAAGCACCTCTGGGAAATATAATTCGAAAGAAGAATGGTAAGGAAAAGAGCAATTAAACAAAAAGGACAGCAGCAGTTTGCAGGCCGGTGGAGGGCAGGTTCGGTCGGGCTGGTTGGTGGTGCTTAACTACCTGTCCTGGACTGTCTCTTTGCCCTCTTAACGGAGCTGGGCTGGCCTTTGGTGGGCCTGCTGGAGCCACGCTGGGAGAAGGGGGCGGTCATGAAGCGAACTCCCAGTCCTGCGGCTGACATCAAAATGGAAGCCATGCCTGGAACGGCCATGTGGAGACATGCAGGAGGAAGGGAGGAGGAGGAGTGAAGGAAAGGAAGAGTAATGAGCCAAGAGTGGAGAGGCCAACCACAAGTGGGGCATGCTCTGATGAGGTCAAGAAAAGTTTAGGGTCCTGCTCACTTCTGAATCTGATGCAGAGGAAATATTAGCTGTGACAAAACATCCATCTATAGATGCTGACTACAATCCTACCTGTTATTAATATTCGTCTAGGACTAAATGCGGTACATGGGATCCATTTCGCTTTGGAGACTAACTATGATCCGATCGCTCAAATCACCTTCAGAGGAGACATGGGACACATTGGTCAGGCTTTTGACTATCTGACTATTTGAAGGAACTTCTGGTCCACTTTGACAGGAAGAAACCATCTGATTGACCAAACACAAATCATGTTGCTTTTAAGTGACGTTTAAGGGCAGGAAAATTTGAAATTTTTAACAACATAATTATGGACCAGCATGAAAGCAAAGCTGTCCAATTAATGCTTCCTGATACATCAAAAAATAACATTAAAACACGTAAACATGTGGCTTTAAACACCCCAACACATGACCATAACTGAGATGGTGTTGTCAAAAGTCTTCGATACCAAGTCGGTACTGAAACTATAAAAATGTGATGCGTTGAACGCTGCTGAGTGGATTCGTAAACGCCTCTGATTGGCCATTGTGTCCAAGTGCTCATTGGCTACAATGATCAATGCTTCAAAAACACGTAAAAAGACATCATTGACGCTCTTCAGCGAGCACTTACGCAGATACACACGGCTTTCAAAACACTTTTAAATTCAAACACTTCAATGTGCTTTCAAATGCTCCCGTGCGTTGATCATTGTAGGCAATCACAGACATATCTGATGAGTGTGTGAACACATTGGCCAATCACATGCTCAGCAGTGCTCAAAGCATCACATTTTTACAATTCAGTACCGACTCTGACTTATCGAAGTCTGTACTTTTGACAACACTAAACTGAGCATAAGGCATCACGTTTTTAAGGCAGCATGTCAAGTTAAAAATAGCTAAACGTAGGCCTGGTTTCACAGACAGGGCTTAGATTAAGCCAGGATTAGGCCTTGGTTTAATTAGGACATTTAAGTAGCTTTTATAAACATGCCTTAGGGAAAAAAAAAAAAAAACATTACTGATGTGCATGGCACCAACATACTTTAAGATATGTCAGTGCAAGTTGCTTAAAACAGCTAAAGCCTTGTCTGTGAAACCATGAGTTGTACAATTAAACAGTAAACTTTTAAGTCCCCCTGGAGTCAATAATTCTATCACTTAAAATTCATCTAATCCAATGACAAATTGAAATGCTTATTCCTGTGGAAATCATTTTTTCATACGTTAAAATAGCTTTAATGTAACTCTACACCCTTTTTAAATTTAGCATACATGGAACCATGAATATGCAAATGAGTCCTCGCATCCACTCAATAACACCAGCTCGGACTACCTGATCCATTAGGTCAACTGTTGTAAACACAAGTGGAAATATTGGTTCAATTCAACCATATATATGTTTTAAGCAGAAACTGATTCAGAAGAAGAGGAAGAGCGAATTATACACGCAGGCCCAGGCTAACCACCTTCAAACGAAAGCAAGAGCATATGGGTTTAATTCAGCCATATGCGTTTGAACCAAAAACTGATTCAGAAGAAGAGGAAGAGCGAATTATACATGCAGGCCCAGGCTAACCACCTTCAAACGAAAGCAAGAACACCCTCAGTTGATACTGTAATAATATATTGATGAAACAGATTTGGTAAGTGCTCCAGGGTGTATTTGTGTTTGCTTTTTGGAGAACGTCAAATGTTTCCATTCATGTGTTCTTGCAATGGTGAGCAATGTAGCCAATCAGAGACATGCTGATCTCTTGAGCACAGTCGCCAATCAAGAGGCGTCTAATTTAGACAGAATCCACTAATGTTATATGTTGCTAATGTTATACGAACCATGTTCCTGTTTGCCATCTCCGAGTCAGACAGCTGCCTCCTAAAAATCAGCATCCTTAGAAATAATGATAGGAAAAGCCCTGCCCCGGACAGCATTTTTGAAACTGTCTTTGTTAGCCTGCAGTTTTAAGGAGAAAATATTTAGCAATGGTGTTGAGTGTTGACTGATGAATTTGCACATGGTTTGTTTTATAGACTTTAACCCAGCACAAGGGTTAAAACATATTAAAAACACAACATAGACATATAAACAATATTAAAAATTTGATTTTCATCATAGGGGGTCTTTAAAGTTTAACTATTTTGTCTTGAGACCTGTTGTGAAATGCATCTGGGTCCGGACAGTTGTACACGAAGACAATCAAGTCAGACTAAACAATTAAGTGATTTAGGTAATCTACCAACTTATCTAAATATACATGTATGTAGTTTTGTTTTTTCCCAAATTCCATTTTATTCCATTTTAATATTCATGGTTTTCCGTTTTAAATGTTAAATTATTTTTTTTTAAAGTATGTCTAATTATTTGAAATCATAAAAGTTAAACTTTTAATAAGTTATTGATAAATTGTATAACGGAAACACTTCATAACATAAAATGAAGATATTTTTGGTAATACTTTACAGTAAAGATCATTAGTTAAACATTAATTAATGTATTGACTAACATGAAGTAACCATGAGAAATACATTTGTTACTGTATTTACTAATCTTCATTAACGTTAGTTCATGAAAACACAGTTGTTCATTGTTCATGTTAGTTCACATGTTAGCAAGATTTTAATGATGCATTAGAAAATGTTGAAATTAACATGAACAAATATTAATAAATGCTGTATAAGTGCAGTTTATTATTAGTTCATGTTAACTAATGTAACCGTATTGTAAAGTGTTGCCAGTTCAACAAATATTTGATTTTTAGGAAACTATTAAATTACTTTTATTTGTATCCCAAATTCCATTTTATTTTTCAAACATGCAGTGTTTGTTAGTCATTTTTAATGCATTCCATTTAAAATGGTTTAATTAAAAACTTTAATAATAAAAAAAGCAACTTATTTTGACAAGTTGTCGTGAAGATAGTTTTTATCAGATGAGATGGTTGTGAAGTGACTCTCAGAGCAGCTCTGGAGAGGAAGTTCATATCCTCATACAGTGAGACAGCAGATGCTGAAAACACCAAGAGCATCACGCATGCTTGAGTGCTGTGGTTTCATCCACTACACATACTCATTCAAACAGAGACACTGAGAACATGCAGTCTTCAAATCTAAACGGCAGTCTTTTTGCAGTTTAATATTCACAGACACTAGTCAATGTCACTAGTCTGTGAAAAATGAAAACCTTGTCATCAGTTACTCATCCTCATGTTTTTCCTGATGATAATAATTGATGACATTGGGGTGATGACATTGATTATATTTGGGTGAACTACCTCTTTACTATTCAATATTCAAAAAATTACTTGTGATTGGATCACACATTAGTGATTAGATCGTCTGAGTCTAATATTAACTCTTTCCCCGCCATTTATGGAATTTTCTGGCTTTCTGTGTTTTCACTGTTATATGGTAGGGGGCGCTATATAGGGAAATAATGTGAAGAATATCAAAGTGCAGGAAAGTGTTAAACTGTTTTCGCTACAAACCAGGGTATATAATTATATAAGACAATACATTAAAATAATATGCCAAGAAATACCAGTTTGCAATGTGAAGCAGCATAACTAGCTGTTTTGTACAGCTAAAAATAACCGGAAGTGAATGACAACGGAAGCCAGACATAAAATTTACCGCTCTTACCTGAAACATGGACTTGATCTACTGTTTTGATCATCAATGTGAATTCAATCCAGACCTGTGGCCGGTTGCACCAGCTGGACGTAAAAAAGTTGGGTTTAAGCTGTACGCTGGACTTAGTTACGTCCAGCTTGCCGATGAATATTTACACCTGTTGCACCATCGAAAACTACGACTAGGCGCAGCTACGCTTAGCGTAGACGATGCACGTACACGCCGATATGTTCTACAGCACTGTGAGTTGAGGCGCCGTTCGCGTTACTATGGTTACAAATGTGAATTTATTGGCTCCAATGAATAGACGAATAAATGAATAATTACTGTTGAGCCGAAAAAAAAAGAAAATTAAATTACTCTGATTGTAAAAGAAAAATTATTGAGCAATTCACTAAGTATATACATATTTTGATATGCAAGCAAAACAATTCAGTAACAAATAAAAAAAAAAAGATTTTTATCTGGCAAAAGGTAAGCTGTTTACACGGTGTAGAGTAACCTACACAAATTTTTGGAGCAAGTTATATTTTAATAACGCATTCAACTTTTGCAGATAATCCCAGTCTGTAGTACCGAGGACAGCTCTGAAAAACACGACGACAGCTCATCGTGGAGCCTGTATGCTAGACGCGCCATCATCTCAACGTTTTTATTTGTCTTTATTTTCATCATGGAAACAAGTCAAGACTTCTCACTTTACACCTACCTTTAACTAGCCATAAGATTTAGTCTCAGACGTGCGTTACGCCCAGATGGTGCAACGGATATTAATTTTACGCAGGACTTAAAATGCATTTTACCTTTAAGCTTAGTCTTACGACCGGGTGTACGTCCAGCTGGTGCAACCGGCCCATGGTCTTTTGACAAAAACGTGATTTTCTCAGCTTTTTGCTCAAGAGGTTGCTTTTTTTTTTTTTTTTTTTAAATGAAATTTACATTCAAATGTTGATTAAAAAAGAATGCATGAAGCTAGAATAATTTTTTTTTGGTTTAAAAGCAGAGGGTCTGTTCTTTCTTTTGATATATTGCATGTTCAGATATTCATACAACAGAATATTCTGAAAATCATTAAAAATGCTGGAGCTAGCTGGCAACTTTTTTCAAAAACGCTGGCAGGGAAAGAGCACATCCATTTCTTCTTAAAAACATATTTGTTGAACCGCTTTTTTTTTTTACTTCATTGACCATGAGCATTGATGGACAAGTTTAGCACATGCACTACCTTGTTAGTCATTCTATTTGAGCGTTCAATCTTTCGCACACATGGCGTTGTCCATGCACAAGTCAGTTCAGACACAAAAATCATGCAAAACATTATTGGACTGGCAACAAAAGTTACATCATATGAAATGTTTGCGAGATGAGCTGAACGTGGACAGGAGAAGTATAGTTTGGGTTTAACTTTTAGTATGATTTACGCATTTGAATGGCATTTAAAATTTTCATTCATTTTCATTACACAGGTTTAACAAACAAACTAATAAATTTAAAATGATGTATATTTGTCAGTCATAGATAAATAAAACAGGTGACAAACTAAGACTTTTGTTCAAAAAAAAATCATGGGATAGTTTAACTACTTGCATCTACTTGATTTTATTTAAATAAAATCACACATTTGCATTTATTCAACTTATGTTTACAATCAGCATCAATCTGTTCATTTTGAAAACAATTACATTTATTCAGTTAAAAAGGTATGACCATGTTTAAAACATGGCTAGCTGTGGAATGAGCAATATTCAATTAGTTAAAATGCGTGAGATTAAAACAAACTGGATTTATTGGTGATAAATATATAAACCTGGTTACTGTGTATTTGGATTTGGACAGTTCATTAGTACTATTACAAAAATCTTACCCGTTTCATTTAAAGGGATAATTCTAAAAAAATTTAAATTATCCAGTGATTCACTCACCCTCAAGCAATCCTAGACGTATGTGACTATCTTCTTTCAGACAAACATAATCAGAGTTATATTATAAAATATCCTGGGGTTCTTCAAAGCTTTATGCTTTAAGGGTAGTGAATGACGTTCCTGATTTTGAAGCCCAAAAAAGCGTCCATCCATCATAAAAGATATCCACAAATATCTTAATATCAACGTTAATAAAGGCGTTGTGAAGCAAAGCGATGGGTTTTTGTAAGAAAAATATCAATATTTAAAAACTTTATAAACTAAAATAACTAGGTTCCGCCAGACGGCCCACGCAAATCAGCGCTAAAAGAGTGACCTCTGATCTGACGCATTACCAACACGGAATCGCAGAGGAGAGAGCAAAACAAAACATTGGTCACAAATATGAATTGGAGGATTTTGATAAGAGGAGCTTGAGTTTGTTGCCCAACCCTATTTCTTTAAATCACGAGAGGCGTCTAAGCTTACGATTCTCCTACATCTTGCATCATAATCGCGTCAGAAGTTACTCTTTTGCCGCAAGTTGACTTGCGTAGGTCATCTGCTGGAAGCTAGTTATTTTAGCTTATAAAGTTTTAAATATATTTATTTATTATATATTTTTCTTACAAAAACCCATCGCTTCACTTCAGAGGGCCTTTATTAACCCCCTGGAGTCGTATGGATTACTTTTATGATGGATGGATGCACGCACTTTTTTGGACTTAAAAATCAGAAGCGCCATTCACTACCATTAACTCTGATAGTGTCCGTCTGAAAGACGATAGTCATATACACCTAGGATGGCTTGAAGGTGAGTAAATCATGGGGTGAAGTATCTCTTTATTTATGACTAACAAATAAGCATCACATTAATTTTATTTTGAAATAGTGTAATCCAAATTAATGGAAATTTTACATGCAACTCAAACTCATACATTTTAAGTTTAGCTCTAAATAGGTTTTTTTAAGCGGTTACTTCATGTTTTGCATTGATCACTTTACTCAAAACCTATCCAAAATCGCCTCACCATCAGTTTAGTGAAAATTACATTAGAAATGTCACTTCGCTTCAGCCCTGTCTTACTGTTCCCCGAATGCCTCATTCATCTTGGCGCTGCAGCTGTCAGCTACAAGAACAACAGACATTCAACATCCCCAGACACGCACCATTAGCCTGAAACTTGTTGAAAGGCGAGCGCTTTTAAGACACACCAACTCAAAACCCACAAGCTGGTGACTCAGTGAAGCCGCTAATGTCATAAACTGATTTGTGACAAGCATTCGACGTAAAACAATAACATCAAGGTGGAACCGCAAATCTGTGGCATGAATATACTCGTGACACATTCACTGAAGAATGCTAAAGCTAACTTCACTATCACTGCTCTGGGAAACATTTGAGTGGTTCAAACTGACACTCCCAAGAAACAGTTCAGCTGCTACTGCAGCATAAAACACCTTTCTGCAATGAGGAGAGCCTCACTGGAAGGATTTTCTCTTGTGTGGCATGTGTGATGGGTGAGTGCTGTACCTGCCAGCGCAGAGTTCACACTACTGGATCCGTTCATGTGTAGAGGGATGGTTGGGATGCTGTGAAGACAGAAATATGCACACTTTAATCCACGTAGACATCATTGCATGAGAATAAGAGCATTTGACAATGGCTTTCGCTCCTATTACAGGAGCGATGTCATGTTCTCTTTATCATACAAAAGAGAGAGCGAATTCGATTGGTTGAGATTGTTGTAGATGGCCTAGTGAAGATAAAACGAAAGCAAGATACTTTCCAAGGAATTCCCCTGGCTTTCACAAGCTGTCATGGTGTAATTCATGCTATGCCATTCGATATGTTTTTTTAATAAACACTCCCAAGTTTGAGGTCAGAAAGATTTTGAAATGAACACTTTAAATTCATTTAAAGGGATAATTCAAAAATAAAAATCCTGTCATTAATTACCCGCATGTCGTTCCAAATCTGTAGGACCTTCATTCATCTTCGGGTTGTAATGGGTAATAAATTAATGACAGAATTTTAATTTTTGGGTGAATTAACCCTTTAACTGATCAAAAGTGACAGCAAAGACACTTGAACTTTCTATTTATCAAAAAATCCTGAAAAAAAAAAAAAACAGTTTACACAAAAATCTTAAAGAGCAAAATATTTTCAACGTCGCAAACAACAAGAAATGATTCCTGAGCATGAATTGAGAATGATTTCTAAAGGGTCATGTGACACTGAGGGTGGAGTAAATCCAGCTTTGCTATAAAACTTCTTTTAAGAGGTTTCTGCTGCTTACAGAACTGTATTTACAGCTTTATCTCAGCAGTGACGCTTTAATTTGCAGCAATTACAGCTCACAGTACACTCCAACAGTCATCTGAGAACATTAAGACATTGTTGGGTGTGATGAGGCTAAATGCCAGAAAATATTCATAATTTCACGCTGTGTAAAACCACCCGGCATAAACTGTGCCGGATGAATTAAGCACCAAAATTTAAACTTCAAAACCGTGTATGAGCAAATGTAAGCAACACTAATACGTTATATAAGCTCTGTTCAGATAGTTGGGTTATTACTACTCGGGTTACACCTTTCAGCTAGTGATTTCGGTTTTGATTCCAGAGCAACTATGACACAGATCATATCTACAGGTGTGCTTTGTCCAAATGAGAATGAAACTGAGGTTACTTATCGATACTAGCGTAAATTTACTGTGAAAAAGGAGTGAGAAAGACATGTCTATAACTTCCCGTTTCCCCTTCCAACCTAGTTTACCAGAAGAGAACAATAACTCAAATCTGGGTCTTCCCCTTTCAGCATAGTATGTGCAGACTTGCTCTCCTCCATGTGACCTAAAGCAGACCTCTACTCCTGTAGATTCACACAGAGGGGAGGATATGACACCATTACACAGAGGAACAGCCAATTATAGCATGGGGACAAAAGGGAGGATGATCCTTACTGCTCTTGAATTAAAATCAGTCCAGATTCCAGTCTGAGAGAGGAGATTATCATGCTACCATAGTGGTTTTCCTGTTAATCCCACATTTTAATTAGAAAAACATGCTGAAAATGTGAAGCTTATATTTTTGTTAATGCACTCACATTGCACTAATACAATTCTGACATTAAAATATCATTGGTAACGCTTTACAACGAGGTTCATTAGTTAACAACATTAGTTAACATAAACTAATAATGTTAAAATCTTGTTAACATTAGTTAATGCACTGTGAACTAACACGAACAACTGTATTATCATGAACTAACGTTAACAAAGATTAGTAAATACAGTCAGGGTTGGGGAGTAACGAAATACAAGTAACTTAGTTACGTATTTAAAATACAAAATTTGAGTAACTGTATTTCATTTCAGTTACATTTTAAATGGGTGGTAATCAGATTACAGTTACATCTGAAAAGTATTTTAGATTACCAAAGTGATTACTTTGAATTTTAATGTCATTTAAACAGCAATTGGTGATTCTCTGACTCTGACAGTCTGAAAAAGCAGAGTTGAGTTTCATGTTTTCGACTGTTTTCATGTTTTGTGATAGTTGTTTGTGAGTCATTTTAGAATTGTAAAAAAGGTCACTGCAACTTTTTCTCACAATTAGTTTTTTCCCCTCACAATTCTGACTTATCAGAATTGCGAGATTTAAACTCACAATTGCAAGTTATAAAGTCAGAATTGGGAGATATAAACTTGCAATACTGACTTTTTTTCTTGCAATTGTGAATTTAGTATGCGAGTTAAATCTCATAATTCGGACTTTATAACTCGCAATTGCAAATTTATATCACGCAATTCTGAAGGAAAAAGTCAGAATTGTGACAAAAACTTGCAATTACCTTTTTTGTGTTTGTTCCACACTTATTAGTATTCCAAAGTATTCTAAAGTATTTAGATTAAGTTACTAAACTTGAATAATGTAACGAAATACGTTACAAACTACTTTTCAAAGCATGTATTTAAAAATGTTTAACTAATGAACCTAATTGTAAAGTGTTACCCGCGTAAAAAAAAAATGACCCATGCAAGAGTGCATTCTTAGTGCTTAATACACTATAGGAGGCTATACTGTACTAACTAGGGTACTAAATGCCGCTATAGGTGGAACAAACTGTCTGTTCTACATAAAATAAAAAAAGCAGTAATGAGGGGTTTACTGAGGGAAAAGTCTTAGTTAATAGTTAGTTAATAGTGAGAATTGGACCATAAACTAAAGTGTGACCATTTTTCCTATTGTACCGAAATCATACCAAACCATGACCCCAAAACTGAGGTACGTACTGAACCATGCCTTCTGTGTACTATTACACCCCTATTGCTAAGGCATAAAGAAAGAACAGCAAAACAAAAGGCTACCACAATTTTTGCTGCTTTTGTGTAACTAACAAGCCAAAATTATTTTCTGCAGTAATCACAATTATGCCACAAATGGCGTCACACAGAATGACTGAGCTTACCACTACAATGTATACAAGAGAACGGACACAATGACAGGAAGGAGAAGAGCAAAGTAGCTGATGAAATACAAGCTTTAGACCTTTGGTGTCATTTGAAACTATGCGGGTCAAACATCGTTTCCTTGTCATGACCAAAAGCCACTGAGTATTTTTAAAGTGCTCTCAGTGGGAGAACTTCCATGCTTGTGTGCAAAGTCCTTGAAAAATATGGCTAAAATAATCTTTCCCTTAGAAAAAAAACAAAACAAATACTGTTGTGGTACCATGATACATTAAAGGTATCAGATGGTTATTACAGAAGTATTTGAAGAATGCATTAAGAAGTAGTATAAAGAATGCATTTTCAACTTCTACAAGAACTAGGCCTAGTAGTCTTACCTTAAGCCATTTGCATGGTGTCCAAAACCCTGTGGCGGTCCTGTAGCATGAGCCACAGAGGTGGGGGTGCTCCATGGGTTGTTCCATAAGAGGGATCCCATCGAGAGAGGTCTTCTGGGGTAGGGAGAGTAGGCTGAAGAGGAGCTTGCTCCAGGAAGTCTTCCATGCTGCGTCTGCAGACTGGGCCTGTTGGCCTGACCTGCTGAGAACGAATGCCGTGACCGGCTCAGCATGGGTCCGGCGGTGCTACTATTGCTCACGCACTGGTGACAGGTGCAGGCTGGGCCTGAGTGAATAACCGACCCGGAGGTGAGAGGATACGGCATGCTGCCTTGCCGCCTGACGCGCCGTCTGTAGCTAGAGGTCTTGTTGACTTGCTCCAGAGCGGTGAGGTCCACAATATAGTTGTAGCCCTGTGGGCTCAGGTCAGCTGTGGCCTGCCCTGCCTGGTAGCTGTGCTCCAGCAAAATGGAGGTTCGGATTTCGTACGCCGTCCACCCTCCTTCATCATTGGCCCACTCCCAAAGAACACCACTGCCCAGGGCAGATGACTGCGGGAACAGGGATCGCCGCACAGCGCGCATCTTTCCTGCAGAGGGTTAAACAAAAATTTCCAATAATTAGAACAAGATAATTATTATTACAAAAAACATTTACACATTTCTCAGCCATAAAAAGTGCTTCTCTTCTAAAACAAATGTGAGAAAGAGCTGTTATTTGTCCACGAAATGTGCTGTGCATCCTGTCGAAATCTGTTAGCTTATTTCCTGAGATTTTTGTCATCTCTTTCCTGTTCTTTTCCTTAGAGACCACAGGTGTCGAAAGTCATTCAAACATCCCCCAAAACAAGCCTAATCTCCAGCTAACAGACCAAAAACTATATATCCCATGTGTCATTCTGCAGCACTACACAGCTTCACCCAGCAGGCTTAATGATCTGTTATCAAGAGTGAAGCATAAATATCTTACTTTTGGAGCAACTAAATGACTTAGTTTCAGCCAGGATTCACAGTAAGCTTCTTTCACTCTCTAGATTATAGAAGCACTTCCTTGACAACTGGCAACACATTTACTTAATCCAAATGAGCAATAAGTGTATCTTCTTAACACTCCCTCACAGTAAACTCCTGTGGCGGTACTAGATGGTATTACCATCATGAGTCAATAACCAATAAAGACGTCCAAGATGATAATATTTTTCTTTAGTTCTTTAGTATTTTAGTCATCTAAAATGCTTATTAGATTTAAGTTCTTTAAAACTTTAAAGGTTTTTGAGAAACTTGATATAATGACCCTAGAAATGTCAAGTGGTGTAACCGAAATTTAAAGTATACCATAAATATACTTAAAACAAATACTTTAGGAGTGTAGACACACACACACACACACAAAATAGCATAAGTATATCATACACACAATACTGTTTAAAGGTTAGGGGTTAATCTTTTTTTTGTTTGTTTTTTTTGAAAAATACATACTTTTATTCAGGAAGAATGCATCAAATTGATCAATACCGGCAGTAAAGATATTTATAATGTTAAAAAGATATTTCTATTTCAAATAAATGCTGTTGTTTTGAAGTTTCTATTCAAGAAATACTCCTGAATAAAACGCCTCACAGTTTCCACATAAGCAGCACAACTTTTTTTCAACACTGAAAATAAGAAATGTCTGAAAGACCACGTGACACTGAAGAAACGACTGAATCAAGGTTTACCGGCACAGAAACAAATTACATTTTAAAATAAACTAAAGTAGAAAGTTACTTTGTAATAACATTTCAAAATTTTACCATTTTTAAATCATGAATAGTTTTGAAACGGTGTATTTGGGAGTTTCACCGTATGACGTTTCACAACCCGAATGCTTTTATCATGTTATTTATTGATATATCATTCAATTAATGCAGTTAGTGACGCGGTACTACCATATTTTTTGTTTATGTACCATAATAATTCCACAGCTGACTGAAGTTCTCTGCAGAAGCTACACGAATAAGCTCATATTCAGTACCATGGTGCCACCAGAGTACTTTTTGTACTTCGCAAGTAGTTTAGTGAGACTTGAGGTGGCACTCACCGGTGTCCTGTCTGAACTGTTTGAGGTTGGGGATGTCGATGATGTACGCAGACAGGCCGGGGTCTGCCTGCGCCAGACAGACGCTGCTGTTGCTGGCGGTCGCTGCTCCTCTCTGGTGCTGGAGACACTGCTCGATGTAGCTGCTCACCTGTCCGGTGTAGGGCCTCCAGTAGCCCAGATCATCCTGCCATTCCCAAACCACCGCCATCGGCTGAGCCTGTCCTGGTACTCCAGAGGAGGAAGATGGTGACGCGAAAGACGGTCCGTTTCTAGACCCACTTCCTCCGGGATGAAAACTGGAGCCCGTTGCCATTTTGTCTGCTAGAAAAGATCCCAACCGTCCGGATCAAAACAAGCTGGAGTAAAGAAATGTGACGATTTGGCCCAGCTAACAACACCCTTTCAGTTTCACCTGATTTACGGCCAGCTAGCCCGCTAACTAGTCGTATCCTGTAAGAGATTGATCAATATCACTGCCGCTACAGTGTTTTATCCAGTACACATTGATTTAGCCGCAGATTTGATGATAAACCCCCTGACGTCGCGTCATGTTGTTCGGCTGCTGGAGTCGCAGGTTCCGACTAGCAGCGTCTCGCTCTTTTCTTCGCCATTCAATGAGTTACTTCACAGCTACCGGCCTCATAAACCACTATCACATAATATAGCAGTTACTATTTTGTAGACAGCACACTACAGTTGCCAGGTGGTTAATAGAAACACACTGACGGACATGTTTTTTTTAAGTACGCAAGGGTTGTGTCGCTATGGTTTCTCCCTAGTCTGCGGTGTGTGTTTGTGTGTCGCTGCTGGTGGATTCCCATAGATACACACTGTGAAGCCAGACGCAGAGAACTTCTCTGTGGAAATCTATTTTTAGATTTCTCTTGAAATAAAAAAATTATGATTAAAGCGGCGATTTGTTTAAAATTACTAGTATTTCCAGGTGCTGTAGGAAGTTTACTTACTGCTGCCTTAATTAAATTTTGGCTCTGGTAGCTAATGTCTCCTTGGCTGATGACTTTTATTTTGAAAGTAGTTATAACGACAAACGGTCAAATAAAAGTCTCTCTACACTTTTTTTTTTAGAAAGTACAAATAGGCGAGATTTGTAATATAATGGTTTGTCCGAAACTGAAAATTATCATCCTCATTATTTCATCCTAATTTTTCTGTCCAGTTTGCTGCTAACAGACGCGTATATGGATGCGTCAGAATGATGGGGATCAGTGAGCTGAGCTGGAGAACTAGATGATTCTTTTTAGTGAATCGAAAAGATTCACCTAAACTGAAAAGATTCGACTCAAATTAATTGATTGTGTATGGCAAGCCATTTTGACTTTTATTCATTCTCAGGATAGGAATTCTTGATATCAACAAATCAATTTTCACTAGTTAAAATGCTAATTCTTGATATCAACAAATCAATTTTCACTAGTTAAAATGCTAATTCTTGATATCAGGAATTACATTTCCACTAGTAACAGTGTTAATTCCTGATATCAACAATTCAATTCTTGATATCAATAATTAAATTCTAGATATCAAGAATTACATTTCCACTAGTAAAAACTATAATTCTTGATATCTGTAATTGTATTTTCACTAGTGAAATCTCGTCATAGGCTGCCATTCAAATTCAATTGTTGATATCAAGAATTGATTTCTTACTAGTTGAAATTACAATTTCACATATCAGAAATACAATTCTTGCTAATAAAAATGATCATTTTTGATATCAATAATTACATTGTTCCTAGTAAAAATGCAAATGTCTGATATCAAGAATTCAATTGTCACTAGTTGAAATGTCTATTCTTGATATCAACTGTTGAATTGCTACTAGTAAAAATATTCATTTCTGAAATCTGAAAATGAATTCCTGATATCAATATAATTTCTGATATCTAGAACGACTTTCTTACTAGTAACAATGTAATTATTGATATCAGATATTTGCATTTTTACTAGTAAGAATTGTATTCCTGATATGTGAAACTGGAATTTCAACTAGTAAGAAATTAATTCTTGAAATCAACAATTGAATTTGAATGGCAGCCTATGGCGAGATTTCACTAGTGAAAATACAATTCTTGATATCAACAATTATAGTTTATACTAGTGGAAATTGAATTGTTGATATCAAGAATTTACATTGTTACTAGTGGAAATCTAATTCCTGATATCAAGATTTAACATTTTAACTAGTGAAAATGTAATTGTTGATATCACAAGTTCATATCCTGAAAATGAATAAAAGTCAAAACGGCTTGCCATAGATGTGAAGATTTTCAGTAAGTAGGTTAATGTTGTTTATAATAAATAATAATAAAGTTTTAGTATGGAAAGAGAAAGTTATACGGTTTGCATAAACAACACATGGTGGTTAAAAAATGACAGATTTTCGAGTCAGTTTTAAATAATTGCTTGAATTAATTGTAAAAAAACACTCTAGCAAAGGTGCCAGCAACCAACCGTGATGGTGTTTTAACTTTCATATCTATCTATGAACATAATCCAGTTATACCTTATGAGACACAGTAGATATGTCTGAAAATCTAGGGTTAAATCTAGGAGTAAAAGTAGAAAAAGCGATTCAATTTTTAAGAAAAAAATTCTACATCAGTGAAAATGTGCGGTGTTGCCTTTTTACCAGCAGATGGTGCTAATGATGGCCTGATCTCTGATATGTTTGCATTAATCCATTCACCATCTGAAAGATATCATATTTCAGAATTCTTTAACTACTATGCAATAAGGCATGCTTAATATACACACACGTAGAAAGGCTTTCACTGCATAACATTATCATGATCGGAAAAAAAGAAGAAAAAAAGAAACGCAAGGCAACACATTTTATTTGAAAGGCCTAAATGGCATTAAGGTACAGCATATAAATACTGGCGATTCCAGAGACAGTCATTACAGAATAACATTATAGCATTCTTTCCTTTACAAACAATACATTCATGATGTTTTCTCTGTGATATATCTCACTTTGCCTTACTTTAACAAACTTAAGAGTAACTTACAAAGCTAAAATAATACAAAAAAAGTCTCTCAATTGAATATAAGTTAGTGCTATCATGTTAGGGTTTTCCAACTTGACATACTGAAACCTGAAGCAGAGGTTTCTCTCTGAATACATACAGTAGCTAGTTGTTTTTAGCATCATTAGTCGTGTCATTCAGTACTTTATGCTCTATACTGAATGTGGTAGTTTACATTTCCCTGCATATACAAGTTTTTATTTAAATAAATAAATAAATAACGATACAAACATTTGCAAGGCATGAGACCCAGATAACTACAGGAGCCGTATCCAGTATGTACGTACCGTACGAGCTCTCGGCACCAAACAAGGCTGAGTATCCCAACAGTGATTAGCATTATTTGGGGGTGGGGGAAACAAATCCCAAATCTCATTCTTACTGCTCTTTATGAGATGGTTATTTAACCACGATTGTGTCCAGGATCTGCTATCACAAATCCTGGTGGCAAAGCAATATAGTTCATCTGATACGCAAATAACGGCTACTCCTTTTACATATAACCTCTTAACGGGATAGTTCTGTCATTATTCGCTTACCCCTCAAGTCATTCCAAACCTGTATGGTGTTATTTGTCCAGTGGAACACTTGAAGAGCGGTTGAAAAGCATTGAGGTTTGGACTGACGTGAGGGCGAGTACTATTCCTCGAAGTAATAGAGCACTGGCAGATTGATTTACTGCTGTGTTTTTCCATTATTAGCACTTCATTCAGAAACAACTGCATCCAGCCGATCACACTCTCTAACACCTGCCAGAACACACAGGCGTCTCCATGCGTGAGCCGCACGATCTGACACAGCTCTGGGGAAAGCTGAATTTAGCATTCAGAAACGTGTAAAAAGGTCCCTTAATGGTGAAAGTTTTCCGTACGGCATTGGAAAGTTCTTTAGTATTTGACTTTGCTAGGAACTTGAAAATTCACTCCGCTATAGTCCACCATGTACATGGGCCATTGCTGGAAAAAGAGAAAAAAGGACATTTTAATAGTAGTCCAATAAGCAAAAATAACAATTTAGAAATTTGACATGAAAGTTGAATACATTTACTTTATTAAAGGGTTAGTTCACCCAAAAAATGACATTTCTGTCATTAATTACTCACCCTCATGTCGTTCCAAACCCGAAAGACTTCGGAACACAAATTAAGATATTTTTGATGAAATCAGAGTTTTCTCACAGAAAGCATCACAAGTGCCACATTCAAGGTACATTTCTGGACCTTGAATGAGGGTAATTATATTATATTATATTCTAAAAATATCTTAATTTCTGTTCCGAAGGTCTCACGGGTTTGGGACGACATGAGGGTGAGTAATTAATGACTGAATTTTCATTTTTAGGTAAACTAACTCTTTAATACAAGTTTACAATCTCACTGTGCAAAATTCATATGTACTTGTTCCAACAGTCTTTAAATAATATGTGAGAACTTGCACCGCTTCTGAAATTCATCTCAATTCATCTAGGCTGCACAGGCAATTGTATTTTTGAGATCAAAATTTGATCTGAGAACGATTTTTTGTTTTTTTGAAAACGCTCACCGAGGCTGCAATTATTTGATCAAAAATACAGTAAAAACAGTAATATTGTGAAATATTATTACAATTAAAAACAATGGTTTTCTATTTCAGTATATTTTAAAATGTAATTTACTCCCGTGATTGCAAAGCTATATTTTCAGCAGTCAGAATTTTCAGAAAAAAATCTAAAATGCTGATTTGCTGCTTAAGAAATGTTTCTTATTATTATCAATGTTGAAAACACCTGTGCAGCGTAATATTTTTGTGGAAACTGTGACTTTGATTATTTGATTAATAGATAGTTCAGAACAGCATTTATTGGAAAATTATATATATACATACACACACACACTCACACATATTAGCACACAATTAATGCTAAAATTAAAATGCAATTAAGAGCAGCAAATCAGCATATCAGAATGATTTATGAAAATTCTGACTGCTGAAAATTCAGGTTTGCAAACAGGAGTAAATTTCAATTTAATGCATCCTTGATGAACAAAATATGGATGCTTGTTTCCGCCACGAAATAAAAAATCTATTTGTGACTTTTCATCTCACAATTGCGAGTTATAAAGTCAGAATTGCGAGAATAATCTTCAAAGGAAATACCTTCTGACTTTTTTTTAATCACAATTGCGAGATATGAACATTTATGTGAACTTCTTTTCTCAGAATTGTGAGATATAAATTAGCAATTGTGTATTATAAAGTTAGAATTGCACACAATTGAGCACAATTCTGAGAAAAAAGTCAGAGCTGTAAGTTTATATCTCACAATTTTGACATTATAACTCAGAATTCTGACTTTATAACTCAAAATTCTGCCTTTATAACTCAAAATTCTGCCTTTATAACTCAAATTCTGACTTTATAACTCAAAATTCTGCCTTTATAACTCAAAATTCTGCCTTTATAACTCAAAATTCTGCCTTTATAACTCAAATTCTGACTTTATAACTCAAAATTCTGCCTTTATAACTCAAATTCTGACTTTATAACTCAAAATTATGCCTTTATAACTCAAATTCTGACTTTACAACTTGCAACTGTGTTTATATCACGCAATTCTGAGAAAAAAATCTGAATTGAATTGTGAGATATAAAGTCTCAATTTTCCTTTTTATTTTTTATTCTTTATATCTAAATTATTTTAATTATATCTTACTGACCTCAAACTTCTGAACAGCAGTGTAATGTTAACCAATACACAAATGACTATTTAGTCTGGCTCCATTCTGTCCATAACACCCACTTTTCAAATTACATTCTTGTCTGATAAAATCAAGTCCCACCCCACATTTCTTCCTCACTGAATATCCCGTTCAACAAAATGTCACATTATGAAAGTAACCTTGGTTTAAGATGCCTTTTATGATGACGTAAACAATTTTAGTGGTGTAGAAACAGAAAACCACTCTTGTAATGTGTTTGCATACCATGAC
This sequence comes from Zacco platypus, assembly GCA_038088235.1. NCBI lineage: Eukaryota > Metazoa > Chordata > Actinopteri > Cypriniformes > Xenocyprididae > Zacco > Zacco platypus. Next base: position 7,259,641 of record CM076082.1, read on the forward strand.
AGGTATCTGATTGGTTGATAGTTCTGAGTCTGCTCCAGTGGGCATAGACGCTTGACTGTTGTCAAGTACTCGTTTACGTTTGCGTCTATTCGTAGACACTTCTTTGCCTTCTGCAAAAGAGGATATAAACATTTGCATGCATTTACAATTTTTTCAAAACTTCATAAAATGTTTAATAACAAATATAGGCGCTTACCTTTATTACAAGATTGAGTACACAACTCTGTAAAAGGCCTAAACAAAGACAAAATCAATGAGATCAAACAACACTTGCAAGCATTGTTCATCCAACATAATCACTATAATCACACGGCACAGCACTTACTGTAGGGGGGTTTTGATATTGAAAGTAATTTCATCTTGTGCCTGCAGGATTTTTTCCAACCGAACTATATCATAAGTGTTTGGATTCCTGAAGGGGATATCATCCGGAAGGCCACACACTTCCAGTGAGCCTGGATTGGCACGGATTAACTTGTAAGGAACAATGACTGAGCGGTCCAATCCCAAAGCTTCACCTGAACACAACACATTCACATATGAAGCATTGGAATATTTCAGAATGACAAAAACACATTTCCACAAAGGAATAAATGAGATTTTAGTATTCAACATACCATATTTCTTATTGAAGAGCTCTTTAACTTGTTCCCTTAATATCACTTTCTCTCCCATTCGGTTGACCTCATCTTCTTCTGTTGGACAGAGATAAAATATTTAATTATAAGGACATTTAAAATACGTTTTCTGACAGATTCAACATTAAAATAACCTTTTATCCAAGAAAGCATGTCAGATTCTAGCTTGAGGCTGGACTTATACCGTTTTATTTTTCAAAGGAAATACCTTTGGGCCATGGGTTATTTTGTCATTTTAAAATATATTTTAGAAAATTTTAAATTATTAAATAATTGTCTACGATATTTTTTAAATAATGGGCAATTTTATACTTGTGAAAAGATGCTCTTTTGCTGTTATTTTTACTTTCTATTCATCAACAAATCCTGAAAAAAAGGATACATTGTTTTCAACATTGATTATAATAATAAGAAGAAATCTTTCTTGAGCACTAAATCAGCATATTAGAATGATTTCTGAAGGATCATGTGACACTGAAGACTGGAGTAATGATGCTGAAAATTCAGCTTTGCATCACAAAATATATATTAAAATAGAAAACGATGGAAACTCGTTTCCCCCACTGAATAAAAAAATTTAAAAAAAGTAATTGCAACAATTTATCTCACAATTCTGACTTTTTTTTCTCACAATTGAGTGATAGAAACTTGCAAAAAAGGATTTCTTGTCCATTAAGTGCTACACGTAGTACATGGTAAATGATGCCATATTCTTACCACTTATTGGGGTGTAACCTTTCTTTAATATGGTTATTCTTCGTGGTGCTGGCAAAACAAAAATGATTTAATTTATTTCCATGAGTAATTCAGCAAAATTATAGACAATAATAAAAAAAAAAATCTTTTAAATTTTGACTGCTTACCTGGCTTGGGAATAAGCCCTTGGAAAGGCCTGAGAAGATAAAAAATACGTTGTAAATCTTACATAAATGCAATATATTACACACATTTATTTTTTTTCTTCTTTTTTTTTTATACAATTAATTTTTAGTTCGAAAGCATTTCAAAAACTTGGCGCAATGCTTCACCTAGTAATGCTGAAAGAGATCTTGTCTGCCACCGCTAATATCCTCTCTAGATTCTGTGAGCCGAAGGTACAGGGTTTTCTGAAGGGGATGCCAGGGGGCAAGCCCTCGATAATCACTGAGCCAGGGTTACTCTTGATCCTCTTGTAAGGCACTTGCACAGGATACTTAATGCCCAGTGCCTCGCCGTATTTCCTGTTGAACAGGTCTTGGACCTGCTCTCGCAGTGTGTTCGCCAAGTCGATACGGGAGAGCTTGGCCTCTAAACTGTCTGCGGGCAGAACAATGGTAGAAAAGCCAACGGTTTAGTGACAGCATATCGGGAAAGGACAGGAGGGAATGTAGACAGACACGTGGCACAAAGATCAACTAAATCTTTTCATTTAATGAGGATGCAATAAAGTCACTAACTTACTGCGTACAACACCCGATAACTTAATCGCAGTGATACCTGAGAATCCTGGTCTTTTGGAGGCCGGTCCCAGGTCATCTGATTGGTCTTTAGAGTCAGTCTCTGCTGAATATTTAATCAAAAGGAGCATTATATTAGATTAGTAAGTGATATTTTGGATAAAACAGAAGGAATACACACAAAATGGATACAAAACAAAACAAAATGACCCTCCATAGGACAAATGGTTTGTAAAATAAAATAAAATTAGGGCTATTACTAACGATTATTTTGGAATTCAAGTAATCACTCGATTATTTTGATGATTAATCGAGTAATAGTGTGAGTGAACAATAACTTAAAATACAGGTATAATAACAATGAGGAAATAATCACTAGTATAAATAAAGTGTCAAAAGGAAGTAATCGTATGATTTTATTGAACAACAAATGTTAAAATACATAATGTAATATACATAATATAAACATGATCAACGTATGTACATTACGTATTATAACAAATGCCTGCAGAGGGCGCCAACATTCTGGTGTTGTTACTTTATAGCAGATGAAATCCTTGTTTAATATTGGCCAAGCAACTTTTGATTCAAACGTCTTTTAATCTTTAATATTTGGCCACCTCCACTTCACAATAACACTATGCTTTATTTTGATTTTTAAATGGTTTTAGTATATTATGCAGCCTTTGAAAATGCTGCACTTCGGGTATTTTGCCGGTTAACCGAGGATTTTTTTTTTTTTTTAAATCGAGTACTCAAATTTAATCGAGGAATCGTGACAGCTCTAAATTAAATTAAAATTAAATTAAGTGATATGATAAAATGTAAAGTAAAGTAAAATTAAAATATTGGTTTACCTGAATCAGAGGTCGCCTTAGAGGCACCTTCATTTTTGACCTGTTCTGTCAACAATTCTGGCCTGGCAAACACAGATAAAAAGGACAATCATTGTCAAGCAGCTTCTTAAAACATCGTAGTGATTTTGTGTAAGCCTAAACAAACTTATTTAATCATTTAAGTATGTTCTCTATATCTATACCTCTTTATTACAAATGTAATCTGACTACTGGCAGCAAGAATCTTTCGGAGTTTTGCTGCCCCAAAACAGTTCGGTCTTCGAAAAGTCATCCCTTCTGGCAGCCCCGTGACATACAGGTCGTCTGGGTACATCTGGAACTTGGAGTATGGCACTTTAGCCGGTTCAGGCAGACCAAGAGCCTCACCTAGAAGGAGAAAGATAGATGATTTGACTCGACATGACACCCTATTATGAATTCTGCGATCTGTTATTTGAGTATATTTTAAGCCAGAGGAATCTTTGCAGGTTGCCGCTACAGTTGGTTGTAAATGATACGATGAGTAAGTCCATGACTCACTGTACTTGGAGCCGAACAGGCTCTCGACTTGCTTTCGCAGCTGAAGGATCATCTCTCCGATGTCTTCTGGGGAAAGGGAAGACAATCATACCAACAGCCCATAATATCTGAAGACAAACCTGGGTGATCATTCAAAATGGAGTTTTACCTTCAACAGCTCTCTTGAGCCCTTGTGGTGTAGACTTCGGCGTTAAATCTTCTGCAGAGATACAAACAGAATGATCTTACCATCAGCGTAGCACATGGGAAGTATTGTATGATTTATTAACAAAACATATGAATTCTACACACGCTTTGCTGGAGATGTTTTGATGATTCAACTCACCTGTGTTTTACTCCAGTGACCATTTGTGTAATGCAAACTTCAACATAACAAATCCAGTGTTATTAATTATGAGTCAAAACGCTTAATCTGTGAGTTAATATGAACGCTTCAACAACACCAGGTTTCTAAACCTGACTGTTAAAAAATGTAAATTTTTCAATTACTTAATAGCATATTTACATTATAAATAACTTATATTATATAATATAAATTATATTTATATTGTAAAATTTTGCATTAACCACACTTTGTGACCAATGAATTTCCATGACTTTTCCATAGTAAGAATAAAAATAAGGATTTTAACTAATTCACTAATGAATCATTCAGAACGATTTGTGATCAGATTCATGGAAAATAACCAGCGCTGCTATTGTTAACTAAAATTATTTAAAAATCTTTTTTGTTAATTGAAATAATATAAATATATATATATATATATATATATATATATATATTCGATGAAAAACATAAACTACAAATGCAACATTTCTAATTTTCATTTAAGTACTAAAATGACTAAAACTGAAATTAAAAAAAGCTTAATAGAAATATTAAAACAAAATTATTAAAAATGCCAAAAGAAGATAATAAAATTATTCAAACTTAAAATAAAATTAAAGTGGAAACTTAAAAGATAAAAAAAAATAAAAATAAAAGCTATTTAAAAATATAAATAAATAGTATATTAGTATATAAATAATAAAATAATTCAGTGCCAAAATAGTGAAACACTGAAAAGAACCAAATCAAAAGAATCAGACATCACTTGCTTACCTGCGAGGTTTACTCTACAAAAGAGCCTTATCTAGGTGACAAAATATTCTACAGTATAACAAAAAAAAGATTTTTTTTATTCTAGGCCTGCAAAAGAACTTTAAAATTCCCTGATTTCCCATAACCCAGGAAACCTGTTAACACACATGACAACGGTTGAGCGTTCATATCAACTCACAGTATATTTCTGTATATTAGGGGCACTAACACTGGGAGTCAATTTAGGGAGTTCTATTGGATGTGAGTTAGCTGTAGTGGGAGAACTAGCACAGCATGGGGAACAGGTTTCACATCGGATCTGACTCGGGCTGGGACAACTGTTTGGGTAAGTCTGGGGTATTGGGTTTGAAGTTAAAATAAGAAATGTAAAACTCTTGTCTTACCAGATTTCAACCTATGTTATTATCACTGGTTAAAATGTTTTTGTACATTAAGTGCCGCTGTCCTGTTTCGATCTTCAGAGGTTCGTATTCTTGTACAATTCCTTTTGAGAGATTAGGACATGGTTTCTTCCGGTCTACATCAGCATTTAATATCCCTGCATACGCTCATTGAAATGAATGTCTAACAAGAATGGACTAGACAGTTAGTTGGACTGACAAGTACATATAAAGATTATGAGACGGGCAGTAAAGCTTGTAGGAGGGCAGGTATAGACGGGATGGAGGGATTTGTAACTGGATGAGAAACTACAGGGTTATATTAGAGGCTTTGATGTGTCATATGTTTAGGATTATCGATATACCACTGGAGGCAAGACAAAAAAGATGGATATGGAACTACATTCAGATATATGCAACGAAGGCCAATATGCTGTTACCTGCTACAGGCTCCTTGGGATGACAGAGGTCAGGGGTCACCCGCTCAGCCTGAGGCTCACTCGGCTCCTCAGCAGAAGCACTGGACTCTGAGAGTAGAGGATGTGCGAAAGAAAGAGGGAGAGCCGAATTTGGATGTCAATTTAAAAACAAAAGGAAATGGCACTCAAAATGCATTTCATTTATATTATATTATGTATTAATTGTAATTTGTCTTTGAATTGTGAAAAGTTATGCAGATAAAATTGGTTCATTGTTTTTATAATACATTGATGAACAACCTACTATAAGGACAGTGAAAAAGAAATCTCTTATGCACACCAAGACTGGGTTTATTCAGTAATGCATTTCTTATATTTTTTTATATTTATTAAAATGCAATAATATACAGTGAAATTATAGCAATTTGATATATATATATATATATATATAGTTTATATAGCTTGGGATCAGTATGATAATGTTTTTAAATGAAATCTCTTATGCGCACCAAGACTGGGTTTATTTGATTAAAATGCAATAATATACTGTGAAATTTTAATAATTTGATATATATATATATATATATATATATATATATATATATATATATTATTACAACTAAATAGTATTTAAAACAACAATTTTTTTATTTTAATATATTTTAAAATGTAATTTTATCCTGTGATGGCAAAAAAAATACACTGCCATTTAAAAGTTAGGGATTGGTAAGATTTTTAATGTTTTTAATGTGAAATCTCTTATGCTCACCAAAACTGGGTTTATTTGATTAAAGTGCAATAATATACTATGAAATTATAGTTATTTGAGATATATATATATATATATATATATAATTATTATTATTACAATTTAAAACAACTATTTTATTTATTTTAATATATTTTAAAATGTAATTTATTCCTGTGATGGCAAAATATATCTATATACACTGCCGTTCAAAGGTTTGGGATTCTCACCAAGGCTGCATTTATTTAATTAAAAAAATATATATAAAAACAGTAATATATATTGTGAAATATCATTACAATTAAAAAGAACTATTTAAATATATATTTAAAATGTAATTTATTCCTGTGATAAATGAGTATAAATGATTTTCAGCATCATTACCCCAATCTTCAGTGTCACATGATCCTTCAGAAATCAATGTAATATGCTTATATGCTGCTCAAGAAACATTTCTGTCTACATTAATATTGAAAAGTTGTGCTGATTAATATTTTTGTGGAAACCAACATACATTATATTCTGGATTTTTTGATGAATAGACATTTCAAAAGAATATAATCATTTGAAGTAGAAATCTTTTGCAACATTATATATGTCTTTGCTGTCACTGATCATCCTTACCAAAAAAAAAAAAAAATTAATTAAAATTCTAAATCCTTTTTAAAAATCATCTTACTGACTCTATACTTTTGAACGGTACATTTTGTATAAACCAGTGACATTTATCAAGAAAGTAAATAGGGCCCAATTTAATTTCAGGATATTTTTTAAAATCAATATTGCATTCATAAGCATTAATAATCACAGTATGACATATTTCCAAGTGAAATAGGACACTAAATGACCTAAAAAAAACAGGATTTAATTCATTTTAATTAAGGAATTAATTTTATTTATCACGGATTTGTTTTACAGGTGCTTGGAATTGGATTCAGAGTGATTTTCTTATCCCACTCAGTGTGACTTTTAAAAGGCATGGTATCTCCCATCATTTTTATGCAGACTATTGCCAAATATACCTGCCACTGACAAAAAATGACCAAGCCCCTACTCGAGTGTTTAAATGACGTCAAGGCTTTGTTGGCTCAGAATTTTTTAATTCTAAATGAGGGGAAGACAGAAATAATGCTGTTTGGTCCCATTAGAACTTTGGTCGACTTGGGGCCCCTCAAAAACCATGTGCATCCCACCAGCCTTGGCGTCACTATAGACAGTGATTTTAAACTGGATAAACAAATTAATACTGTCATAAACTCAAGTTTTTTGTTCGTCTTCATCTTTTATCTAAAATCAAACCTTTTTTATCTTTTAAACATTTTGAGCAAGTCATTCATGCTTTTATTTCGTCACGTCTGGACAACTGTAATGCACTTTACACTGGAATATGCACTTTCTCGCTTACAGTTAGTCCAGAACTCTGCGGCACGGCTTTTAACAGGAACCAAAAAGAGCGAACACATCACCCCCATTCTCGCCTCGCTGCACCGGCTTCCTGTTCGATTTAGAATTGATTTTAAGATTTTATTGTTTGTTTTTAAAGCTTTGAATGGACGGGCCCCACAGTACATCACGGACCTCATTCAAATTTACCCACCGGCGCGTTCACTGAGGTCTGAGGGCCAGCTCCAGCTCGTGGTTCCTAAGACCAGACTTAAAACCAGGAGGGACCGGGCCTTCTCTGTGGTCGGCCCCAGACTGTGGAACGCTCTGCCCTCCTCAGGTCAGAGCGACCCCCACAGTTGAATGTTTTAAGTCTCGTCTTAAGACCCACTTTTATTCCTTGGCTTTTAACTCTGCGTGAGTTGTGTGGTCCTGTGTCTTCTATTGGTTTGTTTTATTTATTTTATTGATTTATTTATGTGCCTGTTTTATATTTTGCTCTTGTTCTACTTTACTAGTTTTTAATGTTTGAATGGAGGCTAGTGAAGTTAAATAGAGCATTTATTTATTTATTGTTTTTTTTTTTTATTTTGTGCATCACTTTGGAGACAGTTTGTTGTTGATAAAATGTGCTATAGAAATAAAGTGGATTAGATTGGATTGGATTGGATTGATTTCAGAGATGGAGAAAGTGCAGTATATTTTGATGAAAGCTTGTGAAAAAAAAAGGTGACCTGACGAGGCAAGCATAACGAGACCCGGCATATTTATTAAATAAATAGCATCTTTAAATAAGGACGGAAGGTAGAGAGGAGGTAAAAATTACATTTGGCCAGAATGATGTTTTTCAACACTGTTAATGCAGCAGTTGAGCTAAAATTTGCAGTTTATATATGATGTTCCTTCAGCTCATAGTGTTTAGCCAATGAATGTGCCATGTAATGCAAAATGCCCTGCCTGTCCTCAAAGGCTCAGATCACTGCACAGCAGGGTGGAAAATGAGAGCAAATATTTTTAAATCAGAAGGCAACCATCAAAGACAAACTTTCCCTCTGTGAGTAAGTGAAATATGCTAATGCATTCCCATCCAGTAGACCTACAGGGATTTCATGCTGCTTTCAACTCACAACTTTATTTAAATTTCTGCTCAGATGATTGTTAACAATAATGCAAAATAGAGAACAAAACTTGAGGTACTAGGCCCGAAATATTAAAACTCTCAGTGCGAGCCTTACTGTGTGACTGTGAGACCATACCTGGCACTGTCACCTGGATAATTTCACCATCTGGGGGTTCTGTTTTGATCTTTTTCAAAGGCAGACAGTCTCCAGATGGCCCTGAAAAATAAAACATAATGAATTATTTTACAGTTAAAATAAGATTCATAAAACTACAGGGCAGAAGCCAAAGTTGTATTAAAACGATCTACCTGCTTCACACTCAGCCAAAGGACTGACACAGGAGCTAGTCGATCTGAAACAAAAACATTAATGAGATTTCCATCTCTACTTTCTTCTTAAATACAGGGAAAAAGTGATGCACACAAATGAAATTTCTTGGCCGAAAGTGGAACTTCCGGCACAATAGGCACAAATCTAATTTTATTCAGAAAAAAAGAGAATGAAGAATGATCACACCAAGGAAATACACCTAATGATAAAGATATCTAAATGTAAAAGAATAGCAAAGTCCACACTGCAACTACAACAAAAACAGCACAGAGAATATATATCATTGGTATCGCTTTCACAAATATTTTTTTTCCAGCTGCTATAAAAACATTGAATGATAAAAACGTTGACAGCCAATCAGAATCCATCCTACATTAAAGTCCCAGCGCATTTAAAGCAGCAGATGATAAAACTGTTTATTATAAACAGAAGGATATTGTTCGTTGGTGTGGATGCTAATGTAGGTATTGTTATCGTTATCTTTATAGTCATTATTCTTGGTATGAACAGGCCTTTACTCATTAACTCTCTCATTGATTAAATGGGATGTTAGAGTCTCTCACTGTCTGTGTACATATTTGCAATCTGTCCAAGCACCAATTCCATGACAGTTATTGCTTGTAATGAAATGTATACAAATATGTTGCCTTTGTTTTACTAGGGAAAACGTAAAATTATTCATTTATTTTAGTGCTGCCAATCGATAATAAAAAAAAAAAGAATCACACATTTTTCTGTAATTAATTGTATTTATTTGTGTATATAATTGTAATGACTTTTTCTGTAATTAATTCTATGAATAAAAATAGGAGTTTTTTATATTGTAATTATTTCAGTAGAAATAACTTAAAGACAGTATATTTTAAATATTTGTTTAATGGCATCGTTTTATGAATGAAGGTCAGTATGACTGATACTAATACTGATGTCTAATACAGTTTTTTTTTAAAACATTAATTATAGACATTCAACATTACAGTATAACTAAAATCTATCAATTTCAACATTAGGCTTTAAAAAATAACTGAATTTAAGTGAACTTAAAACAATCTTCACATTAAACCCATTATATAATAAATGTTATATTTACCTGTAACCTTTATATGTAGCCTAAATATACAGAAATTCAATACAGTTATCAACCACTTTACAGTCTTCACTGCATGAATTATAAATTAAATATAGATTATTCCTTATTAAGGCTACAATTTTCTGTCACATTTGTTCTTTGATTAACATTAATAACAGACATCACAGCAACTTGTTTATTAGGCTGCTGTCACTTTAAGAGCCGCTGTTGCCGAATGTGACGTGGATCTAATTTTCATACATACTCTTTAAGTTCATGTAAGACGTTATTTAACTGATGCTCTATGAGGATACATGGGCATTTTGTCATAATTCTGTGTTATTGTTTGTTCAAGAGCGAAAGAGAACCCTGATACTGGTGCGCTTGTGTCGAGCTGTGTGTGTCTGACACAGACACGACATTCACAGACAGTCACGTTGTGAATGGTTTAAAAGCAGTTGTGTGAATAAGAGCCTGATCATATAATGTAACATTAGCCAAATTATGATGACAAAAAGGATTGTGTTAAAAAAAATGTACAGGTTAAACTGAATTAATCTCATGCGTTAACACACTAACTTTGACAGCACTAATTTAATTATTCATTAGTTTTAATTTATTTTATTTATTGTCACATTTATTGGGCTTTTTATCCATGTCAAATTGACTAGATCCATTTTAGCAGTTTCGGTTCATATTTTCAGCTCAAAACTTCTGTGCATCAATACAGGAAAATGAAAATGGAAACTATCTAATAAAATACCAATATTGTGCTTCTGTGGTGATGGGGTAGGTAAATTGGTACCTGCTACTGTGAGGGTTGCTGACCAGCTCTAGGGAAGAGCTCGGCACCCTGAGGCCATCTGGGAAACCGTCCTCGGCACCATCCTGTTTGCCCTCCTCCTTAGCAACTTTACCAGCGGCTTACAAAGTATATGCAAGGACAAGTTTAACATACATATATTGTACATTATATAAATTGCCACTGAAAAATGTGCTTTGTGTGGAAACATCTAGTTAATTCTAATCAATGTTTTTTTTAGTACTGAATGAACTTGATTACAATGAGTGTACTTTTTTAAGGGTCGGATGAGGTAGAAATAGCTCTTTAAGGTAACAATATTTTCCCTTACAGTTCAGGGATATGCTATAACAATGCTATTACAGTGTAATAAGTGGAACAATGCAGAAATACCTACCGGTAAAAATCCGTTCATCGAACATTCTAAGAAAAGAAGAAAGAAAATTGTTAGTTCCTGTAAGACCAGCTAAAGCGTATTAAAATCTGAAATGCTGTTCACGCATGTCTGGTGCCGAACAGCAGGAGATTTCCTCATTATGCCAAATCAGCGGCTCCACGCTGCCTCATGTATGGCAGCGGTTACCACAACCAGCATGACGCTCCACTTTGGATGCCTAGTGCTGCTCTGCCAGATGGCAAAGACGGCTAGACTTTTTATTTTTTCCTTTCAGATGAAGCAAATTAAAAACTTAGTATATCCAGTACCAATATCTGGATTCATTTTCAATGAGCCCCACAGTTAATTACATGACCAAAAATGAAAGGTTATCAGTAATTAAATCTCTGACACCACCGTCACACGTTGAAATTGGAAGAGCTACAAATCACACCGCCGCTGTTTCAGTTTAATTGAGCAGCAATGTCACATAAAAGGAAATCTCCTTAGTCAGGTCAACATTAGTTCTCAAAGTAAAACTGCGTTCAGATGGAACCTCAAACCTTCTGACAACGAAGCGGACAGCGTGTCTTTCTTCCAGGATCCGTTTGAGTTTAGGCACACCGTAAGTGCATGGTCTCTTGAAGGGAATCTTGTCTGGAATTCCAATGATCTCAACCGCCTCAGGATCACAGGCGATTTTCCGGTATGGCACAGGAACCATGTGATCCAGGCCTAATGCTTCAGCTGAAATGAACATCAGTTGAGTGATGAGTTAGAGCTGAAGTTTGTCATTTCTGCACTGCCAATGTTACCAAATGGAACTGAAAAATAATTGGTTTTTAAACAGATTTTTAAACTGCCACTGGTCAGCCAAAAAGGTGATCCCGCCCCAAACTCACACCATTGGTTGAGTGTTGCTTTGTTGATCAATCTACTAAAGGTTTACTTACAGTTCTCTGCATATTAATAATAGGATAAGAAAAAAAGATTAACCCTGTAAAGACTAGTGTATCATATTTGATACGCAAATTTCTAAGGCCTCTAAACTATCAACATGATCAAAATTTTGCTGAAAAACCTGTTGTAAAACTACATGACATTCTGGGGTGCGTTTCCCGAAAGCATCATTAGTCAACCAATAGAGTCCCATTGATCTCTATCGGTAATGACGGAACTTGTGACCATATTTCGCTTTGGGAAACGCCTGACTGACATATTTTATTAGCTAGTAAAAGGGCCGTCCCTCTTCAAGTTGTGGAGCACGTGTCTTTTTGCTTGTGAAATCTCTACTTATTTTAAATAGTAAATATAAGAATAAATTTTATATAAATAATATTTGAAGATGAACACTTGCTGACTGAATCAACTAGAGTTAATTTGAATATCCATAGACCATTTTTTAGAAAAATCATATTAAAATGTGAGAATCAAATAATATTTCAGAACATTTTTTTTCTCGCTAAATCCTCATTGTATAGCATTTCGTAATATGATTTTGCACCCACAATGAATTAATGTTTTGAACATAAAACTAAGAATATATTACTGGAAGATTGAAAACTGATATTTGTGCATTTTTTGTAAGTAGCCTGCTACACTATTATACAGATCTCATTGGTTTATATTACAAGCTATTAGAATTTCATCTTATATTTTAGCCATATAAATATCAACAAATGCACCAAATTGCATATTACGAGCTTCATATTTTCCTATAGCTTACTGATGTATCAAAAATAATACTGCAAACTGTTTATTTTAGCTTTTTTAGATTTTGTCTAATGGTTCAATAAACAGTGCATTTCTGACTATTATTTTATGTCAAACTTCACAGGGTTAACACTGAAAAAATTACACACATCAGCTCCACACACTTTTTCTATCAATATGCAGTATTTTATTGTACAGTGTTATGGATGTGAATTCTGCACTGTGAGCTCACCATATCTGCTGTTGAAGAGGATCTGAACACATTCTCGAAGGGTGTTGATATCCTCGGTCTCCCTGATGAACGAATCCCATTTTTCTGTGCATGCGATACAAAACAAGAATGTATCATTTAACAATCTTTCATATGTTCCCTGTTAAGGAAAAAGCTATAATGCCACAGTCTTGATCAACATTTTCTGAAATGTATTTGGATACATTGAGGTTTTCCTCTGTTCGTTTAGATATTGGAGACAATTAAGGCAGGTCCTGACTCTCTGCAGTGACTGAAGATTTCATGCTGATCTTTTGAGAGGAACAGACTTTGGTAGCCCAGGTGACCTGGCCAAACTCCCATTACTACTGCACACTTTGCCAAGACCAACCCTCTTTATGTCTGATACGCCTGGAGCCATATCTAAACAAATACCACTGACACACTGTGGATCATTAGATATGATTGATTTATTTATAGAGAGATGAAATTATACATTAGCTGTGTTTTCTTACTGCGAGGAATTCTGTTATTATTTACTCACTGAAAATTCCAAATCCATATGCTATTATTTTCTGAAGCATCTTCATGCTGTTTATAAAATAAACAGTTTATTTGTAAGCATGTCAATATGTCACACTTCAAAAAAGACTAGTTTGCTATATCCCCTCTATCAAAGCTCTGAAATTGACTGCAAAAAAGGTTTTATTACACTTTATCATCTTCTCTCTGCAGATTTCAGGTAGTTTTCTCAAAATGTTGTTTTTCTCACGCACTGTACCAGAAATCTCCACTTCAGTACCACTTAAATACACCACACTTAACAGTTTCATTCCTATATTCTGAAGGTTTGGCTTGTATATTTTATTTATTTTAACATTCTATTTCATACTATTAACATACTATTAAAAAAAAAAATCTGATTTTCTTAATGTACTGTGATTAATCAAGATATAGATTAGTTTAAATTTAGGTTTTACCCAATCTATCTGTAATGTCTTGCTTTAAAAGGACTATATACATATATATATATATCTCAATCCAGAAGGGGGCGCACATGGTAATGCAACGCTGTTTGCTAACCTCCACAACAGGAAAAAGTGCAGAAGAAGAAGAAGAACAGATGATCTATGCATAAACAAACAGTGTTTCAAATGCGGAAATACAAATAAAATAGCTCAAAAATAATATCTAGCGTCTCATTAAATTTACCTCAAGCAAGTCATTTAATGTCCACAGCATGATAGTTCACTAGAGAAATTAACTGTAAAGGTGAACATTCCACTAAATATATGCACTATATTAGCTTATATATTAATTATATTTACTATACCGGTTAGTAAGGTCTTCATTATTTTGATATATGTTTAAATAAGTTTGTCATGAAAACAAGCTATGAGAGTAACTGTGTAAATGCTTCAAATCCTTATATTCCAATAACGAATATGAGAAGCGTGCAATTTACATGTTTGTTTGTTTTTTTTCATTTGAGTGTTGATTATTATATCTAAAAATAAATTAATAGTTTGGGCTCTGATGTTAATTATAATCTTTAATATTATAGTATTATGCAAGAAAGGGTGCATTAGCTTAGACAGATTTTTTTCATCCTTAAGAAAATGTTAATTATAACTGAATTTATTTAAAAAGAAACACACAATTTGTTCAATAAACCACTGTTCTTTTTTCTTCAAGAATAATGAAGCAACTTTATTTTCAGTTTCTTCCCCCGCTGTACCGAACCCATACTGAACCGTGACCTCAATACCGAGGTATGTACTGAACCGTCATGTTTGTGTACCGTTACACCCCTAGCTACAGTTAAGAGGAAGATTATCAGGGAATAACTAAAAAAAAAAATTATCAATTGTCATATGTAAAGTTACCATTTGGCTTCAGAAGACTTTGCAAATGAGTCGATCTGAAACAAACTTTTATAGTGTTTTTTCTGTCTTTTTTGTTTACTATAAACTTTATAGTGTTGTGAGAAGATTCCTTGTCTTTGTATTTTGGGGAGGAAACTAACTTAGTCTATATCCTGTTCTAGTTCTATCAGACACACTGCTTGGGAACCCATAAAACCCACTGAAATGAAGGCCAGCTTGTCCTTGGCCAGACGCTGTAATGGTGAGTACAGTCTGTCGCCCACCTGATTTTTCATGCACTATGGAGAACAGAAGGCGCTTGGAGACATGGATGCTGGGAGGGCTCTGGGTAAGATCCGCTGCCAGCCCTATTCGTTCGCCTGGAAGAGACACACACAGTCAGAGCTATAAGCTTAGAATTAAGTACATAAAAAAGAACCATATCCATATGGTTCAGCATCTACATGTGTTATGTCACTCATCATAAGAGCAACAGTAATTTCCATAGAAAGGTAGTGGAAGCCAATGTATACAGAAAGACAACTCTTACCATTGTCAGCACATTCCTTGGCCTGAACCACTTTCTCCTCAGAGGACGCCCACATGCCCAGCCGCTCTTTACCTATGCTGTGCAGTGATGTGGGCTTCAGGTCCAGCTTGCTGTCTGGGTGGGGTTGGGAGGACATGGGCATGCCGAACAGGAAGCTGGAGAGCATAGAGTTGCTAGCAGACACTTCCTGCACCGAGGGTTTGACGGAGGCGTGGTTGCTTACGCTCTTTGAGGTCGAAGAGTGATGGTTGACTTCCGGACAGGATTTGGCATCCCGGGAGGGTTCCTCTGGTGTTCTATTAAAAACACACAAACACAATTTTAAGTCTTTTTTCATGAGGTGTTTATCTAAAACTGATTATTTAAAAATAGCTACAAGTTATTTTTTACACCAACCATTCACACAAATCATGTGTGATCACAAATCATTCAACATCATTATCAAACATTTTTTAAATTAAAGCACTAAGCGGCCATTCATATGATTTACTTCAAAATACAACCCATCTCACAACAGTTATTATAATGTAAAACATGAGATATATAAAATACATGCCTTTTATGGATTCTGCTATGGTGCAAAACAGGTAGAGTTTACACTACCATTCAAAAGTTTGTGGTGAGTAAAAAAAGTTTAATGTTTTTGAAAAATGTCTCGTATGTCTCACTAAAGCTGCATTTGTTTGATTTTTTTTAAAAACTGTAGAAACAGTAATATTGTGAAATATTATTACAATTTAAAATAACCGTTTTCTATTTAAATGTATTTTAAAATATAATTTATTCCTGTGACGCAAAGCTAAATTTTCAGCATCATTACTCCAGTCTTCAGTGTCACATGATCCTTCAGAAATCATTCTAATATGAATAAGAAACAAGAAAATTTCTTGTTATTATCAATGTTGAAAACAGTTGTGCTGCTTAATGCTTTTTGTGAAAACCATGCAACAGGATTGTTTGACAAATAGAAAGTTCAAAAGAACAGGATTTATTTGAAAGATTTTTTTTAAACAATTTAGTGCATCATTGATGAGTTAAAAAAAAAATTGGGATATTACATGTTACCATTCCTCTTGTTATTGTTGTTGCTGCCATGGCTTTTATCTATTTCCTTGTTTTCTAACAGCAATGACGATCTAAAATGGTAAGAGACACCTGACTAAAAGCTTATATCTTATTTTGTGAGATTTTGCAGGAAATAAAATCAATAAACCCTGTGAAAAAATATTAGATCATCATAGTTGGAAATTTTTATGCTAAGTATTTCAAAGAAATGCTTTTTTCCATTTCATTTTACAATCTCGTTGTGCAGAAAAAACAGGCATTTACCGTTTGAATTCTTTCCAGTGTTTTATCAACTAGAAGACTGACCTTTTGACTATGAAGCGGATGCGGTTGCTCTGCTCTAAGATCTTCATTAAGGTCTTGGTGTCGTATTCCGAAGGCTTTCTCAAAGTCACACCATCAGGCAGACCGTAGACAACCACTGAGCTGGGATCCTTAAGAATCCAGTCATAAGGCACAGGGACCAGGCTGCTCTTCCCAACAGCCTCACCTGAAACAATACATTTAAGTGGATAAACATGTTTTTGCTTTTGTGTCAAATACTGTGCATCCTTTTTTTTGCTTTTCAACCCATAATAATGTGAGGAAAACCCTAATCAACAACTATCAACTTACTATAAAGCACGCTGAACACCTCCTCCACCATCTTCCTTAGGACGAAGATGTTAGAATGAGTGTCTGTTAAGGCTCTCTGTCTGCCTTGCTGCCCGCAGTCTTTGCCGGTCCTGCTGCAGTCCACATCGGGAACTTTAGCGTGGGAGTTCATTGAAGTTAACGCTTGCAGACAGGACACTTCTGTGGAAAATAAATCTGTTACTTCTGAGGAAACAGCACAACTAGCCTCAAAACACCTGTACAGTTGAAAGAGTAATATTGTGAAATATTTGGCAAGACGAAACAAGAACAAATCACAAAGCAACACAAAACACATATAATGGTTAAACTTTGCAATTAATCCGCCAATCACAAACATCCCGAACCAGGGGCCTCATTTATAACCGTACGCACAAAACATGCCCTGAAAGAGGCGTACGCTACTTCTGACGCAAACGACGGGATTTATAAAAACAAACTTGACGGGAAAATTTGCTCACTTTCACGCAAACTCTGACCCATCCGTATGAACACTTTTACTAGACTGAGCAAAGTAATGAAGTAAATGGAAGGATTTTAAACTCTGTTTTCGTTTTGATATACACATTTACATTAATATTCCACATTTACTAATGTCGATAAGCCCTAAAATTAGATAAAGTCATTACGCAGAAGATAAATAAAAATGACATAGATTTATATAGTGGATGTGCTGCTTTTGATCACTTTTCCTGCGACACGCTGTTTTAATGACAGCGAGAGTGATAGGAGCACAATAATTCCTCATTTCATGATCAGTGATGCACACTTACTTCGATATATAATGAAAGACACTGCTGGATTGGATGGTCGAACGGTCTATTGTCCGTTTGAACAGGTTCAATGATAATATCTTACTGTACAACCGCAGCTTGAGGAGGTGTTGATGTCTGTACAAGCATCTTCAAACAATTATGAATAATACCACTGTATTTGAAGGATACAACTTGAAGAAAACGGTAAGATTTATACGTTTCCTTTTTAAAATACTTTGTCAGAGAATTGTATTTACACTGCAATAAATAAGTAGGCCTATATCTGTGTCCACTAAAATAGCCTAAACATCCTAAAAGATATGTTCACCTTATCAGCAAAACTGCATAAACTCGATTTCATACGAATTGTTTAAAACAATTAAAATACTATTTGGACACTGGAAATGAATGAATCAACTCTATTCTAAAAACTTTATCTGAGAAGTAAGCTATTTTATAGCTACAATTTTGTTGTTATGGATATTTTGATATATTTATTATAAAACAGCAAGGATATTCGATGATTTTTAGTAATATGTATGGCATTTATAGTCCGTATGTAATATTTCCCAATGTCTTGTACTTTTGACGGCGTTAAAAATGGTGTCACGTGGATGGAAACATGCATGGAAATGATATGCAGATGAGGTTATACATAGTAAAACGAGGCGTTGTAAGCGCCATATATGGTGATTTCGAGAGGAGACGAGGTGAAGATGTACGTACGGACAATCTTCCGCCGACTGGGATTTATAAAGGGATTTTTGCGCAGGTTCTGGTGTACGCATGGTTTTATAAATGTAATTTTTTTCTTGCGTACACCATTTTCAGATTTATGTCGTACGTTCACTTTTAGTAAGGTTTATACGCAAAGTTTTATAAATGAGGCCCCTGGTCCGTACGGATCCTACGATCCATTACACCCCTAACGGTTACCTTGAAAACCAAATTCTTTTCTTTTTTTTGGAATAAAATACACATATATTAAGAAAGCAAAAAGGATAAATTTGAATTTCATGTTGACTCACTGCAGAACTTGTGAAAGTCTGTCTGTATTTCCTTTCTGGAGTTTAGGAAGATTCTTCCCTTCTCTGTTCCCACAGCGATCACGCTGTCCTCATGCACAGTGACACAGGCCACCTCAGCATTCAGTTTAGACATGGCAGTGCACTGCAAACACAATTTGTTTCAAGTCATTCATCACAAAATTGTTGCATAATACTCTCACTGTAAGTATCTTCAGTATCAGTCTTACCACAGAGTCCAGAGCAGAAACTAGGCTGGTGAGGATCTCTTGTCTGGCTGACACTTGGGGAACTTTGAGCTCTGGCCGTGAGTTGGTCCTCATCCCATCACAGCCCAGCTTCCGTATCTGTGCCATTCTCCTGAAGGAAAGACAGAATGAAAAACACTGAAATACAATGCACGTCTATAACACTACACAAAATGCAATCTTAATTACTCACTAACTTACTAATAACACATAACAGCTGTTGTGCCAAAAGAGTTGACACCATATTTAAATTTGACAAATAAAATGATGCCGTAGTTAAGTGACGGACACACAATTTACAAAATAATGGTCAATATCTTGCTGTTGAGTTGACATGTAAAAAACAGACTCACAAACATATGACTCATATCAGTAATCATTTTAATATGCAAATTTTGTGCATCTTATTATCAAGGTAGTGCTGCTTTTATATTTTGGTGGAAACCGTGATACATTTTTTCTGAATTCTGAACAGAATTTATTTTAAACAGAAATCTTTTGTAACATCATAAATGTATCGTGCAACGGTCTTTAGGCATATTTAGGCACAATAAGATGATAATTTTTTATCTTTTCTTTAAGTGGAAAAGCTTTAACTCTTTGCAGTTCGAACATGATATAAAAATCTGAATTTAGAGAAGGCTTTTGAGGAAATTTTAAAGTTAGGGATTTAAGAATAATATGTACTATGTAACATGGTTTTGTTGTTTGTTTATTTGTATGTATGTTACTGTTATTTCCCTTTGCTGGGTTTGTGTCATAATTGTATGCATGCATGAGGGCTCTTCACCATCATCAAATCTGTCTGTGAATAAAAGATGAGCGAAGTCTAAATCCACAGAAGAACTGTGGCAACTTCTACAACCTACCTGCAAACTACCTTAAAAATTGTTAAAAGGTAAACTCTATCATGGCATTACTTACCGTATTTTTTTTTTCATTCAACATTCTGTCTGTCAGAGATGATAACGAGCATAATACATAACGCACGTGACGCGAGTATAAATCTGTTCTTCACTCGCTGAAATTGAATCGGAATGATCAGGGAACTTAACACTGCATGACAAAAAGAATAAACGGCAACTGAAAAATGACGCCGGGTTAGTGAACATTTTTTATGCACAAACTATGCATTCTAATTCAATAATTTTCTATTCTTGACTGATCTTTTTATAATTTTGGCAACAGATGAACAGTTAAATGGGTGATCTTGAGATGAGTCCCTATATTTGACTCTTGACAGGTGATATTTATAAAATATAGTTTGATCATTATCTTCTCACTTTTTTACATGACTTGTTACTTGTTAATTTCCTCTCAGCAGATTTTGACTCATTGTAGTGAATAATTAAAACAGAATTCTGTAAGAAGCACTGATGTACCGTCTACCCCTTGATTACAGTATGCAGGAACCACAGACATGACAGGAAAACAATAACAACTAATGCTAATTAATTGTTTTATAATTCCATCCAAAAGCAAACTTTTTTTTAATATACTAAAAAGTAGAAAGGGTTCAAGTTCCCTATTAAATTTTTTAAATATTTTCGGCTGTACAAAACGTATTGAAGGATGGAAAAACCTATAAGAAGCTTTGGAAAGTGATAGTAATACCCTCTCCTGTGCTAATACACCAAAATCCGTCACACACATGTGAAAGTAGCTAATTACGATAAGCCTTTGTCAACCAATTAAAGCTAGCTCAGATTATTGCCTTAAAACCCTTCATCCTTAATTTGTTCTCCTTGGAAGCAAGACAGGGCCTGGAAGCATGAGACCTCTAAAGTGAACTACTTTACCCATCCCTCTCGACAGACGCCCCTTGACGCCTCCAATTTCGATTTCAGCCACGTCGTCTCTGAACTACAATGCTGTAAACTTGAGTACGGATGACACTGGGTTGAAAAATGAGTGCAAACGAAACTACAGTTTAAAGACGAAAAACAAACAAAAACAACAGGGATGACAAACGAGAGCTGTAAAACAAATAAATAAATAAATAACGCAATCCTAATTCCGGGACTTGTGTTCACATGGCAACCGCAATCCGTTTCCTTGGAAACTAATCTCGAGGCATGTGAACAATGCAGCTCTGGCCTTTAATCTCTCCAGACACTGGGAGCCATTATCCCAGCCTCCGGGCAAAGCCAAAACCACAGACTGCACAGAGAGAGCCCAGTACTACTATTACTCGTCTGAAAACCTCCTATAAATCCTGCTACAACTCAAAGCCGGATGCCGAGCGTAATATTACGTACAACACTGGAAAAACAACACCAACATCTTGTGTATCTCTAGTTCGCTTTCTGGTTCATTCAAATAACCCAAGCTATCGTCATCAAGGACGATAACTATTTCTATATTAGCGTCCACACCAGGAGATGATATCATTCTGTTTATTCTAAGCGCACACTGCGGTTATGTCGTCTAGCGCTGTAAGACTTAAGCTCTTTAAAGTAAGATGGCTTCTGATTGGATGTCAATGTTTTTGTTGTTCGTAAGCTGAAAAAAATGGTTTTGAAAGTATATTGTTTCTCTGTGCCGTTATCATTATAGCTGTGGTGTGGACTCTGCTATTCTTGTATATTTAGAACTATATCTTTATTGTTATCGTTATCATTTTTGGTGTGAACAGGCCTTATGTCACTACTTTGGGTCCTTATAAATGAAAAATAAAGTCTCTGATGCTTTAGAATAAGAACATTAGAATCGGTACAACTTTTTGCATTTTTAGGATGAAGTTTAGGAAGAAGATAATAAAACAAACTATATTTTTTAGGATGAAGTTTAGGAAGAAGATAATAAAACAAACTATATTTTTACATTTTAGGAAGAAAATGTGAGCACTGCTTGCACATGCAAAACAATTTGCCATGAGGTGTTTTGGGTCAAAACATCACTCGTAAGATTTTTTCACCAATTTTATCTCATCAGAAAGCCAAGTTTAACACTCAAAGTTATAGTTGGCCCAAAAATCATGTACTCCCCCTCATGTTGCAAACAATGATTATTGGAGTACCTTTTACAAGAAAATACTAAAATACTTCAAAATATCTTGTTTAATTCAAAGCCGTTTCTGTGTAATTAATTTCTAAAGCCCTGTTTACACATGTTATTAAGATGTGTTTTGGTTGATCAAATCACAAGTAGACGAGGGAGACACATACCCGCTTACACCTGGAGTTTTAATCTGTATCTTTTGTCTTGACCACTTCTGTCCTGATTTTTTCAAGAGGAGGGTCTTTGGAAAGGTAAATGTATGGGTTTTTTCAGATCTTTCGATCTAATGGATGAAATAAGCTTGTGCAACGGAAAAAACATACAGAGAGCAGCCTTCATTTCTGCTCCAACAGTTGCAAGACTGGTTAATAAATCAGGAATGAGAGAACATTGAGCTGTGTTTCATCTTCAATCCGAAGTTTAAATCCCGTCTGGCTAGCGCACTTCTCATAATATTTGCACGTTAGATCAGTAGGCGGAGAGTAGGTGGTCTTCTGTGGCTGTTCGAATGCATTTGACCACATGAGCGCCATGACGAAAGCAATCTGGTCGAATGTGTTTTCGACAATGTTTTTTGTGTTTTTTATAGACCCCATTTACGCTTGTATTTTGTGTCCTCTACTTATGATCCGATCAAGCAAAACACATCTTTATACTAGATCTAAATAGAGCCTATGGGGCCATTTACATAGCACCGTTTTCAACTAAAAACTGAAATCTTTATACATATTTACAACAATGAGCACTATGCTCATGATACACTACCGTTCTTATCTCCATTTAAACTACAAGAACACAAATTTGTGAAAATGCTGACGTCATGCGCAAGCAGTCTATAGGTGCGTAGTGTTTCTTTACAAAGTGACATCGCCAACTACTGGCCTGGCAGCATAATACAATGCTTTTAGTGTTTTTCACAGATCTGTTAAAAAGGGATACTTTTGACAACGTTGTCGTCTGTACACGGAAAACACAAAGGAAGAGCGTTTTTAGTTTCATTGTTGTCATGTAAATGTACTCTAAATATGAAAGTTGTTTCATCAAATTTTATTCAGTGCATGTGTATGACTTTCTTTCTTCTGTGGAACACAAAAGAAGATATTTTGAAGAATGACAGCCAATAAGTTTTGACTTCCACATCCTTTTCGCAGACTATGTTGATGTGTTTCAATCCAGTTTTTCCTCTTTTGGAAAATCATTTAAATGCTATAATGGATTTTTTCTTTTGCTATTGGGGCAAATATGAAGGCAAAAATCATATTTGTTGTGGTTTCTCACCACTGTAGAAGTTTAAACTGTTATGACGACTTCTGCTTCTGAGAACGAACAAAGCACTGAGAAATTTCTACACCAAGTAAATGATTTTTTTTTTTATGATTGGGTGAACTATCCCTTTAAGGTTAGGAGTTAATATTGAATCTTACCCGCTGTATATTAATAACGATGATTGCCTTACCAAATGGACTTGTGTGAAAAAGGTTAAGTTAATTTAATAGCTTCAGCCTGACACTTCTAAGTTTAACAAAATGCTTTGAAGAAAAAGAGATTGGTAAGACTTCCTCATTGAACAGGCTTATCCTATCTGCAGGGGAAACTAGATTCATCTGACACCTTAAGCTTCATGTATAAATGACTTGTTTTGTACTCTTTTATAAGCTTTCTTTCGCAGTAGTCAAAAGACACGAGTTAACTATAACAAATATATTTTCTTAGGGTGAAAAAATGCTAGGGAAAAAAAATAAATGGTGACACTCCTAAAAGAAATTGCAGGAAAAGTAGGATACAGACTGACATGCTTAAATGCTCAGATTAATGACTTCCTCCTTGTTAGGAGTCCGCCCTGCCAAAATACAGTTTTTTTTCTGTTTTTTTTTCATTCACGCTATCTGAGATCCTCAGCTCAGAGGGAAGCATAATGTAGCCACTCCTTTACTTCTTGAATTACTGCCTGTATGGTGCTTAAAGATATTACCGGCATCTCAAGAAAGGGAAACGTGGGTTTTATGAGCGGTTTTGCCCTAAGAGGCTTGTGGCTCTGCCATTGATACACAATACTTCAGCTAATAGCCTTTGTACAGATTCTGCTCACAGATCCCTTCAGAAACACAACTGTATCTAAATCGTTCAGCTCAAGGGCTGATAATTGACTTTTAATTGGTCCTAACTCCTTTCACCCTGGACATTTTCCCCAAGGCCACATAAACATGTTGCATCGAACAAACACAAAGAACTGCGGCCTTCATGGGAAGATACTGCCCTTACTCTGACCCATTTCAGAAAAAAAACAAAACTCGGTTGTCCACTTCACGACTTACTTTTTGTACAGATCAAAAATGTATTACTGCTAAAATTTAGCTATGCAATACCAAACAAACATTTGCTTGAATGACCTGTTTCAACAGAATGTGTTTGCTTCAATATTAGGAGCTTACATTTTTTTAAAGCAATGTCAAATATCAATGTTAAAACCAATTTATCTTAAAAAGAAGTACTGAAATCATGATACTTTCATATACCATTGTATTATTATGCTACTCCAAGGTTATTCAAAAAACACCATGGTACTATGTCCATAAAATATGGTGCTTTTTGTCTGATTCAGTAGTTCTCAACTAGTTATTTGCAGGTCTGTTTGGAAAATACTAGCAAATAATAAAATGCAACCAACCATATAATCATATAGTTTAAATTACAAAAAAGGTGTATGTGACTTTCTTCTTTCTGATGAACACAATCGGAGTTATATTAATAAATAGTTGCATCCAAGCTTAATAATGGCAGTGACCAATGAGTATGAAGCTCAAGAAAGTGTATCCATCCATCATAAACATTCTCCACACGGCTCCCGGGGTTAATAAAGGCCTTCTGAACAGATGCGTTTATGATGGATGAATGCGCTTTTTTGAGCCTTATACCTGTTGGTCCAGTTCACTGCCATTATAAAGCTTGCGTCAGGATATTTATTAACATAACTCAACAAACGATTGTGTTCATAAGAAGTCATACACACCTAGGATGGCTTGAGGGTGAGTAAATCTTGGGTTGATTTTCATTTTAAAGTGAACTAAACCTTTAACATCTTAAAGGACTCATAAAACGATTTCTGCGATGTAATATTCGACATATGGGAATATGTGGATTGAAAGACCGATTTTATCAGAATGCGATCATTTCAATGTTATGAGCTGTGAATCGAACAGCTCTTCAAACCAAAGTCATAACAGACCTGAAATTTTACAGATATTTTTATCGAAACCGTGGTACTGAATGTTGGCCAATATTCATATACAATTGTATTTACAGGTAATTCGAATAATACCACAGAACTATGACTAGAAAATTTGGTACTTTTTGTTAGTGAAGGTCTGATTCTTCTCACCCGGTGCAAAAACAATGCTAAATGCAGATAATAAAATTCAAGTAGCCATTACATCAAGTATAGCGAGGAATTCCAAATAAATAGGTTTATCGCTTTTTAAGGCGAGGATAAAACGCTTTCTGTATATATTTAGACTAAATAAATTCTTTGTAAAATGGATAATCAGCCTATTGTTTCATCTATACGGTTCAATCTCACCGTTCTGTTGTTTCTGAATTTACAATATAGTAAAATTTCTAATTCAGGCTGCCTTTTCCTTCACGGCATTATTAAAAACATTCAATAGCTGATCCATTTCATTGAGTTTTGTACGCTAAACAATTGTGGTAATGTGTCAGATACAAAGTCTGGGTGAAGAGAAACCACAGAGAAACAGGGACAGCTATTGCTGTTATAAATATACAGTACTTGACAATGAGGCCCAATCCGACAGCAAGTCATTCTGGGATAGTTCATGTTTCAGTCAGAGACTCAGAGTGGGACAGCATGACATAAATCATAAACTGTCATTGTCTTCATGAATGGATCTGACAGTCGAGAAGTCCTTCGAGGGAAAACTGAGCAAGTTTAGAGACATGTGATATTATTGCTCAGCAGCAAACTTACTGGGACACACTGAGTTCTGCATAATCCACTATAGTAGACACAGATTAGCAACAATTGATAGGTGGATTTGACATTGTAAACATGACCTTCTCAGGTCGAAAAACGCGTCCGTGACCACGCCAATGACGGCGATTTTGATCACACTGTGCGATACAAACACGACTGACTGTCATTTATCACCCTGCCAAC
Organism: Zacco platypus; assembly: GCA_038088235.1. Classification (NCBI taxonomy): domain Eukaryota; kingdom Metazoa; phylum Chordata; class Actinopteri; order Cypriniformes; family Xenocyprididae; genus Zacco; species Zacco platypus. The sequence continues at coordinate 7,286,060 of CM076082.1, forward strand.
AATGCAATTGCTCCATTTCAGCAACTTGCTAGCACTCAAATTGTGTTGCCATTTTTACAAGACAAACAAAACAGGAGACAAAAACGCGGAACGCAACAGAGTTTAACTGTTAATCTTATTTGCAGCGTTTTATAACGCGTGTTACTTTCATAAACGCGTATAAAACATCGCGTTGAGCGTCATAAATTCGCGTGCAGAGCGTTAGCATGATAGCCAGTGTGCTAACACTCCTAGCCATCCTCCTCCCCCTAAATTATAATCTGTAATTTCACTTTTTCAACATCCATAAAAAGTCACGTGTTCAAGAACGATGCTCGTAAATGTTTTTTCATATATACATACAGAGAATTATCTATAATCCCTAGCAATTTGCCCGTGTTTAATTACCTTATGTTGTCAATCCCGGATAGGTTTATTCTCCGTTTAATCCAACTGTGAGAGCTGAATTCCCATCTAAAGAAAGGCGAGCGCGACTTTGTTAAATGTCATAATCTCGAATGGTTTGTAGTCTGTTGAAATGCAATCGACGTGATTTATTTGATCAATATGTCCCGTTTTCTTTCTGTTTTCTTTAACAGAGGAGTGTGTCCCCTTTCCCCTTTCTTTGTTCTGTAATCCAGTAAAATTGAAAGTCATTCGCCTCCGCTAATCCCAGCCCAACTCAACAACAGCATCTATTGGCTGTCATTTACATACAGGATTAAAGAACCGCTGGACCAGCACTCGCCGACACTCACAGGACTAACTCTTCTGACATTGTGACTGTAACATGTCTATATTTCTGTCTTCCCCTCGCCACAGCCCCCATGTTATTGTTGCTTTATTTTAAGACAGAACTCGACCGTTGTAAATGACCGCGAACGCTTGTACTCACAACATGCAGCGTTTTATACAGGTGACTTTTGGAGGAAAAAAAACACATTTCATGAAAAAGTGAATACATTTCTGATCATATGATGAAGATAATGCGATGTGAAAATCACTTATGCCCTCGGATGCCCTGTGAATCTTTAATATAATGAATATCTGACATTTTGACTTACAATAACTGAATTACCTATTATATATATATATATATATATATATATATATATATATATATATATACACACATATGTACACATACATAAACATATATACATACATATATATACATATATGTGTATGTATATGTATATACATATGTATATATGCATGTATGTATACATACATATATACACACATATATATATATACTGAATGTGAATAATCATACACTTGTTAAACTTGGCATTTATTGCATTTACTCTTTATTTATAGCAAATAATAAAAAAAAATGCATATTATAAACCGCATAAGTTTATAATATTATAATTACAATATTATAAACCCGCAAAAGTTCTAGATATGATACGTCTGATGTATTAATTATTAATATTTACTAACATTTTTAAGATCAAAAGTTGTACGTTAATATTAACAAAGGTTAATAAATGTGTTTATTATAAAATGTATTGCTCGTTGTTAGTTCATGTTTGTTAATGCATTAACTTATGTTAGAAATTAGACGTTATTGTAAAGCGTTACCAATCGCAGACTCCATATCCCAAACACTCACATTCATCTGACACTAGGTGGCGCTATAAGAAAATTTACATTTTTGGCAACACATTCTGGAACTGAATCAAACATTTTCTATGACTAGGTCAAGATAAACAAAACATGTGCCTCAATTTTAATTGTGGTCTATAAATTAGAAAAATAATAATAATAATAATAATAATAGTTTCTGGGTGTGGCCACAGTGAGTTCACCAAGTGCAAAATTCTTCCAGTCATGCTTGTAGGATTAGGATCCAGCAAACAAAAAACGTTTTTACATCTTAAACATTGTTTTTAACTTTTAAAATTATAGTAGGCCTACATTTAAAAAAAAAAAAAAAAGTAGGCTACTGTAACAATACTGTAAATAACATTTTTGAAATCATAATGCAACTTGTTTATATTGGCCTATATATTTTCTATGTAGTATTAACGTAGGCCTAATAATAAACATTTTGCATAATAGTTCTTAAATCCCAGCATGTGACACAGGATATTAAGGCAGCATGATGCATCTGTGATCACAAACTGCTGTCCAACAACAAAGACTAGAGAGGCTTACCATTTTTTTAATCTCATGGCTCCCCCTGACGGCGAAGGGTTGTAATGCGTTTATCTCTCACCTCTGTCATCCTGTAGTGGCTGCTCAGAATCGCTGTTGAAAATCATTTTCTTTCTTGCAGATATATAGGCCTGTCCTCAGATAAGTACGTTTTGCTTTCTGGATATTGCCTTACAATTCGACTAGTGTATATAATTGTCAAACAGTGTATATATATTCATTTTTCAATGAATAAGGTCTATTATTGTTACACTCGCCTCATCAAGCTCAATATTTCAGCTCCGTTATGGGAAAAACTAAATGTTAAATTAAAAAGTATGACATTTTTAGGTACAGATATCACCATTTCCCGACAATGACGGATGAATTCTTTCATATAGTGTATATGGTTTATAGTGGTGACTTGGAAAGTGCTTATATACAAACCCTTCCATTACGAAAATGAAAGGAAACCATTTGTTACAAATAATACACTACAAAGTGTCTCTTTTGTTAATGTTTAATAACTGATTCTTGGGAACCATTACAGCAAGTGGTGAGTGAAATGTTTCCCAACAGATAAAAGGCATTTTTATTGAATCCAACTGCAATCCAAAGCAATTTTGACTGCAAAACTTGGGGCCAGCCCTATCATTTTCCCTATTCTTTTTGAAAACAAATGCATTCTTGGTTCTAATGACAATCACATCAGTACAAATTTGCTTAATAAACAAACTTAGCCTGATTGCACAGTGTTTCATCCACAAGATTTTTCAAAGGAAAGAATAAATTCTGGAATACCATTGAATTATGAGATTGCGGTTATAGTTTGTACCGTTTTAACATCAGACTTGTTTTAGTTCATAACCACAAAGATCTGTTTGGACAAACAGAAATCAGATCAGAGAGAAGTCTTTTTGTTCTTTTAAGGGGAGGCACTACAGGTGATCCTTTCCTTTTATCAAAAACTTACTTGCATATGACAAAAATATTAAATATGCGCTTTTTGCTGGTTGCTTACATCAAATATTAAAAAGCTGTGCGCATGTAAATGACATGCTTCGTGCTCTTCAAAACGCGAATGAAAATAGCAAAATGTATTTTGAGTGGTGAAACAAGGGATTATTGTATTTACTATATGTCAGTTCATTGAAAAATAGAGTCAAAATTGTTAATTCCATCTGAAATCGTCACTTAAGCATGTAGTACCTCCCCTTAAGATACTCCAATCACGTCTCACCACCAGCTGAATTGAAAGACAAGCCAATGAAATAATTCAGCAAGCGATTTAAAACAAGAAATGGAAGCTGTTGGTTCATTGTTCATTTGAATTGAACTACAGTTTGGGAGTTGGCATTGTTTGCTAATATTTTATAATATTATAAAGGTATGCACTAACATTGACTGAAACTGCAATACTGGTTCTTGAAGCTTTAGGGTGCACCTTAACTTGCTAATTCTGTTGAACATGGTTGCTGAATACTGTATAATTCATACATTAAAATTTAAGTCTCGATTAAAAAAAATCAACACAAGAATGAGCAGGTATAGAATAAGGGATCCTGTCTGTTTTATTTACTTGTTTGCTACAGAATCTAGTGACCAGTGATCAGCCCAAGTCCTTCAAACGTTATGCTGAGAGTCGGCCAGTTTACCTCTTTGAATATACCATTTTAAAAAAAGGTGAAAAGCAAAGAAATGGCAAATAAATTAAACAGTATAAATTGGAGGCCAAAAATGTTTTCTAGACTGCAACTGGTTACAACCGACCGGGAGTATAGCAGGGTATTGTTTTTTTCCGAGGATTCACGTATCCTGACCAACGCTCTCGTTTGTTACGTCAGACATTATTGTCCATCTCGGAGGTAGTCTGCAGGATCTGTTTGTCCGTGTTGTACCATTGACCATAAAAACCACTTCAATATGTCTTTTATAGCATCTCAGATCATTTTAGATATTCAATTTGTGGTTTCTGTTTGTTCATTTATAAAGTCGTTGTTTTGGTGTTAACTGTAAACACAAAATAAGATGTCCCGTGAAGCATTATTCCAAAGGTCTAGGCATCAATTTGACGACTTCTTTTCCATTACACCTCCATTCTTCCCCAAACATCCAAGAAATGTTTTAGCCCTCATCAGTGTTCTTCCTAGAAAGAGAAACGGAGTTTAGGATAATATACAAATATTAGGATTCTCCACTATTATTTGAACAGAATCAACTAATTGATGCTAGTTTGTGTGCTTTGAGCTGTTTATGAAGTAGGTGGACACAGCAATTAGTGAGGTTGTACTTAAAGGTTTATTTAACCCAAAAAATGAAAATTCTGTCATTAATTACTCACCCTCATGTCGCTCCAAACCCGTAAAATTCGTTACACAAACGAAGATCTTTTTGATGAAATCGGAGAGCTTTCTGTCCCTCCATAGACGGCTACGCAACTGACACATTTACACTTCGAAAAGTTCATAAAGAGATCGTAAAACTAATCTATATAAATTGAGTGGTTTAATTCAAATGTTCTGAAGATACTCGACTGCTTTATATGATTAACAGATTGAACGGTTCAGTGGAAATCCACGCCATGCAACCAATTTCATTGGCTGAGGCTACAGTGACGGGTCGGTTTAGGGATCAGGGTTGGGTGCAGGCAAAGTTACTGTGATTGACATGACCAATGAAATGTTTAGAATCGGCTCCAGGGCGGGATTTATGCTGAACTCTTTTGGGAAAAAAAAATATATCTCACGCTTTTATTCACGTAAAAGCATTGATGAACTCACACATCAGTTGTGGTAAACAGAATGAGGTTTATTCTTATGTGTTACGGGAAGAGGTTTGTTCTCGCGGGTCAATCAGTTTTGGTTGCGCTTCCGTTTTTTGTTCGCTGATCAATGTTTATATATGAAGAAAAGCTTAAATTCAATTTGTTCATCATATAAAGTGATTGAATCTCTCGGCTGAATTCAAATGGATTAGTTTTACAATCTCAATAGGGCTTTTCACACTGAGCTAACCCTGGGTAAAGGAACGTTTTGCACTTATAATTCAGAAGCGGGGGTTAGCACAGCTTTTTACCTGGGATTATGATGATAACCCCCGGAAACGATGCAGTGATAGAATGTTACGGCTGGATGCTTAGCAACAGACAACGAATTAACTACTCATATTCGCTTAATCAACGAATCACGTACTCAGTCACATTGTATATAAACAGTAAATTCAGCGTTTGAGTGAAAAAATATCAAATGCGGGCAAAAAAAAACGCTAGAATTTTAGTGAAGAAGAGACTGTTTCATTCTTACATTCAGTATAAACTCAATAGTACGCTCAGCAATACGAGGATGCTCAATGCTAGAGCTATGTAAATAGCACGTATGCTGCGTTTATCCAATCAATGACACCGACACCGCAAATATGCAAATAAGAATGTTAATCCAGGGTTTAGGAGTGTACAATATGAAACGTCAGTTTATGAACACCCAAGATTCACCCTGGGTAAATTATGAGCAGTATGAAACATGAAGCAAGATAACCCAGTGTTTAGAATGACTCAGGGTTAACTATTTCAAGTGTGAAAAGCACTTTTATTAACTGTAGTTGCATAGTTGTCTATGAAGGGAAAGAAAGCTCTTGGATTTCATCAAAAAAATCTTCATTTGTGTTCCATAGGTGATCGGAAGTCTTACGGGTATGGAAAGACATGAGGATGAGTAATTCATGACAGAATTTTCATTTTGGGGTGATCTAACCCTTTAATAAGAAGACATCACTGAAGCAGTAGCCCTTATGTGAAGCCCCCTCTGGTGAAGACCAAGACCTGTGATTCTACCTGCATGAGTCCACCGAGTAAGAACACCAACAAGGCACAACAGGCTGAACCAAGTATCCCTTTCTTTTCTCACTTTCCACTTTCTTGTTTCCTTGTAATACTAAAGTCCAATCTGTTAATCTCTGTAGTCCATGCCAGACAGAAGTATAAGCACGTGCTCACAAAGAAGTACACACTAAGGTACCTACAGTCCCCTGTCACCTCCATCCCTCAGCCTGTCACCCTCTCTGTCTGACTGTGGATCTGTTAGTCAGTGGTCAACAAAGCTGAATTTCAATTTTGCCTTTGCATTCAGTCAAAACTTAATGTTCTGGCCTTGGCTGATACATGGATGTCAGCAGACAACACTGTTACGCTTTCAGCCCACTCCACTGACTTCACTTTCACCTACACCCCTCATCCAACTGGGAGATGTGGGCGGACAATTCTACTAATTTCCAACACCTGGAAATTCACTCCTCTCTCACCATGCAATTACATTTCTTTGGAATATCATGACATCTCCGTTTATTAAAGCCAAACTTCATCTTGTCATCATCTACTGCACACCTTCCTGGAAGAGCTTTTCCGGAGGATGGCATGCCTCTGGTAGTTCCTGGTGACTTCAACATCCACCTAAACAATCTCCTTTCACTGTGACCCCACATGGTATCATAGGTACTATGGTGGCTTCAGTCTTACCTCATAGGCAAATCTTTAAAGGTGTCATGGAGGAGGGGTGTCAGTTAAATCACTGAGGTGCCTCAAGGTTCAGTACTTGCTCCTCTTCTTTTCTCCATTTATACAACTTCATTGGGAATGATCATAAAGGCACATGGCTTTACAGATGAGCACTATCTGTCATTTCAACCCGATGATCCACTGTCTTAGCTCATATCTCTGCCTGCCTTTGAGACACATCTGCCAGGATGAAGTCTTGCAAAGATCCTATGCAGATTATTCAGAATCGGCAGCATGTCTTCAACTAGCCAAAGAGAACCCATGTCACGCCCCTCTAGATCTCTGTTGCTCTTGCTTCCAGTTGCATCCATAATGAAATTTAAGGTTTTAATGCTGGCTTTTAGAACAGAACCTCCCCTACCTCAAATCCCACCTACAAATGTATGCTCCCTCCAACCAGCTAAAGGCACTGAATGAGCGATGCCTTATTCCTTCACAACAAGACAAAAATTTACTCTCCAAAACTTTCACCCTGACTGTACTTTGCTGCAGATCTCATCCCTAATCGTTGAGACCATCATTTCTATCAAGAAGCATCTGAAGACAAACCACTGCTGCAAGCACTTAACCATCACCCACCCTTAAAACAATTCCATTACACACAAAAACAAATGTCTCTTCTTCTCAAGCTTGCTTCCTAAACTAGCTGTCAAATAAACCTGGTATTGTATATTCTGAATATTGTTGGCTCCTTGACAAATTGCTTTTGTACCTCTCTTGTAAGTCACTTTGGATAAAAACATATGTTAAATGCATAAATGTATGTCTAATTAACCTCTTGTGTGAAGGAAGTGTCTTCTTGATGAATTCCATTTGCCGAATTTGCACTAGCATGTGCCTGTGAAGATGAAGAAAGGGTGAAATAAACCATTTAAACATTATATTATAAAGTAAAATATATTACTGTTGGACTTTTCTGCCAAGTTCGCACTACAAGATTTTAAACCCAATTTAAACCCAATTTGCAAGCTCGCCGACAGGTCGGGCTGTGATCGGGGGCAATTCAGTGGGTTATCGGCGCTCACCAATCATTATGTGTGACAGTTCAAAGACGCATCAAAGACTCTCGCTGATGCCTCACCGACGCAGGACAAACATCTAGCATGCTAAATATCTGGAGCTGTCGGCTGACTCGACATCCTGTGGTGTCACGTGTTGCGACGAGATACAGCCAATGAGAGCAGAAGCGCCGATATTGAGCACCCATGGATATGGTCGAGCACCCATGGAAAAACAAGATATTCTCCATTCATTTTAACCAATAATAAAGAAAAATTATTGGAGCTTTCAGACATGACTTTCTTCTCATTATTTTAATGATACTTGTCGATTATTATTGTAATGCAAGAACGCATCTATGTATTGAATCTCTCCGCACACAGACGGACTTCTTTCACTCTAGCATAAAACTGGATGAGAGTTCACAAATATACAGTGTTGCATATAACATAATATAACCCCCTGTTGCAGATCATTTATTAGTGTCATGTAGTATGAACCCCACGACTTCAAGATTCCACAGCAAGTCATGTAGTCTGAACAGTACATCGATCTGCTGACGTTTAAAGTCGTGTAGTCTGAACTAGGCATTTGCGTAAAAGTAGCAGGTTGAGGTGCTAACTGTCTGCATGTTTACCTGGTTCTTGTCCGGGCGGGTACGCATGGCCTGCACTAGCTGGTCCACATGTTGGTTGTGTTCCAAAGCATTCCTCAGGGCATCTTCTGTGCTCAGCAGCCTTTGACGCAGACGGGCCATCTCTGTGTCTGAAGCAGATGGGTCCATCATAGAGTATCGACGGTGGTCTGGAGAAGACCTCTCACGACTCTGATATAAGGCAATTAAAAGAGATGAACAGTACATAAAAAACTTTTTTTTAAACTTTATATCATCAAATAATCCTGAAAATGTTTCATGGTTTCCACAAAAACATTAAGCAGCACATGTTTCTTGAGCACCAAATCAGTATATTGGAATAATTTCTGAAAGATCATGTGACACTGAAGCCTGGAGTAATAGCTGCTGAAAATTCAGCTTTGCAGTCACAAGAATTACATTTTCAAATACATTACAATAGAAAACAGATTTAAATTGTTACATTTTAAAAATCTTAAATTTAATTTAATTTAATTTAAAAAAGTGTCAATGACATGAGATGTTTGCCATAAAACAATGACAACAGCTGCAGTTGCAGGTTTCTGCCCATCTGTCTCACCAGCAGCAAAAGTTTCTCCCGCAGGGTTTTAATATCATCCTGTAGTTTCTGCTCCTTCATCCTCCACTCTGCCCTGTGGACTTCACGGCTAAGGTCCCAATCCACACCTGCAGAGTGGCGAGGAGATTCCAGCAATAACACCCGAAGCTCATTCAGGCTCCTGATACGCATTCCCATACACACACACACAAAGAGACAGAGAGAGAAAGACATATTGCATAAAACAAAATATTAAAAAATTAAAAAATTCCCATAAATTCAAGCCCACTATGATAGCTCTGACACTGCACATCAACAAAAAACTGCGAGTCTTTAAATGTGCACAGCGCTACATCCATTGGTGTTGTAATGTGTGTCTTGCTTAATCAAAGTCATAAAACTGCAAAAGTATTGCATATCAATCTGGTACTGTCCAGCACTGATGGACAGCAGACAGAGACAATCACTCATTAAGCTCATGATTGATGATTTGAGGTCATCTCTCTGGCGGACCATATACATATTGTTTTGGACAGGGCTAATGATAATAGACTACTGGTCTGGCCCTCAAAACCAACATTAAGCCTCTAACGGACCATCTGGTTTTCTTCCATTTCCAATTATACCCAGTACATTATTGGCTTTACCACATTGCTAGCAAGCGGTGCCATTCTCCTCAAATGGAAATGCACCTGCCCGCCAACTCGTGCGAGGTGGATAAGAGAGGTATTAAGGCACATCCAGCTTTAAAAATTGAGATGCTCACTGAAGGGATCCTTGAGTTCTTTTCATATGACCTGGAGCCCCCTATTTACGATTATTGATGATCTTACTAATGGATCTGATGACAAAGGTGACTTTTGATTAGAGGGCTCTGGTGAGAAGTTTAATCCTGTGTTCTAATTTTACTTTTATAAATTATCTATTTTACTCATTTTATATGTCTGCACATTCATTTATTTATTTATTCATTCTTTCTTTATTTCTTTTATTTGATTTTTATTTTTGAATGTTGCTGGGTTTGGGGATTTGACTGTTTGTCTCCCACTTTTTTGGGTACTTTTCATTTTATTATTTGTCAGACACCCTGTTTCAGTGTATAATAATAGCAATATCTTTTTCAAGTCTGCTAAAAAAAAAAATGATGTGAATAATGTTTCTACTCCAATTTGTTGTTGACATTTAAATAGTGGCTGTCGTAAAAAATGTTTATATAATATGTTAAGTGAAAAGTATAATGAATATGTAATATAGTTGTCAGGGTTATGGGTGTTTATAGTTTGTTTTTTATCTGTTTGCCTGTTCTAGTCTGTGCTTCTTAGTTGAATTCTAGTTTGTTAATTGGTCCTGTCCTTGTTGGTATCCTTAGTTACTGATTTGATTATAGTCCTCGTTTCAGGTGTGTCTAGTTACGTTCTCCCTTTGTTTGCCATGTGTATATAAATACACTGTGTTCTCCTTCAGTCTCTATCGGTTCTCATTCGTGTTCATGTGGCTTTCTCCTGTGTATCCTGGTTTTGTTATTAAAAGTCTACCTGCAAGTATTCTTCAACGTTGTTCCGTACCACATTATGTAACAATAGTGCATGTAGCAAAAAGCTCAAGTTATTTTTTTCCTAGCTATGGACATTGAATGGCTTCCCAGAGGTAACATTACATGACATTTTTTGCAAGCGTGTTTTATTGACAGTGGTTGAGCGATAACATGAGACATGATACATTTCAGTAGGTTGTACTGTTTCTTTCTGATGATGAACTGAGGATGATACCGTTATGCCACATAAGTGTTTGAATTTTGTTATAAAATTGTCAGAATTTGTAAGCTAAGACTTTGTTTCATATCTCCGTGCCATCAAAGAAGCACTAATTAAATGTCACAATTTAGGTAAATAATTTTGCCCCTCCAAAACCAAATTGAATTTTCATTTTTGGCAAAATTTCCATTAGTTGTTGCACCACTAATAATTGTGGATCTGCCCATGTCTGCCATTCATCCAAAGTATTTGATTAGTAATAAAAATACTGGGAGCAATGTGTGTTTGCACATATTTTTTTAGTTCTACGAGGGCAGAGCCTAAACCCTCGGCAAATATATTAACTGTCAGTATGTAGAATTGATTGAAAAGGCTAAATGACGTTTAGGTCACAGTTTTAAATCAACGTAATTGTCTTCATTAACTTAAAATGCTCTTGAGTGGATTACAATTAGCAATGGTAGATGAGTAACCATTTTTCCTAGTGTATTTGGAATCAATACAATATCCAGGTGCATCTCAATAAATTAGAATGTCATGGAAAAGTTCATTTATTTCATTAATTCAACTCAAATTGTGAAACTTGTGTATTAAATAAATTCATTGCACACAGACTGAAATATTTTAAGTCTTTGGTTCTTTTAATTATGATTTTGGCTCACATATAACAAAAACCCACCAATTCACTCTCTCAACAAATTAGAATATGGTGACATGCCAATCAGCTAATCAACTCAAAACACCTGAAAAGGTTTCCTGAGCCTTCAAAATGGTCCCTCAGTTTAGTTCACTAGGCCAGTGTTTCCCAACCCTGTTCCTGGAGGCACACCAACAGTCCACATTTTGGATGTCTCCCTCATCTGACCCCTTTATTTCCTATCTTGGAGTTTCTGGTGATAAGCTGATGAGTTGATTCAGGTGTGTTTAATTAGGAAAAGTTGAAAAATGTGTAGCGTTGGTGTGCCTCCAAGAGCTGGGTTGGGAAACACTGGGATCATTGGGAAGACTGCTGATCTGACAGTTGTCCAGAAGACAATCATTGACACCCTTCACAAGGAGGGTAAGCCACAAATATTCATTGCCAAAGAAGCTGGCTGTTCACAGAGTGCTGTATCCAAACATGTTAACAAGTGTTGGAAGTGTGGAAGAAAAAGATGCACAACCAACCAAGAAAACTGCAGCCTTATGAGGATTGTCAAGCAAAATCGATTCAAGAATTTGGATGAACTTCACAAGGAATGGACTGAGGCTGGGGTCAAGGAATCAAGAGCCACCACAAACAGACGTGTCAAGGAATTTGGCAACAGTTGTCGTATTCCTCTTGTTAAGCCACTCCTGAACCACAGACAACGTCAGAGGCGTCTTACCTGGGCTAAGGAGAAGAAGAACTGGACTAGAACTGCCCAGTGGTCCAAAGTCCTCTTTTCAGATGAGAGCAAGTTTTGTATTTCATTTGGAAACCAAGGTCCTAGAGTCTGGAGGAAAGGTGGAGAAGCTCATAGCCCAAGTTGCTTGAAGTCCAGTGTTAAGTTTCCACAGTCTGTGATGATTTGGGCTGCAATGTCATCTGCTGTTGTTGGTCCATTGTGTTTTTTGAAAACCAAAGTCACTGCACCCGTTTACCAAGAAACTTTGGAGCGCTTCATGCTTCCTTCTGCTGACCAGCTTTTTAAAGATGCTGATTTCATTTTCCAGCAGGATTTGGCACCTGTCCACATTGCCAAAAGCACCAAAAGTTGGTTAAATGACCATGGTGTTGGTGTGCATGACTGGCCAGTAAACTCACCCGACCTGAACCCCATAGAGAATCTATGGGGTACTGTCAAGAGGAAAATGAGAAACAAGAGACCAAAAAAATGCATATGAGCTGAAGGCCACTGTCAAAGAAACCTGGGCTTCCATACCACCTCAGCAGTGCCAAAAACTGATCACCTCCATGCTATGCCGAATTGAGGCAGTAATTATAGCAAAAGGAGCCCCTAACCAAGTATTGAGTACATATACAATAAAAGAAAATACTTTCCATAAGGCCAACAATTCACTAAAAAATGTTTTTTTTTTTTATTATTTTTTTTTTTTTATTGGTCTTATGAACTATTCTAATTTGTTGAGATAGTGAATTGGTGGGTTTTTGTTAAATGTGAACCAAAATCATCACAATTAAAAGAACCAAATACTTAAATTACTTCAGACTGTGTGCATTGAATTTATTTAATACACAAGTTTCACAATTTGAGATGAATTACTGAAACGAATGAACTTTTCCACGACATTCTAATTTATTGAGATACACCTGTAGATGATAGTTCTTCATGACAGGGATAAAATGGAGGGAGGAGTACTGATTTCATGTAAATACTAGTTTCAAGTGTAAGAAAGACTATTAAAGATTATTAACTGAGACAATAACCAAGCAGGTGGCTCATGTTGTCATTACCATCAAGTGTCAACCATCTCAAGTGGTTAAAACCTTACACCCGTAATGAATCACAAAGTCCATGTTGTGGTCCTTACCTCTCTTTCTTTAGAAGCTCCTGGCTAATAATCACCAGCTGGCCCGATGCATCATGGGATTTTTTGGTCATGGACTCCAGCTCTGCCTCCAAACGTGTCTTCTCCCTAAAGAATCCTTCTGCTGCCTTCTCTCCTAAACGAACCTTTTCCTCCAAAGCTACGCGCAAGATGCGGTTGATTTTAATGTTAGAAAGAGAACAATACATCATTAGCATCATCCTATGTCACATTAAATATAGCTCTCTCTTTGTTGTTTTATATATAAAAAAAATAATAATAAAATGACAAATGTCACTCTTTAAATGTGATAATTACCAGTTATTTGGGTCTTTAGGGCATCTACTTGGGTTGTTAGAGTGGACACTTCTTTTTCCCTTTTCGTGAGTTTCTCCAGAGTTTCTAATAGAAAGTATGAAGTTATAAACACAGAAGATCTTTCATGTTCTAAAATGTCTGAAAAGATTTTTGATTACGATGATGATTCACTGTTTCACATTATAGAAACACCAGTATAATTACAGATTAATAGAAAAAAACAAAAAGTGATCAAAAGTGACATTTATAATGTTGTAAAAGATTTCTAATTCAAATAAATTCTGTCCTTTTGAAATTTCTATTTATCAAATATTCCTGGCAAAAAAAAACAATGTATGAAGGTGTCCATAAAAATATTAAGCAGCACAACATTGATAATGATAATAATAGGAAAGTTTCTTAAGCACCAAATCAGCATATTGTTGAATTGATGAATGATTTCTGAAGGATCATGTGACACTGAAATATAAAATATATGAAAATAGAAAACAGTTATTTTAAATTGTGATAATATTTTCACAATATTGTTGTTTTTACTGTATTTTTTCTGTATCATCTTACCAATCAAACTAATAATTCGATCAATCATACCGATCCCAAACTTTCCCATTTTTTGTAATCAGTTACAAGATACAATATAATAATTTGTCATCATTTGTACACATACCTTCCATATTCTGTTTCAGTTTAATCTTTTCTTCAGAGTTGTCATTATTTTCGATCATCTGGATGGGGAGAAAATATCAACATATTTAAGTGAACCCCAATCAACAATTCTCAAAGTTTGAAAAGGATTCATTTAGAACTTTTTGATAGAATTTGGATCTAATATGGTAGGATTTCAATGGGATCACATAAGGATCACCTAAGTATCAAATAAGAACCCACTGGATCCTAATGGAAATTGTCATACTTGATTTCAGTTTATCCAGTACAATCTTGATTCTTATTCATCCCATTAGGACCCTTTCGGACTGTTTGCAAATATTTACCAATTGTAACCCTGTATATAATAAAATTTTTGACATCTACAAAATAACCCAGATAACATTTACTTCAACTCTACGCATTTTTAGATATCAAGACTCGTAAAAACAAAATAGGGTACTGTCCCAGAGGTCACTAACATTAACATCCTGGGTGGTGTGATCTGCCTCCACAGCTTGCAGTCGGTTCTCACTGACCCTCAGCTTCTCCTGCAGAGAGAGGATCTCTGCTCGGCTCTGAGCTTCAGCCTTTTGCAGGCCTTCATAATCTACCATCTTCTTCTCAGCCAGCTCCAGCTGCTCTTTGAGATGTAGGGTGGCATTTTCATGCTCTTCGTGGGATTTATCCAGCTCGCTGACCCTCAGCTCAGCCCTTTGGAGCTTCTCTAAAACCTCTTTGAACTCCAGAGTATGCTGGTTGCTCTTGGTTTCCACCTGAATCTTCCAGTTCTGCTCGGTCTCCTCTAGCTGGTCCCGCAGATCCTGAAGTCGGGCACGTAGGTCTTCACGCTCTTTGGCCATCACAGCAGCATCAATCTCATGCTTGGCCTTCAAGTTCTCCAACTCCAGTTGCTGCTCCATCTTTAAACTCTCCAGAGCTGCTCTCATCTCAGGTGTGGATCCTTCACCCTCTCCTTCGCTGATCTCACTGGCCCCACGACTAATGGTTAAGGAGGCTTTTAGCTCCTCTAGAGCACGGTGATGGTCTCCAACCAAAGCGTCAAGCTTGGCTTTCCAGCTATCCATCATCTCCATGTTTTCACGAGTGGCCTGCTGAAGTCTTTGCTTCAGGTCGGAGATCTCTTGGCCCTGACGTTCTGTGGAGGCTTTAAGGCGCTCAACTTCTTTCTGGCTGGTGCTCAGGGACGCCTCGTACCGCTCGCGCAGCTGGCTGCTCTCTTCGCGGCGTTCGCGGCCTGCGGAGAGAAGCTGTTCTCGCAAGACCAGAGTCTCGGAGATTACGCCTGGCCCACTGTCTCCTGCATCTGTGCCCGGGCTGGAGGAGCTTCTCTGAATCCGAACCTGGAGCTCCTCAACCTCAGCCTTGCGCAGAGCCAGTTCCTCTTCCAGCTGCATAACCCGACTCTTCTCCTCAACTGTAGTTTGCTAGAGGACATAGAGAGTGTCATAAATCTTACATCTTCCACCGTTTATATGCCAAAACCTTCAGTTCTTCAGCTCGGGAGCAACTCTCAAAGGATTTAAGAACATAGGTTTTATTTAGTGATTCTAAACAGAGCGAAGTGTTTTGTTATCATGACATCTAATGGAAAAAAATCATATTAAATGACAAAATGGTGATGAAAATAACACTATAAACAACTAAACTAGGGACGCACAATATATACTGGGAACTGTAATAGCCAATATGGAGTAAACTTGTAGAGATCCTTAAAAAAAAAAAAAAAAAAAAAAAAAAAAAAAAGAGGAAATTATCATTTTAGGGCCATTAAAAAGTTTGCACTCTGACATGATTTGAAGGATATTTAAACATAACACAAAAAAAGAGCTGTCATAACTACAATGTAAAAAGTAATTCTGTAATATTGTAATGGAAGTAATCCTTTTCCATTAAAAAAGAAAATACTTCCATGATGCAGTTACAAATGAACATTACAAATGTACTTTAAAATTGAAATCATTAATAAAATGCTTTTTGTTTGTACTACAGTAAAGAGATTTCAATTTTTCTTTTTAAATTATAGTAGACTACTGAGAATTGTATATAACAATTATAATTAATTATTATTATTATTATTATAATACTGGAAGCAGATGAGTTCTTTTTTCCAATGTGTGTATACTAACATATACTCATTTATACGCATTGATTGATTGAGATATATCTCAATCTTAATTATAAAATTATATTAGTTTTGCATTATAGTCATGAGATTTTTTTAATTACAGTAGACTAGTGAAAATTATTGTTTATAATAGTTAATAATGATATCATTATTATTATTTTTATACTGGAAGCAGATAAAAGAAGGGAGTATTTTTTCCAATTAAAAAAAAAGTTTAAAAAAGGGCTTTATATTGGCTATACGTGAAAAGCCAAAATTGATATATTGTGCATCCCTAAATAAACATTTTAATGTTACTGATAATATGAATGAAAAATCTTAGAGAGTTGCCCACTAGAGAATTACAATTGGGTGGCATTACAGGCATGAGATGCAAACAAAGCATTTTGCTTGGCCTGTAAACATTTCAGTGAATGACCATTTCTTGAAAAATGGTTCTTGCAGTGCAAAAAAAGCAGATATAGTGCAACCTAAGAAACTACACCAGCATTCCTGTTGAATTCAAGCCCAAGCAAGCCTTCCTCAATCTGTCCATCAAGAAGAAGCCAGGCAAACATGAAATGGCACAGCACACAGCAAGTCCAAAGGAACACAGGCAATTACTACTATGATTCGGAAGCAAATATATTTTAAGATGTATTTCATTTCATAGAGCACACCAAATATTAATGTTAGTCTTTTTGGAGTCATCTGAAAATTTGATAGTTCCAAGGAAAATGTCATTAGAGGTTATCAGAGATCAGATAATACTACAAGAGTTCATAGATGAAGTCTCAAACCACAAGAGAGAAGTGAGAGGAGCACACATCTAAATATAATGCTCATCATTAAAGTAGAAGGTCACTCTGAAAACCACACAGTATTTTACTCCCTTTATATCACCTTGACACTCTTGCCCAGCCTCATGGGTGCTGGCTGGAACCTGCCTCTGACCTGTTGATAAATGTGAAATCCTGTTGATTAGAGTGCCTGGACTGTGCTGGATTCACTCACCATTATTCACAATGACAGCCATTTACTGAAGTAAATTGTGTGTGGTGCTTCCCCACGCAAAACTCCCACCACAAAGCTAGAATTTTGGAGGTTGGTTGAATTTTTTTGGTGGTTGCCAGGGTGTTGCTAGGGTGTCATTTGTGGTTACTATCACATTGCTAGGCACTTGCTTGGGTGTTTGTTATGGTTACTAGGGCAGTTGTGTTTTTTGTGTGTTAGCCAAAGCATTGGTAAGTAGTTGCTAAGGTGTTTTGGGTGTATGGAAGGGCATTGCTAGCCACTTAATAGGGTGTTTGGGATGTTGTGGTTGGTAGCTAGGGCATTACTAGCTGGTTGCTAGAACATTTCAAGGTATTTAGGGTGGTCACTAGGGCATTACTAGGCAGTTGCTATGGTATTCTCGGTAGTCGCTACAGCCTTGCTAAAAGTTTGTTAGCATGTTCTGGGTGTTCTGGTCATTAGCCATTGGTTGGTGGCTGTTAGGGTTTTCTGGTTGGAAGCTAGTGTGTTGCTAGACAGTTGTGAGGGTGTTCTGGGCATTTTCTAAGATGTTGCTAGGGTGTTCTGGATGGACAATAAGGTGATGTTAAAGTGTTTCCCTATGGTCACTTAGGCATTTCTTGGTCGGTTGCTAGGGTGTGTTTTAGTTTGTAGCTAGGCCATTGCTAGGCAGTTGTGGGGGTGTTCTGGGTTTTTTCTCTGGTGTTCACCATTCTTGCTTGGATGTAGCTAGGTAGTTGCTAATGTGTTTTTGGTGTTCACTTGGTTCTTACTAGGGCACAGCTAGCGAGTTCAGGGAGGTCGCTACTAGGACATTGGTAGTGGTCACTAGGGTGTTACTAGGGTTCTGCTAAGGTGTTGACAGTAGTCACTTGGGCATTTCTTAGGATTTCTGGGTGGTCACTAAAGCATTACTAGGCAGTTGTGAGGGTTTCTGTCTTTTCTATGGTGTTCTCTGTGCTTGTTTGGATGTAGCTAGGCAGTTACTAAGGTGTTTTGGGTGTTCACTGGGTTCTAACTAGAGTGTTTTGAGTGGTCACTAGGGTTCTGTTAGGGTGTTGGTAGTAGTCACTAGGTCATTTCTTTGGAATTTCTGGGTGGCCAATAGTGCATTGCTAAGCAGTTGTGAGGGTTTCTTGGTGTTTTCTCTGGTGTTCTGCATTCTTGCTTGGATGTAGCCAAGTAGTTGCTAAGGTTTTTTGTGTGTTCACTAGGTTCTTACTAGGGTGTTTTAAGTGGACACCAGGGCGCTCCTTGGGAATTCTGGGTGGTACTAGGGTGCTGTTAGGGTGTAGGTAGTGGTCACTAGGGCATTACTAGGGCTCTGTAAGGGTGTTGGTAGTGGTCACTAGGGCATTACTAGGGTTCTGTCAGGGTGTTGGTAGTGGTCACTAGGGCATTACTAGGGTTCTGTAAGGGTGTTGGTAGTGGTCACTAGGGCATTACTAGGGTTCTGTAAGGGTGTTGGTAGTGGTCACTAGGGCATTACTAGGGTTCTGTAAGGGTGTTGGTAGTGGTCACTAGGGCATTACTAGGGTTCTGTAAGGGTGTTGGTAGTGGTCACTAGGGCATTACTAGGGTTCTGTAAGGGTGTTGGTAGTGGTCACTAGGGCATTACTAGGGTTCTGTAAGGGTGTTGGTAGTGGTCACTAGTGCATTACTAGGGTTCTGTCAGGGTGTTGGTAGTGGTCACTAGGGCATTACTAGGGTTCTGTAAGGGTGTTGGTAGTGGTCACTAGGGCATTACTAGGGTTCTGTCAGGGTGTTGGTAGTGGTCACTAGGGCATTACTAGGGTTCTGTAAGGGTGTTGGTAGTGGTCACTAGGGCATTACTAGGGTTCTGTAAGGGTGTTGGTAGTGGTCACTAGGGCATTACTAGGGTTCTGTCAGGGTGTTGGTAGTGGTCACTAGGGCATTACTAGGGTTCTGTCAGGGTGTTGGTAGTGGTCACTAGGGCATTACTAGGGTTCTGTCAGGGTGTTGGTGGTGGTCACAAGGGCATTACTAGGGTTCTGTAAGGGTGTTGGTAGTGGTCACTAGGGCATTACTAGGTTTCTGTAAGGGTGTTGGTAGTGGTCATTAGGGCATTACTAGGGTTCTGTCAGGGTGTTGGTAGTGGTCACTAGGGCATTACTGGGGTTCTGTACGGGTGTAGGTAGTGGTCACTAGGGCATTACTGGGGTTCTGTAAGGGTGTTGGTAGTGGTCACTAGGGCATTACTAGGGTTCTGTAAGGGTGTTGGTAGTGGTCACTAGGGCATTACTAGGTTTCTGTCAGGGTGTTGGTAGTGGTCACTAGGGTATTACTAGGGTTCTGTAAGGGTGTTGGTAGTGGTCACTAGGGCATTACTAGGGTTCTGTCAGGGTGTTGGTAGTTAGGGCATTTCTGGGTGGCCGCTAGGCCATTGCTAGGCAGTCGTGAGAGTGTTCTGAGTGTTTTCTATTGTGTTCTGAGTGCTTGTCTATCACTAGTCTATAACTAGGTTGTTCTGGGTGGTCACCAAGATGTTGCTATAGAGGTTGGAGTTCAACCACACATCTCCAAGTCTCCAGCACACAAGGTAACACTGCAGCACAAATTGTCTGGGATGATTTATGTACAAAAATTTTGGGTAGAAGAAGAATAATATCTATGACCAATGATAACAGTGATGCCTCAGCAACTACATCTAATTATAGAAAAACAAGGGCAACAAATACAACGGCGATGTGTCAGAGGGAGTTTTATCCCAACCCTTTCAGAGGCTGGAGGCTATATTTCAGCATCTTAAAAATAATATGAATGTTGATGTGAGGAAATGAGATCACTGCAAAGATAACTTCTCAGCTCCGCCAGAGGGTCTCGGGCAGATGCTTGGAGAACAAGAAAAAGATAGACATGAAAAAATATCTTGCAAATGAAAGGTGAAAGCAGTTGCTGGCTATCAGGAGCAGTGCTGCCCCACAAGAGCCAGACAAAGATCTCCAACACTCTTGACTTTGGAGTTTCACAGCACTGCATTTTCTGATCAAAGCTGGAGTAAATTCCAATTAATTTGACAATGTAAATGCAAATAAAAATGGGTGAATTTAAAATTGATCCAAATCTACCAAAGACTGAAATATCTGATCTTTTCTGATCGACTTGATTAGTTAAAACATATCTAATGAGCTGGATAAAATAACTTCAACAGCCCTAATAAACAAGTCAGATCAAATAAGTATGTATATGAGAGCTTTTAGTGAATGATGGAGATCCCAGGCCTGGTCATTCAAGCACAAGCAGTGGAAGCCCATAGACATGGGCTCTAATAAAGGGGCAGAAACATGGCAATGGGAGAGATGGCTACATGGTTTCCTCTCCCTGCATGTTTACCATATTTTCCTCTAACTCTTTCTGAAGCCGCTCTGCTTTGGACTTTTCCAAATGCAGACACTGCTCGAGCTGCCGAATACGGGCATGCTCCAGTTTGGTCTGAGTCTAAAGAGAGAAAAAGAGGGGGGAAATGGAAAGACACAAGAGAAAGAGAAAAGAGACATACATAGGTAGCAGAGAAAAAGATTAACAGGTCTTAGCTATTCACCAATCATAATACCAAAGTGTGAAGAAGTTTAAAGGCAGGACAGAATATGTTTTTATATTAAGTATGACAGTATAGGGCTGGAAGGAAGAACATGTATTTAATCTGATATTTAAATAGATTTTAGTCAGACGGCACACCACATTTAATTTTGCGCAAATGAAAATGAGACTGTAAAAGTAAAGTTTGTTCAGGATTTCGTACTGTCATAAGGTCATAGATCATGTCTAATATTCAAAACGCATGATTTTTGAAAACTGAAAATATCTGGAAAGACATTTAAAATGTTTTATAAATTAATTTTCTTTTCTATGAATCCATTTTCTTAATAGAAATCCTCCAATTAAAAAACAAACAAAACAAAAAAAACACACATCATCTTCCAGTAAAGTAGCAGTAAAAATGGCAGATACCTCCAGGTCTCCTTTGGTAATGGACTCTTCCTCAACTCTGAACTGAAGATCTTCCACCTTCCTGTCATAACACATAATAACCACCAGGTGTCAGGGAATTCTTCATTTATTTTTTGCTGGCAGACAAAGCAGTATTGGACTTTATGCTGACACCTATAGGTGTGAACGCAGCATCACACCAAAACAAAGGAGTATAATTACCCAGCACCATTGTAGAAATCATTATTGGCAGGTGTATTTATCACCAATGACAAGGATATATTTTTTGTGAAGAGTAGGCTAGATGTATGTAAACTGTGTTGCGCTGGTAATCTAGTTAAATGGAGCACAATTATATTTCTCATCATATACTTCTAGCAGTAATTAAGAGAACATGAGAAAAATGATAAGCATTTTTTTGCTTGTAAAACTAAACTTTTTGCCAAACTTTATTACCAATGTATAAAACCATGTAAAAATTAATGGACAATCTTCAGCCAAACCATTAGATAAAGAATTTTTCCCAAAAGCTGTGGAGTGAGGGCATGAAATACTCAATCACTCTGAATATTACACCTTTTCCTGGCTGTTCATATTCAGAACGATAGATTTTTTTTTTTTTTTAATTTTCTGTTGTCCATTAGGAAATTGTTTTTCCTAATTTATATTTAATTTAAACGTTGCATCAAATAGTCCCAATATTTATGCTACAATTATGACAAAGCTGCCCGTTTTTAATCTTTTTTTATAAACGAACTCGGATGCAACGAGAAACAATAGTTATTTGGGGGGAGAATATGATTTCTTCATTTTATGTACTTTTTTTTAACATTTTACAGTTTTATTAATTAATTAAGACCATTTTACTACTAATAATATCAATAATAATTAATAATATTAATAATAATAATAACATTTCACTTGAATTAAGTCATCCTGCGGCCCCTTTGGAAGTTTGGTGAGGGCCCCAGTTGAGAACTATTGATACAGATGCTTTCTTCACATTTCAGAAGGTAACAGACATCCTAAAATGGCTGTTATTTCTCTTTGTCTAGCGGACATCTTAAGTAAGAAGTGTCCCAGCTTACCCTACTCTTATCTGCTCTCCAGCACCTTTTTATATGTTTGTGAAGAACAAATGACACAATAACAATAGATTGATAACAACAGCTAATGTCAGGATACTACTATACAATATACAAAAAAAAAAAAACTCTACCTTCTCTCTTCTTCAAGCTGATTGGCCAGTTCCATTTTTTCTTTCTGAGTGCTTGCCAGCAGGGCTCGGACTTGCTGTAGGTTGCTCTCTGTCTCTGTTGCATACTGAATGAGATAAGAAAAAAGGTCATTTGTTCTTCAGAAATTTATTTGAATGTGGTGTTAAATGGAGTGGACAAGTTTGTGTTTGTGCGTAAATGTAGTAAATTAAACGCTCATATAAGCGTTGTGTTTATATGTGTGAGTCACACCTGCAGATGTCGGGCCTTCAGCGCCGCCAGCTCTTTTTCCACCTCACAGATATGGCTGGTTGCCTTGGCGACCTCGGCCCGCTCCAGGTCTCTCTCGGCCAAGAGCTGCTCTATGTGCTGCTGTTTCTCCTTCAGGGCTTCCTGCAGAGCCGTGGTCCCAGAGATCTTCCGTGCGTACCTTGACGACGTCTCAGTCAACTGCGAAAAATAAAAGGCAAACTGTAATTTCATATTGAATTGTTAAATGGTTGCTATAAAAAGAAAATGCATTAGGATAAATATAAAGTGATAAAACGCATTATGACAGTGGCATCAGGAAGCAACGTTGCAAAATGTCAACATAAGACATGTGATTTGCATTGGCATTTTAAAGTGTCTAACCAGGCCAGTGCGGCTGGGTCGGCCCCCCACGCTGGAGGCCACAGAGCTGACAGAGCTGATGGAGGAGCTGGAGGGGCTGTGAGCCAGAGACGACACACCCATTGCCATACGCTTGCTCTTCTTAGCTTTAGCTGGACTGGTGGATGGGAAGCCGATCCGAATCACCTTGTGGATTGGAGCAAAGAGGCCAAACTTGGGTGGGCACTGAAAATATCTAAGTAGAGACACATAGAATAAGGAAGTGAGGGACGAAATGCAGTGTGTTCAAGAGTAGAACATTAAAAACACTCTGAGCAGATGGTTATCTGTATAATTTTCTCCTACCGAACCCTTAGAATGTCAACAAATACACAGGGTATGCACCGAAATTTCAGCAAGCAAAAATTACTCTCCGTTTTTGGCCAAAAGAGAAAAAACGGCTGAAAATATGAGCCAAATATATATGCAACTCAGTGTTCAGCGCTAAGATTTCGCTCTCGCTCTTCTCGTTATCATTGAGCGGTGTGACGCTCCACTCAATATTACGCTTTATGCACGTGCGCTTCGCTCAGTTGCTCACGGCCCACACGTACCACTCATGTTCATCGAAAAAGCAAAGTTCGCTCAAATAACGTGCCGTCACAAAATTTTTATGCAGTAGTTCTGCTTATTTCTATTTGCAATAGCCCTACTGTAATGAAACACGGAGTGGTATAGCTATGCAGGGCAACGCTGGTAAAATGACGCTACCCTCTTGTTCGCTGATCCGCTTACACGCTCTAATAATATTAGCTTTTGTAGGACATTATTTGGATAATTGGTCAAAAAATAAATCTGTTCAATTTAATTCTGTTGCATAGAACTGAATAAAGAACAATAAATTGATCTTAATATTAATATATTTTAGTCTGTTACTTTATTTCATTGCCTTGTATTTTTTAAATTCTGTATCATTAAAATGATTGAATTTCATTAAAAAGTCTAATATTTGTACAATTATATTATTATATTAAAAAAAGTAATTTATTTTAAATAAAAAAAAGGACTTAAAAATAAGAAAAAATATTTTAAAAGAATTTTCAGTTTCAGTTTTTTGGTCAAGTGCAACCAGACTTTTTGGTTTCGGCACACAATTTTCATTTCAGTGCATCCCTAGTTATTACAGTTAACTAAAACTAAAATCATAAAAAATATTGAAATAAAATAAACATTAGCTGGAATAAAATATAAAAATAAACAAACCAGTTGCCAAAGCAACATTTCTCATTTTCATTTAGTTTAACTTGATGTACTAAAATAACTCAAAAGTAAATCAAATTAATTAAAAAGTATATAGATATATAAAAAAAGAAAGAAAAAAAATAAAATCCAACTAAATTTCTATAACTTTAAAATTAAAACAGAAAATTCAAAAATAAAAACTATTTCAAACTTCATTTCATTATATATATATTTTTAAAGAAATTAATACTTCTATGCAGCAAGGATTTGCAGTCAAAAGACTGATCAAAAGATATTACAAAAGATTTACATTTCAAATAAATTATGTATTTTTAACTTTCCATTCATAAAAGAATTCTGAAAAAGAACAATGTATCATGGTTTCCACAAAAATATTACGCAGTACAGTTTTCAAAAGTCATAATAAAAAATGTTTCTTAGGCACCAAATTGGCATATTAGGATGGTTTCTGAAGGATCATGTGACACTGAAGACTGGAGTTCTTTTAAACTGTAATAATATTTCACAATATTACTGATTTTACTGTATTTTTGATCAAATAAATGCAGCCTTGGTGAGCATGAGAGACTTCTTCCAATGCATAAAAAATGTACTAACCCCAGTCTTTTAAATGGTAGTGTATAAAGGACTGTTATAAATTACTGTTGTCTCTTAAAAATGTTTCTTAACATCTAAACTGAACACAGCCAGATGTCCAGTCTCTGCCAAGCCATCATTTATAAAAAACTAAATAAAAAAATAAAAAAACTACATAATCTACTAAATCCAGCCTTGAGCCAAAAGTCAACAATTAATGAGTATCCATGAAGCTGTTTATTCCTCTTTGGCACTCAACCATCCTTGTTCTTCAGTGAAAAGACAGCAGAGGTTTAACCTTGGCTCAGCATGTGAATCATTACATGTGCAGATTAACTGGCCCGTATTTTAATACTAAACGTCAACATGAAACTGCATTTACAACCCATTTTACTTCAGTAATGTGGCTTCCCTAAAATGTAATTTCCCTAAAAAACTATGTAGGGTGGGAGAACTGTTTGGATGGTGAACAATGGCAGTTAAATATCAGAACGCAGAAAAAGTTATTAGACACCGGTGAAAGATTATGAAGACAAACATTTTTTCTTTAGGAGAAAGATAGAATTTTTTTTAAAATATGTTTTTCTTTATTCAGCTTATTATTATTCACCTAAAAATGGAAATTCTCTTATAAATTAATTAATTACATTAATTACCCACACAAATACCACTTTCAAGGCCCAGAAAAGTAGTAAAGATGTCATTAAAGTAAGCCATGTGACACCAGAGGTTAAACTTCACTTTTATGGAGTGATGCGAGTGCTTTCTATGTGCAAAAAAGACAATTTGCCACAAGAGGATCATGATGCATGCATGTTGTGTTGATGTGAGAGCGGACGTTGGAGATTAATATTTTGTAAATAAAGTGGTAATTATGTTTATTTTTGTTTTTTGCACAAATTAATCACTCATGTCACTTCATAAACTTTGTTAAACCACTGGAGTCAGATTAATTTCATGATGTCTTTACCACCTTTCTAGGGCTTGAAAGTTCTAGTTGCATAAGCTGTCAATGGAGGGACAGAAAGCTCTCCGATTTCATCAAAAAGATCTTAGTGTTCTGAAGATGAACCAAAGTTTTACGGGTTTGGAACGACATGAGGGTGAGTAATTGATGACAAATTTTCATTTTTGGGTGAACTAAACTTAAGAAAGTAAATCAGATTCATTTTGATTTCATGTTGTAGGCTGCGTTACAACAAATATATTAACATACTAAATAGTATTCAATCCTCTTTTAAAAAGGCATGAAACAATGAGACCTATTAGTGTTAAAAGTTATTGAGGGTGCTGCTAAAGACAGGACATGTTAGTGGAAGACAAATGATGTACCTGGTTCCAGCTACAGCTCCATCGTTTTTCCCTAACGGCTCGTCCAGCTCCACTCCACACCACTCGCCCTTGGCAAAGTCAGTCTCCCCCACATAACGCACTACTCCTGTCTTAGTGCCGCCAACCTGAGAAGAGAGCAGAGGAGATTAAGTGGTATATACACTAGCAACATGGACACATGGTTTAATGTGATTAGAGTTATTCAGTATAACAAAACAGGTTTGGAAATCTGGTTTCTTGAAATACTCAACAGAAAAACACAAATAATATAAAAAATATTCAATATTGATCAGTCGGTGTATTCTAAAAGATTGGATACCATATGAGCAATATGTTAATTTAATTCTATTTGTTCATATTTAATATACACAAATTATATATAACTACACATACATACTCACACACACACACACACACACAAATACACACATACATATAATCATATAATGTGAAGTTTTGGAACCTTCAGGAGGTTGATATATTATGCTTAATGTCCAAATATTCCAACAAAATGTCGGTCTGTCTACAAAATTTTACATCTATGAAAGTAGATAGAAGTAGTCTCACTGCATGTCAGCAGTGTAGAGTAGTAAACTCTGCCAGCTGGTGCTGAGATGTAACTGGGAATGACTGTTGTGCTGGTTGAACTGGCCTACATTCATCAACCCAGCACTAGGGAAAAAAGGAGGTCACAGACTATTCATTAGTGATGGCACAACTACACATAAGAAAGCATATTGTATGCTTCAGTAACAAGGGAGTGTACATCACACATGTTGTGCGCTTCAGAGGCATTCATTCATATTACTGTAAAAACAAATTTCTCTCTCATACTGTACATACGCAATCACGGAGAACACAATGAAAGAGATGAGACCTGCTATAAGAAAAGGCTCTGGTTCCAATGAGGTCACATTCATAGCTTTACTGCTAAATTATGCATGACATGACATACAGGAACATAAACTGAATTGACCCTTCGCAAAGACCCGCCCCCTTTAGTTACTGTTGCCATGTCCGACAAGCCATGCGTTCTCATGCCACACATCATGTTCTCAATCAGTGAAAAATACATTGCAGAGCAAAGAGGACACTGACAACGAATCAACAGGCAAGACAGAGCAGGTTACATCATATTTAAACATTTCATATTTTCACATTTTAATTTTTTAATTAAGTTTAAACAATACTGTATAGTGTCTCTTTAATGTGTCGCGATAGATCGCTGTAGCTCCTTCAAGCGGCTCGTGAAACGATCATCTCTTCATACTAGTTCATTTATAGCATCAAATAAACATGAATGGACATCAGAAGAAATGTTGTCTCACCCGTGGAAAGACACGAGTACGCACAATCTTTCAAGTTCAAGTTCACCAAAGTTAATCTACTAACTCCCCTGACTGCTTTGTTGGACAAAATGGCGGATTCGAGGATATGATTGGTTAGATCGCCTGTCAATCAAACTGTTTGCGAAGGGTCAATTAGAGACTCAAAGTCTCATTGTTTCATAAGATCTCAGTAAAATCATCCCCAAAACAAACTAATCATGTAAATTGTTTCTCTGAAATTATTTCACTAAGTTCAGTCATTATTACATATGACTGGGATATTTACTAAGAGTAAAATCTAGAAATCTCAAGAGCAACTGACCCAAAACAACAACAATATATACAAGCTATTTTTATGTTGTTAACTAAAATAAGATCTGATTTTCCATTTTAAAGAATGACCAATATGATCTATTTTAACCATTCAATAAACCCTCTCCATTTTGAATGGATAAAAAAATGCATTTCCTTTGTGCAGCTGTTTTGTATTTTCATCAATCATTCATTGCAGGTAAATTTTACATTTTAGTAACATGCAACTTTAGATCTTGACTTAAAATTATCAAATGGGCCTAGTACGGAACCATGAGGCACACTTCTCCAAAGGGTTCCATATTACTGTTCCTTATCAACCAGCCTCATTCCAAAAGGTTTTCTAGCAATGCCTAGTCATGATGACACATCAAAACAGAAAACGAGAAAGCAGCAAACCATCCATCCATCCCATTTCAAAATCCTAGTGCCATTACATAACAACTGCAATAACGAAAGGAATAGCAAAGGTTAAACAAAGACTTAATGAAAGTCATACTTGCTTGAGGATCAAAAACATGAATTGTTTTGGAACAAAACTAAACACATCTACCACTTCTCTCAGCCAAAGATATACAAAGCTGTTCGTAAGGGTCTGAGGTTTAGCCATTCTTAGAGAGTATGATGGAAGAGATATGCAAACAGTGGACCCTAAATCCGTAAACACATGCTTACGTGTGTCCTACAGTTGTGTCTACTTTTATGTTTTAATCTGTCTCTACTTAAATGGAATGAAAAGCCAAAGCTGTCAGTTTGCGGAAACCCGAGTCTCAGCTCAGACAGAATGCTCCACGTTCCACCCACAGTCTGTTCACTGGATGTCTGATGCATATTGCAGACTAGAAGTGTTGAATGAAGAGGTTCCAATATGGGCTCTGCGCACCACTGGAAGTCAGTTTGTAACATTTCACCTTGAAACAAAATTTCTATATACATTTTCAGCCATTGTCTAATGTGCTGTTTGTACAATTGTTTGGAGAGGCTTTACCATTATTTAATTTGAGTGTTTCTCTCCCACACTTCATTCTTTATTATTGTATGACGAATTTCAAACTAATCCACCCTAAATGGCACATAAAAACAAAATGAACTGTGGTTGGTTGCTTAATGCTTTGGTCATACAGTCTTATATTGTATAAGTGGGCAGTTCTTGGCCATAAGCTGCAGTGTGGATCAGTTGGACCACATTGTGTGTAAATAATCATAAGCCTAGCTCTGTAAAATAGTACTGAATGTGCACTTGTAGTGTATTTCAAATGTTATAAATAAAAATAAATTTTAAAAAAAAAAACCTTTCCGTACATTTCCGTAACTCGTTAAAAGTATTCTAAAGTGTACTTCTTTTTCACAAGGGAAGCTAGCAGATTTCTATATTTCTTCTAAAATATGAAACAAGTGACAAATACACAAATTTTAATAATTTGGTTTTTGTACCATGCAAATTATTATATTAAAGAATAATGTAATTGGACATTAATAATGTAATTGTAATCAGAATAATAAAATTTCTTGGGATTCCAATCCCTACCAACACGAGAGCCCACCAAATGTGTCCACATTTGCATTTATTCATGTGAAAAGAAAAATTCCTTTTTTTTCCTGCTGTCAGTTTGTGGAACCTCATCGTTCTTTTAAAATACACAGATTATATGGCATCAACAAATGCTTAGAAATTAAGTAGAGCCGTTTATGTTTTCACAGATTCATCAAGTGGTGTTTTGAGCACTGCGAGACATTCTGCGGTTTGGCATTAGAAAGGAGAGCGTCCGGAAGAGAATATATTCAGACAGACACATCACATTCTCCCGCCAGTGAGCGAGTCAGTGTTTGTGCAACTGACGTGGCAGATGAGCCACAGTACGCTCCAGTATGGATAGGGTGATAACACAAACATTCCTGAGGGTACGTTCCAGATGTGCAAAAGTTACTTTACCATGTCGTCTCACTGCTGCTTTTCATATAGGAACAGTTGACGTCTCAAACCAAAACACCAGCAATTTATGAGGGTGAAAACATATGTCAGATACACCTTTGGCAAAAAGCTTCGAAGTCACTTAAAAACACTATGGCTTTGAGCAGCTATTCTCTAATAGACCTTCTGGGTGTTAGAAGAACTATAAATTCAGCAGAATACACAAGCACAGCACAGAGATGAGCGGTGAGGAGTGGAGAAAGCTGACTCAGACTGTGTCCTCTCTCAATACGTCTCACTCGCAACACTGCAGATCCACAATCAGTCAGCATAAGCCTCAACTTGGCAGTGGCTTGATCCACCTTACAGTTCCTTTGACGAACTGTCTGAACTGACTAAGACAATTCAGAAGTCTGCTCAACAACACCAGCGTGAAGAACCCCTCTGCATTATGCTACAAATATAACGATTTACGACCATCAGCAGACTACTGAAATAAAATGATTTTTGTCCAAAAGGGACATCTTCCAGGTCTTTTCAAAGGGTTCAATAGCTAACTTACCTGTGTAGAAGTGATGTATGAGAGATAGAAACTTCATAACAAATGTGTCGATCTGAGTTTTTACCCCTTTCCCTGTAAGTGTTTTATTTTTAAGTTGCAAGTCAGTGCCAGCATTTCTGATCATATTCACAAAACTTTCATAGACCCCAAAATATTGTTGTACGAATATGTGAACATAAATTGTTTTAAAAGAAAAAAAAACAGAGCTACATACTAGCTTCATTCATTCTTTTTTAAATCAAAACCTGAATGTGGCTAAGTTTAAAAAAAAAATTAAAAAATTGAGCAAAAAGCTGCTTTTTTCCTTTTTGCGTACTGTATTTTTGCAAACTACATAGGAGTACATAGGTACATTTGGGTGAAGAAAAGTGAAAAAGAAAACATGTTGGCAGTGAGCTAAAACCTATTCATTCATGCTAGAAACATGCTAATTCATTCTAGCAATGTGATAAATAATGCTACCAATGTGATTAATTGAGATAGCAAAATGCTAATTCATGCTAGAAAACTAGCTAACAGATGTTAGCAATGTGTTAGAACATGTTAATTCATGTTAGCAATGTCTTTCTTCCTTTCTTTCCACGACAGCAAATACACGTTTTGTGTTTGCATTTGCTCTTAAATCAAAAGAAAAAATCCAAGATAACAACTTTCGAGAGGGAAAAATATAGAGAGAGTGATTTCAGCAATCAGAAGAGAAAGATGTCAAATTTGCAGTCACTCCGTAAGCTGTTTATTGTCATTTGCTGCTAAGGTAATATTACACAAATTATTGCATTATAAAAGTGTATAAAAAAAATGAGAGAAGTCCGGCACACACTGAGCAAAAATCTTTTCTTCCATATGGAGACATTTACATGCGAGTAAAGGGTTTTCGAAAAGAAAATGTAGGGCGTCTACTTGGTTCAATTCACTGGTTGTTGACTGAGAAATCCAGCATACGTCACCAGCGTCACCAGACAGAAATCTGTGGTTTCACCAGAAGACTGAGTTTGAGATTTGAAGCATACGAGACATTTTAATTACATTATGAAGTAAAAAAAAAAACATCTGAACATCTGAATCTGTGAAACAATAAGATCTATAACATGCATTTAAAAAGTAGACAATGTGAATTTTCTTTACATGTCGACTTGAAGGCATTTTGCAGAGGTTATTATCCAGGGCGACTTAAATAACACATATGAGATTGTTTAGACCAACAAATGCTATCTACCTAAAAGTGCTTCCTGTACAAATAAAAATGAGTGCTCACTAGTAAAATAAAACTATTACAGAAACAAAAATCTGTATGAGTGCAAATAAAAAGGATCATTAGGGCCCGAGCACCGAGCAATATTACATATTGTAATATAGGGTCTAAACATGTTCGAAAACTCATGAAACTTCGCACAGGTATCAAAAGTGGTGAAAATTTAGTCTATGGGTTTCAGAATTAGGTGTGGAAAAATAGCTTGATAGCACCACCAACAAAATTTCAATTAAGTGCCCTTCACGCTACGTTTCTTGTACAAGTATAAAATGTAACAGCCGGATCATTACGGTCATAGCGCCACCTGCGGGCAACATGAAACGTCACATTTTTCTCATTGAGATTTAACCAGAACATCATAATATTTGGCCAGTATAATCTTAAGGCCTTAGCTATGTTAAATTGCAAAAATCTTGAGTTTTCGTTGAATGCGTGTCCGTGGCGGCCTGAGAAAGTCTCATGTTTCGCCATGAAACAGGAAGCTGATGTACAATTTCACTCCCTGAAATGCATTTAAATATGCCATGAAGTACCAAACATGTTAGAAACGCATTAAATCATGCAACAATTGGCTAACCGCTAATGTAGCCTCTGCCTCAAACACGTTTGATAAGAGCCCTGGCCTGAAGACATCTACGTGCCAAAATTTAGTTTTAGTCACAGCACCACCAGCTGGTAGCAGGAAGTGTGGCAAATACAAATGACTGACGTAGTCCTCCTATATTTATATACTTAAATGCATATTGCCCACCGTGCTCTGTATTTCCTTTTCATCGCTGCTTGCAGCTTTAATTTTTGCATTGCTTTTTTTTTATTGCTGAAATTGGAGTCAAAAAATTAGGAAGGATTTTAGAGGTTGAATGCACCGTTTGGTGTGGATTCCGACATGTCTAACCCGGTCAGATGAGCTACGAGGTGTAAGTGCTACAAGGTAATGTCAAGGTGGTCAGTTGAGTCCTGGTCCTAGGCTCTGGCTCACATATTGCTGATACATGAGCATCGTTTTCACACATGTGCATTTGGAAGTCTTGGGAGAGCAAACAATGGAAAAGCACTGACTTTGAGAGGTCCTTCATGCACTAAAGCACAGTCATGGTAATAAGATACCAGTCGAAAGGGGAAACAACAGGGAGCTGACAGCTTTCTAATGCAGTTCATTTATATTGTACACTGGCAAACCACTTAACGGATGTGACGCGTGTTGAAATCTATATTTCATAAAATCTATATTTCAAACAACATGCTAAATATTTTTGTACACAATTACAGGGTTATCCAGCAGGATTTGAACACTAATATAATAGATTAAATTCAACCTATGTTCTATCGATAGCATATGAACAGGATTTTGAATGCCAGTCAATAACTTCGACATGGCTCAGCTCAACAAAAATGCAGTTACAGTAAATTAACCCCAGAGGGACAGTTATAATTTCTGTAAACAAATTAAAACAGGAAACATTTTCAAACAATAAACATTGAAATCAAATTTAAATCTGTTAGTTTTAATAAAAGCCTCTGGGAAATAAACGTACGCAATTTTTAGAAACTGACGTATGTCTGTTTGGGGATCCTCCCTGATGTGTTCATCACCAAACAAACCAATCAAGAGTCAGTCGGGATTGAAGCAGGCAGACAAGTAGATAGCTGAGATCAATGGCTGATGGTTTATGGAGCAGTAATCCCATCTGATTAAGAATATTGACTGCCTGAAAAGCTTTAGGACTGCGCTATACTAAATGGAAAGCAATTCGACCCATAGCCAATCAACTGTATACTTAAGCAGACAGCTATTGGGCAGGATCTGATACCTAACATGAGGAATCTAAGGAAAGCCATACATTAGTCGTTCACAGCCAGATCGGAGCAAGTTTGCTCCGATCCATACTAAATTGCAACAGCGAGCAAATAAAAATGGTTGAAAAAAAATTGGACTGTAGCTCTGTTTGCAAAAAAGTTTGTACAGAAAACACATCACCAGGATGGAGCATTTCAACATATGACACATATACATATATGATACACACACACACACATATATACATATATATATATATATATATATATATATATATACACACATACACATATACACAGAATGTGCCTGTCTACGGTCAGTGAGGTTTTTTACCCACCTCCATATCATCACCCTGCGGATTACGCCATTTTACAGAGAGTAAGTTGCGATTATTTTACTAGTCATGGAATGGGATGTGTTATATTAACCTGTAAACAGCGGTTTTCTGTGTTCATTTATTTAAATAAAGGGTGATTCTTTTAATAAGTACCATGTTTTCTCGTTTTATTTTTGTATTTGTAATAATGTATTTGCAGTCAATTCATGGCCAATATGGCCTGTTCTTAGCTCTTGATATTTTTTGTTCAAATCTATTACATGATTAAAACTGATCTAGAAAAACGGAGCGACTACATTACTACATTAAACTCTGTAAAAGTGTAACTGTGTAACTGTAATATTGTTTATATTGTAATATCATTTCCCCAACAAAATGTGTTCCGTAAAATTCTCCATAAACTGTAAGTCATTTACAGTCTTCAACATCCATGTCAGTGTTTTCATGAGGCTGGATCGAACAAAGATTTGCAAGATAGACAACAAAAATGCAACCCACACAGGAAACAAGATTTATCCTATGGAATAGGATAAATATGCATCAGCACACAATTTGAACTTTTACGCATTATATCTCACTGGACTGGAAATAGTCAGTGAGCCAGTGGAAGGCAGAGCACTTCTGCAAACCATTGTTAATTTAGTTGAATAATGTATCTTTTTTTTTTGTCAATTACATTATTTCACAGACAAAATTGAGACGATAACTAAATAAAAAGCAGTTTTGAATGACAAAAACTATGACAAATTTTTTTTTCAAAAATGTAAACGAGTGGGAGAATGAAGAGCAGACATATAAATAGATCCGAATAAACTTGACGACGAGAACTCTATTTGGCACGTTTTTTTTGTGCGCACACAAGCGAAGCGTGCAGCTGTATACACAAAAGGCTATCTCTTACAGCGCACAAGTACTGAATTGATCTCTCTTTCACATCTGAATGGACAATTACACACCACATTATGTCAAAATGTCAATAAACACAGTTGGTTATATCTTACAATGTAAACAGTTTTGAGAATATCGGATGTCCATCAGGGTATTGGATCCGCGCATTCGGTCTTAAAGTGACAGTAGCATAATAATCCTAACGCCAGAGTGCACGGACTCCTATCGAAATTTCGACTGCATTTCGGCAAGTAATGGTAAATCCGCACCTTCATTCTGCCATACTGCGAGTTGCACTTACTCCTATTCATAGAAATGAGTGATATGTCTTGGTTTATATAAAGTAGTTGATCATACTCACTGAAAAACTTCAACACTCACCAGAACTCGATCTCCGACCTTAAGATCCTTCTCTCCCCCTTTCTTCACAGATCCACTGTCAGACATGTTGGATCCCGACTCGTTGCCGGTTTTGACGGAGCTGTTGAGCATGCCTTCTCTGAGCGGCATGACCACGCGTTGACCGGACGCTCCCGCACCACTCTGCAGCTGTGCATTCTGCTGCTGCTCGTCACCCCCATCCCCGGCGGGTTGCCGCATGAGCTTGGAAGGCCTGGTGAAGATGCCCTGCAAAGGCTGGCACTCGAAGTAACGCACTCCATTGACAGAGCCGTCATTTTTTCCAACCAGGTCATTCAGCACCACTCCAGCCCACTGTCCCGGGGAAAACTGGGTCTCTCCAAGATAGGCGATGACTCCTGGTTTGACTCCATTCACCCAGACACGTTCACCGACCACAAAGTCCCCGGCCACCTCGTCACCCACCTCAGAGGCCTTGGAGCTGGACTTGTCTGAGGCGTTGCTGGGGGTGGGAGTCATCTGCTTGTAGGGGCAACCTGTAGATAAACAGCAGAAAAAGATTCAATAGAAGGAATATTCAGGTGCAATAAAATAAAGCTTCAAATCAACATAATCAGTGGCACAAAAGAAAGTTACCAAATAACGACCTCTGAATTTATTCATTTTATTTGTTAAACAAATTTGTTTCAATAATGGACTTACAATGGAGGTCTACAGGGCAATGCATTCTGGAGGGTTCTGTGTTGCTCAAACTTTTTAAAGTATTTCTATTCTTTCTGCCATATATTAAAAAAAAATGGGTCATATTTGAGATGTAAAGTTGTTTCAACCATCCTTTTAGTGGGAGGACTGCTGCTGTAGGTGGATGAACTTCTAATTATGCGATACGAAGGTAATTACTGAGGGTGGAGTTTACGCCATTTAAACAGTACATTTCTTGTATTCTTGTCTATAATGTTTCTCTATCTCTATCTCTTTATTTGATACATTACCATAACAGTATATATTTTAATGTTTATTCTTGTAAAATTGCTTGCCGCCCCTGTAGGCTTCCATTGTAAAGCATTAGGCTAAACATGATTTTTGTTTGATTTGACAAAATTAGGGATGGTCTGGTCACCATCAGGAGGATGTTGGTGTGTTAGACATTTAAACTAGCTTAACCAGAAAGCATTCTTTGGTCAGCCATAGTATTAAAAGAGTGATATTCCTCAAAACTGATGTACACTACAGCTCAAAAGTTTGGGGTTGGTAAGATTTTTTTATAAATGTTTTTAAAAGAAGTCTCTTATTCTCACCAAGGCTGCATTTATTTGATCAAAAATACAGTAATATTGTGAAATATTATTACAATTTAAAATAACCGTTTTCTATTTGAAAATATTTTAAAATGTAGTTTATTCCTGTGATGAATTTTTAGCATCATTACTCCAATCTTCAGTTTCACATGATCCTTCAGAATTCATTTGAATATGCTGATTTGCTGCTCAAGAAACATTTCTTCATATCATCAAATCAATGTTGAAAAGTTTCATTCAGTTTCACATTCTTTCAGGAGTCTTTGATTAAGACAAAGTTCAAAAGAACAGCATTTATTACAAATACTATTTTTGTAACACTTTAAATGCCTTTGTCACTTTTGATTAATGCATTCTTGCTGAATAAAATGATTAATCGCTTTTAAGTGTTACAGTGTTAATTCATCCAAAAATGAAATTTCTGTTATTAATTACTGACCCTCATGTTGTTCCAAACCTGCAAGACCTTCGTTCATTTAAGGAACATAAATTTATCTCCCATAGAAAGCAACGAAATTACCACATTCAAGGTCCAGAGAAGTAGGAAAGACATCATTAAAATAGTCAACGTGGCTACAGTAGTTCAACGGTTCTATGGTGGATAAAAATTCTAATTCAAAAATGATCTTAATTTGTGTTCCAAATATGAGCAAAGGATTTGTGGGTTTGGAACGACATGAGGGTGAGTAGTTCAATGACATGAAATTAATTTTGGGGTGAACTAACCCTTTAAAAGTTGAAATTTTGATTATTTACTTGGAACAGTGTAAGTTGGTATTATTGACTGGAAACTGATAATTCCACGATAAATACATAAAAGTAACACGGGATATCGTTACAGTGGTATCGTTATAGAAGTTACAGTGTTCTCAGAATTTCACAGCATATGTTGTCAACACTAGTTACACAGCTTAGCATCAAATGAGTACTTTCATCTGTCTGGATGTCACTGCAGACTTCATGCAAGGCTGAGCAACGCTCTAATTTATGAACGAATCTGGGTCAGTGGGATTTGCAGTGAAATAGTTTATGAACGTGGGTGCCTTGCACATGTGCCGCTTTTGACACATGCCACTTACCTGATACCGCTTGAAGGATTCAGTGATGATGTGTGAGCCACGGCTCATTTAACATGTGTTCAGTGAGTCTTTCATATACCGTGTATGTGTGTGGGGTGGTATTTGTGTTGGGGGAGGGGATAATGACCGCTTTTGTCTTAATTGCTCCAACATGCTCTTTGACTGTTAAACATGGTGGTTACAGATCTCTGCTATGAATAAAATACTGGGCTCCTTATCATTCAAAAGACATCCTGATTTAATTTGCTGTTGTTTAGAAATGGCGAGTAACAATACTGGGCTGGTTTGGCTCTCAAGAGCTGACAGACTGTCTACGTTGAGAATTTTGGACGTTATTCAAATATTATTGAGGTCAGTAGATTACTACACAGAGGCAGACGTGTAAATGTCAGCTGTAATAGAAATATATAAATAAATCTTTTTGGCAGAAAACAGGCAGGAATACAGAAACTAGTGGTCAATGGCAGCTCAACTGTACTTGCTTAATGCACAAGAACAAACTTCATTGATTCTCACTGGTCAAGCAAGCATGTTTGAGCTTCCATTTACCATAATTGATATGCTCTATTTGTGCTGATCAATGTCTCTATGTAAATGAAAGCTTAAACAAAATCTGTTCATCATATACAGCAATTAGAAGTTTAAAACAACATGACCTAAATCAATCAGGGTTATTACACAAACTATTGATTTCTGAACTCTTCCCAAGTTAAAACAATAGTATTGTGTTGTTTAAATAAGCAATATTGAGTAGCGGTACGATATCCCTCTATGGCAAAATCACAGCCGTGCTGATATTGAGCCATATTGCACGGCTACGAGTGGGATATTGCATTTATACAACACAACGACTACACAAGTGCGTAAATAAATAAGAAACCACAACAGAGCGTCTTTAAAAATCCTCTTTTGTGAGGAACTACTTCCTTCTGCCACAGATTCAAACCTCAAGTTCAGTTTAAGACAGAGAGAACTAAGCGAGTGCATTACCTGAATCTACCTGATATTCTTCAGATCAATCTTATATTTAATCACAAAATCAGTTTGAAAGTCCGCTGAGGAAAGCAATATCTTTGTCTTTGTCCTTTTAACATTTAAGGGGATTTCCCATGACAGCGCTAGTTGTCATAAAAACAAAATAACTCGCAAAAGTCTTTGCCGCTATCTAATGGTGTATTACTGTCACTTTCACTGAAGTCGAAATCATAATCACTAATGGACTCTTTCGCAATACCAAACATGGCATGTTATTTATATGAAATATTATATAATGAACAATAATATTTAAATGCACAACAATAGCCATTATACTATTATAAGAAGTTGCATATTAGGAAACAAACAAGAAAACAATTCGGTTCAGTCAAATGTACAAAAGCAGCGCTCTAGTTAGTACAGGATTTAAGTTCAATGTAAATATAAAGTTATGAAACCAAGCCAAATCTATTAGCGCTGGGACAAATAATAGGTTAAAAAGAATGTCCGTTTGATATACCAAAAACAAATTAGGCCTATACCTCATGTTTAAACACCATCTATAAGAGCCAGTGGCAAATTCCCAAAGGACTTGCCGAGATGAAGCTGTTCTCGGCGGGTACACGAGCGCTGAAAGTCCGCTGACGGCCTGCAGCTCACATCTCTGGAAGCGTTTAAACAAATATACAAATAGCCGCATATGTTTACATATAAATCACATATTTGAGGTTTAACCAACTACATTCTCACCTAAAAAAAAACTCTTCAACTTACATTCCGTGATACAACAGTAGTATCTGTAAAAATATGGTGGGTTTGCTCGTCTGCCATGACACTCGCTGTGAGAATGCTGAAAGCAGGGCAATTCAAATGGTGAAACAGGTCCCGTGGTGATACTGGTAGAATATTGCATGGCTGGAAAGACTTCTCAGCCAATCAGATTTGACAACCAGAACAACTAGTTGTATAAAAATGAATATAAACTCGTTTTCTTTGAGGTCTGAAAACATGGCATCATTTTTGTTATTTTGGCCAGTTCTCATTTTCTGCAATTAAATGCTCTAAATGTAATTTGAAATAAATGTCAGTAGTTCATAGAACAAAACAAAAATGTTCAATTTACTCAAACACATACTAATAAATAGTAAATCCACAAACTTATTTTGCAGTGGTCTCTTAATTTTTTCCAGCTGTATTTAAATTTAGGGAGTATTACACAAAGTCTTTTTTGCACATGCTGGTCAATTGTTTCACTAACTGATGACCCATTACAATCCAAAATGTCCATTACACATTAGCGCAGCAGTGAAGCACACTGAGTGCACTGCAGTGAAACATAAGCGGAAGAAGTGTGTCTGTGCATGTGCCGGGACTCAAAATAGGAGCACATAAGCACTACGCTATGTTAGAGAAAACTAGGCCCATTCAGGAAGTCCCGGCCCATTGCGGGGCTTGAGCAGAAGCTCTGGTGCATTGCTTGCCCATGTGGCTGCGTTGCTACGGTAACAGTATATCAGCGAAGGGGGGAAAAAAGAAAAAAAAGGAGTGATGCAGGAAGAAGAGAAGAACACAAGCCTCACTTCACTATTGTGCCTGCACTCCTCCTCCCACCATCTCAATCCCACCATTCAGCAGCACAAGCTAACACAATGACCCCAGCTCAGCCTTTAACCGCCCCCTGCGCGCACACACACACACACACACACACAAACTTCTTTCTCAGAAGCTCTCTGTGGTGTGCTGATCACTACTTCACCTCAAACACTCCCTCTTTGGCTCAGTTCAAAATGGAATAGTATCTCCTGATAACAAACTTGGATTCATAATGTTTGTATAACTTTTTTTCTTAGGCCTTTTTTTCTTATCCGAATTTAATATGCAGCAACAAATTTATGCAAGTGTTATTTAAATGTAATTTATGGATTGTTTCCCAGAGAAAAAAAAAATAAGCTAATGCTCTGCTTACTTGACCATCTCGACCAGCCAAACACAGAATCATTAGCCTAAACCAGGGGTCTTCAATGTTTTTCAGGGCAAGGACCCCTTTGTTGAGAGAGAAATGGAGCAGGGACCCCCCACACAAAATGTGTCAAACAGAGCCTCTGATATTAATAGAAATCAATCATATTACGATAGTAATATTATGTTGAGACAATATAGATTAGAACTATGTTGTTGCACATTGTCTGTAGGCTATATGTTCATTGTTAAAAGATGTGTATGCATCATAACAAACATGTAGCAATTAAAATCACTTATTAAGTTCACAGTTGTCTTAATCACAATTATTGTAATGGATTTGCAGTTTCATCCATTTAAATTTTATTGTCAGGTGGACAATTATACATTCCTCTTCAACTTAAAGCCCGGCTGAAGTTGGGTGTCGTCGGCTTTTTTTTTTCGGGCGATTCGACATGTTGAATCTGCGTCGGGCCATCGGTGAGAGAGAGAACTCTGATTGGCTGTTCAGTAGGCTATAGCAAACGAGTCAGTTCACGAGAATATAAAGCAAAAGTTATGAAAGCATGCAAATAAGTCATGACGGCACAGACAGAAGGTTGTTCGAATATCACGTCATCTTACCTGAGCACTCCAATGCACAAACATTTTCATAATAACATGAGCGGAGTGGAATAAAGAACGTGATCAACATGACTAATTTTGAAAACGGTAAGCAAACTGATTTGTTTATGGATTATATATGCAGTCTTAGTTTCACTTTCCCTTTTTGAATGTCGAATATAGACAAATATATCTGCTTAAATAAACAGTTATCTACTTTATACGCAGGCGCAGAACGCGTGTGTTAGTTGACAGTCGACTGAAGTTCTTTCAGTGTTCAAGCACATATTTTTCTCCCGACAGTCAACATGAGGCGACAACACCGTCAGCTTTCGTTTGCCGCTAGTTCTTTGACGTCGGGTTGGTGTGTCCCGGCCTTTAAGTATAAATAAAACTTCACATTTTAATTTTACTGTCAGGTGGACAATTATACATTTACCTGAACATTAAGCTGTTGATATTACACAGCGATCCATTGTATCATGAAATCACGTGACTGCACGTGGATGGAAGGGTTTTATTAAAGCGGTTAATGTAATACTATTTGTAAAATCAAATATATTTTATTTAAATTTGACTTTGTGATGTTTTTACCCATGTTTTAATTTTTTTTTTTAATTATTTGTGATCAAACATTAATTGACGGACCCCCTGCAATACTGACCCCCGGTTGAAGACCCATGGCCTAAGCAATGGTTTGACTTTGGGGCAAGGCCCTTTTCGGTTTGATCGATTTTTGTTTATAAAACTAGGTAAAAAACTTTTTTTGCTATTCTACTTGGAATGGTAACACTATTTGAATAAATTCTGGTACATATTGTGCGTTCTGGCCACAAACTGCCCACTTGCCATCTGACTGACATGTGAAACAACCGATCATTATTCTATCTTTTTATATAATGTTGAAACCATATTGACATGCACAGATTTGTCAATATGAACACTGTCAAATGAAAAACCTCATGGAAGAGATCGAACTGAATGATGAACTCTATGCAATGACTGTTCTTCTTGTTCTATCAATTCCATCCCTCAGCTGCCAGACCGAAATGAAATTCAATTCGAAGCTTTACAAATCTTTTGTTTCGAATCAGTGGTTCGGAGTGTGAATCAAACTGCCAAAGTCATGCAAACCATTGAAATTTCGAAACACTTACGACGTAACAAAGCCTAGTTTACTGAAATCACTTGACTTTCATGCTCCGGACCCTGATTCAAAACAAGATTCGTAAAGCTTCGAAGCTTCATGAAGCAGTGTTTTGAAATCGCCCATCACTAGATATTGTTGAATAAAGTCATAATTTTGGATTTTTTGGTGCACAAAAAGTATTCTCATCGCTTAATAATATTATTACAGTTTAACCCCTATAGTCACATGAACTGTTTTAAATACGTTTTTATTTCTGGCCATTAAAAGTGTAAATTAACTTGCTGTCAATGCAGGCCTCACTAAGCCAATCAAATTTTATCAAAAATATCTTAATTTGTGTTCTGAAGATGAATGAAGGTTTTATGGGTGTGGAACGACATGAGGGTGAGTAATTAATGACAGAATTTTAATTTTTGGATGAACTAACACTTTAATATCAACGTCACTTTAGCATTGGGAATCTTCTGATTCCTGTCAGTGGTCCTTTCAGAGAAAGCGACTGACATGGCTGATTTAAGACATTAGGCAACTCAGCATGCCTCCCCAGTGTAGAACTGGCAAGTATGCTTTCCTAACATATCTAAACAATTCAGGGAGCAGTATCCCGAAATTCAATCTCGTTTAAAATATAAGCCTCAATTGACCTTTCGCAAACAGTTTGATTGACAGGCGACCAATCATAACTCTGAATCCGCCATTTTGTCTGACAAAGCAGTCAAGGGAGTTAGTAGATTAACGTTGGTGAACTTGAACTTGAAAAATTGTGTGCACTCACGTCTTTACACGCTTGAAACAACATTCCTTCTGATGTTCATTCATGTTTATTTGATGCTATAAATGAACTAGTATGAAGAGATGATCGGTTCACGAGCCGCTTGAAGGAGCTACAGAGATCTGTCACGACACATTAAAGAGACACTATACGCTATTTATTGCATAAACTTCTTTAAAAAATTACGATATATTAAATATGAAACTGTCTGTCGACAAGTTGTCAGTGTCCTCTTTGCTCCGGGATTTATTTTTCACTTCGTGAGAACATGATGTGTGGCGTGAGAGCGCATGGCTTGTCGGACATAGCAACAGTAACTAAAGGGGGCGGGTCTTTGTGAAGGGTCAATTCCCCTGCAAATGATGAGATAGCTCTGGATGATAGTATGTGATCAGACTAAATCAGATCATTTTGTCCAAATTGACCTTTTTCTGGTCCCTGACTGGGTAATTTTCATTGTGCCCAGGCAATCGGATTGGAACTTGCAGCTTCACCAGTTCTAGCCAGTCTATATGATCCATCAAAACCACAGCAAAACTGCTACCGACCAAAGCATTCATAAAGATTTCATACAAAACAATTCTTTGGCCTAAAAACACTTTGAAAGCTACTGACGAGACATCTTGTGTCTGTGTCTGAATCAATATGCTACTAATTTCCTGTGCCTGGACTGCATATGTAAGAAATCTTCAGGGAAAACTCTAGTTTGGGAGTGTACAGAGCCACAGTCTGTGGGCGGCTGACAATGCCATTTTACATGAGCGGAGAGTCAAACATAGATATAAAAAAAAAAAAAAAACATTTAAAGGATGTTTATATTGTTACCCGGTTCATGCATTAATATAGTTTACAAAATTAGTGCTCAAACTAAACATCAAAATGTGGTGTGAAATGATTTGTTTATATTTATTTTGAAATGTGCTATATTGGCCAATGGATGTATGCTTCTGGATACCATTTTTGTAATAAATTGTCTCAGTTTGAGAATATCGGTGCAACAATGTTATTTGCCATGACAGACAAAATAATGATAAACTGTTTCTGGTTGTAAAACGCTGCAAAACCTTTAATCAGAAATGCAGGAAATTATATTATCGACAGTTAAAAAAAAAACTCTCATTTCAAACAAACAATTAGCCTAAAAATGCCACAAAATCACTTCAATTTTGAGATATTTCCTATTGAAACTGGAAATTTGGATGGAGAATAGCCAATAGGCTTTAGTTACATCACAGCCATCAACTATTGATTTTCTACTTTATGTTGCTGGTCACAGATGGGAAGTTGGTTGGTAATGGTTGTGAATGGGGGATGCGATTTTGAAGCCCAAAAAATGCTCCATCCATCATAAAAATAATCCACACGGTTCCAGAGGGTTAATAAAGGCCTTCTGAATAAAAGCGATGGGCTGGTGTGAGAAAAATATCCATATTTAAAACTTTAACTCTAATAACTAGCTTCCAGCAGACGGCCGTATGTATTTGTGGTGGAAGAGTGACCTGACGTATGACATATTGATGAACGCAGAAGCTCAGAGGATAGAGCAAAACAAAACACCAGTCATGAATTAGAAGTCTAAAACGGAAATTTCAAAGAGAAGTGTCGGAGGATTTTGATATAAGAGGAGCTTGAGTTTGTTGCTCAACACTATTTGTTTAAACGGCATTGCTTACCTGCATCATACATCGCGTCAGGGATTATTCGTGGTGCAGAGTGCACACACTCGTCTGTCGGATGAGAGTTATTTTAGTTTATAAAGTTTTAAAAATTGATATTTTTCTCTAAAAAAAACCCATTGCTTTGCTTCAGAAGGCCTTTATTAACCCCCTGGAACCGTATGGATTATTTTTATGACATA
This sequence comes from Zacco platypus, assembly GCA_038088235.1. NCBI lineage: Eukaryota > Metazoa > Chordata > Actinopteri > Cypriniformes > Xenocyprididae > Zacco > Zacco platypus. Next base: position 7,330,665 of record CM076082.1, read on the forward strand.
TGGATGCACTTTTTAGGCTTCAAAATCGCAGATCATTTTAAATATATCTCCCACTGTGTTTATCTGAAAGAAGATAGTCATATACACCTAGAAAGGCATGAGGGTGAGTAAATCATGGGACAATTTTCATTTTTTGGTGAACTATCCCTTCTTCTAAAAGTGAATTTTGTATATTTATTTTTTTTATAAACATATTTTATTATTCAAGATGTGTGCAGCATAATTAAATCGTTTCATACTTCGATTTTTATTATGTTATGTTACAGCTTATGCTGCAATATCAACTACTCCAGTGTTTAATAATCTGTTCTGCAACTGTGGGACTTTTTGCTTTTTACTTTTTTTTTGCATTCATGATGATGAAATGAGTGCTACTCAGGACCTTTCCATTTACGTCATCCACCAAACTGAAATAATATCTTTTACAATCATGGAAGTCAAGGTAAGTGATAACTGATTCAAATTAAACACACACACACACAGCTCATTCAAACCACTGTAGATAGTCAAATATTTCTGCCTGAAAGTGTTTTTATGAAACCTCGCTAAAAAGTATTAGCAGAAATACTTTGAAGTGCATTCCTGAAGTCACATTTTGTCACAAGCCACACAGACTTCTTGTTTGGTCTCCGAGAATAGCCAGAGAGAACTACGACCGATGCTAGTGACGGGTAGTATTAGAACACAGAACACACCGACAACACGATATTACTGTGGTATGAATTTTGAAAAAAAGAAAGAAAAAAAAAAAGACCGGACACTGCATTTCACCCACACATGAGCCGCTTTTCCTAAACATACAACACATGCTGTTAGTAGAGACTGAAGAAAATAAAAATGCTGGTACAGATAAACTTTCATAGAAAGGCTTTTTAAACTTGACTTTAGGAATCGGTGCGACTTCTTAATATGAGCAGCAGCACAACTGATTTTCACTGCACTTCCTGTATGTGTGTTTTTTTTACGAACAAAGCATTCCACAGTCTGCTTGAACCATGACACCCTTCTGGGTGACACACAAACTAATGTAAATAACGTGGTCCGGTGTCGTTGTGGCTGGAAGTGAGGTCGGCCACGTCACTGAGGCAGGGATTAGCTCACTGAGATTTATGTAACCAATGTCTGTGTCACCAGTGTCAGCGCTTGTCATCCGACTCGAAAGATAATTAACCACATTAATCACAATAAACCACAACTCATCAAATTCATCAAGATCAAACTGTCAAAGATTAAAGTGATCTGCACCCATTGATCTTCTCAAATGGTCTACCGTTTTGTATAAAACTTGAAAAGTGTGAGCTACACTACTACATTTTTTAATGGTTTAATAGGATTTTTTTTTTTTTTTTGCAGATACCGATTTCAACTAACAACTATTGGCCGATTTTCATACCGATATTTGTCACTTGCTCTCTTTTGTCATTAAAATAGATTAGTGTTTGGGTCTTGTTTTAAATTAGCAAAGTTCAAAAAAGCATGCTTTAAGGTATACAATGGTTTTCAATTGTTCAAAAATTGACCGATAAATATCAGCTAGTTTTGAAAAAAAAAGTGAAAGTAGTCTAATGCTCACCCAGGTGCATTTAACTGATCAACAACACTGTAAAAACAGTAATATTGTGAAATATTATTACAATTTAAAAGAACCGTTTTCTATTTGAATATATTTTAAAATGTATTTTATTCCTGGGATTGCGAAGCTGAATTTTCAGCATCACTACACCAGTCACACGATCTTTCAGAACTCATTCTAATATGCCGATTTGGTGCAAAGAAACATTTCTGTGTTTTCAATCTTTAAAACTGTTGTGCTGCTTATGTTTGTGAGAACCGCAATAAAAGTACTGTCCCCAAACTTTTGAATGGTAGCGTAGACAGTAACAAAAATGCACCGCAGCTTCTCTGGTTATATTTCAGGCAAAGAATAAAAAAAATCTACATTTCAATTACACCACTGCAAATCTACTGACAGTATCAGATGATAAAACAAAGGTACTTTGATATCAACCATTGCGATGAATGATACCCATGCTCACATACAATGGTATTCTACAAAATCATGATAGTATTTTAATAGTAACAAGCCGACCCTCGCGGAATCTGAAACCATTGAATTCAGGAGAAAGTGACACAGATCTTTGCAGAAGTTCACGTTCTTCAATAATTTCATGGATTATTTAGGCTTGTTTAGGTACTCTTAGCTTTGTTTAATGCATTTTATTACGCTCAAATCCATTTTACCATTCATTTTCATTGACTGAAATAAAATAAAATGTAACTATTATATATATTATATATATATATATATATATATATATATATATATATATATATATATATATCTGCCTGGTCCTAGTAACGGGTAATATGATGAGATATCATTGCTTGTAGAGGGTCTGGAGGCAAGCGAGGCACAAAAGAAGCTGACTTACTGTCTTTTTGAGCCGCAGGACTGGTTGATGGGCCAGCAGTTGTTCGTCCCACTGGACTGGAGTGTTTAGGACCCCTGCCAGGGATCTTCAAGCCACTGGACTTCAGCATGTTCATTATGTCCACTGGAGAAACTTCAAGTTTCGCAGCTTATTAAGGGTTTCTTAATCGAGGCACTAAATGTAAGGATGGCGGATATCCCTCTCCATTCTACCTGTGGGACTGAAGACAATCATCATGAGCATTTAGGCCAACACACAAACCCTATTGACTGGGTGCATTTTGCTAAATGAATGGCCTTGCGTGGCCCATGTCAGTTCATTAACAGCTACAGCATCAATAATATGCTTCAGGGCAAAAAAAAAGGACACAAAAATCACATTTTATTGTTTGAATGAAGCTGTGACGATGTAATCGACACCGACAGACTGTAAATGCCTTGTTTTCGCTAATGCAACACATCCTGAGTGATAATTCAGTAATATAGCAAGGTCATTCTAGCATATCTGTGAAATGAAACCCCATTATCCACTGTGGTCGACAGTTTCGATATGCTGTCACCACAGCTACCTTCCAAACCCCAAATTAGCTCCGTTAAAAACCCAGTACGTGAATTCCACTTCAAAAAAAGAGACATTAATGCAGCATAAACCATATAATGTATCCTAAAAGAGGCGGAAGTGTAGTGTGCTGGCTCATTTCTGCGCCGTAGACTCTCCTGCTCTATTGTTTTGGCTCTTCACTGCGGCGTGCTCGCGACCGTCTTCACACGCCCCTGTCAAACAACACAAACGCGACCCGCTCTCACAAACGGCACTATTACCTTATGAAGTCCAAATCCTGTGAATTAAAAAGAAGTCGGCGCCGGCGAACTTCAGATGATGTGTGCAGGGATGGCTTCCCGGCATGAGATTTGTCAGCGTCTGCCACTCCCTTCGCTCGCGCTCTCTCTCCCTCACGGATGCGAAAAATATGGATGCTGAGCTAAAGCTGGCAGTGAGAGTGGGACAGGATGCGAGGTTCACAGACAACGGCACATTTTAGGAAAGCTCTTTTACGGAAATGTCCTGAAAGTGTGTCAGTGGTGAGCAAATGGTTCTGGAATAGATGAGGGTCATTAAGCGGGAGGGGTAAAAGCCCTCAGGCGGGGGGGCCGTTTAGAGATGTTGATTCGTGAATCGTTCTTTTGAGTCGAATCTTTTCAATGAATTGGTTGAACAAAACCGGTCTTTTCGGAGATCTTTGTCGGATTCCACTGATGAGCGAAAAGTTATTTTAGGCAAATAAGTAATATCTGTGGAAATATGTTGACTATATGACAGCGAAATTGGTGGCAATGGTTCTACTTAGGCTTAAATGCTTCGGGAAACGAAGCCCTGGGCTGTTTAAATAATAAATACATGTAATACAGTTTAATAAATTTTATTACAACGAGCAAAAATCAAGATATGTTAATGATTTAGTGTTGTTTAATGTAAAATTTTATTGAGCGGAATCTTGGCTGCAACAAATTCCGGAAACTCAAAAAAAAAAATCCAGCTGCTGTGGAATTTATGTATTTCCGGTCATGAATAAAGACTAAATTTGCCCACAACACAGACACATAAACATAGCGATTTTTTTAAAATATATATTTTTTTAAAAAAAATCTAATTAAACATTCCACATGCAATTTGTTGTTAAAGTCTTTGCAACCGAGAAATGAAAAAAAAGTCTAAATAGATTACAGTTAAATTAGGCTATTGGTGTGATATATAAAAATGTTATCATTAAAGGGATAGTTCAATTATGTCACTATTTACTCACCTTCAATTTTTTCCAAATTTGTATGAATTTCTCTCTTCTGCTGAACACAAAAGAAGATATTTTGAAGAATGTTTGAAACCAAACAGTTGGACCCCATTGACTTCCATAGTATTTTTCCCCCATCCTATGGAAGACAATGGGGCCCATCAACTGTTTGGTTACCCATATTCTTCAAAATATTAAAATCTTGTTAACATTAGTTAATGCACTGTGAACTAACATGAACAAGCAATGATCAACTGTATTTTCATTAACTAACGCTAACAAAGATTAGTTACTACAGTAACAAATGTGTTGCTCATGGTTATAGTTAATACATTAATGAAGCTTATTGTAGAGTTATCTTTTTATTTTTTGGGTGAACTATCCCTTTAACATTAAAACTATCCTAAAAACAGCTTTTTACTTTTAAAAGACTTTAAGCTTTTCAAACGAGTCCCACGGATATTCCTCAATGTTAAAAGAGGATGCATTTACAACTGTGCATTTAGCAGATGCTTTTATTCATAGAACAAAAGAAATTCATCAAAGAACAGAAAACACAGACAGACGTTTTAATTTTCAGCTCTTTTTTTATTGATTGCTGCATGAACACAATTCCACAAACATGTTTTTGATCATGAAGAAAATAAAACATGCTTAAATAGCTAAGATAAGTGAGGAAAAGGTCAGAAAAGCAGAACCTTATTGAGTTAGAATAGGATCCAGCATGCTATTCCCGTTTCAAAATAAGCATATAGTTGTTTTTCTCATCCCTAATACACAACAGAACACAGAGCTCAGCCGTACTCCCAAAAAAACTCCACCTCAGTGCCTCCTCTTTAGCATGTGAAATAATAGGGCCTGTCTTTAATAGTACAGAAGGGGGCGAAATACAATAACGTGTTTCCTTCAAAAGAAAACGCACAGACTGAGAGGGAGGTGGAGAGAGGAAGAGAAAATAACAGAGAGTGCGGGTATGTTTCAAACGACTACTGAAGGGAAAACAGGAAGCACATTCTTTCTTGTAAACATAAGGCACCACTTTAACCGACGCTTTATAAGCTGTAAATGCAAAATTCTCAAAACATCAGTCTCAAACTAATAACAAAAATGAGTAATGAAGAACAAATGAATGCACAATTGAATTAATAAATACAAAATAATAGCGATAATAAACATTTCAGTAAATAATATACTCAATTCATAATTCATATTGCCCAAATACTGTCACCTGACTTATTCTCAATGAATCTATTAAACAAGTTTTCACATACCATAAAAAGACTATTCCAGTTGTATTTCCAAGTATCCAAGGCCATAAACTACACTTTCTTCCCTGGAACACAAAAGAGATATTTTGCAGAAAGTGCGATTTATTAACAGTTATGAAACTTGGCAGAATGAATAATATCAGCTTTTGTTTTCTGTGCAAGAGAGAAAATCACACAGGTGAATGATAACAGAGTTGTCAAGTTTAACATGAATGTCACTGCAATGTTAAACTACAAAATTAAACAATTAAATCTCAAAAAAGTCTGAAATCCTTATAGTTTTACCGTTACATTAATGCTTTGTGATTGCTAGAGATTTGTGTATTGCACATAATATTTACTAAAATTATTAAATATAGCTGCAGAGGAATTTAAAACACCATCCAATAGAGAAGTTCATGATAATCTTGGTTTCAACAGTCTTCTATTTACAAGCACTGCTATACTGTGACTCAGGGCTGAATAAGTAACACTTTATTGCCACCTAATGGAGAAATACTATCACCATCTCTGAGGAAAAAAATAATATTCTGTTATAGAAATACAGTTTTTGTGAACAATGCATTGTTTAGGGTACATATCATAAAAGACATAACAACAACACATCCAAAACATGACACGTGATATGGACGAGGCATTGACACAGCAGGAATGGCAGCGTTGTATGGGATTTAGATCCAAGAATAAACTAATTCTCCACAAGATAATTAAAAAATAACACCATATAAAACTGATTTAATGCAAAAATTGTACAAAGGAAGAGCTGACATGCATATCCACAGAGCTTTTTAAAGTCAAAAGCACATTAAGTGAACAAAGAATGGTGATTAATACCATTCAAATGGAAAATTGTTAAAGTTAAAACAAATAAAGCATGTCTGAATGCATGTAAATCCTGAAGAAATGCCAACGAGACACAAATATTGAGTTACCGACCTACTGGAATCATTGCAGTAAGTTAAAAATGCTGCACTTCTGCTTACCTTAATACACACCACGACTATCCTTAATAAAGAGATTGTGATCACTGCCCTCTAAATATCCATCTATGCACCAAAAATTGGTTAAAAACTTCAAGAATACATGCACTAATCAAACTTACGGTTCTTTTCAGAGTTCTGAATCCTGCGTTTATGAGCTCAGTGACTGAATAACACTGTTGATTATGAAATGCAAACAAAAGTTACAAACAAAAGTCCTTTTGTTTACGTTTGTAATTCCAAGAAAACGTTCTTATTCTTCAGCCTTTCCTCTTCCTCCACCGCGGCATGTGAATCGTGTAGGTCTTGCAGAATACTGAAGAGTTTTGGTAATCCATCTGATTTTTTCTGGTCTGTAAGATCAAAACAGTCACGTATTGATATAGGAAGCCGCTATAAGCTAGTTGGAATTTTTGAAATGGAGGAAAATTTACAATGGAAAAGAAAGCCGTGTTATTTTACAAGTTTATATATTATTAGAGTATTTAGTCATATTTTGAATTAGCTTTTATTTTTACAACCTCATTTCCAGAAAAGTAGGGACATTTTGTAAAATGCAATAAAATTAAGAATCTGTGATTTGTTAAAGCTGCAATATGTGAGATTTTTGCAGTAAAACATTTTCTTCAGTTGAGTGCTTACAATATCCCAAATGTTTCCAAATAATGTTTCCAACAAATGTTTTTAGCAAATCGTGAGAAAAGGATCCGGGATGTGTGAGAGAGTCGCCGGTCAATGGCAACATATCCGCGTTACCCTCGGTATCCTGCTTTATTTTATAGAAACCACGAAAACACCAAAGACACTTTAATATATTACATGTTTTATTAGACAAGAGATCATCTGTTTTGATACATCTATAGACAGAAAACTAATCATTGTTATATAGCTAGCTCAATGCGTTTAGTCTTATTGTTTAAATCTAATTTTCTTGATTTTTTGCGAGAGAAAAACACTATTTTGTCAAGTAACGTTAGCTAATTGTTCCGATTATCAGTCAAGGTACCTGAGTCACCACTAGAGGGCACTTCAAATTGGACACTCGCTCACTCACTTACACTCTCATCCAGTCACACGAACTACATTTCCCAGAAGCCCCTCACCCAGTCACTGATCACCCTGCCAGCTGTAGCAGAAGTATTGTTCTGCTAAACCCAGTCTATTTCCGAGCGTTATATTCCCGTGTTTGTTTTCGATCCTGTCTGTTTTACCCGGTGTTTGATCCTTGCTGCCTGCCTCGACTACTGCCTGTATCTTTGACCACGATCCTGTCTTGTCTCCTCAAATCCTGTTTACTGATCTGTAACCATTGCCTGTCTGACCATGTCTTTTAATAAACTGCATTTGGATCTAAACCCACTGCCGCCTCGTTACTGTCATAATCGTGTCTATGTTTATCTGTTTATTCTGTTCCCCAGTCCTGTCATCGTCACATGTGTTCCTTGTTTTGATTTCTGTTCTGTCTTCTGACACGTTTCATTTTGTATTCCAGTCCCGTCATTTTCCACGTGTTCCTTTGTTTTGCTTCTCTCGGTCCTGTCAGTTGTCATGTGGTCTTTGTTTTGGTTTCGTCATTATCATTATTAGTTTATTATCTTCAGCTGTGTTCGTTAATCAGTTATGTCTATCACCTGTGCCCCACCAATTATTCCTCTTGTGTTCATCTGTATAAATTCCCTCTGTGTCAGTCCTGTCCTTGTTCTTCGTTAAAGTTACATGCTCGTGTCGTCTGTCTTCTGATCCTGTCCTGTTTAATAAATTACTTAAAACTTAATCTGTCCTCAGTCTCCGTGCTTCCTAGCACAAACCCCGAGCGTGACAGTTACACTAATATAGCATAATCAGATAAAGCTTTATTTTTAGTAACAGTAATACAGCATTTTCTCCATCATACAATATGTTTTAAAAATTAATTGCGTGCCATTTATCAATGCAAGCCATCCAGCATTTATTAATATATTCTAATATCGATCTGTCTTACTGCAGTGTGCAACAAGTGTCACACAGCAACCGGTGAGCGAAAGCACAGAGTAACGTTAGAACATTATTTTCAACTCACTCAACTGTATCTAATATGATAAACAGAGCTGCATTACCTCATTCTCTTGACCGGAAAAGCAGAAGCGGCGCCAGTGACTGTGGCATAATAAAAGCTCACGAGGCGTGTGCCGCGTTCGTCTCTCATTAACAATCACTCCAGCTCCTCGTTCAGCTCCACAACACTCGGTCCTGCTCTGCTTCATACTACAGTGACGTTAATAATCGCATCCATGAACATAATTTCTGCCCGAGTCCAATCTTTTCCACCAGCTGTGAGGTGAAGACCACGTGTCCCAAGATTCCACGCTCAAACATGGCATCCTCAAGCTACACCTTTTTTTGAAAAGTGACCTCTAGCGGACGAAAAACTACATATTGCGCCTTTGATTCTCTCTAACCTCTATTTAACTGTCAAAAGTACAAAGATTTCCAATGTTTTCACTGAAAAATCTTTATTGTATTTTGAAAGTATGAACAAATTTTGATATTGATGGCTGTAACACACTCCAAAAAAGTTGGGAAAGAGCCATGTTTACCACTGTGTCACATCACCTTTCCTTTTAATTACACTTTTTAATCATTTGGGAATTGAGGATACTATTTTTTCCAATTTTGCAAGTGGTTCTTTTACCCAATCTCGCCTGATACAAGACATCTGCTCAACAGTATGTGGTTGTCATTGTCTGATTCTCCTTTTCATGATGGGTCATTCATTCTCAATAAGAGACAGACCTGGACTGCTGGCAGGCAGTCAGGCACTGCCACTGTATGGTGTAGAGGAGTGCTTCCCAAACTGTGGGCCGCGGACCCCCGGTGGGCCATAGCGGTATTGCAGGGGGGCCGTATAGCTAGTCCAAATCAATATATTAAAATAATTAAAATATTCCAATTGTTCTAAAATTAGATTTTTTGAAAGTATGTAAGGTTAGTGTTATGGATTTAAATATATTTATAAAGAATGTTTACATCATAGTTCTCATTATTCACATGAAATTCTTACAAACTTGTTAATAAATGTATTTGTAGGTAAATGTCGGTATATATTTTTTAACGGCGGGGTCGTGGAGCTTTTGCAATGTTTTTGGGGGGCCTTACCCCTCTTAAGTTTGGGAAGCTCTGGTGTAGAGTGTCTAAAAAGCACTCTGATGTACCACGTGCAGAATGAGGCCTGGCTTTGTCTTGCTTCCCAGAAAAGATATTATCTTAATGGCAATGTCTCTGTACAATCCAAATATATGCCTCCACGTCAATGGTACCTGCACACATAATGTCCGTTTTTTTTCCAAAAACAAGCTTAAACATGGACTCGTCTGACCACAGCACACAATTCCACTGTCTTTTAGACCATCTGAGATGGCAATCTGAACTCGGCGACAACTCTGCATTGAACAGATGTATAGGTTTCTCCTTGCGTAACAGAGATTCGAGTTGCATTTCTTGATGCAACGTCAGACAGTGTTAAGTGACAAATGTTTTCCAAAAGGTTTCCTGCCTTGAGATTTCACTGGACTCCCTGAATCTTTTTACAATATTATGTATGGTAGATGGTGAAAGACATAAATTCTTTGTAATCTTGCATTGAGAAATGTGATTTTTGAATTGTTTGACAATTCCCTCATGACATTTGGCACAAAGAGGTGAGCCATGACTCATCTTTGCTTGCAAAGACTGAGATACTTTTTTACACCCAAATACGATACCCTCAACTATTACCAATTCATCTGCTAATTGTGGACTGTTTAAAACAGACAGTTTAAATTGGATATTACATAATCTTTTTACTCTTATTTTGCCTCTGACCCAACTTTTTTGGACTTTGTTGCAGCCATCAAAATTAAAATTTGTTTGTATTCACAAAATACAATTATGTTGTTCAGTGAAAACATTGGAAATCTTTTCTTTGTACTTTTGTCAGTTAAAAATATTCAAGAGAATTAACAAATCACAGATTGTGGTTTTTATTGCATTTTACAAAATGTCCCAACTTTTTTGGAATTGGGGTTGTGTATTTTTAGCAGTCATATTAGGTTTTAGTACTTTCATTATGTGCTTTTGTCATATTTAATTTTTATTATTTTTAGTATTTATGTTTAGTTTTATGTAGTTATTTTAGCAATTTTTAGATTTTTTAAAATAAAAATGTTATATAAGTACTATAACTACGTCAAGTAAATGTATATGAAAAATATATGTAATATAATAACAAAACAAATGTACAGTTGCTACCAAAATTATTCAACCCCCTTAACCTGCAAGACAATTTTGCTGCTGAGAACAATATTTTATGAAAAACATTTTATGAAAAGGCACCAGTAAACTATTATACAAAGTTTAATAATACACATTTGATTGATTCCAAAAAAAATCAAACTGGCTGTAAACATACATGCACAAAATTATTCAACCCCCAAAAGGCAGTTCAGAATCGGTTCTTTCTTTTGGGAGTCGTCAATAATTCCAGTCTTACTTCCTGCACAAACCTACATAGGTTTATAACAAATTTGGGTAATGATGTTCATTGGCTGCCTGCAAACAATGTCTACAAAATTAGGAACCTTAGGAATACTTTAATTTCTTTTTAAGTTTTTCATCTAATGTTTATATGTCATTATATTTCAGCTATATTTCAATGACCGTAAATGATTTCAATAGTTTTAGTTCATGATAACAGCGCTGAAAGAAAACAGAGAGGGACTTGCCACTGGGGTGTGCAGCAGGCATCATAACTTACCTCTTACTGAATCTGCCGCCTGAACTCCCTGCTGCTCTCTCAACTTGAAATACTTATCTCTGCAAAAAAAAGTACAAAACATCATTTTTAGATGACCTGGACCTATAGGTAATTTGCATGGATTTTACACAGATTTAGAATGTATTACAAAACTGACATGTTTGGTGAACTGCTTTGTATACTTTAATTCTATTTGAATTATTATTATATAGAATTATGTGTATGAATCAATCATTTCAGATGTCATAAATTTATACATAGGCCCAGTATGTTAATGCCACCTTACCGCATGGCATGCTGGACACTACTGAGATGTTGATAGATGAGCTGAGCCTCCAAGTCTGGATCCAGTGGGTCATACCACTCCTGCAGAGTTACTCCATGTCTGGTTTTATCACAGCCTGGGTCTATTAACAAAGAGTTCATCAGTGCAGATTAGTAGTAGTTTTTATTTTTTTTAAGATTAATACTTTTATTTAGCAAGGCATCTGCAAGACGACGGAAAGGGCACTTTACTGTTAGCGATTAAAGGGGCAGCGGCTAAGCTTTCCCATCACAGAAATAACTTGCATTTTAAAATATATTCAAATAGAAAACTGTTGTTTTAAATTGTAATATTATTTCACAATATTACTGTTTTTCTACTATATTTGTGATCAAATAAATGCATACTTGGTGAGCATAAGAGACTTCTTTCAAAAACATCTTACTGACGCAAACAGATCACAAGCCTGTTTTGCTTTTACATCATCCAATATTTGCAGTACCTGATTTCTCCTTTTGATGGCAGCAGCTCCATCTGTCTGCTTTATAGATGCCAGGGTGATAGCAGCTCATAGTGTTTGTGTTGTGACTGCAGGCTTTCCTCAAAGCTGACAGCCAGTGATTCAACTCATTTACACTCTACAGTCATACAGAGAGACACAGAGTACAAAACAATGAAACAATGAGAGATCAAATAAACCATTTGAGGTTTTCCAGGGCCCATTCTTACAATCTCACCAACGACAAAAACATGTCTGAGTCAGTGTTTATGAATAGACACATTCACGTTTTATTTGTGAATCCAGTGCAATACTAACTTTGCAGTCGAGGTACAGGGTCTCCTGCTGGCCCGAGTCTTCACTTGAGATAATCTGCATGACGTTAGCATTGCCGAAGCACTTCTCCTCCACCTTCTCTACCGCTCGGATCTTTGGCAGCGAAATAGACGAGCTCTTCTATAGATTCAGCAATAATAATAATAGTAATAATAATAATCAAAACAAAGCTTAAATGCATATAAATATTACATGAAATTAGAGAAAAGCAAAATATTAAATAAACTCTAACAATATAGTGCTTAAATAATAGTAACATAACTCTGATTTAGACAATAATAGTTAAAAAACATTGATAATAAATATATTCATAATATTATACTATTATAATAATATTATTATGAATTATTATTATTCATAATTATTAATATTAATATATTTATATTCATATTTTTATAATGAATTTTCTTTTTTAGGATCGAGAGTCTGGATCTAGGACAAATATACTGAAATAAATACATAAAAGTTTTTATAAAGGTAGCAACAATAAATGAAAACAAAAAGAAAATCGGTTGAAATCTCAAATCTGGTAGCATTAATAAAAAGCCCCTGGGACATAAAATTGACCATAGAAACGTCTCAGGTTACGTATATAACCCTGTTCCCTGAGAGGAGAACTCAGTGCCTCAGTGAGGTGGTGAGCTGGTGTCTGAAGAAAGTGTTTACACACGCCAATCCGCAGTTGGCTGAACGTAATTACATAGCATTATACATCACTGAAACCATAAACAGACGGCAGCTGAGCACGTTGTCAGATTCTAATTGTCTGAAGAAAACGCGCAGGCTTGTTTGGGATGACCATGGTGTCTTATTCCCTGAGACGTTCCCTTTCGAGTGGAACTCAACTTCGCATCATGGCTTGACACTATGGGAACTTTGATACCAATGTTGGACATTACCTGACCCTAAAAGCTGTGTATTTGTACAAAGAGTTGCTGAGACCAGGTTGAGGCTGGATCATCCCTGAAGGACTTGAGACCCTGGAGTTGAATCCATATCCAGAGTATAAAACCTGATGAATGTGTCTAGAGGACTATTCTGCCGTAGCACAAACGTCTTGCAAGGGTGCACCCCTAGCAAGAACTTTGGAGGATTCAAGACTCGTAGTTGAGTGGGCACTAACTCCTACAGGTGAAGCTATTCAGAGTGCCTCATATGAGAGGAAAATCGCATCGGTAATCCAATGTAAGATACACTGCTTGGTGACAGCATTATTGCAGCCACCAAAGCAGACAGAATCTGAGAGGACTTACACCACTGGCCTAAGCAGTGTATGTAGATTCTCAAAGCATGGACCGGACATAGCAGATGCAGACATTCTCAGTCTTGTGTTTCATGAGTCGGAGGGAAAAAAGCATGGAAAGAACTTTTGGAACATAGTCTGGTCTGGGGTGCAGTATAGCTCTGACATCACCAGGATCAAAGACTAAGCAAGAAGAGGCTACTGACAGGGCCTGCAAGTCTCCAATTCTCTTAAGAGAAGATAATGCTAGTAAGAGAGTAACTTTAAGAGTCAGTATTTTTTCAGAGACTGACTCCAACGGCTCAAAAGGTGGTTCTGCTAATGCACCCAGGACCAATGCTAGATCACAGGAAGGAACTCATGACCAACGGATAGGTCTCAGCTATCTGGCACCTTGTAAGAAACAGAACACCAGAGGATGTCTTCCAACAGAAGCTCCAACCAAAGGTGTGTGGCAAGCCAAAATGGCGGCCATATAGACCTTTAGTGTAGCAAGGGTCCAACCCGTTGTAAGGCGTTCTTGAAGGAACTCTAGCGCTGAACCCACAGGGCAGTTAACAGTTGACTGGAAGTTGAAAGCCCTGGAATGTAAACTGCTTTCAACAACTTGAATTTCTCTTTCACCCAGAGCAGGAATGATGTTGGCAGCTGCCGCCATGAGACCTAAGAGTCTCTGAACCTGTGAGACTGAAAGCTCCTGACCTAGCCGGATATCTTTCATAGCAGCTAGGATCAACTGTACATATGCAGGAGACAGATGTGGCTGCATTGTAGTCAAATCCCACACCACTCCCAGAAAGACGTTTTTTTGTTTTTTTTTTGAGCTGGAAAAAGTACACTCTTCCTGGAGTTCAATCTAGAGTCTCAAATGAGACAGCGCAGCATTCGTGCACTTGGTGAATATGCTAGGCCGCAAGGAAGGACTTGATATTGATACACTTTGCCCTGAAAGCTTATTTGAGAAACTTCCTGTGTCCTGTCAGAATCTCGATGTGAAAGTAGTCGTCCTTTAGATCTATCATCACAAACCAATCCTCGGATAGAATTTGTGACACAATTAGTTTGAGGGTTACCATCTTGAACCTGTATGTCCAAAGAGTACAGTACAGTTCAGGCCCCTCAGATCTAAAATTGGACGCAACCCTTGTCCTTTTTTGGGCACAGAACCCTAAATCTCTCGCCCCTTCTCCCCTTTCATCAGGAGAATCTGTAGTTCCTGGTTGAAAGAGACTTATTCCGATTACACATATCACTGTTGCTACTATGCCATTGAACCGAGGTGGACGGAAGGCAAACTGAATCCTATAACCTTTTCTTACCGCATTAAGAACCCACTGAGTGACATTCTGCAGTATCTTCCACACGGCCAGAAAGTCTAAAAGAGGGATCATTTTTTAGATCTGGCCCTGGCCCTGATACCCTGAATCAGCAAAATGGCAGGGGCCGACTTAGTGGGCTGAATGGAAGAATTGCGAAGATGGGGCAAATAGATTGTTGGGCACCTCCACCCCCCAAATCATGATTAGATGCGGGGCAAATAGAGATGCCTACTAAGGGGTTCAAGGAATGTTGGGCACACAATGTCCTGAAGGACCTGCTCTGAGGGGGTCGCCCTCAGGGGCCAGGGCCCATAACAGTCAGGACTTTGTCTTAGCCATCCTAGAGGAGATAACAGCCCTACGGTTGCGTCTCCCCCTGGACGACTGTGGCTGAGCTCCTGACTTTGTTAGGAAAAACAAATCACACAATCAAGCAAACACACACTCACACATGCGAATTCATCACATTCAGCCAATCGTAGATTGGTTTGTGTAAACAGGTGCTTCAGAAACTGGCTCACACAAAGTTTTCCCATAGTATCAATCCATGATGCAGCGTTGAGTTACACTCGAAAGGAAATATCTGTTATGAGTCAGGACATCCAGTGCAGATAAATATTCACTCAATATCAACTAAATTATATCTAAAAATATTATTCTCTTTTTCCATTTTCTATATTCCTGTATATTTGTATGTACATGTTTCATGATTCTATTCTGCTGGTTGCCAAAAATATATAACACAATAACAATTTCAAATCCACACTAAAGTTGAGCCATCAGAGTTACTTACCTTAGAGTGTTGCGTCCGTGAGTAGGACAGAGTGTCTTTACTGAGCGTGACATAGTACTTCTTAAAGGGTGAAGTCATGGGCATACACTTGTCCTTGGTCCTGTGGAGGAAGAGGAAGCCTTCTTTCTCCATAGTGCCACATTGTAGTCTCATTCGTGTCTGAAGCTCAAGATCTGTTTTAAAAAATAAAGCAAAGAGAGAGAGCAAGACAAGTGAATAAAATTAGGGTCTTGATTGTCTGCTCCATCTCTTAAGGGTCTATTCATTTTGGGGTGAACTACACGATTAAACCTGCTGTTTCAACAAGAAAATTAAAAAGTATAAAAAATGAAGAGTAATCATCTAAAGATTGAACAGATATGACAGGTATGAATGAGTCTCCAGCCATGCATGGAGATCCACTCAATTTTTCATCTAATGACTAATTTAGAGCTGCTCACCCTCTGACTCATGGCAGTTGACCAGTTTTGTGATGAAGTCTTTGAGCTGGGTGATGCCATGCTGTATGGCTGGCTGCAAGCGGATCATCCATGGCTCTTTAGAGCAACATGCGAGAGTGTCCATATTTCCAATGGTCTGCACAGCCTGAGGAAACACACAGGGCAGTCATAATGATGCAAGAGAGAATATATTAACCATAATAAGGTCTATGAATGTATGCAGGTCATAATCCATGACTATACTGTGGCATAAATAGTTAATTTTATTGCGACAGTGAGTTCAACACCTTATTCTCCATTAATTGGAAGGATCTGAGCTTGATTTGTGTTTATTTAAAGATATAAAACAGCTAGACAATGATACTATGTCTTTTAAGTTGATATGTTACCAGTATTCACAACAATGGTTTCCTTGAAAACTGGTCATACTTTGGCAAGCAGCAGGAGTGTGCGGCTCGTACGGGCATCAGCATGTTTCTCACGCAGGTGAAATAACTTTGGAGACATGATGGCTGGTGAAATGAACCGCAGACACAGGAAGCTGGTCACAGCAATGAACTTCACCTTCTGAGGAAGAATATAAAGACTGTTATTCCTTGTGAAGTGTAAATTGAAATTTCTTTATGACTTTGGAATGTACTTTACAGAAATGTGGTAGTCTCAATGACTTATGTGGCCAACGAATGCAACAAAAGCCTTCGAAATGAAACACAGCAATTGAATTTTTTATTCAGTCGATTTGTTTAAAATGGCTGATTCATTCAGGAATGAAGCAAGTGCCTGTCTTTATGAGTAAGTCATTGAATTATTCACTCAATCAATTTGTTCAGAAATGCGGATTCATTCAGCACTGCTGTTTGTAGCTAAATGTACTCATTTCCAAACCTGTATGCCTTTTTTTGTATGCTGAATACAAAAGATCATATTTTAAACTCTTTTGAATAAAAATCAGTGTGGTCCAAAACAACACTGAAAACCAATTAATTAATTTTATGGACAAAAAACTGATTTTTTTTTTAAATTTTCTTTTTTGTTCTGCAGATGCAAGAAAGTCACAGGTCTGGAATTACATAACGGTAAGAAAATGATGACAGAATTTTCATTTTTGGGTGAACTATCCCTTTAATGTCTAATGTCTAATGGTGCAAAATAGTCCAGCATTGAGTCTGCATGATATTTAAAATGTTGAACCTGTCCTTCACTGTACATATATGCCATTTTTTTTTTAGACATTTTGTTTTTTATTTTTTTCCAGGCAAAAATTGTGTTTTTAGTGAATTGTTAGGACACTAGGTGTAACGTGTAGACTCGGAAGAAGGAACGAAGAAGATGGCTTCACGTAGTACAGTTTAATGAATCAAAGAATACAGGCAAG
This sequence comes from Zacco platypus, assembly GCA_038088235.1. Lineage (NCBI taxonomy): Eukaryota > Metazoa > Chordata > Actinopteri > Cypriniformes > Xenocyprididae > Zacco > Zacco platypus. Next base: position 7,348,175 of record CM076082.1, read on the forward strand.
AATATAGATTTAAACACTACACGCAACTTTAACGACGGACAAAGACTGGACTGACACAGAGGGAATATATACAGATGAACACAAGAGGATAACGAGTAGGGCACAGGTGACACACATGATTACAGACAAGACACAGCTGGAGACAATGGACTAATAATGAGACGATGACAAACTGCAACTCAAAAACGGAGAACACGTGACAAATGACAGGACTGAACTCAAAACAAGGAACATGTGACTACTGACACGACTGGGGAACAGATAAACAGACACATGACTATGACACTAGGACACACTTTCTGAATCCAGAATGTCCCAGATGACCCTACAAGTAACATTTATGAAAATGAACATCACTGACCCGGTACTCTTGGTCAGGGAAGCGCTCCTGCACTCTGAGGTAGAGTTGATGGAAAACCTGACAGATGAGCAGGGGGCAGTAGGAGGCCGACTGCAGGATGGAGGTGAGCAGCTCAGACAGGTACGACTGCAGGAGGCTGGAGCTCTGATGAATAATATCAGACTCAGTCTGCTGACGGTGCAAACCTGCACACCTATAATACCAGAAGACCCAGGAAAAATTCTGAGAAATTGACCTTTTTTGATGTAAAATGTAAAATGTAAGGATGAGTCATAGTTGTCTTACCCTGCCTCTTTCAGTTCTACTTTACTGGGGTCTAGTTCTACATATTTCTTTTCTTCAAAGATTCGGTTTATTATGGAGCCAAGAAGCCTGTGCAGATATTGCATCCCAGCCACCTGCAACAAGAAAATGAAGACGAAATTCAAAGGCGCCTTTGTGTAATATTGCACATATTCGCATCATTAAAACTGGAATAAAGTATAATAAAACATCAGGAGGTTTAAGCTGGTGTAAAATGTACAATAAATCAAAAAAATAAAATAAAATAAATAAAAACTGATGTTAGATTTAACATTAAGTATTTTATATCTAAAAGCATGCAACTGGTTTTGAACGTTCATCATTGTGTGTATGTTTGTCTTTGTAATCTTTTCTCAAAATGTAACATGGTCCCTTTCTGTCTAAGTAGGCAGTTCTTGACTAGAATGAATAATGAGGATCAAACTTCATGCAGCAAGTCAAAAACTCTGACTTTCACTTTAGATTTTTTAATTCACTTTAAATTAGTTGAACGATTTCTGTACATTTATTACACATTACAGTATATGTAACCCACGACAATTAAAAAACAAAAACATTCAAAAATGTTGTAACAGTTCGCTCGTGTGGCTCTAGTAATCCACACATTAATAGGGAAATAACAGAAAAAATTTTATTACAGTATAACTCGGAAAAAACGCAGGGGAACTCAGGAATCAAAATAGAACACAACCTCATTATACAAATACAAGTCTGAAAAAAGAACTGAGAAGAACTAAGGTCTTAAATACCGAGAATGATTAGCAGACCTAAGAACAGCTGTGGAACTAATAATAAACTATGGAAACAAAACCAAAACAGAACACAAGGAACCAAACATACTCTTGACAAATGTATTCTCCCTGTTTTTAATTTTTTCATGAATGGATGATAACAAGTCAGATTTAAATTATATGTGAAATATCCCCGGTTTCCATTTCAGAAATCTTGTCACCTTAACCCATGTATATTACCAAGTATAGTTACCTTCAAAAATGATTCCATAGACTTGGATGCTAATGAATTACTGCGGAATAGTGTGTTGGGTTCAGCTGAAGGATAAAAACAACAACAACAACACAAATCTTGGTATCAATAGCATCACATTGCACATAAGGTGTATGTTTTTGCTAATACGGGTGTTACAGAAATAATTTAAAATAAACAGAAAATTCACATGTATGTTTCTCATTTGCTTACTAGTCTTTTCCAGCTCCAGTTTGAACAGAACATCCAAGAACTCCTTGACAAGCCCTTGACCCAAAAACAGCTTCACCAGATTATTAGCTACTTCCTGTCTGCTCTCTGCTGTAGTGGTCTCATCAATCAGCATGATGAAATCAGGCCAGTTGCCCTACAATTAACACAGTCATTTCAGTCACAAACGAGGTTATGCTTTAAAAATATACAACACTCTGAGCTGCATCAATAACCCATTAAGGAACATGCTTTATTATTTGTTTTGATGTGCAACATTTTTAAGGGACAGTTCACTCATAATAGAATATTCTGTCATAATTTATTCACCCTCACGTTCAAACCCTGTACCCTTTGGAACACAAAACATATGGAAAAGAATATTTTTGTGTTTCACAGTCATACAGGTTTGAAACAACATTCTTTAAAGGTGAGTAAATGATGTGAAAATTTTTAAGTGACCTGTCCCTTTAACATTTGCAGGCACGAGTAGAGTATCCGTCACATGCATACAAATGAGATCAGATAACAACGAGTGCCGCATTTCAAAATCCATACACCAAATTATGTCTTGTTATCTTGTTACGAGGAATATGCCATGTGAATTTAAGAGATAATGCACAGGCATACTGCCTGAGATAAGGCTCGGTCCAAATGACATCAGACTCACGTTGAGCTGAGAGCCGACCGACTGGCTGAGTAGTTCTGTGAGTGGCTTGTAATGGCTGGATGGCAACACAACCTCATCTCGAAGCCGTAGCTGAAGCCGCAGAGAACCCAGAGTTCCTCTAGGAAAGAATAAGAGATTCACAACAGTACTATATTAGGTAACTGACATACAGCTTCTTCTTTTTCAAATTAAAATGTCATTTTAATGTTTAATGAAAAATGAGGAAAAAATGCCCTAAACTTGTAATTTCACATGAGAAAACATTACTCAGAAGGATAAAAACACAATGAAATCTTTCCAGGAAGTAAAGCACAGCATGGTAGACAAACAATATTAGGCATTATGACTCAATTAAGGACAATGTTCTGTTCAGCGACACATAAAAAGACAAACAGTAAATGTTATTACTGTAAATGTGGGTGGCTGTGTTTTCTAACTCTGTCACGATGGAACAGAAAATGAGGACACCGTGGCAACCCGACTGAAAAACACAATGTTGCAGCAAGCACAATTTGGCTTCAGAAATGTATGAAGTAAAAATGGCTCTTGGCTACAGCTGTACAATCTAGATACAAGCTCTGCTCGCAAACCTACTGCCACATAGGCAGCATCCGAACCGTCATCAAACTCATAAATGACTGATTTGAAACACTCTATAAGCAGAACGCAGCAAACTACACCCGCAGGAGGGACACAACTCAACTGATTTCAGTAGATTCTGATATTAGCATGATGATGAGGTAATGGTAAAATACTCTATTACTCATATTACACACAAAGGTATTAGGTAACGGTCAAATAATCCGTTTTTGATTAATAAATGTAATTAATTTTGGAGCAATATCAATATATTTAATTATGACAACTCTGAATAGCTTTAACATGTTATACAGGTGGAACTGGGGAAGGTGGAGGGTTTCAGAGGAACTCAGGACCAGATTACAGTGAACACTGAACCAGACTTTTTAAACATTGAGCAAGCAATCTCATTGGCTGCATGATCAGCAGAGGCCAAACAGCTTGTGCCGTGTAGTAAATGATTGCGAGAAGATTGCATGTCTGCACCATTTAGAGTTTCATGACTGAAAAAGATATTTAAATATTTAAACAATTTTATTAATAGTATTCATGTTGCAATAAAGTGAATTTATTATTATTATTCATAAATTTATTTATAATTAACATTTTGCTTGCCTCATCCACAACCTTGGATTTATTTTTCCACTGAGCAGTGCATTCTGGGATTCACTTCTCCTAGAAGGATATGTAGTATGGGGAACGCATATTCATTATATTAACTGATTTTCCCTCAATAAACTCCTAATTTACTGCTTATTAATAGTTAGTAAGGTAGTTGTTGTAGTTGTTAAGTTCAACTAGTGGGTAGGATTAAAGGAATGTAGAATATGGTCATGCAGAATAAGGCATTAATATGTGCTTTAAAACTAGTTATAAACAGCGAGTGAATACATCTATGCTTTTAGGTGCGTTCTTCTGTTACGTGACGTGAACCAGGAAAGCACAAGACAATGGTTTTAAGAGAAAACAAAGATTTGGGGAAACATCCAACAAAGCACGTCTTTACATGAACGAGAATGGACAAGGACTGAGGGAGAACACAGGGAATATATACACATATATGGTTTGATGATTTGTCTATTTGTATCTGTAGAGTTCAACAATACATATCTTTTAAGGCTGTTTTCTCAAAATATGTTTTTTCTCTTGCGCTGAGCAAGAAATCTCCAATTCAGTAGCATTTGCATAAATCAAACTTTACAGTTTTAGACATATCTATATTCTGAAGGTTATCTTATTCCTAAAAAAATATGGAGATTATTTTTATTATTATTATAGTATTAAGTATAAGATATTATAGTATTATAGTATAAGATATTTTCTGGATTGATAAAAAGAGATATCCAAATTACCCTCGGTAAAAGCCTTGAACTCTAATATGTCAATAAAATTAAACAATAATTTTGAACTAGACGTTCAGATTTCTGGTTCTGAACATTTTTCTTAGAGCATATTGTTTTTCCTTTTTTGTCTTTAATTCTCATGTAATCTTTAGAGCAGTTTTCTTGATTTTAATGGGCCCAAGACAAATTTTGTCCCATGAGTAAACTATACCACAATGGATCTTCATGGATCCCCTTTTGTCACATTTGCTGTCAAATTCTTGCTTACCCCCCTTTGTATCTTGTACCCTTTGCCAATTAAACAGGTACAACTCTTGCAACCTTCCTCCAGACACACCTTGGTTTGTGTGTTCTACATGAAAAGGGAAGCAACTAAAAGAAATAGAAAATAGGTCACATTTCCATTTACATTAGAGCACCGATTAGGCTGTTCAGACTACAGATAATGTGGTTGAGTAAACACAGTGATAGTTTCTGCTTGTTTAGTGTGAAAACAAAACACTGATGCTTAACAGACTGGCCTGATCCAAAACCTAGTGAGCGGTGCAGAAACAGTATATTGAGTCATCATATAGGCCTATAAAGATGCTCAAAAATGTAGGTAACTCAGAAGGATAGTTCACTCAAAAATGTATTATTTTTGGATGAACTATCCCTTTAATTATGCCACTTCCTAAGACAACTTCTATTGGCCTAATTATAACCCACCATCATATGTAACACTTATATATATATATATATATATATATATACCCTATACCCTATATATATATATATATATATATATATATATATATATATATATATGGCCCCCCCCATATATATTTTTGTTTTCTCTTAAAACCATCGTCTTGTGCTTTCCTGGTTCACGTCAAGTAAAACTATATGCTTGCTAGGAACTCATCAATATCATCAAAAATGCTGTTTAATAAGTGCTGTGACTGTACCGTATCCCTTAAATGTCCGCGCAAGCTACTGCTCTCTCCATGGAAGCTTTAAAAGAGCTAATAAAATATAACGACTCAGATCAATATTTCGTGTCTAATTATTTACTTATGTGGCAAGTAGCCGTGTAATAAGTGGGATAATGTACATCCAGCCGGTTGTTATCTCAGATTAAACCCCTTCAGGCTGATGCAAGACCTCTCCACTTTGCGTCGGGGTCCTGATCACCCTGTCGGGGTTTATTCTGAGATAACAACCAGCTGGATGTACATTATCTCTTACATAACACGCAATTACGAGTTTATGTCACACAAATCTGACTTTATAACTCGCAATTGTGAGTTTACATCTCGCCAGGATTGTGAGACAAAAAGTCACAATTATCTTTTTTATTTATATCCTTTAGTTACACATTCTTCAAAATATTTTCTTTTGTGTTCAGCAGAAGAACGAAACTCATACAGGTTTGGATCAACTTGAAGGTGAGTAAATGATGACAGAATATTCATTTTTGGTTGAACTATCCCTTTAAGTTGTTGTTTTTTTATGAACATTTCAACAGATTTCAGATTGTATTAGGGTGAAAATGAGGCTGTGAGGAACAGACTGCATGAAGGTACTATATGTAACTTTTTTATGGAGTTTTTGTCTGCTGATGATTTTTAGTAAGATGTCTCATCAGCTCAACAAGCAGTAGGTTGTTAAATCAATTGAACACACTATACTTCAATTTCTCACAGCCTCATTTTCATTTCTATCTAAAATTAAATATGGCACTACCTACTGTAAGATTTATCATCTTGGAATTAAATGAGCCATTTTTTCTGTTATGCCTAAGTAACATGTATTTGTTCACTTGGATCCTCTAGAACGATCTGAAGACCTGTGTGTACTTTTTATTTTGAAATATTAAGAAAAATATATTTCTCATGACATGACCCCCTTAAAGCCATGTGTAGTTCCAAACATCTTCATTTTACTATGGAGATGATATTAGCATTAATATTTTGTAACTTTTACATTCAATCACTCCATACGCCACATGCTCCCTCACTGTAAAGATGGGTAATCCTCGAGGGAAGGTGGGAATTGGAAGAGAGTATGTGTGTGTGCGTGGAGAGTTCCACCATAACAGCCAGTCACTGAACAGCAGGCAACAGATGGTGGGCCGTCAAAAATCCAATCAGGAAGAAGACGGTGAGGGAGTGAAAAGAGGAGAAAGAGAAAATAAACAAAAACAACAACAGCTTGATTTGTTCACTGAGATGAGAGCGGATCACCCAAGGGGAGCGAGAGATTATAGAAGCTTAAAGGGAAACTTTTCATCAGGATGACATCAGAATGTCATCAAAAAAACAACAAACTTCCTACAGAAAAATTCTGGGCATCCTAATGAAATATAAAAATAAGTTCATAACAATATCTCAGATGATTCAAATATATATAGGGGCATGATGACTCAGAGATGATTATCATACAGTGCTTTTATTGTTATTGCATGTGGACAAAAACCTAGAGTCAAATAATCCTTTGTTCAGGATTGGCTGTGACATTTTAATTCCCATCTTGTTTTTTTTTTTTTAAATCTGGTCAGAGTAGGGGGAAAAAAAGTGTTTAGAAGGAACAGACGGTTCAGCATATTCAAAGCAGACAAAATCTGCCAATTTTGAAAATAAAATTGTGATAACATATTATATAATATAGTTTCGTATAGTTAAATATGGCTGAATGTAAAACCAGCTATTTTTCATCACGATTAACATAATGAAGCTGGCGATATCAATTCAATAATACAACGATAATAATGTTCTTGACTCTTCTATTTTTATTGATCAAAGAAAACCACCACGGTTTCCACTAAAACGTTTTTTAACATTTATAATAATAATAAATGTTTCTTGAGCAGCAAATCAGCATATGATTTCTGAAGGATCATGTGACACTGAAGACTGAAGTAATGGTGCTGAAAATTCAGCTTCAGGAATAAATGACATTTTCAAATATATTCAAACAGAAAACAGTTATTTTAAACTGTAATAATATTTCACAATATTACTGTTTTTATTGAAATATATGCAAATAAATGGTGAGTATAAGCATTAAAAAAAACTTTTGAACAGCAGTGTAGAATTCTTTATTTTCTGGTAATTAATGCACTTTGCAATGAATTGTCATTGTCAGATTAGATTCAAAATGCATTGACACATTTTTACCATCATGTATAAGTGGTATTTTGATCATTTTGAGAAAAGACTTTTACGAAATTAATCTGCATGCTCTTTTTGAGGCCTTACAGTGCCCATGACCCTTTTAATATAATAGCCCAAACAATTTAAGTATCATATTAAAACTCAAAAATGTTTCCTAATCTCATTAAGAACAAAATCTGACGTTATTTAATATTAAGTTATTTCAAAAGTACATAAAAAATGTCACATTACTTCTGGGTAAGTGGTTCAATAATATCTGTCAAATTGGTTTATATTAGGTCAGAGGATCAAATTACAAATTACAAGAGTTGCAGAGAGAAAATAAATGAGGTTAAAGAGATTGTCCACCCAAAAATGAAAATGTCATCAGTTAGTCACTCTCATGTTGTCCCAATCCTGTATGACTAGTTTCTTTCTTCTTTAATGAGAAGATTTGCTAGTAATAATGCTAGTTTTGGTTCCCATTAATTTCCATTGGTTAAAAAATACAATGTAAGTCAATGGGAACTGAACGTCTTTGGTTACTAGGCTAACATTCTTCAAAATATCTTCTTTTATGTTCAAAGGAAGAAAGAAAGTCATACAGGTATGGAGCAACATGAGAGGGACTAAATGATGACAGAATTTTCTCTTTTTTTTCTCAACCATTTAAATGTGGAAGTACTAGGCTACTGCTATTTTTACACCTAAAGTCCCTGGGACCCCCAAACTTAAGGACAATAAAGTCAAATCTGTGACACCCAACAAGTCAATCTCGGCAGTACATGAGGGTTAATCCGGAAATCATAGATTGTCAGTCCATGTATGCTCTAAATACAATCCTTTGGCCTTTAAGAAGATACGATTATGGAACGGTCCAACATTTTTTTTTTTATCAATATTAAAAAAAAAGTGTACTTGTGATGCTCAAATGCTGAAAACATTTTCTCTTATCTGCCCCCAACATTTACACAACATTACACCTTGTCTACATAACACTGTGTGAAAGGTGCTCAAGCCTGATCCATTTATCCGTGTAGATGTGGAGCTCGAACTACATGACTCATAGATGGATTTGGACAGTAAGTTCAATCAGGTCATGTGTATGAATAAATGAACGACTGAATGAATGTCAATGACTTCTTTACCCATGTGGACACAAGTCTGTCACACTGACAAGCCATGTCCCCAAAGACTCTTCCTGCCTTAATCTACCTACATACTTGCACAAGCTCTAAGATGACGCATAGCTTTTGTCATCACCGAACCGAATCCCCCGTACTGGAGTTTTTACATAAGCCTTTCCATCCCACTCCTCCTGTGCCAGCTTGAGATATAATCCCCACTGTCAATCCACGTGGCCAAATGATCTCTTATGGGTGGAGAGGAGGGCCGGGTGGAGGGGAGATAGAGCGAATGAACAGAAAAAAATCCCAGGATTTAGCCAGGGAAAGGATTAGTACTTCCTGTCAACACATGGACCAGAACACACAAACGTAACTCTGTTAGAGCCTGAGGGAAGAGTGCGTAACAATCCTCCAATGTTTGCTCAGACTAATTCCCGGGAAAGTTGCACTTTTTCCAAAGCATAATTTTACTATCCCTTGTATTTTATTGTGCTTGCACCATTTGCTTAATGCTCTCTGCCACAGGCAATCGTTAAAGGTGAATACTTGTTGCTGTGGCAACCAAAGTTCAAGGTTTGCTTAGGTGGTGTGCATATTTGCCACAATTCCAAATACACTCACTCATATTCACTGTGTTTAGATTTGTCAGGCCCCAGGCAAAACCAGCCCTCCTCTTGCTGGGCAGACTGAAGCTTGTTGATGTTGAACAGGACCTGAAGGAAAACAGAGGACGCACATATCAAACGGCGTGACAATTAGCTGTCAAAGCAACCGAAGCAATTGGAACATTTATTATTGGGTGACAAAGGCAATGTCACAGTGAACATCTGTCAAACACAGTGTTATGAAACAGTGACTATGCTTGAATTATTTCCGTAACTTCAGGATATGCTGAATTGACAAGTAAAAAAAAAATCAATTCGGGCTCAATGGAAAATCTACCTACATTTTTGCGAAATGCAAAAATACATACCAAATGATTGACATTTTGACAATTGACATACCATGATTACCAGCTGGAGTGCCTGTGTGAGCCACCAGGGGGCACTCCACCAGATTCTTTCACCATTTCATAAAGAACTTCATTTCCCATCATCCTTTGCACGGACTCATCAACAAGGATTACTTTCAGCTGTGTCTCATTTGTGTCATTAGCCTAATTTATTCTGCCTATAAAAGCCTGGTCTTCAGAGACATTCATTGCTAGATCTTCTTGTTTATGTTTGTGCTGCATATCTGAGCATTTTTGTTTGGATTGCTCACTTGTATATGTTTCTGACTCTGTTTTTGGATTACCCTCTTATTAAAGTCTCGGAGCAGTACGTAACACCAATACATAAAAATCAACTGAACTGAACACTAGAGTTAGTAAAAAAGCAAGCATTTTAAACTCTTTTCATACAAAATTAAGATTACGGGGGCAGATTATTGATTAATACGCGGTTCCTTGAACAAAATAGTTCTATGACCTCAAAACATTTTTTACCAATAGGGCATGAGTTTTAAACTAATACATTTTGACATTTGCATCACATAACCAGCTCCATATGTTTGGTTTTCTGACATGCTAAACTTGCTCAGTAGCTCACCTGGTACAGCATTGCACCTGTGATGCAGAACGCTCAGGTACGAGTCACGTGAAACACTAATCAAGATAGCTCAAAGAATGGTAGAGGAAAGTTTTAATGACATGGGTGCTTCAGCAAATGCATTTTTATGTCATGTTTTCTTTTGTTAAAGGTGCACTATGTAGTTTTTTGTCAGCTAGAAGTCGCCTATTCAAAACAAAGACGTAGCTTGATGATGCCAAGCTTGAATGAGGAATCTTGAGACACGTGGTCTTCACCTCACAGCCGGTGGAAAAGAATCAGGATGGGGCAAAATATTAGTCCGTTCCTCAGAACAGAACAGCTTCAACTCTGAGATGTTGGTGGGTTTCCTCACATGAACTACTTGCTTCAAGTCCTTCCACAACATTTCAGTTGGATTAAGGTCTGGACTTGACTTGGCGACTTGTGTTCTTGGGCCCGTTGTCTTGCTGCATGACCCACTTTTTGTCCTGACATTTTCCTTTAGAATTCTCTGGTATAATTCAGAATTCATTGTTCCATCAATGATGGCAATTTATCCTGGCTCAGATGCAGCAAAACAGGCCCAAACCAAGATACTACCAGCACCATGTTTCACATAGGTTCTTATGCTGGAATGAATTGTTTTTCTTTCTCCAAACATAACGCTTCTCATTTAGATTAGATTTTTGTCACATCCATCCACAAAACAATTTTGCAATTGCCATCTGGCTTGTCCACATGATCTGGAGCCAACTGCAGACAGGCAGCAATTTCCTCCATTTGTCTGTCTGACTGTGGATTTGTGGAGTCCAAACTTTTTAGAGATGGTTTTATAACCAGTCGGATGAGCAATAACAACTCTTTTTCTGAGGTCCATGTGTTTGTGGAAGTGATACACTTTTCACAAACACATGATGTGAAGTTCAGACTTTGCTAGATGCCTGTTCTTTAAATAAAACAGAGCACAAACTGACACCTGACTGTCAGGCCATTGACTGAAAACATATGGAGCCTAATTTCACCTTCAAATTATCTGCTAATCTTAGAGCTTCACATACTTTTGTTTGTTGCAGTTTTGGTTCCTTGCCGCTGTTGTCTTTGGCTTGCTTGGTTGGGGACACTTGATTGAAATTCGGCAGTGTTTTTGGTATGCCTGCATTGGCGCCGTTGTATGCGAACTGAGCTGAGCTGGACGATTACATCACTGTTTTCTCCAGTGCTGATATACATAAATTAACTAGACTAATAACTATTGAATCAATACAAATATATAGAATAAGCTGGATAATAACACCATTTTCTTTGGGAGCTGCTGTGCAGCCAAAAATTATTTGACTATTATTACTGTAAAGCTGCTTTGCCACAATTGGCATTGCACTATACTGTATAAGTAAAGGTGACCTGACTTTTGCCACTCACAGATATGTAATACTGGATAATTTTGTATATATATATATATATATATATATATATATATATATTTATTTATTTATTTATTTATTTATTTTTTAATTTTGTTCATATTTTTGTCTCATTTTGGTACACACACACAAAATAACTATATATTAAACTAACCTGCTGTGCTTATTGGTTGAAAACCCTTTTTTATTACAGTGAAAAATGTTAAATTATTTCATTATTTACTCATACTTGTCATTTAAGTTAGTAATGATGAGATTTCAAAGTTTTGAAGGTAAAGAAAATAGATGAATAACAACATAAGAGTTGCATAACAATTTACAAAATATATATTTGTGTGTTACACATTAAGTTCAGCAGATGAGTTTTGAATAATATGAGGGTAAAAATAATTATAGCAATTTACATTTTGGTGGAACTATCCTGTGAACACGCAAAATATTTCACTAATTAAACGGTTAGTGTTTTTATTTTAAACTAAGAAAAAGTCAGCTTCAGAGCACGAGGAAATATTCCAGGATTTGCTAAAGGAAATGTCTATTCTGTGCAGTCACCTTTCCCAGGAAGTCGTTTCTGCTGACCAGATCCCAGTCCCACACCTCCACACTCAAAAGGCTGTCAGCCAGCGTCTCGTCCAACTCAAACTCAAAACTCTCGTTCCAGCGTGGGTAGCAGGACTTCTTAACCACCTGGAGGAAGCAGGGTCATGGTAATCAGTAACAGACAGTAAGTTCTAACTGTGTGGCAGAGCAAATCAGAATCTTACAGAGATATGTCCTTACCGCACTCTCATAGGTTTTGCCATTGTATCTCACTCTAACAAAAGGATCAGAGGCCCCGTTGCGATCCTTTTTTGCAAGATCTCTAGAAGCAAAGCCGAAAGTACATGAAGCTATTAGATGCAAATCCAAATGTAGCTTATGAGGACAAAATCTCTGAAGCCTGATTCACAGACACTAAGAGAAATTTTATTTTCAATTTAAAATCCTTTGAATACATTGTCCTAGCATTTAAACTTCAAATTGTTAAACCAGGTTATTTTCATGTAATCCTGGAGAATCTTGTTCCATATTTCACACCATTTATATTTCACCAAGTGTTACTAATTCAGAAGTCTGAAAAGCCATTGAAAAGTAAATGCACCTTTCTGATTTACCTTTATTTGGCAATGAAATAGCTTTTTTGCTTTCCAAATATTTATTCCTTACAAGTAAAAGAATCATTAAAGTGCCCTATTAGGCTATTTTAAAGGTTTTTAATTTTGTTTCAGAGGTCTCCTATAATAGGTTTATATGCATCCAAGGTCAAAAACAATAATTTTCTCATAACATACATTGAGGTATCACCTCTTTTCTCACAGTGTCTGAAATGGATCAATAAAGGATTCGGTCTCTAAACTCCAGGTTTGCACGGTTTTCACAACAAAACCTGCCCAATTGCTACTCAAAACTAGCCCAAAATTAGTCCAATCGTGTTTCAGGGGGGTCTCACTGTAAAAATCTCTTCGCGGAAGGGTAAACCCCACATTTTTGGCAAGGTGCCCCTCGTAGAATGTGCATTTCAGGGGCTAAATATCATGTTATTTGGGGTCGCTACAACCCACAGTGTAAAAGCAGCCCAGGAAAACCACTGACACTGAACCCCTCCTTTCCGAGAGTCTACTCTCCTCTGATTGGTCGGATGGCCCAGTCTGTTGCGATTGGTGTACCACTTATGGCGTGTGCCGTAAACTCCCATTACCATATCTGAGTTTCAGCTCCAGAGGCTTCCACAGCAATTGTATACACAGTAATATGAACAGTGATGATGGCGTCAGTTTTACAGTATCAATTGCAGCCCAAGTCCTCATTCTTTGGAAGTGCATGCTAACTGGTTTTGTATTCCCAGCACAGAAAACAGTTTTCTCAAACCAAACTCTTCCAGGCCTTAGCTTCAAGCACAGTGTTTGAAGGTCAAAGTAGACGTTTTCTGCAGGCAACCAATGAAGACCACAGGCTAGTATTATGTAAATTTGTGATAAACCTATGCAGGTTTATACAGGAAGAAAGACTGTAATTACTGACGACTCGTTTCAGGCTGATAGAATATTTTTCAGGGAAGTATGTTCACATAGCATTTTTCATGTTTTCATGTGCCAGTGTGCATAAATCTAGATTAAATAAATAAATAAAATAAATAAATAAATAAACAATGAATACAGTTAATTGTTTATTGTTCAGCAGTGTATTTGATTTCTTAGCCAATTAAAAGCAAGAGATAATAAAAACTGTCAATTAGACTAAGGTAAGAAAAAACTGATATTACTTACTTTCTATCCTTCTCACTTCTGAAATGATGGCTAACTCCATTTATCTGCACTTTAATCTTTAAAGACCTTTTCCATTCACAAACAGCTATATTAAACACAACATGAAAGGTAATATTCGAAAAAGCACTTACATTTACTGTTTTATTATTTACGATTCCGATCCATGGATTGATAAAATGCATATACTAATCACAAAAACATAACGAGTTTCCTGTCACAAACCATTTGCTGCTCCTCATAGTTCCTCACCTTGCCTCTAGGACTTGGCAGCACAGTTTTCGTGGGATATCTCCATCTCCCAGCACTGAGATCTGGAGGTGAATCTCCCCTTGCACCTCCTCATCTGGGTCAATCTCTGTTAAGTTCATCCATCCATCAACACCTAAACAAAAATGACAAGAAGCTTAAAAGGAGAATTTATATATCTTGCCATTGACGTTGACATGAATCATCTCAAGTTATGGTGGGCTAAGTTCGAGGACAGGCGCCCTAAAAAGCAGTATTAAGAGCAGTATTATTATGGCTTCCACCGCTTTACTATATATCTGCAAGCGCACACGCATGACCTGATAGGACAGGGTCAGTAAACTTGTAAACACACATTAGGTAGGCGTACGGTTGGAATAAATGGAATATATCATGTCCCTCCGCAGTAACTCTAGCTTTAAGAGGCTAAGGGTAATAGAATTAATGGCCTTGCTGTATTTCTACAGAATAAGCTTATGGTAGACCAAGAATATTTACTGACATGTTGGATGTTCAATAATTGTGTGTTAAAATGTGAACAGATGGAGGTTTAAGCTATTATTCAATGAAAATCTGCTCTATTGTAGCTCTTAAATCTCATTCTCCATTCTGATGTGTTGCAATTAGTCAAGTGACACATAAGAACAAGGATGCAAATAAGATTTAAGACTCTTGAGAAAGGAATAATGACTTGAATAGGGTATAAAACAAGCCTTATTACATGCTTTCATAGGATTTTATTTCTTTCCCTGAAGTTCGTCTAATGTTAGTCAATAATAATAATATGTAACATGACATGTGCAAGGCTCCATGCTTTAGCAGCCTAATATTTAGTATTTATTTACAGTACTAAATATAAATACTTGAATATTTACAGTATTTAGCAATTGTTTAAGACCTTTTTTAGTATTTTAGACTCAAGGACCGTCAAACCACTCTGATTTTGCACTGGCTGTGTCTAAAATGAGTTCTTTTGTCTTCATGGGTGTGGAGGCTTGTTTATTCCTGTGGCCTAGTAGGAAGTTTTTCCTCTCGATTAGTATTCCAGCGTATCACTCGTCAAGGTCCATTTTCCTTTATTGCTCTGGTGAGTAGCCCAAAAATAAATTGGGTCTGCCAAGGAAAACCGTTCCATTTAGCTGAATGAAGAAAAGAAATCTGATGCTTTTAATCTATTTTGTGGAACTGAACATGATTATAGCATCTGATTACGCATAAATTTCATATTTTTGTTTGAAGCTCAGTGAAATTTTGTATCTTAAATATGCCAGAGAATACTGACTGATAAAAAAAACATGAATTTAAAGCAGACATCAAGCATTTCAGGAAAATGCTGTTTGTTGTTCCTAAGTATTGCTCAAAAGAAATACGTTGAAAAGAAAATGGAATACAAAATGACTATAATAAGCAGGAAATAGTATGAAATTGCCCATTCCTAAGTTCAATCATCCAACCCCTGAAATTACATGACAAAAACATGACATTCATGCAGATGAATTTGTCCACAAATAAGTGGCACAAATGAAATCTTTTTAAAGAAAGGAAACAGAACCATGAAAAAAATAAGCTAAAGTGAACTAAACGAAAGCAATCTTTCCACAGATACAGTATTCATACAATAAGAAAATGAAACATCAGGTAGGAAGCTTTGACTGACAGTCTCTTTGCAGTTAAAGGTCTGCTTCATAAATATTTTCAAAAACAGTGTCCCCCACCCCCCACCCACACACACAGGGCCAACCTTTAAAGAGTCAAGGTCTCTGCTTCAAACAGATGCTGAGCCACTAGCCAAAATTCTTTACAATAGAGCATTCTTCCTTCACCTGCACACACAGGCTAAATGTTTAGAATACAAAAACAGAAAATGAATAATAATAATAATAAGATAATAATAATAAAGTGAAGATTTTTGTATTTTCTTCAGAAAATGAGAGGCAAAGATGCTAGCAAGTTGTGGGTATGTGGCAAGCAGGGTGTGGCCGAGAGCCGTGGGAACTGAATGAGGCTGGTGGCGCGAGTGCTAATGAGCCATACTGGTCTCGAGTCCCACGGAGCAGCTCCGAAAGGATAGAAGGAGGAGTGATGACAATGAAGGATGTGAGTGGAACAGGCCTTGGACTTTATGTTGTTGTTTTATTATGTTTATATGTGACAGTGATCCTTGAGGGGCTGCCCATTTACTTTTATTTTGTTGTTTGTATATTTTCGTCATTAAAATAATGTTGATAGTTTGCCGGTTCCCACCTCCTTCTTCAAGCCTTTGACTTTGCTACATTGGTGCCGAAACCCGGGAGGAAGGAGGGGCATGCTGTTGGAGAGCTCTTACTGCTGAGGGGGATCATGGTGGTGAGGAGGTCAGGCAGCATGAAGGAGTTTTGACTGGCAGTTGCTGCCCGAGGCAGTGGACCTGGAGCGATTTAGCAACAGGTGGGATGGAGAGCTCACTGCAATGCTCCTGGATCGAGGAAGGATGGCTGCCTTTCGTGAGGGGACATAGGAGTTGCCGCTGTTTGCTGGAGACCAGACCTGCTGCCTTGTGCTGAAGTTGCAATCGATTTCTTCTGTGTTGAATGAAGAAACAATTATAAACTTGTAGTGTTAGTTATGGTGCAGTGTTAGTTATATTGCAGACTCTATTATGGTTGAGGAAGGTGCACATGGCTTGCTGTTTTGAGGCCTCTAGGACGCAGGTGAGGTCTCACACGAACAGCGATCAGGAAAAGACGCAAGCACTGAGAGAACTTTGTGTTGTCTTTTAAGTTCCACAGTGGTCAAACCCCTCCTGACTCATTTGCAAGGTCACGGAGATCTGGTAGGTTGTGTGCCTATAAGCTCTGATTAATTCAACAAGCATACAATGCATTCTATGAGAAGATGATGTCCACCAAAGTGTAAAAAAAGGATTATTTCGAAAGGAGATACCACATAGATGGGGCTACATTAACTAGTAGTAAACTAGTTGTTTACTAGTAGTAAACAAAAAGTAATAATACACATAAATGTACAGTGGAAATGCATGTTCATTCATTTGCCAGATTTGTTAATGAATTAGTGGAGAGAATTCCATTTCTATGGGACTGGATGTCTACAAACCGGGAAAAACCAAAACTGAAGCACAGACAAGCAAAACATAACCCTGACATTTTCTCCCATCAAATAGACGTGACGATGTGCCTTAAAAAAATCAAAAACATTCGAGGACAGACGGGGATGCGGATGCAGAGCTGGAACACGGGACAACCCTAGGTGGGGGAGGAGCAGCAAGGAGATGAAGGAGGCAGTAGCCAGGGAGGAGTAAACGGCGGGAGGAGCCAGGGAGTAACCCCCAGCAGGAACACCATGATGTATGGTGGAGTCAAAGGTGGGAGGACCCATGGTGTAGCTTTGGTGGGGATGCCAGGTGGAACCAGGGGAACGTATGACTGAGACAGAGCTTGTTGTGCTGGAGACCCTGGCGGAGCCAAAGACCCAAAGAGACTGGGTGACACTGAAGTTCCTGGAGAACAAGATGTAGCCGCAAGGACAAGCAGCCAAAGTGAAGCCAGGGTGCCGGAGGATTGAGGTGGAGCCACCGCAACGGAGGACTGAGGTGGAGATGGAGGGACGAAGGAGCCCAATGGAGGCAAAGGGGTGGAGGGATGAGTTGCAAACAAAGGCCTGGAAGTCTACTGGGAAGGCAGAGCCAAAGGATGAGGAAGCCTGGTGGAGCCGTAGGAACGCAGTCCCAAGAGGAGCCAAAGGAGTGTGGAGCCAAGGTGGAGTCAGGCTTGTTTGTTTGTTCTAACAAATTTCGAGCATTTCCCACACATCTGTAGCAAATAGCTGCTTTCATTTAAACACTTTTACTCAAATTAGTAAAATTAGCATTCTCCTTTTAAGAAACAAGATCCACAGCATTAAAATGCAGGGGGAAAATGCAGATAAAATGATTTAATTAATATCCTCAGTGCTTGCATTCCTCTACGCATCTCCATTCTAAGAATGTCATAATTAGAGTCTATATATGCCAACCTGCATAATAAGCCACCGTTCCGCTGTCAGCTAATTACACACCATCCTGTTATCGGTGTGGTTAGACTATGATTTGACTTATAGCTAACTTGAATGTTCACACCCTGTCAAACCAAGGGAAACTTGAGCACAGGGCTATTTCTGTGCTCTGCAGAATGTGTCCTTTCACTAAATGCTATTTCAAAGCCCTTGGAGAAAAAGGTTATGTGAGGCCATTTGTTCGTTATAGCTGCAGAGAGGGTGAGGGTGGGATGAAGAGAGGGAGTGAACCAGCATAAAGACTCATTCAAAAGTCATTGAAAGCTGACTTGTGTTATAGTTACTGTCAGATCCACTTCTTCTGGAAGCATCTTATAAACGCTTTGGCTCATTTTTATCATACCATGCCTGGTAAGGACGTGTATACACAACTGGTCAAAAGTTTGGAATAATAAAATGGTTGTTAATGGTTTGTTTAACTAATCTCTTATGCTCACCAAGGCTGTATTTGTATCAAAAATACAATAAAATATTTTAATATTATGAAATATTATTTTTATATATAATATAATTGAAAATAACTGTTTTCTTCTTAAATATATTTTAAAATATAATATATTCTGTGATGGCAATGCTGAATTTTCAGCACCATTACTCCAGTCTTCAGTGTCACACGATCCTTCAGAAATCATTCTAATATTCTGATTTGGTGCACAATTATTATCAAATAGGTCGTATTATTATCAATGTTGAAATCAGTTTTTGCCAGTTAGGATTCTTTGAGTTCAATGAACAGCATTTATTTTAAACAGACATTTTTCGTAACATTTTAAATGTCTTTACTGTCACTTTTGATCAATATAATGCATCGTTGCTGAATAAAACTTTTTTTTAATCTTACTTACCCCAAACTTGTGAGTGAGAGTGTATCATGGATTTTCACAAAAAATAGTCAATTCAGTACATTTAGTAAATTACATTTCTAAATTAGAATGCAGTTCTTTTATAATGTAATATTTCACAATATTACTGTTTTTACTGTATTTTTGATCAAATAAATACAACTTTAGATGAGCATTTGAGATTTCTTTCAAAAATGTTTTTAAAAAATCGTAATTATTTCAAACTTTTGCCCGTTAGTGTATATATTCAATGACAACAAATTGTAGGGAACAATACTAGGAACTGTGGCGAGCCAAATTTGAACCAGCATTACCCACATGAGAACCACAGCTCAATATGTTGAGATCTGCACTAACCCCTCAGCCACAACACTGACAGAGCTGCTGCAGACCTGAAATGTTGCTGGGGTTGCTGGGCAACATTTAACAGGCTCTCGATCATCATTAGGCTATTGTTAATGCTAACAAGCTGAGATGCATATTTAAACAATCATTATTACACCCTATCTGTCTGAGACGCCAACACAGAGAACTAAACAATGATAATGAATGGTGTTATTTTAGCTTTTCTATTCCATCACGGATAGCCTGCATTGTATGACTAGTCATCAACACAACATGGGGGTACAATAAGTGATGCTTTGTTCCATTTTGTGTCATGATAATGGATAACCCTGCCCTGTCCTTGCCCCTCAGGCCCAATAGACATGAGTTACAAGCCTAGACAACCACAATGACTCACCAGCACTCAAAACGCCACCTCACAGGAACCCCACCAGAATGTGTGGTCATATACACAAGGGAATGTTCTACTACAACAATGTTGATTTAAAGTCATCTCATGCCATTTTTCTTTCAATTTTCCTTATCAGTATGGTCTTATTTTCAAATGAAAAAAAACATTTGCTTGAGAAATATTTTGAGCAAAATTATGTAAGATAGTAAGACTTGTTTGCAGGGAATATGACTAATTCCACTCCTTAGTTCCCTATGTAGAAAATCAGTATACAGTGTGGGTGCTAGCAAGGGACTTGAGAAACAAAATATTGGGACACTAACGACCCAATTACTTGTAAAATAATTATGAAGTAGCTCAATTAAATGCTGGTCACTGTGTATCATGTCCCCTTGCTATAGCTGGTAAAAAGTACACTGCTATGAAATATGTTCTTTTCCTTCATTTTATTATTAAGCAAAATATAGGCTACAATATACAGCAATGTTCAAACAGTAATATTGACAAATAATATTACAATTTAGAAAAAAATGGGGGGAGGGTTTGCTGTGATACATTTTTCAGGATTCTTTGATGAATACAAAGTCATTTGAAACAAATCTTTTGTAATATTATAAAAGAATTTCCTGTCACTTTTGATCAACTGTGAATGCATCTGCCACGTGTGGCTGAACTGAAGAGCACGATGAAAGAATATGAACAAAAAACAATCTTTAATACATCAAAAACAATGGAGCGCAGCTGGAAGAAAACAAAAGTAGAGGTTTTTCGCATTTCGTGGAAAGAAAGCTTTATGTACAGAAAGGCCTTAAAAACCGCAAGATCTGCTTATTTTTTTAACTCTCTTAGAAAAAAACAAACACAACCCTAGATATTTATTTGATACAGTTGCTAAATTAACGAGAAATACAGCTTCAACTTCTGATGTTTCCAAACAGCACAGCAGTAATGACTTTATGAACTTCGTTACTTGCAAGATTGACAATATTAGAGATAATTATGACCATGCAACCGTCTACTACATTATCATATCAGACAGTGCATTGTAGTGTCCCTGAGGAAAAATTCCATTCATTCGCTGCTATAGGAGAGGAAGAATTGTCTAAACTTGTTCAATCAACTAAGTCTACAACATGCATGTTAGACCCTATACCGACTAAGCTACTGAAAGAGATGCTTCCAGAGGTCATAGATCCTCTTCTTAATATCATTACCTTATCTTTGTCAATAGGATACGTACCAAAAACTTTTAAGCTGGCTATTATTAAACCTCTTATTAAAAAAACACAACTTGACCCAAGAGAATCGGTCAATTACAGGCCAATCTCAAATCTACCCTTTTCTGTCAAAAGTACTAGAAAAGGCAGTATCCTCACAATTATGTTCCGTTTTAGAAAGAAATGATACCATAGTACTGAGAATGCTCTCATTAGAGTTACAAATGATTTGCTCTTATCATCAGATCATGGTTGTAACACTCTCTATTAGTGTTACTGGATCTTAGTGCTGCTTCTGACACTATCAACCACAACATTCTTTTGAACAGACTCAAAAATTATGTTGGCATTAGTGGAATTGCATTGGCATGGCTCAAAACATACTTATCTGACTGTTATCAGTTTGTAGCAGTAAATGAAGAGATGTCATACCGAACACAAGTTCAGTATGGAGTACCGCAAGGATCAGTACTAGGGCCGTTTCACCCTGTGCATGCTCCCCTTTAGAGATTTATCACTGTTACACTGATGATACCAAGCTCTATATTTCTTCATACCCTGACAAAACTTACAAATTCACAAAATTACTGGAATGCATAGCTGATAAAAAAAAATAAATAAAAAAAAAATCGGATGAATAGTAATTTCCAACCACTAAATTCTGAAAAACTACAGAATACAATTATTGGATATCCACAGAACCTGGGTGTGCTCTTTGATACCTATCTTTCATTTAAAAGCTACATTTATAGCATCTGTAAAACCGCATTCTTCTACCTTAAAAATATATCTAAACTACGACATATGCTCTCAATGACAAATGCGGAACAATTAGTTCATGCGTTCATGACCTCAAGGCTAGATCACCAAAGTCGGTACGGGCCATATCCAGATCAGATGGAGGACCTGCGCCTAAACACGAGCACAACACATCCCTGAAGTGTCAGCAGAGATTGTCAACTAGACCATCCCCTATGAAGGCCTCATCGACAAAACAGCCAATGGCACAGATCCTCAACAAACCCGTCTCCATACCAACACAATGAATCTTATCTTCAACCAGATGGAACTGGATTAAATATTTTGAATTTTCTAATTCAATCAGACTTCTGACCTATAATGCTGCCTGAATCATAAATTATACACTGTTCATTTGTCGGCCAGAGGAGAACTGGCCCACTGACCGAGCCTGGTTTCTCCCAATGTTTTTTTCTCCATTCTGTCACCTTGCTGCTGTCGCCTCTGGCTTGCTTAGTTGAGGACACCTAATATTCAACAATATTACTGATCTGCCTGTATTGACACCATTGAATGAGAACTGAACTGAGCTGGACGATGATATCACTGTTTTCTCCAGAGCTGCTGTATAGATAAATTAACTAAATTAATAACTATTGATTTCTACAACCGAAATTAATCAATACTGAACTTAATTAAGCTGTACTGCTGAGACTCCTGTACACTATTTTCTTCTAGAGCTGCTATAGAGCCAAAATTATGTTTCCTACTATCAGTGTAAAGCTGTTTTGAAACAATCTGCATTGTAAAAAGCGCTATATAAATAAAGGTTACTTGACTTGACAGGGAAACTTACTAGGAACTCAGGCAAACAGGAACAGAGCAAACCGAGTGAAAACGAAACTAAAACAGAAGATACACTTTACAGCATCCATGCTAAATAAAAATCTGATCTCAAACTTTTAAATGCTAGTGCACATACACAATAGCAATATTATTTTTAATTATTAAACAAATATAATAAAATTAAACGTGCTTGCCATACATAAATGAACAAATAAATTCAAATTATAATGTTCTTGATAAGGATATAATATATACATATATTATAAACATTATATACATATATATCCTCTGACCACATGATGATCCTGGTTAGTTAATATAGTAGACTAATTTTAACTGTGCAATCTGGGAATTTTCTTTTAGTGCATCATTAAGACTACTTTTTTACATTTTCCAAGGAAAATGTGTTTGCTCGTACAACAAAATTTGCTGCCATATGTTCACAGGGCTGTTGCTAGGATATTCTGGATGGTTGCTATAGGAGTTCGCTCATGGCTGTTTGTCCTTGAATGTAAATATATTTTTTCACCTGTTCCATTGTCAACCAGGTGAAAATGCATTGAACCTATTAAAAATAGATGTAGCAGTTAAAATGACTCAAGGAAGTTTGTGGCTTCTCATAGTCACAAGACACTCAAGTGCCAAAGTTTAAAGTCCACATGCTTTACTGTGTGTGACCAAGGGTCTGACTTGATAATTTGTCAAAATTTTCTTGCAATACTCGTCAACAATCTCTATATTGTTGACACTGAGAAATGTATTGTTGGCTCTGGATATTGATTTCCCATTTCACCACAGCAACTGAATAAAGACCGTAAATACTCTCTAGAAAATACTCTCTTACCTTGAGGTTTAGCCGTGAGAACCTCCTTACTGATTGACACCTTCCCAATGACATCATCTCGGCTGTGAACAGAACAGTTTTTGAGACTGCAGGTTTATACTGAGCAGACATAAGGGTCCCACATTATATTAATTGTCTTTAAATTAATCATTTGATATAATGCACTTATTATGCACATACATGTTTTTAAATTGTACTTATTTTTAAAATACCTGCAGTAATTACAGCTGTAATTACATTGTAATTAACCCACCCACCAATACCACCAAACCTGTCCCTACTCGTATTCCAATTTAATAGTAGCAAATGTGTTTTGCAATACAGCATGAACAGAGAACAAATGTCAAACATTGTACCTAACATTTTTTAATGTAAGCACATAGAAGTTAATGACACCTCATATAAAGTGTGACTGGCATAAGTTTTATATGAATCACAGTTACAATGCTGTTACAATTTATCATATTAATCATGTCAGTAGTTGAAGGTAAAGTGGAAAATAATTAGTTTTCTACATTTTCTGAAGATAATACCCATGAAAAAGTCACTTAAATGATGTTGTGAAAAGATCCAAGAGTCAATAGGTGCATCTGAAATCACAAACTGAGTAGATACTGGAATTTCTTCGCAACCATTAAAAAAATTAATTCTATATAGTCTGAATTTTGAACGTACTACATCCACCATGTTGTTACTGTCACGTGATCTGGAGGACTAACAAATCCTCTGCTGTAGCCTCATAGGATAGTAAAGTATCCATATAATCCTGCTGATTTTTGAATACTGTGTATTTATTTAGACATAGTATTCAATTTTGGTGAGTTAAAGTGCAACAACAATATTCATTTCATCAGCTTGTGTATTTCCAATTTTTGTGGTTGAGCCACAGTTGCCATGTCGGACGGCTCAAACAACCAACGACATTTTAAGGGAAGTCAACCTTAACGAATGGCTTACTTATAGATGTCTCTCTACACATCAAACTTTAAAAGAAAAAAGTATTTTAACAGAAATAAACAACCTTCACCTTCAACCATGTAAGTAAAGGATTAGTTCACTGTCAAATGAAAATTACCCCAAGCTTTACTCACCTTTACTCTTCTTTCTGATGAACACAATCTGAGGTATTTTAATAAATATCCTTATGCATCCAAGCTTTATAATGGCAGTGAACAGGGGTTACGAGTATGAGAAGAAAGTACATCCATCCACATCCATCCATCATAAACGTACTCCACACGGCTCCGGTAATAAAGGCCTTCTGAAGCCAAGCGATGCGTTTGTGTAAAAAAAATATCCATATTTAGCAAGTTATAAAGTAACGACTTGTTGAAGTAACAAGCTCATACTCTTGCCTTTATAAAGATCCGATCGGTTAGTATATTTAATATTATATCTCAGATTGTGTTCATCAGAAAGAAGAAAGTCATATACACCTAGGATGGCTTGAGGGTGAGTAAAGCTTGGGCTATTTTCATTCGAAAGTGAACTAATCCTTTAAGTAGTAGTATGTAGGTTCAAACCTGAGAGAGTCCTCATCCAGCACATAAAAAGACACTGTACGAAAGTAGGGAGGAAGATGGACAGTGTATTCTTCGCCCCAAAACGGAGACAATGTCTTCCATATTGTTGCTGTCCTGAGAGATAAATTAAAAAAAAGAAATGTAAAAAAGCTCTTACTCCTCTGCACACAATGTGGAAAGTGAACAATATAACCAACAATCAGAAGTAGAAAGAAGCTAAAATCATCCCAGTGTGCCTATAAATGACAACTTTCATCCTGTGACATTTTGAACATCAAATGCAAATCAAATTTTTTGAGTGTGAATATATTTACAACAATGTTGTTAAACTTATCTTAAACGAAAACTATTACACAATTTTTTCATTCATTGAATAAAATCTGAAATGAAATAATATATAAATATTAGATGAATAAAAATAAACTTAAGAAATTTAAAAATTAGAAATTTGAAACTGAAGTGAAATTGAAAACTGAAATTAATGTAATAAAAATAAATTAAAGTTAATTAAAAAACTTTTACAAATAAAAACTTAATACAAATGACAAAAGCATGGAACAAAAATGAAAATGTAACATAAAAATTAAAGAAATATAATGGTATATTCAAATACTAAAATAACAATGGTATTATATTTTAAGTATAAAGAAACTGATTTCTATTTAAACCTTACAGTAGTTGTTCTTTAACCACAGTGATAGACAGATGGTTCGCATATACAAAGGTCAATATCATAAATTCTAAGCAAAGATTAACATTTTGTTAAATGTAAGTGTGTTTGTATATCACATTTTAACTCAGCAGACTTACAAGGCTTATTTACTGCGGTAATGATTAGATTTAAGCTAGTCGGAGGAAATAGGACATTTATTTACCTTTAGATTTGGTGTGCTGGAGAAAGAATGAGACTTATTGACCAAAGAAATCACTGTGGCTCAGAGAACACTCAATAACATTCGCAGTAGAAATCAATAGTATGATTGTTAAACCTTTCATTTGGTTGGGAAATAAGTTATTTTTATTGGCACTGGAAATAAAGTGAGTCACATGAGAGACGGTGGAGTGAATAACAAATAAAACAACATAATAAACTTAACTTAAAAATCCCAGTGTTTTCATTTCTCTCACTGTGGTTGTGGTTCCTAGCAGTGTTTTCATGCATATAAGATGGATTTCCATTTCTGTACCTCCTACTCTTAATTCCACGTGGAGCACAAGGAATCAATATGCCCACACTGTACTGACGGTCACAGCATGTATATATATATATATATCGCATTTTGAACCTGCACCTCAAACACCTCAAATAAGAGGTTTGTTTAGTATGACCTTTATATACCTGCCAAGTGTGGAAGTAGAACCACACTGCAATCTATGCACAGGAGAGATTTCAATTATGTGGCACAAATTGAATTAGTTCTGCTTCACAGAAAATTTCATTTCTAACCTGTTTGGTTTATGATAATTGACTTATTATAGGCTGTATAGCAACACAGACCAATATTAGATCACCAAACACTGGGGCTAAAATTGAAATGTCAGGGGAGAAAAAAATCATACCTACCGAATTATTGCCTCATTATCAATTTTCACGATGCAGTATGGATCACTGCTTCCAGTTCTGCAAGTGAAATGAATGACAATATTATTGCATAACGGCAAAAGCTCAATCGTTATTAATCTCATGATCACACTTGATTGGTTTATGCAATCAAGAATTTTAATTGCATGCTAATTATGATGCTGTTGCTCCCTCAGATCAGCAACAAGGCTTATTGAAATATATAAAGATAATATACATTTATGGCTTACAAGCATAAGCAAAAAAATATTTTTGTCTTCTCATCATAAAGTTTTATTCATAAGGTTTTTTTTTGATTATGAATGATTTTATAGCCTCATAGAAGAATCTTTTACAGTTGCACAAATAATCTTCTTGAAGTACTGGAGCTTTGAAGAAATTTATATAAAATAACTGTTTTATATATATATACACATAGTTTAAAGCATGTGCCAATTTTATGTATTAATGTAGTCTTCAAGTTGTTTTTTATTTTTAAGAAAAGTATGTATGTATGTACTTTTATATTTATTATATAACCTAGTCATAAAAAGTTCACAAAAGTTATGTCATATTTTAGAGACTTATTGACATTGAAACAATTATGAGTCAAAGGTCCTGTCTATGATATCATTTCCTGTTTGTATTTTTCTCCACATAACTGTTAGTCACACACCATGACTTTGATTTGGCGTTAAAAATTAATATTTCAAATTCATTGCGTATATATTTTTTCTAAGAAATAATAATAAAAGATTATGCCAAACTACTTGCAGATCATTTCCTGACTGCATCCTGCACATGCCAATTACGCAAATTCCTATGGGATGAATGGGAAATGCTAACATATTGCTTTCTCCAGGTTTTATACACTCCTCCTTGTAAATGACACACTTTAGATTTAAATTACAGGCATATAATCATGTCTTCCAGTTCTTTGTCCAACAAACAATACCTTTTTTGTTGGTATATGCCATTTCTAATTTAAAATGAGAGAACTTCCATTTTCATTTCGACATCCCACTGTCTGATAGGTGAGCATTTGTTCATTGCAGGCTGACTCAGATGAGCCGTGAATTGACAGAGAGCATTTGTAGAGATGTCTGTTGTCACTGTGAGGATATTGAAATTCCTCTGTGGAGGTAATGACTGCCCTTGGCAACTTTGGTGAGCTGTATGAGTATTTATGTGTTTGTGTGTGTGTGTGCGTGTGTGTGTGTGAGTGTGTGTGCGCGCAGAGTGAGGAGAATGAGTGCATCGCGCGGTGATTCATCTTCGCCTGTTGTTATCAGTGTAATAGGGAAACCTGTGGCTGTCAGAATCAGGTGCTACATCAAACAGCACTGAGGCTTGGCAGTTAAACCACATACTATCATCCTCATGCCACCTGCAGGAGGAGGATAGAGATGATGACAAAAGAAGGAAGAGGAGAGATTCCTCCCTCGTTCTCTCTGCTTCTCTTATCTTCTGTAACCATGATGTTCTGTTTGGGGACTGAGAGACCCCAGAGTCATTTTACTAACACATTCTTGAAATTTAAAGCCATCTTGAAATGAAAATTCCCCTATCTATTTTGTAAATGCATGATATAGATCTTATTCTGAATGATTCATCCATGTTTTGTTTTTAATTTCGTCCCCTTGGAATTATAAGGTTCTATCTGCATTCTGAGTAGTTTTGAGAGATTGAGCTTCAAAGTTTTTGCATTCCATATAGCAAAAATTATATGGGGAACATGAAAACGACAGAGACCCTAAATGTATTGTAACAATGAAAAAATCATCTCAAATTTGTAAATGGGGTTAGTGACTTGTTAGTGTTAAGGTGATATACATAAATTAACTAGACTAATAACTATTGATCTTTGCAACGGAATGAATCAATAATATATAGAATAAGCTGGACAATGACATCATTTTATTTGGGAGCTGCTGTGCAGTCTCAGGTGTGAATGGGGAGCAGGTGTGTTAAATTTGGTGTTATCTCTCTCACTCTCTCAAACTGGTCACTGGAAGTTCAACATGGCACCTCATGGCAAAGAACTCTCTGAGGATCTGAAAAAAAGAATTGTTGCTCTACATAAAATTGGCGTTGGCTATAAGAAAGATTGCCAAGACCCTGAAACTGAGCACGGTTCTATCTTGCAAAACATTAATTGAAGCAATAATTTTCAAGAAACGCAAACAGTTTACTTAAAATGTTTTAAAACATAATATTAGTGCTGTAACTATGTGTTGACATGTATGATAAAGTTAAATTTAATGCTTTCAATGGCATTTATTTCATATTTTAGAATGAATATTTTTTTCTTGTTCAAGTCAAGCATAAAAGACAGAGCTAAATATTTTGTCCAGTGCAGATGTTAAATTTAGATAGGAATATGATGGGTGATTTAACATTATTGCAGGAACCATTTAAGTTTAAGTTTCCTTTTGTTTAGACAGAAAGCAGCTACTGTAATACATCTGACCAAGACTTTACTCCTCAGAAAGTGGGACAGGTAAAATGGCTTTCTCTCTAGACATCAGTATGGCTGAAATAACATGCTAACGTTTATTGTTGTAATCAAGACCCCATCAATTAAAGTGTTGACTATTTGACCTTTAAGGCTTAATATTGTAAAATTGAAAACATTTTAAGTCTAAAAAAATGCAAGAAAATGCTTTAGCAAATGTTTAATAAACATTGAAAAAACATTCCACTGACTATATATATAATTAAAAATATTTCACATTTAAAATATTTAAATTATTTCAACTATGCAGCAACTCAGTTTTTACCAAACAATGTAAATGTAACATTTTATCTCACTTAATGTAGTTTATACATTTTAATCCAGTATGCCATAGTGTAGAGCCTTTTAGCTATATACAGCTCAGTACAAGTACACAGGATGGATCAAGGTTAAAACATAACCTAATATATACATAACATTCCCACGTATGGCAATGGCGTGACTGGAATAAAGCAAATAGACTACAAAACCAGAACCTATCCTTTTAATAGTGCTGCTGGCTAGTGTGGTGTCTATCTGTGAAAATAACTCCTCAGCAATAGCTACAGTAAATCACAAAAAACACTGGAATTCCCTGGAATTTGGGCTGCTGTCATTGACAAGAACATAAATAAAATAGCCGATCATGAGGTTTCTAATAAACATCGCGTCGCGTGGAATTGTTTAGTCTTCACTGGTTGGTTTGGCAGGTTTGGTTTGATCAAGCGTTTCTGTGCTATTTTCCGCTGTCACGGTGTAGTCTAGCGACATGACAAAGAAAGCTGATCCTGATTGGTCCTTGTGTGTGCATTCAAAGTGCTGATTGGCTCACAGATAGAACCTTATAGAACCAAGTTAGAGTTCGACTTTGTAGATAGAACCTTTTTGTTTTCTAAAAAAAAAGTCCCAAAATGTACACAACTTTAAAAAAGAAGCATCACATAATGTACATATGTTTTCACAGAATAAGAAAATGTGAATAACTCAATTTTGACAAAAATGTCAGATAGAACTTTATAATTCCAAGGGGACAATTTGTTTTTGACCTTGTAATGATTAATCGAAATCACTCACATGAGATCACAGCATCCAACGATCCCATTAATTCCCATTGGAAAAAATCAAGTCCCGCCTACATTCTTCTCGTTCAAGAAGTTGTTTCACTTGGATATACATCACAATAAGGATAAAAACTTCTATTGCATGCTGACTTTAAACTCAGATTACAATACAAAAGAAAAGATCTGTCGGTAGGTCCTCTGTTTCAATGTGACTTTAAGTATCAGACTGTTACTTCTTGACTTTGTAATTGAAATATCACAGCAATTAATCATGATCCTCCATAAAAAGGATTTAAAAACTTTTAAACGCTCTTAAACCATCTTTAAAACACTTAAAGATGATAAGTGCAAAAAGCCCTCATGGCGTAAGATGCTGTAAAACATAAAGCTGTGGACACTAAGGGTGTATAAGGGTGGTTCTCGTTGTTCTTTTGGTCCAGACCAAAAAAGAAAATGATACATTTAGTCTTGCGTTCACACTGTCATTTTTAAGACCGAATCTAAAGATACAAAACAACAACAACAACAAAAGGCTTTTATGCACGTTTTGTGACAGAACGTACCAAACATCCAAAACAATGCCTTGTTCTGAGCTAAATGCTCGTTGTATGTGTGTATATATGATGGAATTTTTACCAGCTGAGAACTCACAAGGGAAAATGTGTAAAGGAGTCATAACAGTGGCAGGAATTCCTCCATTACATACAAATATGAAG
Source organism: Zacco platypus (assembly GCA_038088235.1). NCBI lineage: Eukaryota > Metazoa > Chordata > Actinopteri > Cypriniformes > Xenocyprididae > Zacco > Zacco platypus. Next base: position 7,379,058 of record CM076082.1, read on the forward strand.
ATCTTCTACAAGTGCTTCCGTCGCCTGTACCAAACTGTAATGGCCAACGTAGCTCCTATGATGAGATAAACCAGGTATGTTTGAGCATTCTGTCCTTTTAGGGTCTTCTTGTGACATCATGTCCTGTTTTTGGTTCCTTTAGATATCTTTAGTCCATGTTGCGTTCATATTCCATTCAAACTTCACCAAAGTTCATTTGGAAGTGGACCAAGGCCCCCCTTTTCAGGGGTCTTGGTCCGCTTACACCAAGGTTCAGATGACAGCATTCACACTTATTCAAATGAACAGCACTAACAGAACCATTGCACCAGAGTTTGTTTTAATCAAACCAAACCTGCCACCCTATAGATGTCAGTCTGCATGTGTACATGGATATATATATACTGTAACTAATCAGCATATCATGTAATTAATTTGATTTGAATTTTTAATTGATTGACACACCTACACAGGGCTTGAATACTTGTCAAGGCATTTTGACAGTATTTTGGTTGTATTTGACTATTTATGAACGATAAGCAGCGAAAAAGAGCTCAATTTAGTACGGAGAAGCGCCTATATGTGCATGCACTTTGAGTGTGAGCACAAAAATGAGTAAAATTATGCTCAATACACACAATCCCACGCCAAAATTCAAACCCCACAAACAATACTGAAACCAGTGACTGAGGGGAGCCAAGTTTGTGTGTCAACTGCTTTTCAGACAGATGTGAGTGAGAAAGCGCAGCTGTTATTGTGTATCTATTCTGTGGAAAATTAGTATTGGAAGCATTTCAGATATTTCAGTATGGATATGTATCAAAAAATCGATATGTTTGAAAACACTACATTGCACTTAAAATGTATAAATTATAAATAAAATTCAACCCACTAAAGCGGCTAGTAGGAGTGACTGCGTTCCACGCCACTGCTGAAATACACCAGCATTTGGTGGGTTGGTAGGTGTTAATGTCAAGCCCTGCTCCTACACTCTAAAAAAAAATGCTGGGTTGTTTCAACCCATGTAGGTCACATATGGACAAAGCCAACCGTTGGTTTAAATTTCTAAACCCAACGATAAACATTTGACCCAAACATAGGTTGAAACAACCAAGCACTTTTTTTGTGTATTTTTTTTACACACACATCTTTGGTAAAGTCATCTCAAGAGAACTTGAGAGTTAAGTGGGTTCTGTGTCACAAATAAATGAATCTGGCTTTATAGAATCTAGGCTCGTGTTACAACGCAAGCTCTTTAACAAGCAACAAACTCATCTGTCTGCATGCTCTACACTTGGACCAATTTGTTATTCCTGATTCTGTCTTCAGACTATCATCTCTTGTTAAATTTTACGGTATTAAACTGTACTTTACAAAAAAGAACATTTGAAGGTAAACCAGTAAATAAACAATGCACACTGCTACTAAAATCTGTTTTGTACCTTTAACATATACTGACAACCACAATAATAATGCAAGTGGTAAAAGAGAAAGCCACATGAAGAACCAGTTCATCACAAGTAGCTTTTCCACGAGCTGAAGTATATACTAAAATATAGAAGGTGTAAAGAGTCATTCACGCTAACACAAAACCCACAACACTTAAATAATGTAATAAACAAAAACTATTCAGAAACATGATTATTTAAACAAAATGCTTTCAAATGTGGAGTGTCACACAGGGATGTATCAGTTTACAGTTTTTGTTGATTTGTTCTTTTTTACTTCTAAAAATTGTAAAATTAACAGCATTTTACTGTAAAATAGCATAAAATATCTGGTTAGAGTTTTTACAGTTTTTCCCTGTATATAGTACAGGAACTTGAAGTTAACCTATTAAAAAAAAAATTCTGTAGCGTTTTTACAATATTTTACAGTACAGTATTACAGAATACATGTTGCAGAGTGAAGCACAACTTATTGAAAATTACTGTTGTCAATAAAAGAGAAGTTTGTGGTTTTCTGCCAAAATAAAAGCTTTATAGTTTAACGTTTGAAAAAAAAGAAAGAAATTAAGACATCCATAAATATTATATTGTAATATACAGTTAAACTGTAAAACAATATTTATTATTGTTAAATACACCATATTTTATCTTAAAGTGAAATATTTCAATATTAATATTCTTATTTTGTTTAATATTTTTATTTAGTAATGTTAATAATAGCAGCAACAAATATAATAATTATTATTATATACTCATGTTGTATATCATATATATGATATTATCCCCTAAAAACATGTACAAAACATAAATCTAAAGTGTCTTATCGCATTTTAATTCACAATTACAATTTACATCAGAAACATCTGAAATCTTTTTTTTCAGCCCTAAAAATGCCTATATAAAGAAAATTCCAGATAGACTTGTAGTAATAAGATGGTTATATTAGGATTTTACGATAGGTAGTTAGATTGCTGTTATGTAATTCCTAAGTTGTAATAGATGGTTATTAGCGTGTTGCTACACTGTAAATGATTTATGTTGTTTTCACATTAATATACTGCGTTCTCAACAGTTCCCTACTGTAGAATCTGAGTACAGTATGTTACTGTACATTTTGTCATTTTTTAAACATTATTACTGTATTCTTAATAGTTTCAAACTGTATAAGCTGTGTACAGTATGTTACTGTAGATTTTCAATGCATTCTGGGAAAATATTAGCCTACTGTAAATCTAAATATAGTACTAAATGACCATGAAAAACAACCACACACCTCCTCACGCAAGGGCTCTGTGACAGACTCACAAACATTAAAGTCCACTATGGTAGGTTAACTTTTCGATGGCAGAAAGGCTGGTCCATCTACGTGAAATTGGTAGGTCAGCTTTAAAACACATGTAATCGCCTTTTTCGTTTTGTACCAATGTTATTTGCAAAGTATAAATACGTTTGAATTAAAAAATGTCCATAAAAACACCAGGCCGGTGTTCATTTTCCATTTAACCCACTCTAACTAGCATTTTCCTCCAGCAACGGCGCTGGCAGACCGGCTGGACCATCATGAGACAAGTGGGAAGAGTCGTCGCAATAAAGAAGACCTTCTTTTTAACAGCATATGGTTTTAAAGTTTTAAGATGATATATATTCGCTGATTATTGTTGTATATATGCTACTAATTAAGTACTTTAACTCTTCAAACTTTTATTTTTATATTTCCATATACATGTTATTTTCCGCTGGCACAATGTGTATTTAGTTCATTGATGAAATATGCTGGTAAATCTGTATATTCTATTGAAATTAAGCTGTAAAATCTAAAAGATGAAACCTGAAAAAAGCTGTTGATGTGAAGCAATAACTTGTGTTATTGAATATATAACAATACAATTATTAATAATAATAATAATAATAACAATAGTATAATGCTGTATTATATTTAACAGTACGCTTAAAACTACTGTAGTTATTTTTGCGGTAATTTTACTGTTGTACGAAATACAGCAGCTATTGGATAATTGTTGCCGGTAAGTTACTGTTTAATTTGACAGGAAACATTTTACAGTCTAGGGTAATCTGAGGTATCAAACGGTGCAGGGCGAGTTAAACGCAAGGTTAAGGGTTTAGAAAAAAAAAACATTTTACTGATTACTGACAACAATATCAACATCTGATTGCACTTTCTATTTATAATGTTTTATAATGAAGTCCCAATCAATGAACATTTATCACAGTAAACAAGTGCTCATATTCCCTTTGCCCTGGGTGCTGATTGCTCACCAGCTGCTTGATTATAATTAGCCTATCTAAAACAGCCCGAAATCTCCTAATCCTTTCCAGAGCCTTTCAATCATTTGAAGAAAGGTGCCTACTATTTACTAAAGCTCAGCCAGGGCATGTGTACATAAAGAGGGATGGTTGTGGAGTGCTTGTGAACGTCTACAATCTCTTGGCAATGTCACCACAGCGTCAATACAAACACTCCACGTAACATCTGCTCCGACGGCTCGGCGCACTGACTAGCTCTGCAAATTTAATAGAGTGACTAGTAATTTCATTTAATCGTACAAGGAAGTGAAATTACTCAGGAAGAAAAGGGCAGAGAATCACATTTTCCTTGCATTGACATGACCACACAGTTGAAATGTTAATGTGTATGACCTTACTAACCGATAAAGTCATTTCCTCACAGAATGTGGGAGAGCTGTCCTCTCCACAAATAGAAACCTACAAACCGTTGGCATCTGGGCTGTTGTGGTCAAAATCATGTGAGTTTCCAACCTCATACCAGACAAAAGAAACAAGAGCTGAGTGGCAAATTAATTCGCAATGGAATGCTGCCAATTTGAAAAAGGGAACCAATTAACAAGCTTAATTCATTTATACTGCTCATTAAAGGTTTGAAAAGAGTGATTATACAGTAGTTTGGCATGAGCTTACTAAAAAACTAAAATATTGTTCATTTGAGATAAATATTCTGATGATATGGTTGATATACTAATGAGTAATATCTAATAATCATATCGATTGAGAAATATATGTTTCTGTTATAGTGTAATTCCCTATACAAGGAACATCTGTGGCAAGTGTACAAATTGCACAATTAAAACAGCTTTTTAAATTTCATTCATTTAAACTAAAATCATCATTTCTATATATTTATATGATAAATGCTCATTCATGGTAATGCAGAATAGCTTATCATTTGTTTACTTTCACTGATTTGTGTTTCATATAGTAAGGTTATAGGCAATATTTGTTCATGTTTATGATTAAAATTCCAGAACTGCTATTTAATTTTAAAAAACGTTTAAAAAGCTCTTTAAAAAGTCTTGTTTTATCTATAAAATGATTATTTTTCTTCTTTTAACACTGAAATGCTCTGTAATGTGGTGTCTGTCAAATTCTGCTTTCAGTTTATTTATCATCATGTACACATGTCTTCCCACATATTTCAGTGTAATTCATCGTATAATTATCACATAAAGTCATCAACACTTACATGTCCTTGATTGGCAGGTTCTTTCCTTCCACAATCCTGATGAATAGTGTGCTTCGTTTAGCCATGCTGACATTCAGTGACTATATCACGCGCCGACACTTCTTATTCCTTCAAAAACGCGCATGCTTTTAAGCATTGCAGAAATGATAATTTCCGCAAACAGGCTGTTCTATCTATAAAGCTTATCATATGTAAACCCTGTGCTGAGAAGCGGCACCGCCGTTCGGTCCAGCGGTCGTCTACACAATCCACGCGTTACACACAGGCGGGTTTGATCTCTGTGGGTTGTTTGGAGGAGGAGTGACTGACTAGAACAAACACTGGAGGAGAGAAGGTTAGGCTGACGCGACGCGACAAAATTACAACGTTCTCTTTAGAATTATCGCAACTGCTTATAAACTACAAGTACGAGACTGACTACTGTAGACTTTTGACGAGGTGTGGCGTGACGCGACGCGACGCGACGGGTAAATTGAATTCTCCGCGTGAGGGGAAGAGGAGTCATTTGTCACCCTCGAGAGAAAGAGCTACCTGAGATTAGCAAACATTTGTCTTGGTGGACGATTCGATACTAAACACGTAAAAACTAACAGGGTTACACTTTTTTTTCCAGTAAACATTTCTTAGTGTTTTGAAAGTCAATATTTGTTTAGACACGTATATCTTGAAGGCTTCGAATATTTCAAACGTTATTGTCTAGGACAGGGGTTTTAAAAAAAAAGGGGGTCAATAAGGAAGTGGATCCGTGTTTATGAGGGGAAAAAAACAGTGCAAAAAAAGCATAAATAAAAAGATTAAAAATAAAAAGATTAAAATATTCAATTAAATATTTTTTTCACAAATTGTACAAAATTAATTATTTAATTAATTATAAAAAGTACCTACATAGAATATTAGTAGAATAAATAAATAATTCCAAAATATTTTATACATATTCCTATTTTTTTTTTCCATAGCAAATTGGGTGTATATACATAAATTTGATCTGTCATTTAAATCAGGATTGGGGTCCCTCCCCATATTTGGAGATCATGGTATCTAAAAGATTGAAAACCCCTGGTCTGGGATAAAATACAGTTAATTGAAAGCACATGAGACTACAGTATATGGGGTAAATTTTCACAAAAAAACCAGCCTTTAAATAGCATATTATAAGTTTTTCAGCTAAATTAACAAGAAAATAATTATAAAACAACGCAATTCAAAAATGTTATGCGCATGAAGCAACCTGTCCCGACTTGACCTTTGCAATCCATTCAAATTTCATTCTTTATATTGTTGACAATTCTCTGAATGTGCCACGTTTATTGTTTTATTGTTCTCTCTTGGTTACCCAAAGACATGATGATGGGCAGAATTCAGAAAAAAATACCCCAATTTAAGAGGGTTTGAAACGGATGTAACATCTGTGTTTTGTCGCTTTTTACTGGGGTACGAGTAAAAGTAACCTTTTTTCCTAACGATCCAATGTTATTTAGTGTGAAAAAGCAGTACTGGAAACATTCAAAGGGGTGATTCAAAATAGCTGAGAGCTGTAATGTGACAGTGTACTTCCTTTTTCAGAGAGGATTTATGTTTCAACACAGGTTATTATGACTGATAAACTCATGATGTGACCAAATAACCCCAGTCTGCCATAGTAATGGAAAAAGACTCCACACTAACTGAAATGACTCACATAAAAAAATAGAGACGAAACTGAAAGAAAGCATCTCTCTAAGCACACCACTCGTAGCTTTGAAGTTTGACAGCCTTGCTGAATGCATGAATAAACAAGGTACAAAAAAAAAAAACTGAAAGACTCCTTGATTATGGTCTTTGATGGAAATGGACTTTCACATAATATCAGCTCTGAATGCACTGATAGATTCTGATATATAGGCTACACAAGTGCTGTCGACATCAGAAAAAGATCAAGAAGTGTGCTTTCATCATGGAAAAAGAAGGTGATTCACTGTCCAGTCACAACAGAGCTTCTTTCCAGACAGACAAATTGACCACCACTATACAGGAATGAAAGGGAAGTTCACAGCATTCAAACTCAAACTAGGTAAAATGCCAATGCTGTGAGGCTTTCCTTCAAATTATGTGTTTTTACAACATATAGGCGATCTAATATATGTGAGTGTGGGCACAGGTGACTCATTGATCCAGGAATACCAACGAGAGATCCTGCACCTTTAGTGGGGATACGCTGTGTGGGCTTCTGTGACTCACTGATTTATCAAAGAGTTACCAGAGCGCAACCCTCTCCTTATATATAGAGTGTGTGTGTGTGTGTGTGTGTGAATGTGAGTCGCTATTTAGCAGAGGCTTTTCATGTGGTATATGGATCTCATGAGAAAACTATTTTGTGAGATGGTGATTTTGTATGAATTCGTACGACGTGATTTGGATGGAAACAGGATTTTTATTAAAAACACAAGCATGGAGGTCCACCTCTTATCCCACCCCCATCCACATTTTCCTGAATGTGGAAGTCTTGCACGGCTCGTGCAGGAATGATGCTTTACATTTCCGGTCTCCGGTTACTCTAGTCAAATTAGCGTATTTTCCGAACTGATAATGTATTGACATTTTCTTCAAATTCGCAGACACGTATTTTCCAAGATTTGTAGCAGCCAACAACAACACAGCTTAACCCTGCACACATTTTTATTTTTATTATTAATGTTCAAAAAGTTTCCGTGCAGTTAGTTCTAACGTTCCTTTTACCCCATTGACTGTGTGTTCCTATGGAGACCGGAACAGGACAGCATCCAAAAGGAAGTTGGAATGGCGGGGCCTATCATTTACTCAGGAAAAAAATGGATACTTAACCGTAAGTATTCCAGAATGAATATAATATGAATATAAGAATGAGATTTTACGGATTCTGTATGGATGTTAGGTACAATCACAATTACATGGAGAATGAATGTTCAAAATAACCAAATTATAATTAGATTTTATATTGCATTCTGGGCAATAAAGGGTTAGTTCACTCAAAAATGAAAATTCTTTTGTCATTTACTCACAAACCTGTATGAATTAAAATAACAGGGGGAGCGACGACAGTGAAGGACGAGAGAGGACCAGGCATGGATTTTATGTTATGTTTTATTATGTTTATGTGGACGGCAGTCGTCTGCGAAGGACTGCTGCCATTTACTTTAGTTTTGTTGTTTGTTTATTTTATTATTGCTAAAGTTACGTTGAATGTTCGCCGGTTCCCACCTCCTTCTTCCTGTACTTACGAACTTAAAATACTATGGAAAAAATACTATGGAAATCAATGGGGCCCATTAATTCACCCATCGCAAACAGTTTGATTGACAGGCGATCTGACCAATCATAACCCCAAATCAGCCATTTTGTCTGTCAAAGCAGTGAGGGGAGTTAGTAGATTAACGTTGGTGAACTTGAACTTGAAAAATTGTGTGTACTCACGTCTTTCCGCGCTTGAAACAACATTCCTTCTGATGTTCATTCATGTTTATTTGATGCTATAAATGAACTAGTATGAAGAGATGATCGGTTCACGAGCCGCTTGAAGGAGCTACAGAGATCTGTCACGACACATTAAAGAGACACTACACGCTATTTACTGTTTAAACTTCTTTAGAAAATTACAATATTTCAAATATGAAACTGTTTCATATGTTGTCAGTGTCCTCTTTGCTCCGTGATGTATTTTTCACTGCGTGAGAACATGCTGTGTGGCGTGAGAGCACATGGCTTTTCGGACATAGCAACAGTAACTAAAGGGGGCGGGTCTTTGTGAATGTTCAATTGTTTGGTTTACAGACATTCTTCAAAATATCTTCTTTGGTGTTCAACAGAAGAAAGAAAATCATACAGGTTTGTGAGTAAATGATGACAGAATTTTCTTTTTTAGGTGAACTATCCCTTTAAGACAATCCCAGATTGAACTGCGATGAGTTGTTAAAATAAAATAAAATAGACGGATGAGAGAAACATAAGAAACTTGTAGTTCATTGAATATTGAGAAATATTAATAAAAATGGCAATTAAATTAGCCAATATACTGTACTGTATGTGTGCTATGAATTTTTAGGTTTATCAGAATAACATGCCGTTAGCTTAGAAAACAAGCTAACATTAAACTTTCCTTGCTATAATAAATAGCAAAAATGTATAAATAAATAAATAAATGTTGTTAATTATAAAATGTTTTTATGACTTAATATAAATTGAGAAACTACGTGGAACAGCTGTATTCTTCAAAATTTATTCGTCACGCTACAAAACTGTTTAAGCATAAAATGTGATTAACAATAATGAAAAACCTAGTGACCAGTTACAGCACATGCATACTATTATAGTCTACATTTGTGTGGATGAATATATGCACCATTTGAGTCTTTTTTACTTATTGTGACGACTTTTTTTGTAATAAAATGTAATAATATTAATAACAAAAGATACCAGGTAACACTTTACAGTAAACTTTCATTTGTTAACATTGGTTAGTTAACATGAACTAACAATGAACAATACTTCTACAGCATCTATAAATCTTAGTTAATCTCAACATTTACAATGCATTTATTAAGATCAAATATTGTTGCGTTAACATTAGTTAATGAAAGTTAATGCTTTAAAACATATTGCTTATGTTAGTTAATGTAGTAAACTGTTAACAACTGAGATTCTATTGTATAGTTATCAAATATCCAGTATAATATGAGTTAAAAGGAACAAATTCCTGGTTTGGTGTTGATGAAAGAATATTTAAGCCTATTTGAAACCTAAAACAAGGAAGGTTAGGAAACAATGTTCTCTATACTAATGTATGACTGTCACAAAACAACATTTTCTTGGTTACTAAACAGCGCCATCTAGTGTATTTATAAGTTGACAAGAAGTCAGGGTAGAGTATTTCTGTTCCATCTGTTCTTTTGATCAAGTACAATACTGAGGTCACAAGAGTTTACAAAAGGTAATGGCTAAAATAAACTTTCAACGCAACCGTTCTGGTTTGATATTAAACAGTCCTGAACAGTTCTGATGCCAGACAGCAATGTAACATACATGATGATGTTGTGAATTTTAAGTTCACTTCCTTTCCTCTCTATTTTGCCTTGTGACATATTGAAAGAGGAAACACTGCATAGTAATTAAGCTTCCCATGGAATATGCAATGCAATGATGGTGTATATGGGAGCTCACAGCTTCTGTGTCTGTATTCCAGACTTGGGAATAGTGTCTGAGGTGGAATAATGTTTCCCTTCCGACTGGTACGCTGGATTGTCGTAGGGGTGCACTCGCTCCTTCAGGTTGTGGGTGTCATATCGGGGGATACGGATTGAGCTCATGGGTGTGACGGGCTTCCCGACGGGGCTCCTGACGGGGCTCCCGACGGACTTCCTATCTTTCCTGCCACAGCTGGATGGACAAGATTCAGTTGTGTGTTAGAAAAAATGAATTGCACTGGCATTAGATGGCATTACATGCAATCATATAATGAGAACAGCACAATTAAATAGATGCTAATGTATTTTTAGACTGCTACAAAATACCATGAAGGAAATATACTACATCAGTGCTTCCCAAACTGTGGCCTGCGGCCCCCCGGTGGACCGTAGCGGTATTGCAGGGGGGCCGTAGCTAGTCCAAATCCATATATTAAAATAATTAAAATATTTCAATTGTTCTAAAATTAGATTTTTTTAAAAGTATGTAAGGTTAGTGTTATGGATTTAAATATAGTTGTAAAGAATATTTACATCATAATTCACATGAAATTCTTACAAACTTGTTAATAAATGTATTTGTAGGTAAATGTCGGTATATATTTTTTAACGGCGGGGTCGTGGAGCTTTTGCAATGTTTTTGGGGGGCCTTACCCCTCTTAAGTTTGGGAAGCTCTGTATACAGCAAAAGTATGTGCCGCGTCGTGCCTAACATCGTTACCTGTTATAAATTCACTGTCCACGCGGCTTATTGCTTTTATAAAACGTTTACTACACAATACAAATATTAAAGCCAAAAAATATGTATCAGTGCAACTTTCATGAGGTAAAATCACTAAAAGCCTTCCTTCCGCTGGAAAAAATAGTCCCTGACCGTAAACAGTAACAGAAGTTGCATTACATTTATTACACCTTTAGATGGCGGCAAAGATTGTCTTGTTCAGAGAGTCGCAAAGACTTTTATATTGAAACTTGTTGTGAACACGGAACAAGACGCAAATGACTGCTTTGACTAGCTGTTAGTGTCATATACTAAAACAGCGCGGGAAACAGCGGGCAAACGGATTTTTTATTATGAACATAATTAAACTGACCTGAAAGAAAATGCTATATCTGAATGCAGGTAATACACTGGTCACTCAATATCTCTCTCACAATAGTCTTAAGTTACAAAGTAAGCTTTAATGAACAATATTATATTTTTACGTTGCTAAGGGTGTTTTGCAGTGATAAACAGAACTGTAGCGGTCATATGTTTTATCAGAATCAAGGACTGGAACTAATTGTTTATAAATAATTAACAACGGTTACTTTTCGTGAAATACACAATAGACACAGTGGCGCAGTAATACTGATGTAATACAGTCACAGGTGTATGTATGTAGAGTATTTTACAACGGCTTCGAACGCGGCTCAGCCAATCAGAATCAAGGACCGAAAGCCCGGAACTATCCGTTTATTAAAAAATTATAGGTGGATAAAATTAATAAGATTGCCCCAAAGGTTTTTGGACACTTAAGAAATAATATATGATAATATATCCTTTTAAAGTGTGATTTAAGGATTTACATTTTGGGACCGCTATATTTGTGAGGTGGACATGATTGATTTACATGATTTACTCACCAGGTTACGCATAACATGATGAAGAAAAGGAGTAAAAGCAGAGCCGCAGCCACACATAGGATGGTAGTAATGACAACCATGGCACCAGATCTCGCACTTAGACCATCATTAATGGTTTGAAGGGGTTTTACTGTAGGAACGGATTATTAAGGCATTAATAACTGATAGTTAATAACACTTTAGTTTAGGATCCAGTCATCACTATTAACTAGGTGCTTATTAGCATTCATATTACTTGTTAAACTTAACTACCTTACAAACTATCAATAAGCAGTAAATAGGAGACTTTTTGCAAAAGTCATAGTTAATAGTGCGAAAGTGTGACCAATATTTACAGAATTGTAATTCAAATGATTTGATATTATGAATTCTTACGTGTCAGAAGAGTAATGTTGGCAGACCAGTTTGAGGAATTGGCAAGAGTCTGGTTGTCGATGAGAAGATATTTGAAACTGTGAAAAGCAAAAGTGAAAAATAGTTGCAGTACATTAATAGCAAACTTAAATCCAGTGTTTAAGAAGCTACTTTGAAACTGCAGTCAAGCCACCCTTCTGACAAACTACAGTACAGTAAAATATTCAATGAGTAAGTTAAGGATCTGAAATAAGGACAGCATTGCAGAAGAATACCAGCATTTGAGAAGTATCATATTTTTGTAAGATCTTGTAAATAAATAAATAATTGCTGTGCATTATGGTCGGGATTTTTCAATGACTCTTTCTGCCGGTTACATTGTTAGCAACAAGTGACTGTCTTTATGAGTGAATCATTGAATTATTCACTAAACAATTCAAACGCACTGATTAAAAGCACACTATGTAACTTTTCGCCGCTAGAGGTCGCCTATTCAAAACAAAGGCATAGCTTGATGATGTTAAGCGTGGAATCATCGGAGATGTCATCTTCACCTCACAGCCTGTGGAATAGAATTGAGACCGGACTCGGGGAGAAATCATATTCATGGATGCAATTATTAACGTCACTGTAGTATGAAGCAGAGCAGGGCCGAGTGTTGTGGAGCTGAACGAGGAGCTGGAGTGATTGTTAATAAGTGATGAACGCAACACATGGAACTTTTATTATGCCACAGTCGCAGACGAACGCGACACACGAGCAGAGGGACTTTTATTATGCCATAGTCGCCGCTTCTGCTTCTTCCGGTCAAGCGTATGCGAGATAATACAGCGCTTTTTATCATATTAGATACATTTGAGTGTGTTGAGAATGATGTTATAACATTATTCTGTGCATTCGCTCAGCGACTTGTTGCACACTGCAATAAGTTAGATCGATATTAGAATATTATATTTTAAAATGCTGGATGGCTTGTGTTGATAAATGGCATGCAATTCATTCTAAAACATACTGAATGATGGAGAAAATGCTGTATTACTGTTACTAAATAAAGCTGCATCTGATTATGCTATATTAGTTACTTGGCAAAATAGTGTTTTTCTCTGAGGCATGGTGAAAACATGTCGCGGAACGTCAAGGAAATGAGATTCAAACATTAAGACTAAACGTGTTGAGCTATATAACAATAATTAGTTTTTTGTCCATAAATTTAACCAAACAGTTGTTCCCTTGTCTAATTAAACATGTAATATATTACAGCAGTGGTTCCCAAAGTGGGGGTCGCGAGATGATTTCTATTTTTTTTTTTTTTAAAGTGGAAAAAATATATAGGCCCTAAATATTTCTGTTGTAATTACTTTAATTCAATACTTATTAAATGGTGTTTGCAGAAAAGTCTGATTAAAAAAATATATAAGGTATATTTTTTAATTAAATTTGTAATTTTGTCCCAGACATTATACGAGATTACGTCAGCAATCACAATCAAGTTACGTACATCACGCGCTGTTGTTTGCTAAAGCTAAAGGTGTTTGGAGGCTACAAACAAATAATACCTGCTTTAAAATGTAACGGTGGTTAATATCCACACTTAATATCTAATGCAAGCACATTTATAAATGCACACAAACACAAGTAGCTTCAAGATATTGTGACATTATGACATTGAAATGTTTATTGTAAATGAAGGACATCGTTTTGGTGTGTAAAACTGACATTGATATTGCATTATATGTATGATGCTGAGAGAAATGAGGAAGAATTATTCAGCATGACACAGAAATGCTTTACCGAGTACTTAGTGTTTCGGACACGTTGACCGTCGGATTAGCATGAGCGCGCGTGTGCGTGTGTGTGTGTGTGCGCCGCTCAGACCTGCTCGACTGGTTCCTGATGGCAGAACAATGTTCAACCCAACATAGTTGCACAGTTACTTTCCTAGACAGAACAGGTGGATATCGAGCGGCTCATGCAGAATTGTAACACTGATTTTTCACGTAGAACAATAAAATATAACTTTGTGTGCTTTGAGACTGGGCATAAAATCAATTTGCTGTACATTTCACGCCTGTAATAAAGTATATTTGGTGTTTCCATGGTTTTTACAAAATAAAAATCTAGGCAAATTGTCGTTGATGTCGATGTCGATGTCATTGATAGGCAACGCATGGATACGGTCCGTGTCCTGGTTAAAATTGTTTTTTCTCTTGATTTAAACATTATTGGAAACATCTGGGATACTGTAAGTACACAAGTCAACAAAATATAACACTGTTCTAGTTGTTTTTGGATATTTTAATCAAAAAATCTTACATATTGCACCTTTTAATTCAGAAACGTCTGATACGTCTACTGTCTGTTGCTCAGAAATAACCACAAAGGTTGACTTTGTTTTGAGTGTTGACTTCTTTTAAAAACTTAAGTGTAAGAAAAAAACAGACAACATAAATGTCAATATTGTGTCTAAATCTAATGAACTTTTTTTTAGCTGTTGTAGGCTATAAAAGAAATCTTACAATTGAAATTATGCTGTAGATCTGAATATCATCACGGCCAGGCAGATATTCAGCAATGACACTCTAGTTCATGTGATATTGCTCAAATAAATCCATGATCAATTTATTGTTAAAGCAGTTTTTTAAAGCTGCAATATGTAAAATATATTTTTATATATATTTATAAAATATTTATATTGTAAAATATATATTTAATATTCATAAATATATTGTGTTCAGTTGAGTACTTATAATATCCCAAATGTTTTCAACAAGTGTCTCACAGCATCCAGTGAAAGCGAACGCACAGAGTAATGTAATAACATCATTTTCAACTCACTCAACTGTATCTAATATGATAAACAGAGCTGCGTTACCTCATACTCATGGCCGGAAAAGCAGAAGCGAATAAAAGAATAAAAGTTCCATGTGTTGCGTTCATCACTTATCCAACACTCGGTCCTGCTCTGCTTCATTCTACAGTAACTTTAATAATCGCATCCATGAACATGATTTCTGCCCGAGTCCAATCCCGGCTCTTTTCCACCGGTGAAGACCACATGTCCCAAGATTCCTTGCTCAAAATTGGCATCATCAATCTACGCCTTTGTTTTGAAAAGGCGACCTCTAGCGGACGAAAATAATAACACCTTCAATAAAAATATTCAGATTTCTAACAGTGTTTTTTGATTATTTGTTCGCTCGTAGTGCACCAGTACGCACCGTATACCTACACTTCTCTATTTTTTACCTTTAGCGTACCGCCAGTTATCTTTACGTACCAACATGTTGCACGTACGGAAGCCTGCAGCGCCCTCCCTTCTTCTTGAACCGATCACTGGGAGTAGCCTACCAACACTTTTTTTCCAACTTCAAGCACTAGCTACTGACTATAAAAGCCTTTTTTTTGTTGTTTTACAGTTGAGATAAATGTAGTTGTGTAATGACAACATGACATCGAAATGAAAGTTTTGTTGGTTTTTGTAACCTTAAATCCTGGAAAAGAATTAGCATTTCAAAGTTAACATGAATTGTCTTTAGAATCAACATGAATTTCCTGTGGGTTTTTAGAATTTGAATCTAAAAATGTAAACTAAGGACTGAGGTATACACTGCAGTACATTAAAGGTCCTACCTAACAATGGATCCATCAGGTAATATTCCATTACAGTTGGTGCCACTGCATTTCCCATCGGCTCCGACTAGGAAGTAGAAATCATTGGAGGACTGATTACAGGGGAAGTTTGCCAGAGGTCCAACTCTGGTCACAAAGAAGTTCCCTGATGGTGGGTTGAACGCTGTTGGGTAGGGTGACAGGCCGAGGACGTAGGGAGCTGAGCTGGGGTTGAGCTGAACTTGAGCATCAAAGGTGCTGGTTGCTAAAGGTGAAAGAAGATTGATCACTTAAACAGATGGGAGCATTTGCATTAGACCTTCAGTCTAAAAATGATTGAACCCTGACCTTAATTTCTAGAGATATTTTACCTGAGCTCAGCGCAGCTACCAGCCATATCTCACAACCAACGCATGTCTGATCAAAAATACAATATGGCTGCTTCAGTATCACCGTGTTGGTGGTGATTTTGGCTTGGAAATCATTAAGCTGGGGCTGGAATACCTGACCTGTAGACAGAAAGAGAGCAATTTTTAAAGTGACCACATTGTTCCAACTTTAACCCAGTTCTAGTGTGTCACAAATAATAGTGAGTTCAGCTCTGATTTACTTGCACCTGTCAGATCAAAATGGATTGCGTAACATCTACCAATCCCAAATTCTATATTTACAGAGGTACAGGTGTATCAATTGAAAAACTGGGCAAGGAACATAACGTACAGGCCCAGTCTTGCCTTCTAGTGTGTTTCTCCAGAGACTTGTATGAACATGACATACGGGAGGCTCCATTATCACTCTCAGAATAAAGGTTCAGAGGGTTTCTTTACAGAACCCCAGGGTTCTTGACTCAATTTTAAAGAACACTTTGTGCCAAAAAGTTTCTATATAAGGAGAATTGTCTTACATGATTGAATAATACTGTGATGTTTAACTTTTTTCCAGTGATAAAGTATGTTTAATTCATAAAATTTAATCAAAATAAAACTAAATCTAAATCCATAAAATGATCCAATGATGGAAACCCCTAAAATGAAGTACCTGACAGAAGGTTCAGTTTAGAAAAACATTGGCTGTTTATTAATACTTAAGTACATATTAATGACTTATTCTGCATGACCTAAGTTCACATTCTTAATCCCAATACCTAAATTTTACTAAATTTTTAAACTTACTATTAATAAGCAGTAAATTCGGATTTGTTTGTTCCCTTAAAGTGTTAATGACTTCTAAGTTTAATCTTTGATATCTGTGTTTATCTGTGTATTAGGTCATCAAAAAATTGTGCTGCTTGTGAGCAAAGTGGTTTCGTGAGTGTGTTCAGAGGATGTTCTAGTCTCATGCCTTCGTTCGTGCATATTTGTGTTCTGGATTGTGCCAGATTCTGTGAACTAACATTAACAAACAATGAAGAACTGTATTTTCATTAACTAACGTTAACGAAGATTAGTAGATACATTAACAAATGTGTGGCTCATGGTTAGTTCATGTTAGTCAATACATTAACTGTTTAACTAATGAAAAGTGTTATCTTTTTTTTCTATTAGTAGTTTTATTACTATTTCTTTTTTTGTGAATTGCCATTTCAAGTGTGAAAGTTTCAAGCAAGCTTTAGTCCAATCAGATGAACACCTGGTTTTTAAAAAAAAATTAAACCCAAAATGGCTGGAGAAGAGTGGAGTTAAGGCGAGACACCCCAGGTGAAGAGGGTAAAAAAAAAAAAAAAATTAGATATCACCATACTTCCACAACTGATTGATTACATTAAGAGTTGGCAACATTTTTTGTGTTACAAGTTTTCTGAAATGTTATGTTTAAATATGCAAATGAGGCGTTATCTAATTAAACATGCGCTAATTTGCATACATTTCTAGAACAAAAATTTGAATATTGGATGAGTTCAAGTTCAAAATTCTTGTTTATATTTTTTGAATATTGAATATAATTTTTTTTAAAGTCAAAGGTCTTTAGATATTTATTTTTATCACTCCATAAATCAGAAAATACTGCTAGAAAAAAAAATTCACCATTTTTATTTAGGAATAAAATGTTTTATAAACCAGGAAAATTATATATCAACAAATCCCTCTGTAAAAACCTTCAGACAATAGATATGAATAAAACTGTAAAGTTTAGTGTATGTAAGTTCAGCTGAAGTGGAGATTTCTGACTCAGAGCAGGAGAAAAAACTCATTTTGAGAAAACGACCTTTAAAGATATTTACTGTAACTGAAATCTACAGACGCAAATAGATAAAGTGCTATAAAATATGCACTTGATGTTTTCTTTCCAAAATACTCTTTATGAAAAGCCAAAAAGAGCAAAATTGACAGGTGCCTAAAAAAACTGAGGGAAAAGGTAAACAACATGATTAAAGAATAAGTTTTATATAGTCACAACAATATAAAAAGAACTAACATTGACAGTTAAAGCTAAAATGCACTTACCTTGTCCGGTCCACATCCAGACAGACAGCAATGACATCAAACGGATCACTGTATTTGTGTTCATCTTGTAACACTGATGCAGATATTTTCTAATGAATAAATCCGGAGCAGAGTCACACCTGACTGGTGTCTGCAATTCAATAATAATCCTGGCAGATACTAATCAACTCTTATAAAAAGAAGCTGAAGGGGAGGGGGAGTTTCTCATGAGGCAGGTAGAAACTGGGAGGTGCATGAAAAAATGCTCTGAAATTCCAAAGACTTTGTAAGCTGTGAAAAAAAAATGCTTGAATCATATTTAAAAAATGATTTCTGCTTTAATCACATTAAATAGAACACGTTTTAATTGAAGTTACAGTCTCAAGGTACCCAAAACTGCGAAGTCACAGCATATTTGATGCTTGAATGGAAAAGAAAGCAAAGTCAGGCTGTTTGAATGACTAATGTTAAAGTTAACAAACCCTCCACACGGTGACTTCACTCCCATCAAACAATCACATGACGTGAGTTGACACGACATCCAAAAGCAGGGGTGTGGCGTCTATTCATATACAATATATCAATAATACAAGCAGTGCTCCATTTTAAGCATCTTGAGGGTAGAACATTAATTAATAACTTAATAAGCATAAAAATATTGTATTTTTTTAATTTACACCATCATATTGGTTTTCTGTGACATAAGCTGCATATTATACAATAACTCCAGCTATTGTATCAAAACCGCTTACCTGAGGTAAAACCAGCTTAACCAGACCTGCTTAGACATGAAGCATATGAACTTGTTTATTGGCAGACCTCATTGACGTTTCTCTAATGTTCTCTTTCTGTTAGAGGCCTATATGTGGATATATAAAACATTATTATTTGTAAAGACTGGACAGGTGAGCTGAAGTCATGACTAGCAATACAACAATATGTAAAAATCTCATTGAGGTAAATCAGACTATGAATCAGAGCTATTAACAGTATTTATCAAGTAGTGATGCAGGAGAGAATAATGTAGCGCTGTTCTTTTCACAAGTATGGTGTATTAAAGGAATGTGGTACACATGATAACTGGTGCATTAGTGACTAATGACCAATTACACTGCTGGTCCTTTCAGTAATTATTTTTTTTATTCTGTTAATGGTGAGATTATTGCACATTTAGATGAAGCATGGGAAATTGGAGATAATTTCTGTCAAAAATCCCCAAATTAACTTAAAAAAAATGCTTTCTTATTTTGCCATTAAAAATGGGCCTGTGTGTATGAATTATTTTTTTTAAAAGCTATTATTTCTGTTATGTGTCACCATAAATTAGGTCAGAAAAACTGTGCATAATAACTACAGAATCAGCAAACCAAAAAACAAACAAACAAAAAAAGGTTAATACTGTTGTAGATGTGGTCTGAGATTTTTTTGGTTCCCATTATGTATATGTACACAGACTATTTTATATACTATATATATTTCCAGAGAAATACCTTAACACTGCTTGCACCAGATGAGATGAACATCTACACACACACACACATATATATTTACACTTTACATTAATTAAACAATGTATTGACTAACATGAACTAACCATAAGAAATATATTTGTTACCGTATTTACTAATCTTCGTTAATGTTAATGAAAATACAGTTGTTCATGTTAGTTCACAGTGCATTAACTAATGTTAACAAGATTTTAATGTATTAGTAAATGTTGAAATGAACATTAACAAAGATTAATAAGTGCAGTTCCTTATTACTTCATGTTAACTAGTGTACCTTATTGTAAAGTGTTACCGTGACACATTATATTTACATATATACACATTATATATATATATTTATTAATGTCTCTTATGGTCACCAATGTAGCATTTTTATTGATCCAAAATAGTTAAAACAGTAATATTATTTTTTAAAATAATTTTATTTCAATATGTAATTTATTCCTGTAATGGAAAAGCTAAATTCACAAGTGGTTCCATGAAATGCCAAACAAGCTGTTTATTTAAAAAAAAAAAAAAATACATATTTACAACAGAAGTCAATCCTGGTAAAATTATTAGTGACACTTTACTTAAAGCCTTTATGAATACCGCAGTATAATGCATTATACATTATGTACACTATAATGAAATAATTATTTTCATAAATAATTGTGACAAGTTAAAATGAATTATATTTGCAGATTCTGAAATTGGTTTGTCATGTTTTAAAGCATTAAACTTTAAAAAGGTGTGTACCAAAAATAATGCATTATAACTGAGGTTATAATTATTCATGAGACCGTACAATGCCTTAAAGTAAAGGTGCATTGCAAAGCATAATTAACGCATTAAAAACACTTATATAATACATTATAGAATATGAAGGCTTTAAGTAAAGTGTTACCAAATTATTTCATCAACACTCCAGTGAAGAAAAACATACAGCTTTTCAAAAGTCCAAGTCACGTGTCCAACCTCGAGTGTTTAACAACAAACATAAAGAATGCCAGAGCACTTCTGAAACATTGATTTAAAAAAACAAAAGAATGTTGTCAGAACATGTTGGTAATTGTTCTCTGAAGTGTTTTTGCAATCACATTGTAATATAAACAGGAAACTTCCATTCCTTCATTCGGTCACCTCTTCCCCATGATGAAGCTGGGCACTTCTGCATCATCATCTCGCTCCTCCGCTTCAGAAGCCGAGGATGAAGACGACGACGACGACTCTGAGCCTGCTGACACAAAGACATGTTACTGCTCACCGCTTAGAAGAAAGCTGAAATTACTCAAATTCAGGCAGTTACTATAATGATGATGATGATAACCTGAGCTGTCATCTAAAAATAGCAGTAATAAACACAGTGCCTAGATTAAATATTCACGTTTAAAAAGAAAAAAAAGTGTCCAATGATTAAATTCTGTACAGAACATGAACAAGGGGGTTTCATTATCTTTTACCTTCTTTCTGGCTCTCCATCTTGGCCTTCTTGGCCATCAACTTCTTTTGTTTCAACTTTTCCCTAAATGACACACAAAAAAGAATCACTGAGATTCAGAAACACAAGAGAAATTATGTTTTCTAGAGATTCTAATATCTGAATCAAACAAGATGGTATTCGGCAAACCTCTTCTTTCTCCGTTTGGCTGTTCTTTCCTCAGCAGCCTTTTGGTTTTCTTTCACCTTCTCAATATAGTCTTCATCCAGCTTTTGCTGCAAGAGTGGAATAAATTAAATATGAACCAATATTAGCTCTACTCCATCTTGAAAAACAGAACCCATTAACACAGGACAAACGTATTCTGTGCAAACAATGTCGGAAAACGTTATTTTTGATAACATTTTATTTTAATGGAGCTGTTTAAAATCTCCTGAAGAGACAATAACAACTTTATATGATGAACAGATTTAATTCAGGCTTTTATACACCTGAATATTGCATTGGCAAACACAACCGACTATTGCACAATACAACAGCAGCAAAATGAACCTCCTCTGCACCTGTGAACTTGAGCAGATCCACCGCTGCTCTGACACCACACCCAAATTTAAGTCACTACAAATAACGGGTAGAACTGCATTCCAATAAAGCATTCACCAGCAATAATTTAAAAAAGAAAAAAAAAAAAAAAAAACTTCGGGTGGACTGAAAAAATAAAACCAAAAAAATGCTCTGCACGTCACTGTTAAACATGACTCACTTTATAAAAACTAAAAATTTAACAAGGATTTGATCTACTGTAAAGTAACACTCCAAGGACGTTGGCGCCCTCTGTTGGAATTTGTTATAATATGCTATGTACAAAAGTTGGTCGTGTTTATATTGTGTGTAGTACCTCATGTATTTTAACAGCGTTGTTCAATAAAAATCAAACGATTACTTGCTTTTGACACTTTATCTGAACTGATTATCATTCCCTCATTGTTATTATACTGATGTAAAGTCATTTTACTGGTTATTGTTCACTTAGTAATATTTTTATGACCAAAATATATATATATATATATATATCTATATATATATATATATTTTATATAATATATATATATATATATATATATATATATATATTTTAAATATATATAAAAAATATATATATATATATATATATATATATATATATTTAGGGCTGTCACGGTTAGGAAATTTCCCTTGCGGTTATTATGGGTATATAATAATCGGTATTACCACAGTGTTTTTTTTGTTTTTGTTTGTTTTTTACAAATCTTAATAATCCTGATTTTACTGCATACAAAGCTCTATTGTTGAGTTAGCATATGTTGTTGCTTTTTAACTGATGGAGAGACACGTTTTAAAACATTTTTGTTTATTGTTAAATGCCAAACAGCAATAAGTACATTTTCCAATTTAAAAAAACGAAAGAAATCAAAACATTCTAAAGTATCACATGAAAACAAAGTGTTGGCCTGAGTGAAAATACAGAGAATAAACGAAATATTACTTAAGCGTTAACAATTGTGATTTAGACCTGGGGTATCATGTCCTTGTTTCGCGCTAGGAAAACCAACATATTAACCTTATGTGGTTTCAGGGACGATCGCATGGGGGTAACAATATTCCCGGCGGCACTGAAAACCATTTCTGACGGTGTGCACATGTATTTGCGCGCGACTTTGGACAGCAGCGGAAATCTAGACTTATTATCGTGCCACCGGGACAGTGGATTCGCGTTGGAGTCTATGCACTCCTCCTGCAGGTAGTGCGTGAGCTCGTTGACGAATCAATGAAACCCCGGATATAATACAAACAGTTTGTGGGAAAATGAAATTCGTATTACTGTAGTATCATTATTTTATTTATCATTTTTATTTTATTTATTTTACATTCAATGCACAATGATGAATTGTAAAACAAGAAGGCCACACCCTCATGAAAAAAAAAAAAAAAAACGTGAGCCCTGCGGCTGCCACGGTTGGCTAGTCAATAGCACGGTATTACAATATTGCGGTTATCGCGACAGCCCTAGATATATTGCACAATGGCAAGACTCGCGACCTTCTCATCTGAGCTGTCAGCGGTCTATCACTGTTCATCAATGTCAAAATGTTTGACAACCAATCAAATCAAAATAGGCGGGCTTGAATGACGATCATGAATTCCAGCGCAATGCTTCGGTCATAAAATGCGAGAAACTCAACATTTAATATTTCTCAGCTGTTTTACAATAGACCAACAGAAATACTTAGGGATGCAACCTAATAAACTTTTGTTTAATTTAGCTATTTTTAGTTGAAATGTGCTACATGACTTATTGTAATTTGTAACTGTCAATGTGACGAGATAAATATTAACGAAGCCCTTCAAGCATAAGATTAATTATAAACGTGTATGCAACTGCGCACTCTGAAACAAGCTCGACACGGATGAGAAGCATGACAACAAAAATGAAGGAGACGCGCTGAATGAAAATGCACATAACATTCACTCCCTCACAGTAGATGGCGCTGATGGAACAACAGAAATGCAGTCGTTACTCCGGTAACCCCGTAAACAACTACCATACTTTGTTTCTGAACAGAATTTAAATACTTCAAATAGCCATTTAGATTTTTGTTTTCACTTTGGTGTTCATCACAGCATCAAATACTTAAAATACTTAAGAGGCAAAAGACTTAATAGGTTATTTATTTTTAAACGTGTTCTACAGCATTTGTTCATCTTAGTTACTGTTAATATCAACATTTACTATTGCGTTATTAAAAGTTATAAGTTGTATCTGTTAATATTATTTAATGTTAATAGACCTGAGCTGACACAGTTGCTTTTTTATTATTAACAAAGAATACTAACTACTGTAAACACTGCTAATGTTAGTTAGAAATACTTAGTTACTATTTCTCACCAATATTAATAGCAATAAACAGCCTCTTCTGTATTTCTGGTTTGTATTGGATCGTAGTGGATCATTCACTGCAACATTTAACCTGATTCTGAAGTGATCTATGATCGGGCTGTGCTTGACAAATAATGTATGCTATACTGACATGGTTTTAAAGCTATTGTTATCCATTTTTTTGGCCCTCAAATGTCTTAAAATGCACATATTTACACTAGGAGTGTCAATTTTCTCGGGGAGGCATGCCCGCAACCCGCCAGCTAACTATTTTGTGACCTCGGAAATGATGAAACCCAAGTTCTTCTAGTTATTAATCACATGCTTTAAGTGAAAATAAACCTACCTTGTCAGATATTCGTTCCAGAAACTCTTGTCTCTGATACTCTCGGCGGCGCAGATGTCTGTACACGTGGAATTCACCGCTGCCTGCTCCAGCACTGGAGCCTGAGAAAATGAAACAAAGTGTCATTTAATTCATGTAATATAATAAATAAATTCTGTTATCCTGACAGATTATTTGCGTGGGCAGAAATTCTGGGAATGTTGAAATCAATGGACAAAATATGAATCCATATGAAAACTTATATGATAGTATTACAAAATAGATCAACAAAAACTATTGGGTCATTCACTGTTAAAGCGTTAGTTCTCCAATTCTGTCATCATTTACTCACCCTCATGTCGTTCCAAACCAACTACCACTTTGAAGATTCAAAAAGTTCTTCAAGAGTTCGTAAAACTAATCCATATGAATTCAATGGTTTAGACCGAATAATGAACAGATTTAATTTAGGTTTTTATTCACATAGAAACATTAAAGGGTTAGTTCACCCAAAAATGAAAATTCTGTCATTAATTGCTCACCCTCATGTTATTTCACACCCGTAAGACCTTCGTTCATCTTCAGAACACAAATTAAGATATTTTTAATGAATCTGGTGGCTCAGTGAGGTCTCTATTGCCAGTAAGATAATGAACACTTTCAGATGCCCAGAAGATACTAAAACATTTTTAAAACAGTTCATGTGAGTACAGTGGTTCAACCTCAATATTATAAAGCGAATCCGTTTATCATAAAGCGATTGTCTCTTCAGAAATTTGGATTAAATCAAGTCATATGGATTAGATTTACGATCCCTTTATGAACTTTTTGAAGCGACAAAGTGGTAGTTGCTTGGACTGTCAATGGAGGGACAGAAATTTCTCAGATTACATTTAAAATATCTTCATTTGTGTCTTTGAGATGAAGTATTATGGGTTTGGAACGGCATAAGGGTAACTGATGCATCTCCCTTTATTACCATTTTTTTTTTTTCACAGATTGTGTTAGCCAATCACAAAACTGGAGACAGCTCTGCTCCAATAGTGAGTCTGGGGATGGACGACGGGTTGGTGAAGCCAATGGCAATATGGGGAGTCTGTTTGATAAACATCAAACAAAAAACTTGTGCAAGTGGTTTAAAAACAATTCTTCGAAAATGCACTAGCCAAATACTCAAAGTGTTTCTTTAAGCTTACTTATCCAGCAACGCCGCAACATCATTACCACAGAGAAACACACAGTAGAGTCTGATTCTTATGAGCGGTTCTTTTTAGTGAATCGATTTGCACTCACTTACTAAACAGCAATTGCAAATTGTAACTTTAGTCACGTCCAACTGAATCAAGAAGTGGTGGTATGTTTTACTGACCTTAAAATTCGTGATGAATGTTTGTTATGAATTTAAATAATCAGTTGAAAATGAATGATGGTTCCACAACCACACGTTTAATGACAAACTTTAATTAATATATTTAAGATCTATATTTAAGATATATATATATATATTTTATATTTAAGATCCAGTCTTTTTCTATTTGTAAACACACCTTTTGCAAGAATTGTATTAAGTTTATGCCATTTTTTTGCTCCTAAAATTTGAAGTCATCTCATTTGGAAACATTTTCTGAGAGCATTAAATTTTTAAAAAACTATTTCTTCCTTAAAAGTACTAAAAGAATCTTTAGATATACTAATATAAGGTATCGGGCTAATCCTTAAATTCCCACCCCAGATCTGAGACAGTAAAACAACACAAACCCATCACATCCCGCACAAACTCTGGTGGAGCGCGTGGATTCCAATCCTTCGGTCTCTCTGGTATGGGCGCAGGTTTATCCTTAAAAAAAAATACAATATAAACTCAGCACTGTTTGATGTGCAATGCAAACAGTTAGGTAGCATCGTTATCTACACCAAGGAAAAGCGCTAGTTTGATGTAAAACTTAAACTCACAGGATTTCGCATCAACCTCTCCAACTTCAAGCGCTGCTCCTCTGCTGGAGTTTTGGCGATAATTAGAGGCTGAGACTCTTTTTTAGGACCTTTCCCTGATCGCGCTTCTTTCTTATCCTCCGCCATGATTCCTCCAGTGTCTTCTTCGAGGCCGGGTTTGATTTTCTTCTTCTCTTTACTTTTGGTAGTTCACTCATCTGAGTCCACATTCTGCCACCTACTGGACTGATGTGGATCTTTTTGGATATCAAATAAATAGCATGTGCTAATGACTGAATTCAATTTTGCACTGATAATAATATAGTTGTATTATAATAATATGTTGTGTTTTCATTTTTAATGGGGACATACCATAGGCGTAATGGTTTTTATACTGTACAAACTGTATATTCTGCCCCCTACCCCTAAACCTACCCATCACAGAAAATGTTCTGCTATTTTAGATTTTCAAAAAAGATAATTCTGTATGATTTATAAGCTTGTTTCCTCATGGGGACCAAAAAATGTCCCCACAAGATCAAAATTTACTAGTATTACTATACCTGTGGGGACATTTGGTCCCCATAACGTAGGGAATACCCACAAACACAGAGTTGTTCTAAAAACAACATGCCAGACATATTTACACAGGACTGTTTATAGATTGGACTGTATAATACATATTACACATTACACAAGGGTCTGTGCAATACTTTATATGCGGAATTCGCTTATGTGTGTTTTACCACAGGAGTTGCACTTGAAATTTTGTTGCACAGTAAAAGTGCAATGACAATAAATGCATTCAATCAATTCAATTCAATATTTATGTTAATTGATATAGATGTGTTTGGTGTATTAGTTTGAATACTGTTTCATTATCAACTGCCCTCTCTTATTGGCAGTCTGATCTGCTAAAGGAGATCAGAGTGATTATTAGAGAAATACTCTTTCTGGGTCTAAAGAATGTGAGCTGCAGCACAGCTTTATAGAATGCCCACGGTGACATCACTGTTAATAAAATAGAATGTTCAGAACTCTGAATCAATTGAATACACTAGTTTGTTTGCTTGATTGCAAGATTCTTTCTGCTTGACAACAATATTCAGTCTGGAAGTTTCACTCTGCTCGATTGCATATTCTGCTCAAATCAATAGTTTGATATATTCAGTCTGCTTGTCATATTGTATTCAAGACCATGTTTGCATAGTTATCTTGAAGATTCAGCTGGTTGTTAAGAAACATCTAACCTTGCTGATCACTAATATTCTGGTGCTGTACCGACACAAAAAGCAATTGGAGAGCGCCAAACAAGAAAATATGATGAGGAAGACAATGAAGGGACAACAGGAGTGGCATTTAACAAAACATCGAGGTAAGTGCATTGTTATTGTATCATCTGTCCATCTGAGCATTTATTCAAGTAAATTAAGGAAATGATTATTATTTAGACAGTTAAATTATTTCCATTAATTATGTTTTGATGAGTGCACAATTTAAATATATATATATATTTTTTTAATTTGCTGCTCTAGGCCTTGAAGTCATTCTTGACAAGGAGGAAGATGCTCTGTTCAGGACAAGCGCAACTTTGAAAGGTATTGTGAAATATATCAATTTCTGCGGAAGAACTTGCACTTGTCATGGATGCATTTTTACTCTGATGTGACTCGGACTCTAGCGTTTTCTTCGAGTCTAGCGGTGTTGGTGTCCTATGACTTGAAATTAGTTATTAGATTGTTTACATATGTACAGTAAGTTTGAGAACTTTTTACTTATGCTATTAAGTTAGGTATAAGTATTACTTTTTTGCTGTGAAAATGAAAGCAATTTTTTAAACACATGAGGCTAAAAGAAACCTCTTGCAAGCAGTAGTTCACATGGGTCA
Organism: Zacco platypus; assembly: GCA_038088235.1. Taxonomy (NCBI): domain Eukaryota; kingdom Metazoa; phylum Chordata; class Actinopteri; order Cypriniformes; family Xenocyprididae; genus Zacco; species Zacco platypus. Next base: position 7,407,181 of record CM076082.1, read on the forward strand.
AAAATTACAACAACAAAACAATACTGTTTTTCTAGTGTTTTCTAGTGGAGCTTGTGAAAAGAACTTTTTAAATTGATATTACTTCTGAGTATTATTATAGCTTTTTACTATGGCAAATATGGAATTATGGTTATACAGGTGCGACTTGTGTATATAGACAGGCAACAAAGAGTCCTAAAAAATATTAATCCATTTGAAAACATAGATCCATACAATAAACTGCTAATAATGTCATTTGTTAAACATAAATATATTAAAAATGCTGACAAGTCATTTATTATTTATTTAATTTTTAACAGGAATTAAAATGAGGCTGTAAAGAAATGGATGTACAACATGTTTAATGGTTTACTCAGCAGAAAAACAATTCAGTAGACAAAATCTCCATAAAACAGTTTTTAAAGTTGTGAGTTTTGAAAGTTATGTGTGATCTGAGCTTTATGTAATCTGCATGCTATTGTAAAGACGGCAAGTCTATCAATCACAGCCACGACAAAAAGATTGTTCAGCAGGATACAATGAGATGATGTAAAATCAAAAATAAAAATGGCAATAGGCAGTAGAGTTTTACCGTTGTTACATTTAAGTTGACATTGCTTTTCCAAGTTTTTAAGGTTAAAACAAGTCTAAGATATTGATTTAATGACATACAGTAGTATTTAATTGGTCCTCTTTGACTCAGACGTGACTCAAACTCGATTGGTTAAAGACTCAGACTCAACTATGAACTCGACACTAATTTCTGGTTTATGATTTAATGATGAAAGGGCAAGCTTGATATTTAAAGATAAACTGAATTACTATTTTTTTCCCAACAGAGCAATCAACTAAATATGAACCTCTTTAATCTCAGTAACCACAATACTGATACAAATAAAATTTCTCATTTCTCTTGCCAGTTTTTGAGACTCCCACTGTTTCTGAGACTCAAACTGCCTCTCTGACTGGCACTGCCTCTGATACCGGCACAGCCTCTGATACCGGCACAGCCTCTGAGACCGCCACTGCCTCTGAGACCACCACTGCCTCTGAGACCACCACTGCTTCTGAGACCGCCACTCCCTCTGAGACCGCCACTGCCTCTGAGACCGCCACTGCCTCTGAGACCGCCACAGCCTCTGAGACCGCCACTGTGACTGCCACTGCCTCTGAGACCGCCACAGCCTCTGAGACCGCCACTGTGACCGCCACTGCCTCTGAAACCGCCACTGCTTCTGAGACTGCCACTGCCTCTGAGACCACCACTGCCTCTGATACCGGCACAACCTCTGATACAGGCACAGCCTCTGAGACCGCTACTGCCTCTGAGACCGCCACTGCCTCTGAGACCACCACTGCTTCTGAGACCGCCACTCCCTCTGAGACCGCCACTGCCTCTGAGACCGCCACTGCCTCTGATACAGGCACAGCCTCTGATACCGGCACAGCCTCTGAGGCTGCCACTGCCTCTGAGACCGCCACTGTGACCGCCACTGCCTCTGAAACCGCCACTGCTTCTGAGACTGCCACTGCCTCTGAGACCACCACTGCCTCTGATACCGGCACAACCTCTGATACAGGCACAGCCTCTGAGACCGCCACTGCGACCGCCACTGCCTCTGAGACCGCCACAGCTTCTGAGACCGCCACTGCCTCTGAAACCGCCACTGCTTCTGAGACCGCCACTGCCTCTGAGACCGCCACTGCCTCTGAGACCGCCACTGCCTCTGAGACAGCCACTGCCTGTGAGAAAGCCACTGCCTCTGAGACCGCCACTGCCTCAGAAATGCCACAGCTTCTGAGACCACCACAGCCTCTGAGACCAACACTGCCTCTCAGACTCACACTGCATCTAAGACTGACACTGTCTCTCAGACTGACACTGCCTCTAAACTGACTCTGCCTCTTAGACTGACATTGCCTATAAGACTGACACTGTCTCTCAGACTCATACTGCCTCTAAGCTGACACTGCCTCTCAGACTGACATTGCCTCTAAGACTAACACTGTCTCTCAGACTCACACTGCCTCTAAGACTGACACTGCCTCTAAACTGACACTGTCTCTCAAACTCACACTGCCTCTAAACTGACACTGTCTCTCAGACTCACACTGCCTCTAAACTGACACTGCCTCTTAGACTGACACTGTCTCTCAGACTCACACTGCCTCTAAGACTGACACTGCCTCTAAATTGGCAATACTTCTCTCACTGACACTGCCTCTAAACTGACACTGTCTCTCAGACTGACACTACTTCTAAACTGACACTGTCTCTCAGATTCACACTGTCTTTAAACTGAAACTGTCTCTCAGACTGCCACAGCATCAGAGAATGTCACTGTCTCTCAGACTGTCACTGCCTCTCAAATGCCTCTGGATCTGATACACCTATTGCTTCTCAGACATCCACTGTATCTGAGACTGCCACTCCCCGAAGACCTGAACCCCTTTTAACATCTGTGTAACAGATGTTTTTAGATCAGGAAGAATAGAATAAAATAAAAAATGACAATAAAAAATACACCTGCAATAAAAAAATACTCGTAGATTTCTTTTTTATTCTCTGTACTTTCATCATTCCGCAATGCTGTCTTTTTTAATTTATTAATTAAACCGCACTGATTTATTTAGAAACTAAACAATTGAATGTTTAACCACTGATTTATTCAGGTATTCGTTAATTTTGTGTTGCTCAGAGACATTTCTGTTTTGGCTTCACTTGGAAGTGTTTTGGTAACCAATGTTGTGTTTAAATTGTAAATGTAATTCTGCTTATTATTAAAGGGAAGTGTTATATATCTAGAGAAAAGGGCTGTGGCGTTCACCAGAGCTGAACTGACAGACGGAGCATGGAAGGGGAATTTATCATAGATTGAACAATTAAACTGGGAGGTGAGGTTCAGACAGACAGTTTATCACTGGATTTGATTTTAGTTTGCTTCTGTATACTTTGCACTCAGTTTTATTCTATCTGGATGTTTATTTTGAGCTTTATATGGAGTTATGGGGAAACACTGATTTCTGCAAACTTATATTGTCAAAAATAGATTTTCATTGAAATATTATACTCGTTGTCATTTGAGAGCAGAGTACCAGTGGATAATGCCTTAATTTTCAGTCTGTTCATCACACAAAGATATCGTATACCTTCAATTGTATTTGTTTTGTGCCTTTTTTAAAATAGGGCAAATAAATAATGACCATTTTGACTTCAGGGTGAAAAGCTGACAAAAACAACTTCATAAAATTATTCAGAATATTAATGAAAAATGAAGAATCATTCTGCCCATTTAAAGTCCTTGGTCTGTGTATGTTTTTGTCATATGAGAAAAAAAGCTGTGTGAATATTCTTCAAAATATCGTATTTGATATTCCTTGGATGAAAAAAAGCCATACGGGTTTGAAACAAAATAAGAATTAGAAATTAGAAATTATTAAAAATGGATATTGTAATTCTAGACTAAATGTGAGAATGGATTCACTCATCTCATTAGGCTACACAAAAGCTGAGCAATTCCTCAAATTGTGTAAAAATCTCAGAATATTGCACACAAACATACTTCATGTGTTAATCTCACTTTATTGAGTCTTTGCTGCTGATCTTCCATGGTCCAATTCAACCATACCAATTAGCAAAAAGTTTTTAGATAAACATTACATTTGTGATCAGCCTGAAGCTTATTCATTTAATTTTGGTGAGCCTTTACTTTCGCCAAAAATAGAACTTTTCTGTTGTTATTAAAAAAACAAAGAAGCAAGGCCAGCCCCAGAGAAAAAAGTAACGCATTACTTTCCATAAAAGTAGCCAAATGTAGTACAATTAGTTACTTTATTAGGGAGTAACACAATATTGTAATGCATTACTTTTAAAAGTAAATTTTCCCAACACTGCTCGTGTTCACGTGTCCCCCATCTCTAGTTACTTAAAACCTTGATAGCAGACTTTAAAAAAATATTTATTTTAATAAGGAATAGTCAAAGCTCAGACTTGTCCTGTATTTGGCTGCTTTTTTCTTGGATAAGATTTGTGAAGATGCCCATAATGAGATAATTTAAATTTTCACATTAAATGAAAAAAAGATATTTTTTTATTGTGGAAAAGGCATTTTCTGTCTTTTAACCCATTTTAGCTTTTCTTGTGTTTAGAATTGACCACCATCTCCCCCCCCCCCCCCCCCGTTTAAAACTATAAAAACCCAGATCCTCCGTAAGACTTGGAAAAAAGTTGAAAAAGTGCAAAGGCTTCTCGGGCAACAGTTACTAAGGTAGGTTTGGCTAGTAACATTTTAAAGCTAGGCTTAGCTTGGAGTTGGGAATTTGACATCGAAGGAAGTAAGAAAAGGGGAAGTCGAAAGAATCACTATTGAAAAAAAAAAAAGAGGATTTATAGCCTAGGACCAGACAACCAAATGTGCAAAATCGACAGACGCATTTAATAAGTTGATGATTTAAGGCCCAGAAAAGCCACTTTATGGTGACAGCATACGGTGCTACAGTGTCAAGTGTGCGTAAAACCTAAGGCTAAGTTTCCTAAATATCCTAATAATTTGTTAACATCTATTCATTACTTCAATGAGCTCATTTTTCTGCCTTAAATTAATACATTGTTTAAATGTATACATTTAAACTAGCTGCGCGGTTTGTATATATAAAATTTCTGAAATGAAATGACTTGCACAGAGTTAGGCCTACCTCTGACAACAGATCATTCTACACATTTCCTGTAAAGCTGCTTTGAACCAATACCACTTATGAACAGAGCTATACAAATAAATGTGAATTGAACTTAATTGAACAAATTTATTTACACTAAATCAGTATAAGATGTTTTGTGTGTGAACCCAGGGAATCACCAGAAAGGTTTTGATGAAATGTCATTCTTAAACATATATTATAAAAGAAATTAAATGGAAAATTCATCATGCATCCTCCAGACGTAATCCCCCAAATCTCTACTAAAAAGTACCATTGTGTTATCATGTTTTTGGACATGTACCAAGGTAATTAGGTAATGATGACGCTCGTGTTCTTTGACTGCTCTACCAAAGGTAAGTCTGTTCCGAGTGAATCAGTTCTTCCTTGCATCTTGTCTCAAATGAAGCATTGGAAAATCCAATTCATTCTTCATCAGAAACGTTCTGGTTGGATGAAAATGAAAGTTTTAAAGCTTTAAATATTCTGCATCTACATTTTGCTCCTCTCATCCTTTCTTCACTCCACAGATTTAATGCCTCGTCTTATTTTTATGCTCTTTCTTTCCTTTCTTCCATCTCTGACTTGAATTTAATGGCTAACTCACTTCTGTTTTCTAAAAAGTAGATTATATAAGATAACCAATGAATGTCAATTTACTAATGAATTTTAATTTAATTACTGAAGGTTAAAGGTCACCCACTTTACCTGAATCCAACTGGCCCACTTAATGTAACACATTCAGCCAAAGTGGGCTTCATACCATATATCATATCATATCATATCTTATGCTATATGCCCCAAAACATGCTATTACCATGATTTTTATTTATTTATTTGAATTAGTGCTAGTCATTTTATCCCAGAAAAGCTGCAGTTTATCCAGGAATATCATCCTTATTATAGACATCATCTCACCCTTCCTCAACAGGATGCATTCAGGCAGGAAAAGGTCATCAGCATTTCCATTGCTTGCCAGTTGCCACCCCTATTTGTTCAGAATTGTATTTAGATGTATATAAATTAGGATGCGTATCCGCCACATCTGTTTTTAGATCCTCAAACCACCTGAATGTATTTCCAAACTGGAACAAAATTGCAGGTTTATTTAATGCAATACCATATTCACTTGAAAATCCTTCATGCAGTATTTCATTCTAAATGCTGAATTTTTTTATGGCTGCCGCCGTATAGCATATTTCTTCTTTTTGTGGCAGGAAATAAAGACAGACATTAGTGAGTGGTGAGGCAGCAGAGAATGTTTTATTTGAAATAAAAGGAAATTAAAAGAAAAGTGCGAAACAGAAAGATGTATTGTATCCTTGTCACCCTGGGTGAACATAATTTGCACATTGTGTCAATGCTGGCGGTATGTGATGTTAAATCCAATAGTTCCCAGGCTACAGCCATCATTATAATCATCGTATGGTGTTTTATGAACATGATAGCTCAGTAGACAGGGCTGTTTTGATTTTAATAGTTATCAGTGTGCAATGAAATATTCAGCAGAATTCAGCCTTAGCAGTATCTCACATCTCCACTCGGCCGTGAATGCGAGATCTGACCCAGCCTAACAGATCCACACAATGCTGCTGTTGATTTTCCGATTCTAATCACAAACGGTAATTCCTCAAACATGCTGGAGCGAGCTGGCATCATGATATTCCCCCTATACATTTGTCTCTTCTTTTTTGAGGCTTTTTTTTTCTTCAAATCTTTCTCTTAATCAGTATTTTTAGCTTGTTTTCCAGTAAAATATCTGGTTACACTTTATTTCAATGGTCCACTTTTAGACATTCTACTAACTATAAGTAACTTTGCAACTACATGTCATCGAACTCTCATTAGAGTATTAGTAGACTGTTAGGGTTAGCAGAAGAAGTTGAGATGTAGTTGCAAATTTATTTATAGTCAGTAGAATGTCTGTTGGGGAGCATTAAAAATAAAGTGTTACTAATACTCTAATGAGCTAGTTGACGTAGATGCAAAATTACTTATAGTTAGTAGAATGTCTAAATTGGACCATTGAAATAAAGTGTTACCATATCATGTATCAAGACAGGTGGGTAAAAAGTTTAACTAACTGAAATCACCATATACTTTTCTAGTTGAATTGTAGTACATTAAGGCAATTGATTTGTATCACAAGTTTCTCAAGCGTTTGAATATGCAAATGAGGAATTATCTATGCACTAATTTGTGTACATTTCCAGAACAGAAGTTCTGGAAATTTCAAAATTCTTGTTTCATTCTGTTGGCATTTACTGTAGAGTTAAAGGTTTTTACAGATGGGGATTTTGGAATAAAATGTTATTGTGACAAGCAGGGCGGGCAAGAGCCATGAGGGAACGGTGCGAGGCCGGTTACGTGATTGATAATGAGCGTCAGCTGTGCACTGCACCGGTCTCGTATCTCTCACGGAGGAGCTCCGGAAGCATAAAAGAGGAGCAACGACAGTGAAGGACGAGAGAGGACCAGGCCTGGATTTTATGTTGTGTTTTATTCTGTTTGTGTGCGCGGCAGTCGCCGTGAGGAACTGCCGCCATTTTACTTTCGTTTTATTGTTTGTTTATTTTGAGTTTATTAAAGTTATGTTGAATGTTCACCGGTTCCCGCCTCCTTCTTCCTGTTCTTACGAACTGTGTTACATTGGTGCCGAAACCCGGGAGGAAGGAGGGACATGCTGTTGAAGAGCCCTCACCGCTGAGGGGGATTGCGGTGCTGAGGAGGTCGGGCAGTGCGTGAGAGTGAAGACCGCGAGTGGCTGCCCGAGGCGGTGGTGCTGGAGCGATGGAAGAACAGGTGGGACGGAGAGCTCGCTGCCGTGCTCCTGGGTCGAGGTGGGGTGGCTGCCGTCCAGGAGGGAGCGGAGGAGTCGCTGCCGTTCGCCGTGGGCCAGAGCCTGCTGCCTGTCGCCATGATGGGAAGGAGCAGGGAACGGTGGACTCGCTGCCGGCTGCCCTCAGAGGAGGATCGAGCCGTCCACCGAGCGTCCAGTACCATCGCATGGCACCATGAGGAAGAGCCTCTCTGCTGGCTGAGCACTGAGCGGCAGTGTGTCCGGGAACCTCTCTCGTCTTTGTCGCTCCTTGTGCTTCCGTCTCCTTTTCTCTCGTCTCGTCTGTCCTTACCCCCAGGTGCTGCGGTCGCTGAGACTGGCCCCCGGGGGGAGTAAGCGCAGTCTCGGGAGTACCCCCTGGCCTGCGAGGGGCAATGGAGGTATGTGACGAGCAGGGCGGGCGATAGCCGTGAGGGAACGGCGCGAGGCCGGTGACGTGATTGATAATGAGCGTCAGCTGCGCACTGCACTGGTCTTGTATCTCTCACAGAGAAGCTCCGGAAGCATAAAAGCATAAAAGAGGACAGTGAAGGAGCGAGAGAGGACCAGGCCTGGATTTTATATTGTGTTTTATTATGCTTGTGTGCTAACTGCCGCCATTTTACTTTCGTTATTTTGAGTTTATTAAAGTTATGTTTAACGTTCACCGGTTCCTGCCTCCTTCTTCCCGTACTTGAGAACTGTGTTACAGTTATATAATTCAGGCAAATGATGCATTATTAAATTCCAGAATAGATAGGAATAAAACTGTAAAGTTTGATGAATATTAATGAAGTGGAGATATATCTATGCAAGTCTCGTCCCGCCATGGTCGCCCTTCCAGAGTTTCATCCCATCATGGCCAACCTTCCAGAGATTCATCCCATCATGGCCGCCATTCTAGAGTCTCGTCCCACCATGGCTGCCAAGTCTGAGCCCTCAGCCAAAACGGCCCCCACTATGCCTATGACTCTAACTCCCTTCCTCGTGCAGGATCCAGAAATGACCCCCTTCCTCATCCACAAAAAATCGAACGTGTGTTCGATCTATTTCCTGGAAAATACTGATAGAAACTATCAATAGATTTTTGTGGCCAAAGCTTGAAGTTGTATAATTGACTTTCAATTGTAGGTCAGTGTACATTTATTTTGTGTGTTCATTCAGTGAGATGTTGAATCCTGCCTGAGCCGGTTGAGTGCACTTGCAGCCTTGATTCATTAATGCCCTTGAACGTCAACTTGTAAAGCACGTTCTCCACACACTGTGTGTGACTCAAAGCAATCCTGCTCTCATAAAACCCCATAGTGTCACTTGCTTGTCACGCCTGTGTGTGGCTATAGCTGCCTCCAGGGCAAGTGTGTCCGCTCTATAGAACGATTTTCCCTTATAGAAGCATGAAGCATGCTAACACAATTAGACGCTAATCATGTAACACTACGCACGCACATCATGCGTACACTAGCATGTGCAAGCTGATGCTTTATCAGACGAGTCTGAGGATATCAAAACAGTACATGGGGGAGAAGTAAGACCACTTTTAGAAAAATTAATTGCAGACAAGATGGTGCAATGCTATGATGACTATAAGAAAGGAAGTCCTGGCTTTCACGTGAAATAGCCTTTGCTATAGAGCCATTGTCTGTTTATATAATATGCATAAGCATTAGCTGGACTAGCCTTAAAAATTCTGTTTTTTTAGAGCGAGCTGAACTACAGAACATCTATGCAAGGCCATAAAGACCACACTGACAGGTCCCACACAATAATCAGATATGGCAAATTTTACAATGTCTTGGGGTTTCATGCTTGAATGTTCAAAAACATTATTCTTCACATATTTTACATTTTGCCAGTCTGTCAGTAAAGTTTTGTTTAGTTCCTGTCTCTGTGAAGTCAATCCTTCCGAGAAGTGCAATGTGCTCTGATTGGTCATCTGGACCAGTGTTTTGTGATTGGTCAACCGCTTCCAGCGTGTTTTGTCATGCACCTAACCATAACACGAATTTCAGCTTCTCAGGGCTGCATTAATTTTGTGTTCCCTTCCCTCGCTGATTTCCCTCCGTCTAAATCAGTTAAACGTATGTCATTGCTTGAGTACGGTGCATGAGTGCCCACTACTGGCAGTACCCTTGTAATGCGTTGTAAATGGAATACCCTAAGCCCTTAATCGCTTGTCGGTAAATTAAGTGCGAGCACTGTGAGTTGCTGTGACGTCACAAACGTGTTGCATTATGGTCTATAGATCTGTAAGTGTACCTATGACGAGATTCACTCCCTCGGTCAAAATTGAGGGGTCAAGGGTCTGTCCAAATAAACTTTGACCAACTCTAACCCTAACTTCGCATTAGTTTTTTTTCTTTTTTTTGAGACTTTGAAAAGATTCGCTTCAAGTTTCAATAGAAACCCAGATAGAGATAGGTGAAACTCTAGAAGAACTCTTTCTAGAAGAAATCAATGCCTACTTCATCGTTGCAATGTTAGCACCACCCACTGGCGTGTTAGTGAGATGACGAGGAGAGAAGAGCGATACAGGACAAAAAAATAATATAACCTTTCAAAGGATTCTAATGCTAGGAATATGGTTATTTATTTTCAACAATTAGAGTGTCTCAGTTGAGCATTATTTGTATTTAGTACATTTCACTGTGGATTCTTTGGTAAATCAATTGCAATTCGGCGCAGGCTTCGCAAACAGACTTTTACGATGTGGACTCGACAGTAATGCAACAACATCCAACTGTGTTAATTCTAATGCCTGATCTGATATGTAATGATTCAGTGACTAAACGGTCAATTTCACATTGTTTCTCTTAGCATGATGAAAATAATCTCTAATTTAAACGTGATTAAATTATATATAGAAAGCGATCAAAGAACGCGAGTTAATCAATGACAATGAGTTCTGGAGTCGTGCCAAAGCTCCTGTTTTATTCAACGAATCTCTTTGTTACGTTACAGCACGTTTGCACAGTTAGTTATGATAAAAGCATTCATTAGTGTGCAGAAATTGAGTTGCAATGACGAGATCACTGCTTTCATGGGCTCAACAACATGTCTGTGATCAGCTACAATGTTCATCACTACAACCTTTCATGCCACAGTCTAAATATAATTCCATAGATATAAATGCAATGCTATAATCAACACCGTTCACGATTAATTAACCTTGAGAGCTGTAATAGTAAAAACGTGCTAAAAGTTTTTGAGTGAGTAATACTTAGCTATTTCATATTGCAAAGATGTTATCCAATCACAGAAGTGGGCGTTTACACTTAACACTCCCCTTAAAACAGAGCGTTAAACAGGGGTGAAATCAGGGTAGGAAAAATGCCTTTTATTTCTAAATTATGACATACTTGCATTATAAGTGCACCACAAAAAACATTATAAAACAATAAAACAACTACTTCATGCCCCTTTTAAGTAGCTTCAATGTAGTTAGCATGTTTTGCTAGTGGCTTGTATTATAGCTTGCTACTTTTTCAAAAGCGTAGCTTAACTGTACTTTAACTCCTGTCAGCATAAAAAAGAAGTTGAGATAGTCTTTTCTTTCCTATTGTGACATATATCTTGCGTATATTGTGACTTGATTTTATACATTGGGAATTAATCGGATCATTGGATGGTTGCTATTGCTGTGATGTCATGTGAGTGACAGGTTGTCCCGCCCTCACGCCGGTAAACACGTCATCAGAGAAGGGAAGAGATGTCGCTGCAAGAGGGAGGGGAAGATACTTTCAATAAAGATTATGAGGGCACATAAATTAAAAGAAAATAATGACACGATAAATCATATAGGCTATAATAAATACTGCAATACTCCATTAAAAAAACAAGAACGGTCCATTTTGATTTTAAAATATGAGCAGGTTGTAGTTTGGCGAGTTACAATGCAGCTTTCCTAAAATGTCTGTATTATTTGTATTACCAAGATGGCCGCTGCATGAACCTGACTTACCCTTACTCAAATCATTGTTCAAAAACTGCACCATCTAATCTCAACAGAGACGATAGTATCTGACTCAGTGGTTTGTGATAAATGGTTTTGTCGTTCTTCCTTCTCTCTATATTTCTTTCTCGCTCATTCACGCACTCACACAAAGAGCTTGTCAAATTTACAATCTTGTCCACTTCGGGTATTCGATTCAGTTGATAAAAGCAGTGCAGGATCAAAGGAGGCCATATATCATCTCCCTTCTCGTTTTCTCATTACCTTCCAGCTGATACTGCATTCAGCAGTCTGTCTACCCAACATCCATCAAAACAAGGAACAATTTTGACAGTTTGTATTTGAGGCTCTTTGCACATACCCCATCATGAGAACAGTGAGATATGATGAGCTCTCATTTGAATATTTCAGCTACCCTTAAACATTAAGCCTGTCTGTCTGTGTGTATTACTATAAGACATTTTCAAAACGATAGAGAACGACTTAAACAGAATCCTTTAAACTTAAAGGCTTATAGCTTTTAGGACAGAGGATGAGAAAAGGATAATCTGAGGTTGCAAGGTGGCAGAGGCCAATCTGTAGATACAATGATACTCAACCTCTTTGTTGTGATGCCACCTTAGCCATGTTAAAATCACTGTAACACACTTCAGGGGCTTATTGCTTTTATAAAATGGAGGCAATATGATAAGATACAAATGCTAAATAAATAAATAATAACATTAATGTTCATTTGTATTTATACTAATATATATTTCACATTATGAATGAACATAAACTGGCATAGAGCAATGGTATATTTATAAACTAGCACGGATACTGAGCACTATTTTTTTTAAAAGTTTGGGGTCAGTGAGATAATAAAAAAGGAATTAGTCCTTTTATTTAGCAAGGATGCATTAAATCGATGAGACATTTATAAAAACAGTTCTATTTCTAATTAATGCTGTTCTTTTGTGCGTTCTATTTATCAAAGAAACCTCAATAAAAATGTCTCCACGAAAAAATTAAGCAGCTCAACTGTTTTCAACATTGATAATAATAAGAAATATTTCCTGAGCAGCAAATCAGCACATTAGAATGATTTCTGAAGGATCATGTGACACTGAAGACTGGAGTAATGATGCTGAAAATTCAGCTTTGCCGGAATAAATTACATTTTAAAATGTATTAAAATAGAAAACACATTGTTGCATTGTAATAATATTTCACAACATTATACCTTATTTTTACTGTGAATTTGATGCAAAACAACAGCAGGGAGACTGCGTAAGCAAATATACAATGCATTTAACAAGTTATAAAGTAAAATATCTAGTTTTCCATATTCAACTTACGAAAAAAGTCTATCCTCTCTCGCATTTCTAAACGCTTATACTACGGCCTATACCTTCTGTATTCAACTTATGAAAAGTTTTGTAAGTTGAATACGGAAGGCAGTCTGGCAGAAGCTAGATATTTTACTTTATAACTTGTTAAATATGGATATTTTTCTTTCACAAATGCAAGTACGGGACTTGCTACTGCCAATACATACACGACAAGCTGCTGTGAGCAAGTAAAACATGCTGCTGTGGTACAATATAGCATACATGAATAACCCGTAGCAGATCTACACAGGTGGAGCTAGGGAAGGTGGAGGGTTTCTACACTGCTAAGCAAATGCTACTCATGTATTTGAAGATTGAGCATGCGAGCTCATTGGTTACTGATACAGCAAGAACCAATCATCTGTGTCCTATAGATAATGATGTGATCAGATTGAGTTAAAGGTCCTATTAGCCTGCACATCTAGAGTTTCATGACAGAACTTTATATATATATATATATATATATATATATATATTTATATACCTAGGATGGCTTGAGGAAATGAAATGAAATAAAATTTTCATTTTAAAGTGAACTAATCCTTTAATGAATTCCCCTCTACTTTTTATTCTTATTTTATAAATTTTTAATACATTTATTAAGTGTAGTACATGCTGAATTGCTGTCCAAATGAGTCTCTCATAATATGATTGCCGTGAGATAGAATCATCTCCTGTTACTTCCTTCATTTCATCCCCGGCATTAAATCAAGGAATCCAGAAACAAGCTGAGCTCTTATGAACCATTTGACCAACACAAACAGCCTGGAGGGGCTTAGTCTAAGAGCGACAGAAGGTCACAACCCTTCTTTTTACTCCAGGGGGCGTTGTATCAGTAACCATCCAGTAACCACCTAAACAGCTTAGAATGAGAAACACCAACTAAAAGCATTGATATTTAGGGAAAGATTATGGAACGATTAGGTAAAACAGTGCGCTTTCCTCCAAACAGCAGTTTGAATGCACACCAGATGGTCTGGGCGTCATTTGGTCTTGACGTCCACTTTCCACGGCTCTACACAATAATGTGTGTGTGTTTCTCGGCAAGAGCAGTAAGCAGTCAAGACATTTCATGGAGAGCTAAGCATTCATAAAGCAACACAATACACTGACTTCACACCGATCAAAAATTGCAGTGTTGAAATGTATAATAATGCTGCTGTGACTGAAATTTACCACAGGACGTCAAGAGGCCCGAGAGCACATCATTTGATGTTTCTCAAAGATGTCATCTGGCTGAACAAAGCAGTTCTGTTCATGAGAAAGCCTCCATCTTCCTTTTTTATGCAAAGCACACTGTGAAATCTGTCTGTCTGTGCCTTGGCATACAGCGTGATTGAATCACATTAACGCCAAGCTGCATTTATGGTTATGGAATTAAACACACTCAGTCATTTACAAAATGAAAACACAATTTATGCAGTACCAGTCAAAAGTTTGGACACACTACTATTTTTAATGTTTTTGAAAGGAGTCTCTTATGCTCATCAAGCCTGCATTTATTTGATCAAAAATACAGTGTAAAAATATTGTATTGTAATGTAATATTGTGAAATATTATTACAATTTAAAATAATGGTTTTCTTTTTTAATATACTTTAAAATATAATTACTTTCTGTGATGCAAAGCGGAATTGTCATCTGCCATTGTCTATCTATCTATCTATCTATCTATCTATCTATCTATCTATCTATCTATCTATCTATCTATCATCTGACCACATCTATCTATCTATCTATCTATCTATCTATCTATCTATCTATCTATCTATCTATCTATCTATCTATCTATCTATCATCTGACCACATCTATCTATCTATCTATCTATCTATCTATCTATCTATCTATCTATCTATCTATCTATCTATCTATCTATCTATCTATCTATCTATCATCTGACCACATCTATCTATCTATCTATCTATCTATCTATCTATCTATCTATCTATCTATCTATCTATCTATCTATCTATCTATCTATCTATCACATCAGCATATTAGAATGATTTCTGTAGGATCATGTGACACTGCTTAATCAGAATCAGCTTTACCAACACAGGAATAAATTACATTTTTAATTATATTAAATTAGAAAACAGCTATTTAAAATTGTTATAATATTTCACTGTTTTACAGTATTTTTGATCAAATAAATGCTACCTTAGTGAGCATAAGAGATGTTCAAAACCCTTACTCAGCCCAAAGTTTTTCACCAAATATAACATTTAACATTTCTTACTACAAGGAAGCATGAAAATATGGTAAAAATTATGCATTCCAGATGTTGCGCTTGTGGACTTCCTTGATTGACATTTGTTTTGATTACACCCGATTGAAATCTGCAGCATGAAATTGAGCAAATGATATCAGTAAAGAACAGAGAACACCTTCCCGTTTATGTGTTGACAACATTCCTCCTGCCTCCATAATGAAAAACATTGATCTGGTCCATGATAAGCACATGCTAGAACAAGCTAATCCACTGCGCAAATAAAACCTTGCACACTGATAAACGAACTCTGGCTTTTGAGAGTCAAATGACTCCTCCAGGCCGCCCCTCTGCATGTCCAGTGTTGTGGAATGTAAATGAAGACATATTGGAGTTTCAGGATTTGAGGGTCTTTGAGGACGGGGAATTGGATCAGGGATATCATGTTCAAGGTCACCTTATGCTAGATGTGCCGATGAGTTGACAGATGTGGACTCCGCCTGACCTCACAGAGTGACGCTGCTACTATGACAGGATGTCTGAAGGGTTATAGTCACCGAGAAGAGACTTGGTGTTCTTAGAAGACACATTGCCTCTAGGCTTCATGCTAATTCTTGAACAGTGATGTCATGCTTCTTCAGTAGATGATCTAATGAGTGGGTTTCATGTCATACTGAGGCTGGATTCATCACAGCATCAGGAAAACAGTGGTCTGATTTAAAAACAAAACCAAAACTGATCTTTTGGCCAATTTCATTACTGTATATTATAGCTATTTCTTACCCCACAATTGACATTTCTCAAGGTAATCCGTTGAATATTTGGATACTGTTTGCTATATTCTCATATTCTCAGGGGTCCTTGATTATGATTTCACTTTTTTAACTTTAGTTAGTGTGTAATGTTGCTGTTTGAGCTTAAACAACCTCTGCAAAATTAGACACTCAAAGTTCAATGCAAAGGGAGATATTTTCTTTTACAGAAATAGCTTTTTAAGGACTACAACAAACGGCTGGTAGGGACTACAACGAGCTTCATTCCAGCTTGGTGACATCACAAAACCCCCAAATTTACCCTGGAAACACCCCAGGAACACCCAACAAAGGAGTTGAGGCCATGTTGGGCTGCTTTAGAGAAGAGGAAGAGTTAGTGTTGCTGCCATTCTGTCATTTTACGCCGGACTGCTTCACAAACGAGGGTCAGTTCAACGCTAGATTTGCACAAAAGATTAACATGACGGCACATGCTAGTCGATGCGTTGAATCAACTCCACAGCAACTACATAAATTTATCCACTAACCATTCAGAAACGTCCACTTTCATTCTAAAAGTTGTAACTTCTTCCTGAGTCTCTCCATCAGTGTCGACTCCGGATTGAACAATTTTGGCTACGTGAGAGCTTAGTTGTTGTTGAGCGTGAGCTGTTAAAGCTCAGCCTTCTTCTGGAAAGGGGGCTGGGAGCAGCAGCTGATTTGCATTTAAAGGGACACACACATTTTTTTGCTCACATCCAAATTTGACAAGTTATAATAAATGATCTGTGGGATATTTTGAGCTGAAACTTCACAGACACATTCTGGGGACACCAGAAACTAATATTACATCTTTCAAATGAATGGTATTATAGGTCTCCTTTAAGAAAGAAAAAAAAAATCTTTTAATAATAATCTCGTTTAAAACCTTCGCGATCTCAATGAGAACCATGAAATCAAAATTCACAATTCTTATTTTTATGGAATATTGCAGTATTTATTATAAATGATACATACGTGTGAACATGTGCCCTCGAAATCTTTAATCAAAATATCTTCCCCTCCGTCTGGCAGCGACATCTCTTCTCTGATGATGTGTTTACTGGCGTGAGGGCGGGGCAACCTATAACTCATATGACATCACAGCAATGGGAAACAACAACCATCCAATCAATTCCTGATAGACAAAATCAAGTCCTGCCCTATACAATTTGTTTTTTGTTTGAGAAGCTGTTTCACTCAGATACACGTCACAATAGGGGAGAATTGAAAAGATCATCATCATCAAGATCATCTGTACAACATATAAAGAATCGAGTCCCTTCAGAAAATTTGGACTAAACTGCTCAATTCACATGGATTCGTTTTATGATCTTTTTTGAACTTTTTGAAGTGTCAGTTGTCTATGGAGGGACAGAAAGCTCTCAGATTCCATCAAAAAGATCTTTGTTTGTGTTCCGACGATGAACATGGTATGGAACGACACGAGTGTGAGTAATTATTGACAGAATTTTCATTTTTGGGTGGACCAACCCTTAACTAAATACATTTGTTAGAGTATTTAATCATCTTTATTAATGTTATTTAATAAAAATCCAGTTGTTCATTGTTAGTTGATGTTAGCTCAGGCCCATGAAATAATATCAACATAAATTTGTGAGGCTAGTCCTGCAGCATGCTATCAGAATTCCTCTGAAAACCCCCACCTCCCCCAGCTCCACCTGCCTAGATTTGCTACGGCATTTATGTATGTTTATTCATGCAGCAGCAGCATATCTTACATTCTCACAGCAGTCTTTGTATCTAATGGCAGTAGCAAGTCCATACTTGCTCTGCAGCAGCAGAGTAGCAGATCTAGTCTGCCAAAACCAAATACATGAACACTGTCATATTCATTAACGTGCTAAAAATTATTAGTGTTGTCATGATTGAACTCTGTTTTATTTCCAGACAGTGATATTACCCTGACATGAATTCCACTCATGTCAGAAAGAGCTGAGGTTAGTAAATTCTAGAAGATTTCTGCTCTGCACGTCTCACTGATCCCTGTAGAATGATAAATAGTAAAGGCACATACCTTCTCTCTCTTGTAATGATTCATAGCGTAACATTTTTCCATAGCTGCTCAAAATACAATACAAGCACTGAAAATGAATGCAGAACTTTCCGGCCTGAACATAAAAACCTAACAAATAAACAGTGTTTGATGTCCACATAGGTCCATAACAGGATTTCCATAAATAAATCCCTCAGTCTTAGATAAGATTTTCATTGATGCTGGTTTACGAGCACATTGCTAAAATGTATTTTGTGGTAATCCGAGTTTATTTGTAACTCTACTCAACTGTAGCTTAAGAATAAAGATGCAACCCTGGAGCAAAAATCACCCGTCTCTGAGAGCTCAGTCAAAGACTACAACACTCTGACTACAAACTTGACTGCAATGGGTAAAAAAAAAACTGAAACAACAAAGTGTTTGGCAAAGTTTAGGCTTACAAAGACTTCAGCTGCAGCTGTGTAAATAATAAATAAACCATCTGAACCGTTCTCATTGTAAAACGAGCCTTGCACAGACAAACAATCAGTTCATCTAACTTGTAATCTTTTGCTATAGTGTATTACTTGGAAGAAAAATCCTTAATAAAACAAAACTTGGCTGATGATAGAAAAATAATAAAAGGGTGAATCTCACGAAAACATGTCTGGGTCACGTTTCACCCCAAAATCAAAAAGAAAAAAAATAATACTACTATTTTCCATCAAGAAAACGTCTTATTTCAGAAAGACTAATATTTTTATTTGTCCGGATGGTTTACTTTTGAGTTTTTTTTTTTATTTACCTTTATTGACCTTATTTACCTTTTGAGTTTTTAATTTTTTTTATTTTTTATTTATTTTTTTTGTTTTTAATTTTTTATAATGCACAATATTCTTAATAATAATAAAAAATAAATAAATAAATAAATAAATAAATATATATATATATACACAAAATACACATAAACGATGATAAAGCAGCACAGTAGTGTAGTAAAATCAAGGGAAAAAATGCAAAACAACGGAGATATTGGTTTAAAATAAACATCATGATTAGACTTTATTGAACACCCATTAACATTACAAAAAGGTGCCGTTTCACAAGTCCCTCAGTGGTCCAAAAGACCTTCCAGTCAAAAAGCAGTGTCTCATGAAACAGGGCACTTCCCTCATACAAACAGCAGCTAAACTCCTGCCATGTCACGACTAAACCCACACAAATACAAAACATAACGAAGTTAAACGAACAAGCAACAATGACAAGCAACATTAACGAATACTTTATGGCTTCTGCTCTCCTCCCTTTTTGGGTACATGAATGTTTGATTTCATGGCAGCATCAGTATTATATATTGACTCGATGAAGGCTTCACGTGGTCTTTGTGTAATTTGCGGACTTTGCTTTCTTGTCAAACTCGCGGTGCTCAGCGTTATCGACACGGAGGCTCGGGCTGATGGGGACTGGGCCTGTACAGCTGCTGCAATCGGACCGGTCTCACCGGCCAGCCGGGTAACTGTCCTATTACTCTCAGGCCTACGGGCTGCCCGGAGCAGGAATGAGGGCCGCCAGGCCCTGAGACCTGCGGCTGGCATGAGCGTGAGTCCAGAGGAGGTAGGACTGAAGCAGAGGAAGAGGAAAGAGGCAGCAAGATGGCCGGGGTCAGACCGTATCTGAGCTGGAACACACGAGGAGGGCCGTGGGCGCTGATGCCGTTGGGCCGGGATTCCTTGTGCTCCTCCTCCCTCTTCTGCTGCTCCTCCTGTTTCTTCGGTTTCCTGTCGGGTCTGTTGAACTCCTGGAGCTTCTCGGCTTGAGCGCGGCGGATATGGTACGTCTTCCTGTGGCTTTGAAAAGAATCAAGGAATTCCTCCAGGGGCACGTGGCCCTCCATGAACCTCTCCAGCAACTCCTGTGAAGGTCAAATGACAAATAAACAGGTATTAGAAGACGGGAAGTCAAGCCGGATTCATAACAAGTGTGACGCAGGTGTCTTTCTGACTCATGTTCCAAGACAAAATATCAAAACCCAGTTGCAAGTTATTTTTATACCTAATAAGAACCTTAAAATGACTTTTGGTGGCTTAATCTCAAACAGTCTGTGTCATTTCAAAAAATATTTTACATTTTATAACCCTGCTAAAAAAAAAAAAAAGGTTTAATCCAGCCTAAGGGAGACTGCTGGTCTTAGCAGGTTTAAGATGGTCTACCTCTGGTGTACAGAATTTTTTTTTGTCAGCTGAACTCCTTAGTTGTAAAATATTTACTTGACGTACCCCCTGACAATTTAATAGTTTAATAATTTCATAATTCAACAGCACATTCTTATGTCGGTTAATGGTCACAAGGGCAGGTAAACAGATAAAATGTTTTTATATTTTCCCTTCTTTAGTAAGTGTTTTATTCTGATGTTTTTATTTTAAAATTATTCATATATAAAGGTTGCACAAATAATAATTATTGTTATTGATCCTCTAAATTATAAAAAAATAGAGACAAATATACTACTGTAAATTATAATTGTACAGTAAAATAAAAATGAATGTTAGATAATTATAATAAGTTTATTTTACACTAAATATAGCAATACTAATATTTATACATTCATTATCTTAAATTCTTCACTTTCAAACATTCAAAACCAATTTTTAAGCTTTTATTTTTGCAGCTTTTGAACTGATAATTGAGTTGCACTAAATCGAAAGAATCGCACATTTCAGTTTTAAGTCTGATTAATTGGCCTATTTATTTATTTAAATTTTTTCATGAACCTCTGTTTTGGGAACTGTAGGTGATCTCCCATCCTGACCAGCATAAAAGTGCCTAAAACCTCTGTAAAAGGATCAAAACAGAACACTTTAGGCTTGTTTAAAATGAGGCAGTCCTGGCCTAATGGTTAGAAAGTCACCTGAATTGATTCTCTATGCTGGCAGGAAATGACTGGCACCTAACCCCCGGGCGCCGCAGCAAAATGGCTGCCCGCTGCTCTGGGTGTGTGTTCAATACTCACTGCTCCTAATGTGTTAAATGCAGAGGACAAATTCCAAGTATGGGTAACCATGTCACATTTAAGATGTTTTTTTGTTTGTTTGTTTTTTAGCAGGGAAAATCAATGAATTTAGATGTTAATACATAAAACACATTTCTGGGTTACCTGACATTGTTTTTTACACTGTAGAGCTTAATGCACAAATGTGATCTGCACAGATAATCGCAGTATAAATTTAACATGACCTCATGTGTCTACTGAAGCCTCTGGTGGAAGGGGCAGGTGTCTGCAGTCTGTCTGTCTCAGTATGGGGCAGTGAATATTTGATAAGTCTCATCTGCACAAACCCACCCCCTAAATGTCCTCGCAGACAGAACAATAAAGTGTTTTAGGACATTGCCCAAGGCAAAACTACACATCAGTGTGAACAATAACATGCAATGTGTGACTAAAATAAATAAATAAATGAACAAATAAATAAACAAGGTTACACAATATGATGTCCTACCCAATCTATGTCACATTGGCATTTTATAATTGCAGGTAAAGCTACTATTCAACAAATAAAAAGTAAAAGGACCCAAAAGCTATTGTATGAATACAAATGTTTTTTTTAAGCCTTCTAAAATCCTTGTTCTTTCAAAAAAATTAAATATACATTTGATTTTTACATTTTATGATGTAAAACTCATGTTAACATGAGGTTGCTATGGGTGTTCTGAGCAGTGTTGTTATTGTTTACTAAAATTACCTAGTTCTGGCTTGAAGCTCTGAGGATGCAGGCTGATGGGTCTTTAACTCATTTGGTAGTGATCACACCATTATCTACACAGTGCAGCTGATTGGTTGGTGTTGCATCATCCGCCAATGAGCTTGCTGCTCAAACATTCAAATATTTGACATTGTTTGCCATTAGCAGTCAGCAGCAACTTTTCAGAACCCTCTTCTTCCCCAGCTCCACCTGTATATATCTGCTACTAGTTTAAATCATGCATGTTACATGTGCAGCAGCAGCAGCAGCAGCGTCTCACATGCTCACAGCAATGTCTGAATGTACTGGCAGTAGCAAGACTCGATATTTGCTCAGTGGCAGCAGCAGCAGCAACAGCGTCGCAGATGGTTGTGCTGATAGAAAGGCAACAGTAACTCAAATAACCACTCGTTACAACTGAAGACTGCAGAAGAGCATCTCTGAGCACACAACACACCAAACCTTGAAGCAGATGAGCTACAGCAGCAGAAGACCACACCGGTGCCAGTCCTGTCAGCTAAGAACAGTAAACTGAGGCTATAATTAGAGCTTAGCCTGCTGCTGTATCTCATCTGCTATTAATAAATTAATTGTATCTCTGTATATTAATAGTTTATAAGTAACGGAGGCCAGCTAGTAGTTGCTGTGCGAGTAAAACCTCACTCCTCTGACCTCGAGAGATGCTCTAGCGACAGACGTTAGAGGTAGCAGTCTTTATCCTCCTTGTTAGAGCGTCCAACTCCCATGCCGGAAGACCCGGGTTTGAGGGCCACTTGGAGCGTGTCGAGTAGGACCCGGGTAGAGGGGTTACATTGGTGCCGTGACCCGGACGGGAGTGAGGTTTAGGGCGGTGAGTGTAACGGAGGCTAGCTAGTAGTTACTGTGTGAGTAAACCTCACTCCTCTGACCTCAAGAGATGCTCTAGTGACGGATATTAGAGGTACCCCCCGGGTAGAGGGGTTACATATACATAATACCAAACTGTTGCTAAGTGGTTGTTTATTGGCCCACATCCCTTTTTCAATGCAAGTCTATAGGATTTTTTTCAAATCAAATCAAAAACGTCATAGCAAACCTTTCTAAACAAACAAACAGGGCGAACATTACATTGTAAGTTAGTACTTAGGATCAGGTGTTTGTTGAAATCCCTCAAGCATGAGCAATAGTATTAATACCTTACCTCAGAGGGGTGTCCCAGTGTAATCAAAAGTAAAATGACTATTGCATGAACACAAAGTTACAAGCAATCAAAAGTTATAAATACGAAGGTTTACTTTTTAAAGGAGTTTGTCTTAAAGCAGACAGAGCCTTCCTACAGCGTTTCATGTGGCCACCTGCTGTTTATTAGCTCTCAATCAAGGCATCATTAAAATTTTATAGTTTCATATAAGAACAGTCTATGAACGGTTGCCGTCAGCCCTTCTCCAGACTAATAGAATATGCAAGTCCTGTGGGAATCCATGACTTTAATCCGGCTCAGAAACACACGTGTCAGGCTGATGTTTTATCTGGCAGAGGTCCTGCTGAAGACTTGGTCTCTGTACAGCTTACTTACGATGGAGTGAGATCATCAATCAGACAGCAGGGGCATAATGACAAAGTCACAGAGCTATCGATCGGGCCTGTGTGAGGTGGAAGACACAGTGCTTGTTTACAGCTTGAGAATGGATAACCCCACGTAGATCAATCGGACAGAGCCTAACGGATGGGGCAGGGCGGCTGAGACATCAACAAGAGAAGACATCTAAGGAGTATTTTTTCCAATGGCGCATGTTGTGCTGAGCTGTTTTAAGCCCTTCGTTGAATAGTTGAATGATTTGTGATGTTAAATTTGTGGACAAATCATTCTTCTGAGTCAGATCTTTGCAATAAATATATTTGAATGGTTTGTAAACGAGCAGTTTTGAGTCAACATCAGACTGACTCATTGATCTGCAAATGAAATAAATAGCATTTTATTAAAATGCCCCAAAACACTTTATATATATATATATATATATATATATATATATTTGTTTTTTTTTATTTATTTTGTTTTTTTGGATTGCTTCATATGAAGTATATGTAGGCTTTATGGGACTTTTTCATTGTTACAAAAGATTTCTATTCATCAAAGAATCCTGAAAAATGCATCATGGTTTCCACAAAAAATATTAAGCAACACAACTGTTTTCAACATTGAAATGTTTCTTAAGCACCAAATCAGTATATTATAATGATTTCTAAAGGATGATGTGGCACTGATGACTGAAATTTCAGCTTTGCCATCACAGGAATAAATTACATTTTAAAATATATTAAAACAGAAAACAGTTCATTTAAGTTGTAATGATATTTCACAATAATGCTATTTTACTGTATTTTTAATCAAACAGACTTCTATCAAAAACAATACATTCTAACTAACCCTGAACTTTTGAACAGTAGTAATTTGCAACAAATGTCTGAATCGTTTTTTTACAGGTTTGATCAAAGGAATCGATTTGCGCAAACGAGCCTGATTTCCCATCACTAGTACTGAATGCTAACAAGGAACGTGAGCACATAGATGAAAAACTGGGATGCACAGACATGGCTAGGCTAAAATTGAATTTAGATGAAACCATTTCCATGCTTCTGAGACAATGAGGGCTGATATTACAACAACCATTGTATTCATATTGAACAATTTGTATAGTCTATTACTTCAGAACTTGTCCTGCACCTGTGCTTCAGATGCGAACGACAGCTCAAATCAAGCAACTCGAGTACTATTACTTTAAGCAATCAGAAATGCACACACACACACAAAATACATCATACATTTACATTGAAAAAGGGAATATAATTCATACTTTTATATTGTTAGAAATATTTCGAAATGAACACTATACTGTTATAAAGATCTCACTGACTTACAAGCTATCAGAATTTTGTCTTACTTTCTAGTCATATAAATATCAGCAACTGCACCAAATTGCATATTTTTGCTCAGTTTGGGCCTCTGAATAAAATTGAGGCGTTTTTCCTCCTCGAGTATGAGTTCCATATTCTCCTTATACTATATGAGCCATAAAAGTATAATATATCAAATACGATACTCAAAAAACAAAACAAAACCAAAAAAAATGACCTTTTTGGGCTTAATATTTTGTCCGAAGGTTCAATAAACCATCTCAACTTTTTTCTGAATATTATTTAATATGTCAGACTTTTCAGGGTTAAACATCAAATTCCATTCACCTACTGTATATTTACAGAAGTAAGAAAAACAACTGAACACCATGTGAGGAGAAATGTTCTTAATGAAATTTTGGGAGTGCTGGTTTTCCACTTCTGGGACAAACTACAGTGCTGGAGACATGACATAAGCTCTGATGTGTTTGCCTCATTTCTTATTTATGACACATAGGCTGTCAATGCTTTAAATCATTGATTAGATCACAGATCCATCTTTGTAAGTAGTGCAGTGGTTAGTGGATTTTTAGGGTAGATTTTCACCTTCATGTCACCCTCAAATTCAGAGTTGGATCAACCAGCTCTGTGTAAATAAGAATTGTGTCAGGACTTTCTCCACTTTTGTCAGGCTTTCATTCTGCTTTGTTCTGGTTCAGTTGGCAGGGCATGTTCATTCAACAGTGTGTCTGAATAAACAACATCCTGAGAGTAACTGCTTAAAAATTTGACCCGTCTTTTGATACAGTGTGAGCAGGGACTGCGCATAAAAGACACTGAAAGACTTTCTGCATATATAAAGGATGCAAAGGACTTTAAAATCACCTCAGACTGTTCTTCGGCACGTGCAACCTCCTCCTGGAGCAGATTGTGGGCAGTCTGAGGGCTGTGCTTCTCCGTGAAGGTCTCTGGAAAAACCACAAACATTTAATCTTAGTCAGTTTCAATTTCCAACATGACACTGGCTCAGAACTGAGGAGTGAAAGTAATTTCTATAGATATAATTGTGATTCTGCAGCACACCAGTTTCCCGCTGCTGAATCTACTGCCTGACGACAAAAAAGTGAAAGACAATACAAAATAATATGTAGATAATGAATAGACAACCTGTTACATAAGCCACTTTTCCACGCTCTCGTTGCTAAACGGTTCCATTCTGTGCCAATCCGGCCCAGTCGGTCAGGATATGGTTTCATTTTCCACTGTGGGGCTGATAACACAGCTAGTTGGAATGTAATACAAATGCATCAGTTGTTTCCTTGGTAAAGAAAGAGTTTACAGACGATATGAGATGCAAATAGTGACCACATTTTGGAGATATTTCTTTTAATTTGTGTTTATGTCGCTCAAATAGCACGCTTAGCCAGCTACAGAGAAACTGGTAACCAGGCAGCAGACAAGTGACCAATCCTGAGTGACGATGTAGTTCAGCACAGTTAGCCAACCGTCATGAGAATTCTGGGCCGAGAACGGTTTGTCTATGCCATACCAGGCTGAAGTGGAAATACAACTGGAACCGTTCCTTACTGTTCTTAGAACCGTCTGGCCTGATGGTGGAAAAGCGGCTGTAGAGTGAGTGAATGATTGTTTTGAGCCAGCTGTTTTCAGTTCATTGTTTAAACCGATTCACAATACGCCTCAATCTTTCTAAGATTTGAGTGATTAACAACTGCCAAGTTATCATTTCACTCACCAAAATGAGCCGTTATCAATATCTGCAGGGAGAAAAAGTTTTGCATTGTATATTTTACTTCGCAGTAGTGATATTCATTAATGAACTAAAGGTCCACACGAAAATTTGACAAAAAAAAAATTCCCGCATGGGATTAAAAAAAAAAAAAAAAAAACTCAGATGGGATGAATAGCCAGACATCACACTTTGACAGTAGGTGGCGCTTACAGAGAAACAGAAACACAGCAAAACAAAATGGCAGCAAATTTCGGTTTCGAACACCAAGAGAACAGAGACAAGACTTGTACAACATTCTTGAATGAATTTATTAGATGCACACTGGTCTGTTATTGTAGGGATGTCACATTTACATTTCCATGCTCCTAAGCATGACGCGGACTGCGTTAAATGTCAGTCAAACGTCCTTAGGCGGTCCTTGGCCAATGAAAGCGCCTATAGAGTCCAGACCTTCTGCCATCAGTGTGAAAAGTCTGACTACGTGAGCCTAACTAAAATAGATACCATTTCAGTCAAGAGAGAAAGGCAACTTAAAATAATTTTTTTTTTGTCAAAATATTAAAAATTGTGTAACACTAACACCGGTCAACATACATTATCTCCATCTGAAACAAAAACCAAACTCAAAAGGTATTAAAAATAGAATTGTGCAAAGCATAAATGTCCAATGCCAGTGAAAGACAAAAAGATCACAATATAGTAGTTTACTTTAACTACACATTAATAATTGCAATGTTATCACAATATATAACAGATCATTTTACAATAATGATATCATTGGAATCACTTTCAGAAGCATTTCTTCCAAGCTGATGAGTAATAAAAACATTGACAGCCAGTCAGAATCCACCCGATTTAAAGAGCTTGATAATTTAAGGTGACAGATGACATAAGTGCACGTGCTTATAATAGATAGAACGCTATCCAATATAGTTTCCATTTTATTTATCTTTCTTGTTGTTAATGGGCCTTAAATCTCTACCGATTCCCATCCAAGTTAAAGAATTTGCCACTGAATCAAGCAAGCGGTGAGTTAACAGCTCGCTCACTAAGCTGTCAGTCTGTCAAAAACTGTTACGCGTTTGAACGTGCAAGCGTGCATGAGATTTAAGAGCTGTGCTGAAAGGCTTTCCACAGAATAACTTACATTTTTCTAAACAACTTAATTTTCTGTTCTTCACATAAAGCTACTGTATGACTTTAGAAGATTTGAAACATGATATGACTAAATAAAGGTTCTTGAATTAGCACCTACGATTCCATTAAGATCCTTTAACATTCATGAAAACTTTCAATTCCATAAAAAGGCTCTTTATAGTGGGAAAAACTGTTCTTTAGATTATTAAAATGTTCTTCACACTAAGAAAAAATGGTTCTTTTAAGAACTGTTCACTTAAAGGTTCTGTGAAGAACCAAAAATGACTCTTCCATGGCATTACTCTTAGAAAAAACTTTTTTTTTTGGAACCTATATTTTAAAGCAGCCATATTATACCCTTTTAGAACATCTTGATTTTGTTTTTTGGGGTCTACTAGAATAGGTTTTCATGCTTAACTGTTTATTTTTCACATATTTAATATTGTTGCAGCACCTTTCTTCCCAGTCTGTCAGTAACACTCCGTTTAGTTTCTGTCTCTGTGTGCTTTGATTGGTCGGCTGGACCAGTGTGTTGTGAGTGTGGTTTGGAAATGTCTTGCCCATTTCAACAAATGCAAATCAACCATGTCTCATCTTGGGGGGGAATTATTTAAATGCGGAATATTGTGTTCGCTCCCTAAAGAAAACTCAAGACTAAATGTTTCAGGGAGTTCAGAAAGAGTGCTTACTGATATAAAAAATAAATCCCTTTGGAGTGACATTGTGATTTGTAACTTTGCAGACCTTTTTCATGCTAAAACAGCAACATTACCAAATGTATATTTATATGCAAAAATGTATAGAAAAAAAATTCAGCTGACAGCTGTCCCACTGCACAAACAGATCTCCAAGCGGCTGGTAACTGTGTGTCAACAGGACAAAAGAACACCACAACAGTGTGTGAAAACAAATTGTGAGTGTGTTCAGCTGTCAAGCTCCAATGCTTGAGTCTTTGTGTAAAGTGCAGAACTGAAGCTGCACTCAGGTCTCTTTACAGTGTTATTGCAGGGCCCTGAGGGTGAGGGTGGATGCAATCACTTTCTGTTAGCTCATGTCCACTGATGAGAGTGAGGGGCTCGGACCTACTAAGTGTTGTGCTGGGGTTGCTGTGGCAACCGGCAATTATGTTAATGTGCAGATGTGTTGAGCCCACAGGGGATGTGAAAAGCTGAGCTAGTGGCCATTGAGGGCAAAGACAGGTCAAGGCAATGACACCATTTGCGCTCCAATAAACCAGAGCCTCAAACAAACCGCCATTATAGAATGGAAATGCTCAAGAGAAAATTACTGTGGAGGTACCATGGTACAATGAAGGTACCAGATGGTAATTATAATGGTACTGTATGATTATCATTTTCTCCATTTATATGGTACTCCAACACTGTCCAAAAAAAAAAAAATGCTAATTTTAAGTAGAAAAAATGTAAAAGTACTACGGTAAAAGTTATTCCAAGTCATTAACTGTACCACTTACACAGTGAAACATTACAGTATATATAATTTATTTAGAAAAAGTATGAATTACATAATTTATGGTGAAAATTAACATTCATGTAAATAATGTACTATTATGTTTTAAGCAGCACTTTAAAATGTAGGCTATTAGTTATATATTTAATTTTACAGTAAAACATTGTTGAAAAAATATGTTTTACCATGAAACAATAAAAACAGCATGAACATTTTTACAAAAAAAAAAATCTATTTCCAATAAATGCTGTTCTTTTAAACTATAAATTCAGGTTTGCCATCACAGGAGTAAATTTCATTTAAAAAATAATTTAGAGTTTATTTAAAATTAAAATTTTAAATTGTAATAATATTTCACATCATTATGATATTTTTTATTATTGAATAAATGGAGCATTGGCGAGTACAATAGACTTCTTTCAAAAATGTAACTGGCATCAAACTTTTGAAAAGCAATGTACATGGAAATATGAACATTATAATAATTCTATTCTTGTCAAAAAGACAATACTATTTATTTATTTTTGATCAAAATTAAACAAACATACAAAAAATATTTTCATGGCTGGTAAGAAATATCTCTGGATAATATTTTATTCTATTCAAATATCGACAAGTATGGCAAAAACATGTAATGTATATGGCTCAAAAAGACCGTAATTCTATTTGGTTTTGTTAGTGGTGTAGAAATGACACACATTATTACATATAACATTTTTTTTTAATGAAAGTACCACCATGATAGTGACCAAAAGCATGACAACACCATAATACCACGTCCAAATAGCCATGGTAATACCATGCTTCTATTCAAGCATACTGTTATTATACCATTGCCATTCTATTCTATATAATCTATTTGAGTTTCACCCACAGATTCGTATATGATGAGCTTTATTTAAGCTTTAATTCATCTTGTCACTATGGATTGATGCCAACACTCTCTCAGATCAGTCAGGCACACGTCTTGCCAATAACTCACAACAAAGCCTTTAATATTGCCTCTACACATCCCGCTCTCAGAACATGAATAATCAAAGGCCCACTATGTCACATGCATTAGTGTGTATCTGTACGTTCTGGCCCTGTGACTGCTGAGGCATGTCAGCGTGAGCAATGGGGGAGTGGCACGCCACGTGCATGACCCCGGAGACCCACGCGATGAAACGGTAATGGAAGGCGACAGACAGCCAAACAAACACTTGGGGAGCAGCTGTGGGTGACCTACATACTGGGGAGAAACCATGTAGATGGGCTGCAGGGAGTCCGCTCCACGGCAAGAAGACTACTGGAGCCAGAGATATGACCTGGGGCTTGTGGGATCTAGCAGTCACAATGGCTACTGATGGATATGAATCTGAGATCATAGTCCTTTGCTCGCAGTGGTCACGTGGAACCAAAATACAAAAAAACAAAAAGGCAAACAAAAAAAAACTGATTTTAACCAATTAGGTGCATGAAATGGCCAATCAGAGAAAGAAAATCATCATTCACCTGAGCTGAACTTCAGAGATCTATAAAGCAGAGACAAGTTCGGCTCGCTCTCCATGAATATACAATGGTAATTGATTTTATTGATTGAACGCAACTGTTCTGTTCCAAACAAAAGGTCTTTTGAGGTCTGACTTTAGTATTCTGTTAGCATTTGTAAAATAAATACATTCATATTAAATGTGTCCGGAAGGGAAAATTGTTTCTTCTCAGAAGTTAGCATCACACTGGTTCCCTCGACAAAAACCAGATTGGATTTTTCCTTTGGCTTTTGAATTATTGAAGAAAATAATTATCCACAATAACAGTCAATTTACTGGTATTTCTACCATTATTTACCACCCAAAAATAGCATGTCTTAAACTGGACGTTAATTTGCGCTGCTCTTGGTAGATTACGTTGGTCATTATGGAAATGATCTTGCTGCGCCTGTGTTCTTTAATTTGCTTGTTGTCGGTAGATTTCCACTTCGCATCTGTGATTTTTTGGAATTGCTTCTGTAGTCCCATATAGCCATCTGTTAAAAATAGCCTTTTTCAAGACAAGAAAAAAAAAAAAAGATCACAAGAGGGAGTAACTGATAATGTCTTATTTCAGGATTTTAACAAAAATCCCATTCAAAAACAACACTGACTTTATAATCCAATATACTGTACAGTGTAAAGGTCTTTCGCACAATGAAAAAATAAATACGAACTCACACGGTGTCAATCACGTTTACACACTGCCTCCGAAACTTTCATCGGTCATAATAAAATTTGGATCGGGTTCAATTTTATGCGTTTTTCATATCCTCAGCAAGAATTTTGAGGCACCGTACAAGCGAATGCCAAAATCCAGAATGGCGTCTGACAAGATGATCCACTTCATCTCGTCACCCAAAGCACTGTATGACAAACAAAGTGTGCTAGCAAAACATCAAACTGAGCCACTGACATCCTGAAGTAATCTCTGAATCACTCGGGATAATCCCGCAGCTCCTTGATAAGGAGGTGGAACTCTCCTTCCATTCTACACAATCTCAGGATTGGATGGACCCAATATTTCCTCTTTCTTTTTCTCTTTTTAAGTAAAGAGAGGACAACAAAATCATCCTCGCTGCTCGAAGACATTTTGTTTTGCGATTTTTTTTTTCCAACGAAAAATAAAACGAAAAAACATTTATAGCCTAAAAAACATTTTATTGGAGCTTTCTGTGAATGTAAATAAAATGTAAATGAAATGATTTTCACAATCAGTTAAAAATCAATAAATCAATTTTTTGTAATGACAATAGAGCCTTTTGAAGTGATTTGAAACCTAATTATTTTTATCTAGCTAGGTGATTATCCTAATTATTATGTCAGTAAAATATGCATGAGCATGCCTCTAAGCATGAGATATTAGCTGAAGCTGGTGAATGATTAATTGAAGATTAATGAGAAGTCTTGAGCAGCGAAACGCACTAAGCATGCAAGACTCAGTGGACAAGTCATTTTTTACTACACACCCTGTCAACCCAAGTCATATGTCAATAGATTGGACTCATTACTATGCATAAAAGGAAAGTGCTATTTACACAAAGGACTTTTGTCAGTGTAAAGCCACCATCAAATGCAACACTTTCTGTTTGCGTTGCGAGCTAATGCTGCTGTGTCATCACATGCATTGCATGCTTTTTCTGTCTTTCTAAAAAAAAAAAAAAAAAATGATGAATGGTATACAAGTATAAGAGTGACAACTGTTCGGAATAATTGATTATCTGATTTTATTCCACACAGTTTAGTTCGCATTGGCATCGTTTAATGGAATTCTTGGCAAGACTAATTCTAATATGCTTGATAAATGTGTGACCATATACACAGGAAAAATTGAAACGCTCTCTTTTCTACAAGCGTGTGCACACACACTCCCCGACTTCCTGTCAAAATAACAGAACGGTGGGTGTTCTTTTGTGGTCTTTACAGATAAATACCACCGGCTGCTTTCCTGTCATCAAAATGAAAGGAACAACTTCAGACGGCTAATGTGCCCCGTTGGGTTTGCACGCGAAAACCTGCACATCACATCCTCTCGTACTCTCGTGTCAAAGATTAGTTTAACCAATAGAATGTTCTAAATCAGTGTGCCTATATGCAGACTCGCAGACTATATTCCAAGTCGCTATTCACTGGTGATTGTTCTCCAGAAGAAAGTCAAACAGGTTTGGAACAACATGAGGTGGAGTAAACTGTCAATTTTCACACCTCTCCTCGCTCAAACCACTGAACAGACGTCTGCTTCTGCACATGCAGCGAAATTCTGTTCAAGTGTCACTTCTGATGTAGAATTAGAGGGGAAAGTACACCAGCGCCCTTCTGAAGAATGCACTTGTGGAGAGCTTTTGTTCAGGTTTTCCTCGGGTCAAAACAGACAATGTGAGGACACCACACAAGCCCAAACAGAGGGATGCAGGTGCCTGAGGAGACCTTTCTGTTGAATTAAAATGCTTGGCAGATAGGTCAACACATGTTTTCTTTTAATAAATGGCAACACACTCAGCTCGCTCAACATCATTAAATAAATGTATCAGTTTTCACAAAAATATTAAGCAACAATTTTGCCATCAAAAGAATAAACTATATTTTAAAACACATTAAAATAGAAAAGACTTGTAATCAAATTTCACAATATTGCTTTACTATATTTTTTAATCAAATAAATACAAGCTTGATAAGCATTAGAGACTTCTTTCAGAAGCATTAAAAAATTTGGTTAGACTTTATTTTAAGGTATCTTTGTTACACTGTAATTATACATTTAAATACTGAGTAATATTAAGTAACTACATTTACTTACTATAGGTTTAGGTTTAGGGTTTGGTTTGGTTTAGGCTTAGTTCCATGTAATTATGCATCATTTTTAGTTATTACTATAGTAACTAGATGTAACATATGGAACAATGACACTGTAAAATAAAGTGTTACCAAAAATTTTTACTGACCCCAAACTTTTGAATGGCAGTGTATACGTCACAGCTAAAGGCACGACGCACAGTCTGTTAATACATAATTATATGACTGTATAGATCATGCACGTTCATATCGTAAATGGGTTTCACATCATAGCTGATGCAATACTATAAGTATTATTTATAGCATTATAAAATGGATGATCCAATGTTACAGTACTGTCAAATACCTAGTATATCATGGCATTGCCATTGAACTTTAAGTGGAGCAATCTACCATATTATTTATGCTTATTAGTGAGATATGTTATGAAATTATTTTAGTTATTTTCCTAATATTCAGCAGAACATTTCGTTTCCCTTCCGTTCAGTGTCACAGATCTTAAGCCAATGTGAAAGACTCAAACAGAAATGTCAACATAATGTATCAAGTTTATTTTTTCTAAGGGCTTTTGGCGTGGAGCTCCCAGTTTGGGTTGGATTCTCAGGAGATTGATTTCAAAAGAGGCCCTTTTCCCCTACTGAGTGATTAAGGCCTCATGTGTGTGGTAGCTCAATGGCCCTAATCCAGCTTTGATAACTGCCCCCTGCATTCAAACACTGAGAGAGGGCCAGAGCGACTTCACATCCTGTTAATTACCAACTCCTCCATCAGTAAGAACTATGCCCTCTTACAAAGTTTCCTGGCCTCTTCGGCTTCCCCAGCATGCCTTTTGGCCATGTGATTTACAGGCACTTCGAGACAAAGATGCCCTTTCTCACTCGCAAAGACGGCTGATCCCCCTCTGGAGGGTTTTTTTGTAAAGGGTGGAGCGTTTGACAACCAGTTTGGTGAGAGTTCTGTGGGTATGTGTTGAGGGGTCAATGATAGGGTTGTAGAAAGGTTGCAAAAGGTCAGCAGGTCGGCCTTGTGTAAACGGCGTCGTTACGCTAGGTTAACAATAAAAGGGCGCTCATGGTGCCCTTTGCTTTTGAAGCAGGGTGGATAGTGCGTAGTATACCAGCGCCGCATCACCCTCCAGAACATTTACAGGTCAAGAATGTTCTGTTGGCCACATGTGAGGGGGAACAGAGGGAAAATAATTTCATACACATTTGGCAAAAGCATCAGAAGCAAATAGTAAAGTCTGAGTGGGAACAAAACCGCCCAAAATGGTAGCGTCAGGACATGAATCATCAAGCTAGACTAAATTCCCCATCAAGAAACTAGTAGTGC
The DNA here is from genome assembly GCA_038088235.1 of Zacco platypus. Taxonomy (NCBI): domain Eukaryota; kingdom Metazoa; phylum Chordata; class Actinopteri; order Cypriniformes; family Xenocyprididae; genus Zacco; species Zacco platypus. The sequence continues at coordinate 7,441,596 of CM076082.1, forward strand.
ACCTTCCAGAGCCAAATTCTTCTCCCAACGTCTGTCGCTGGCATGGCGTATTACTCAATAACTGAGCCAGAACTTCGGTCTCAGCTGATGGAGCAATCCAAGGTTTTGTCATTCTTTCTCTTGGCTCCAATGAAATGAGAATCAGATGTTTGCTGTTGGGGGGGAACAATCTCTCCCACCCACCCATCCGGCTGCAGCCTGCAGCTGGAGGCACTGGTACATGTGCGCAACATGGTGACAGGAAGGTGAACATTCCACCCTCCTTCCGTCACTGGCCGGCAGCTGCAAGAGCGAAGAAAAAAAAGTTCCTGTGAAACAGCGTTTCTCAAGTGGACTGTTGCTCATGTGGCCATGGAGATGGGAACTTCCTGTACAAGCTCTGTCAGAGCGTGTAAGCGGACTAGCAGATATCTCCGCTGATCTTTTGTTGCACTGTCGGACAGCGAAGGAACCCCACCGTCTCCTCCTCCTCTTTGCCCGCTCACGACAGTTCAATTTCCTGCTGGCATTTCACTCTGGCAACTTTTTTCATCAATCTCTCTCAGACTTCGGTTCCCAGACGCTGCCGGGGCTCTCGGGTGAAGGGGTGGGTCGGTGGTTGAGGCGTTCTGACTATCATGTGAATCTCTGCCTTTTCTTTGAAAGGCTGTGGAGGTGGGGTCTCAAACAAAAGCCCTTTCAAATGGATCTGCATCGCTAGTTAGGCTGCACAATGGTGAGGAGGGGCCAAAAAGTCAACAAATAATTCATATTGGCCTCTTTAGTCTAAGGGCTGGAATGCGGGACCACAAGTACGGTGGGTGGGTTAATTTTGTGGGCTACAGAGGAAATATACAGCCTAACCGAAGATGAATTAATGCAACGCCTAATCTTGTAGTCTATAAAGCTACCGCACGCCTTAATCATTTATGCACGTAGCAGGTTGTGGGGGTGAATACACCAAACAGGCCAAGAGCGACAAAGAGCAAGAATTCCAGAGAAAGACTTCCAGAATTCCAACGTCTTCCTCTGAGGTCCCAGCTGGGCTACTTCATTTAAGCAGTTTCCCTCGCAAACATCAGTGTATACAACAGATACTTGTTGTTTTGCTTGGCCTAAACACACAGGGAAGCAAATTAACTAAACAGTTGCACCACTTTGGGTGGAATTTCACTAACCACCCACATTCCAAGACGCTAAATTCACTTAAAATGAGCTGCAACAAGTATTTATTCTCATTCAGTATAATTCATTGTTATTCTTTTAGAGCAAAAATAATTCTAGCCTATATTAAATACTCATTGCAGATCTTATTCACAAAGCTATTTGCCAGCTGCACATGTTTTAAATCACATTCCATACAGAATTTAATTTAAATGAGATGCTTGTGTACATTTTCTATTGATCGTAGAAGCACTTATTCAAGGTTCAACAATAATTTTTTTTTTTCTGATAACCAAGTTGGGCCAGTTGCTTTCCCTGCAATAATTTTCACTGGACCACCACAAAAACATGATGTAATTTTATTTTTATCAATGCATTTTATATTTTTTCTAAAAAATATAAAGTATAAATATTGATACATTTTTCATTAAAGGGTTAGTTTACCCAAAAATGAAAATGATCCCATCATTTACTCACCCTCAAGCCATCCTAGGTGTATATGACTCTTCCAAGCTTTGGGAGTGAAAGGTCCCATTTTTTTGAAGCCCAAAAAAGCACATTAATCTATCATAAAAGGAATCCATACAGCTCCAGGGGTTTAAAAAAGACCTTCTGAAGTGAAGAGATGCGTTTTTGTAAGAAAAATATCTATATTTGTAACTTAATAAACTATAATAACGGCAGATACAAGTCTAGTTCTGGTGGTAGAGTGACCTTTAGGCCGATGTAAGAATGCGTTATGAATGCGGAAACACATTTAAGTAATCCAGAGTTCACTCTTCCGCCGGAACTCAACTGGACTGGACTTCGTTACCAGAAGCCAGTGATTACGGTTTATAAAGTTATAAATATGGATATTTTTCTTACAAAAACCAATCAATTTGCTTCAGAAAGGCTTCATTAACCCCCTAAAGCCGTATGGATAACTTTTATGATGGATACGCTTTTTTGGGCTTAAAAAAAAAAAAATCACTCCCATTAAAGCTTGAAAAAGCCAGTATATTTTGTTTAATATAACTCTGATTGTGTTTAGTTGAAAGAAGAAAGTCATATACACCTAGGATGGCTTGACGGTAAGTTAATTATGGGACATTTTTCATTTTTGGGTGAACTAACCCTTTAAGTATTACAATTTCTTTCTTTCTTTTTTAGATTTTTTTCCCCACTAAACTAAATGTTTAGTAAGCTGGGAATTATACAGCTATAATGTAAATCAAAAACAAACTTTTACTGGAAATGACATGTGAAAAAACATTACAGATTAGTCATTCTTGCAATTTTGACAAAAGCTTCTCTATGTTAGCTAAGACTGCAAGGCATAAAAATGGATGAACAAGATCAATTAATATAAGAGTGCACTAATAAATTTAATTTATCCATATGTGCCATGTAGAGCACACTTTAAGCATTTTAAAAAGCAGATTCATGTATTAGCTTAATTTAGGTGTTAGTATGAGACTGGAGAGACTTTCAAGTCATGACCCTTTAACCCCAATAAACTTTTGCTTTTGCATGATATCAGCAAAGGTAAAACTGGAAGGTATGTGACATAACTATTCACAAAGCACTGTTTACTTAGAACAAATTTCTCCCACAGGAATTAAGGTAATGCTCGACAGAAAGTTCATACAACTAGTAAAGTAAAGTAGTCAAACCTCAAAAAACAGAGATAGGCATTTATACTGATTAATTCTTGACTTTGCATAAAACAACAACTTTTCTGTGTTTAAATTACCCAATAGTCTTCCATTGTAAGTGCCTTACTATAAACATGTTTTGTTTGTTTTTGCAAACTGAAGTTAAACTCAAGTCAAAGTTATTCTCTTCGAATTTATTTCCTTAGTTTAATAAACATTCAGAACACCGTGACTATTTAACCATCGAAAAGAGTCAATGCTCAAATTCTGACCAAGTATAGTTATGAACTCTGAAGCCTAAAATAATAAAGAAAACAATAATAAATGACTGATTTCTAACCCACAACCCTGTTGTACAAGCTGATAATCGACATGCGATGTCAGCAGGCCAATAAAAAAGATGGGGCGTGAGAAACTATCATGCTGAGCGCTTAGCCAAGAGAGGAAAACCAAAGAAGAACACAATAATATTGCTCTTATTCTGGCCACGCTGAGAGAAAAAGGAAAACAAGTCCCTGTGAACCCACAAGGAACTGTTTGGGAAGTGAAACCTGAGCACCTCAAGTGCGTCTGGTCCAGATGAGGGCAGTTATTCCTGGCTGGTGTTGAAAAGAGGTGGGGAAGCCAGGTGGGGACCTCTTGGCCCAGACCACCCCTATGGGACCTGACCGCTACACTCCACCCTGGTGAGGGTGCGATGGAAGGTAACGCCGCTCCAGCGTTGGGGATATTGCAGCTGGACGGATCAACAGTCCATGCATAGGTCAGCATGTCAACCATTCTCGCATTGAATAAGTGAGGAGCTCCGGACGTCAGGGTGTGTTATTATGGAACAATGTTGCCAAGCGATATTGAAATATCACCACCACAAGCACACGACAGCAGTGTCCCGATGCTATTCTTAAACTATTCAGTCAACAGCCGGTGTATCATCAGATATCAACCATCAGATTAGCAGCAAGCTTAAATTAATGTGTCTAACATTGCTTAAATATGGGGAGGAGCACAGAATACTTCTTCCCCTGAAAGACGTTCTGTCCTGGCACATTTGGGTTGAGCTCACATTTTAAACACGGCCAAACCAGAGAGGCAGCACAAAAAGCAGGGTGGGCCAGAGTATGTGACTGAAGCAGTTTTGTAATCACTCTACTCTTGGTTTTCCCACTTCCTGCTTTTTGCTCGCTCTACACTCATTATATTGTAATGAGTATCGGGACTATTATATAATATGGTATAGCTAGGCCAGGACAAAATATTATTGCAATATTTTTTTCCCACATAATTCAATATTATAATGTTCATTTCGTACTTTTCGTACTTTTACATTCAATAGTAATGTGGAACAAAAAGGATTTTGCAAGTTTGTTATACCTCGAGAATGAATGTAAACAAATTCTGTTTTCCATTTTATTTCTTTTGTTTTCTTTAGGATTTTATTAATAATAATTATCATAAAAAATGTTTCTAATAAAATTAATTCATAAAAATATAATCAAATTTAGTCAAGTTAAAAAATTAAAATATATTTTCAAATTAAAATAAAACAATTTACAGCAAAAAAAAACCCTGTAAAACTTTATATACTGCATGAATTAAAAAATGATGAAAAAATATATTGGTTGTTATATTGTTTTTTATTATTATTGCTATTATTTATTTATTAATAATAAATAAATGTAAATTTTTGCAAACATTATGATGATTATTATCATTAAAGAATATCAAAAACCAAGATATTTTCATCCATGTTTTAATGTATACCATATACAAGTGTCATTCAACGGTAACAGTCATAGTTTCCAAACTGAAACTTTTATTTTGCTGGTTATGCACATCACACATACTTAAGTATGTGTAGCAGATAAATGACCAATGCGGCCTGATAATAAACTCAAAAGTTTATCAATACTGCAAATTGTTTTTTTCTGATAAATACCCATACAGATTTATTGACCAGCCGTAGGAATAAGAGTCAAAAAATCTAGTGTGTGGAACAACACAAATGCTTGGTGTAATTAGCATTCACAGAATCCCTCTCACAAGACCCTGAACTTTTACTCACCAAGTCGACTTTGCTTTTCCCTGCAGACGGTGGTCAGCTTCGCCAGCTCCTCGTACTTTGCAGCCAATCGCACCTTGCCATTTTGAAGATGAGGGCGATGAGAAAGGCTGTCTTCTGCAAGACTCCGATTGGATACTAACAATGTATCCCTGTCCAGCTGGAGTTCCTGGAACTGAACACAAATTTCAGTTATTCATCACTCAAGAAAAGAAACTGGAACAACAAAGACAGCATCTTTACAAATACACATTCCTAAACAGAACCTAAAGAAAGACTGAGATGTGTTCATCATTTATGAGTATCACATGGACTAACTATAAAACATGTCTACATTAAAGTCCATATCTTATGTAATGTGTATTCAATCTTGAGGGGAGTTCACGCTGACAGAGCTTAAATTACAGTAGGTCATCAAGTACTGGCCTTACAGCTCAACTGCTGTTCCCACTGCATCAGGTGACGGATCAAGTTAGCGCTTTCAAGCTTTTTGATGCCAAGGACCCCCAAATATGACGATAAGGGACCTGCTTCCAAAATTATAATGGCAGCTGCATATGTACTGTACACTTATATTCTGTGTGTAAGAATAACAAATGTGATATTATAAAGTCAACAGTATTAATCATAGACTAAAATATAATCTGGGAATTAGTAAAGGTAAAGTTTAGTAAAGTTTGATGACTTGACAAAGACAAATAGTTTTAAAAGTTTAAGGTTTGAAGGTTTTATTGTAAGAGAAAAGCAGTGGTTCAACCTTAATAATATAAAGCGACGAGAATACATTTTGCGCTTTACGGATCAGTGGGTAGGTTTGCGTATCAAACTGCCAAAGTCACTTGAACTTTTGAAATTGCGAAACAATTGTGAAGCCTCGTTTACTGAAATCACGTGACTTTGGCACTCCGAACCACTGATTCGAAACAAATGATTCGTAAAGCTTCAAAACTTCATGAAGCAGAAGCATGAAGCCGCAATATCTAGTGGCCATCACTAGATATTTTTGAAAAGTCATTATTTTGGTTTTTTTTGGCGTACAAAAAGTATTCTCGTCGCTTTATAACATTAAGGTTGAACCACTGTACTCACATGAACTGTTTTAAATGTGTTTTAGTATCTTCTGGGCATCTGAAAGTGTTCATTACCTTACTGGCAATAGAGACCTCACTGAGCCATCAGAATTCATCAAAAATATCTTAATTTGTGTTCTGAAGATGAACGAAGGTCTTACGGGTGTGAAATTAATGACAGCATTTTCATTTTTGGGTGAACTAACCGTTTTAGGTACAGTGACATTTTTCGTTGCTCTGTGAAATTTTATGGCCGTCATTCCAATAGCAATCCACACGAATGGAATTTTGAATGAGGACAAAAAAATTCCCCATGCAGATTTTGCTCATTTTCAAGTGGTCATATAAATTCACCACTCTGACCAACAGAAAGCTGCTTTGTTTGAAAGAGTTCTATGTGAACTGTGCTTCATATACCGCTACGCTATTGACAACAATGGACTTTTCATGTGAAATTTCACTGAAATCACTAATGTGACTACCTTAATAGTTAGTATTTGTGCAAGTGTTAACAAGTGTTTGTAGGCATTAGCATACTTACTAGCATGTTTTAACACACAAAACGTTTTGGCATGTTACTATAATGTTTTCCAGAACAAAATGTCCTGTTGCTTGTCACTATTACATCATTTACAAGAGATAGCTGGAAAAGAAAGCTTTTATTGACTGCTGTGTTTATCACATAGCGCTTAGTTTGGACACATTGAGCACATTTACATCCACACCAGTACACCGATAACTCACAAAAATCAGTTTATGGAAATAACCTGTTGTCTGCGATTACATACAAACCAATAACCTGACAATGCAAGTAAACTGAGCTTACATGACTTTTTTTTATTTCCCGGTAGTGACGTCAAAATGTAATAATTTGCATATCTGAATCAGAAGTATTTCATTTACATTTACATTACATTTAGCAGACGCTTTTATCCAAAGCGACTTACAAGTGAGGAATACAAACAAGTGAGGAATACAAACACGTGAGGAATACAAACATCATTTGTGATGTATTTGTTATGTGATGTTAAATAAAGCATTAAAAACCGAAGAAGAATAATGCAACATGTCAGTGGGAAACTTACAGCTATATATTATCCTCTCAGGATACAGATGCAGCATTTTGACTGTACCACTTCTACTTCTGCTGAACGAGATGAGAACAAATTTTTAGAATTCTTTGGGTCAAGAAAGAGTCAGTGATATATTCCCTCCTCCCTGACTGCAAAACGTCTGCTCTGTCTGGATGAGCTTAAATCTGCAGTACGGGTGCGTACCTGTCACACGTCACACATGCGCACTTCAATAAGCCGACTGAAAAGCAGGTTAATGTGTTTACATGTTGGGCGAAATCAGCAAAAAAATCAAGCTCTGGCAATCGATTTATGCTTAAGCCGTTTATTACCTTACTCCGCTAAAGGAAAAAGGGTAAACGGGTTTACATGACCACATGTATTGTCATCTTATTAAGCATAATCGGGTTAAGAACGTGCATGTAAACGCACTCAGTTTAGAGCTTTTTCTTTTAGATACTGAAGAAGCACGTTCCACAACCGTGGTGTTTTTTATTCATTTGGAGCAGAAGAACCTTAATTTCAGTGTAATCCTGTGTAAAGCCGTTAAGAATGCAGCTCTTCATACAAGATAGGCATCAAGGTCAAACCACAGAAGACAGGAATGCAAGAACACAGAGAACTCAAAATTTTATTCAGGAATTATGAGTCGTACAGAGTGAGTGTGAATAATGCAACTCAATACATCAGATTCCTCAGGGGTCATTTGAGGTTAGCTTATTATGCCAGGCACAGAATCCATGAGCGTGTCCAGGGGAGGCTGTAGGAAATCTAAGAATCTCAGAAAACAAAATCCTCCAGCTTTATACTAATGTGACTGAAGACTTTCGCTAATATGTTTGATTTGTAGAGAAAAGCTCCTTATGTTTCATGAGAACAGTAAGTTATCTGGGTATGGCTTGGGCAAAGGCCCATATCCGTGTGTGAACAAAGACATTCAGCATTTAGCTTTAAGGCTGTGGAAAAAAAAATCCTATTAATCATAATCTTCATTTCAACAATCTCTATATCAATTCATCTAATAACTCTTGGGAACTAGGTCTTATTTAATGAATAAATACATACAGCATAAACACTGTGGTCAAATTCATGAACAAATAACTCTTATGATCTGCTTCTTTTTAGTGAATAAAAACATACAGCGTAGCCAAAGTAGTCCAAATCATGAACCAATGATTCTTATGAAATGGTTCTTTTTAGTGAATCAAATCATACAGTATTAGCCAATGTGGTCCAATTCATGAACAATTGACTCTTATGATCTGCTTCTTTTTAGTGAATAAAAACATACCATAGATAGTCAAAATAGTCCAATTCATGAACAAATTGTACTTATGTACCAGTTCTTTTTAGTGAATAAAAACACAGCATAGCCAAAGTAGTCCAATTCATGTACAAATGACTCTTTTGAATGGGTTCATTTAATTTAATTAAAAAAAAAAAAAAACTGCACACAACCAGTGCAGTTTGATTAAAAACAAATGAGTCATTCAATTATTCAAAAAGGCTCACAAACTCTGAGACTGGTGGATCCTTCATTAAATTAACTTACTGAATCTGTCAGAGCGGTTATGGAATCAAGTTAACATTACTTACATTGATATATTACTATATTTTATATACAAAATGGATGGATATATGGAATTTATTTTTAATTACAGTATAGTATACACAGTATGTGAACAGATAATATGTATACATAATATATACACCCATTCAGAGCTGTAATCTTTCTCATAATCTTTGTACATATTTAAAACGACTGTTTTACACAAAAAAGGCGAATAAAAGCTTACTTTAAATTTGTTTTGTTGTGTTCATTATTATATCTGTTGAATAAAATCAATTAAATTACATAGTTTGGGGCATGTTGTTAATTTTAAACCTTTTTGTACCAAGTTAGAAGGTTATAGCAGTAGCTGAGAGAGAACTACAAGCAAATACTGTACAAGAAAAATGTACAGTATATTTTAAATGAAATATAATCGAAATGAATCAATTCACAATCGGGGGGTTGTGAATTGGGAAATGTATAACCCGTCTAAGTAAGGTTCTGAGTTAAGGTTAAGAGTCATTTTATCTCAAGGCCCAATTCATGGCTGTGACAAGAAGGCGGCTTATAGCTCAAGGTCAAACCACAAGTAATATGAGAGAAAAAAATAATAAACACATGACGGCATCACAAACAGCAACAGAGCAACTCGGAGGTGAAGACCTCACTCACCACAACTTCATTCCGTCTGAACGCCACTAAATATTGACATTCAACTATATTTCTGTAAAAGCAAGTTGATGATTTCCAGATGATAGCGAATGAGCATTCTTCCAGTGATTTGCCGTTAAAAAAGGGGACACAGCCTGGAGCGGCAATGGAGACAATGCTCGATTAACCAACCGCCTCAGTCTACCACGTGTTGCTTAATTACAATAAAACAAGGTCCCATGACGAAATAATCCATTCGGAATGGCTGCAGGACAAATCTGTCCACATGTCCTTTAAAAAAGCGCCATTATTCACTCTGACCGTCCTGCATGACATGGCCCAAGACCACTCTCTAACCATGGAGGGAAAAGCAGAGACAAGTCCAAACCAATGTCCTCATGGAAAGCATTCGCAAGGGCCCAGACATCAGTCGAAACCACAGACCCCTACTTTCACTGTAAGTGAGGGTTTGGGTCATAACAGAACTTCATTTTTCTTCTCCTGTTGCTGCAATGAATATTAACTGCCAGTTTTATGCATTTCAAAACTTGGGGAACATTACAAAGACTGAGTGTGCTTAGTCGAGCATATAAGAGGATTAATGATTCATTCGCGCAACGAATATGAGAATTTCGCCTTCCTTCTTAATGCTGTGTGAGATCCCCAAACGTGCTGGTGATATTCCCACTGGTGGCACATCTATTACAGAATCTATCTGGCTAAGGGGGAATGTGAGAACAGCAGTCCCCTTTGATCAAGCCACCATCTTCTGAAGACGACGAAACTGGAATACTTGAGCTGCTTAGAATAACTCAAAAGAGCATACGTGATCAAAACGTGGTTGAGGTTATGTGAGGTTCTTTTTGTTCGGAAACATCAAACTACAAAAGATTAAGGTCAATTGCTTGATTCAACGCTCGACATAATTGCTGTTTACACAGGGATGTTCCATCAACGTCTCAAGAGAGCAGGTGATGGTTGCATGTTTTTCCTTAGAGACAACTTCTCCAGGATGGTGGAGCACAGAACGAGCAGATAATCATTTTCTAATTAAAGGATTATTATATACAGTATAAGAAATGTAAATATTCAGAACTAATCCCTCATCAAACGCAGATGGGAAAATGCCAAGCAGTTTTTTTGATCACATAATTCTAAGTGATTGCAAATTACACGCATCAGTTCTGCATGACGAACTGAGCCGTGAAGAGTAAAATGCAAACACATGAGATGTCTGTGCTGTCCCAGTTTGACATCATTCCATTTTTTAGGGGTGAGTACTAAGTTTAGGCCTAAGGTTTAGAGTTTGCTCCAAAGGGTCAGTTTTTTTGGTTTTGGCACCATTAGGCCCTGCTAGTAGATGCCATTTCGCAGAAAATCCATCTTTTCTCGAGGGATGCTGGATGGATTTTTTTTTTAAGTAAATACATTTAATTATATTGAATATTTGCCATTGCCGAACTCCTTCTTAAAAACATGAAATAGACTTGGATAAGATGAAGATGAAGAGGCACTCTTTGGTTTTCATCTAGAATAAGTAATGTACTCACTCCCCCAACAGAATCAGACACTGCTGTTTTTTACGTAGCACAGTTTCCATTATGAATTATGATGAAGCTCAGTTTGCTGGTCCGTTGAGTCACTTTCTCACAGAGAAACCTTCCAGAGTAGGGTTGGTATTCAAAAATCAATTCCAATTCTGGAATCAGATACTTAAGGTCAGGATACTTTAAATAAATTAAAATTTCGATTCCGGTTATTGATTCCTGTGTGCGCATTTTAATGTGATTTTAAATCATTCAAGCTCAGAAAGACACGAAAGAGAACTGAACGGACCAATACATACAAAATTGTGTGAAAATATCCTCATAAACAGTCAGTTTTGTCTTAAGTGAATGTAAACTGTTGAGATAGAAAACTTTTGTGTATCACTATATTGGCATGCGTTAGGTCTTAAAGGGGGCATGAACTGATAAATAAAATTTTCCTTGAGCTATTGGTATATAAGAGGTCATCATACTATAAGAATATCCTGTGAGTTTCAGAACTGAAAACTTCCTTTTTAGATCAAAAACAGCTTTTAATGTTACCAAGCCCAGCGAATGACTCGTCCTGGAATGTGCCTATTATGATGTAACACATTGGTGAAAGACAAGAAAATCAGCACCTACTTCACCATTGCAACTTTGGCCCCACCCACTGGCGTTAGTGAGATAAGGAAGAGAGAAGAGCACAGCAACACTCACTGGACAAAAATTAACACCTTCCAATGGATCCTAATGCAGGGAATGTGGTTATTTTATTTATTTTCAACAATGTGGATGTCTCAGTTGAGAATTTATTTTTTATGCGCTACATTTCAATGTGGATACTTTGGTAAATCAGCCGCAATTATGGAGCAGGCTTTGCAAACAGACATTTACGATATGGACTCGACAGTAATGCGACAAAATAAGTAACTGTGTTAATTCTAATGCCTGATCTGTGACCAGTGATTTCTGACTTGTAATGATGTGCAGTTCTTTGTGTATGTGCCAGTAAATCAAACCAGTGACTAAACGGTGAACTTCACATTGTCTTTCTTTAATAAGAGCCTAATGGATAAAAATAATCTGTTATTTAAATTGTGGTTAAATTATAAATAGAAATCATTCAAAGAATGCTCCCTTTGCAATCGCTGGAGCTGTCAATCAAACAGCGCAAGTTTATCAGTGATTGAGTTCTGGACTCTCGCTAAAACTCTCGTAATAATCAACAAATCTCTTATTTACAGTGTGTTTGCGCTGTCAGTTATAAAAGCATTTGTTAGTGTGCAAAAATCGAGTTGCAATGACGAGATCGCTGCATTCATGTGCTCAATGTTACATGCTCGTCACTGAAAACTTTCATGCCACAATCAAAATATATTGCCACAGATCCAATCTACACTTGACACGGTTAGTTAACCTTGAAAGCTGTAATAGTAAAAAAAGAGCAAAAAGTTTTCGATAGAGTTAAACATGTAATAGCCCATCACAGCAGAAAGAGTTTACACTGAAGTCTCACAGCAGACATGCTCCTTAAAACAGAGCGTTCAAATCAGAGGGCTAAAATCAGGGTAGGAAAATTGCCTTTTATTTCTAAATTATGACAATTCATGATGTAAATTATACTAACACTATAAGTGCACCACAGGAAACATTCTAAAACAATAAAACAATGCAGTTCATGACCCCTTTAAATATACCTGCTAATATACCAGTGTAATATACCTGTCTGCCATTAATGTTATTTAAAGAACTAAAGAAAATCACTCATTGACTGATAAACTTTTGTAACTCGGAACCGAAAATGCGATAAGATAAGAATCATAATTGATAAGCAGAACTGGAATCGGAATCTCTAAAATTCAAACGATACCCAACAATACTCCAGAGTTAATTTCAATCAGGCCAAATGTTTTTGTGTGACTTTTTGTGCAGTGTTCTTATATGCTGAAATTAATCAAAATAAAGGAGTAAACAGCCAGGTGCCCCAAACAAGCCTGGTGTGAAAACGCCTCACTAGTGAAGTATTTAGGACTGAATTCCATCAGTCAATTAAGGTCATGAATAATTAGCTATTTATTATTTTCACAGCTCAGGTAATTTAGCTGGGCTGCAGAACTGAGCAACCATAGGCAAAAAAGACAAATTTCAAATCACATACTTCCAGACAACTGCCAATGAGATGAACGGGAATGCTAATGAATAGTTCAAACCAGGTGTTACAGACCTCCTTGGTTAGCCCTGAAACGCAAGCATGTAGCTATGCAAATTTGCATTCCAAAAACGTGTCAATGCCACGTCAAGTCCTATATGAATTGTATTCTCAGCATTCCGAGGTGTTATTTACTGCCCATTAGTGTAATGTGTCTTTTCTACAGTAAGTTCTTCTTCAGATCAACTACTATATCCCCCCTTTGAGTACTGAAGTTTGCTACCGCTATGCAAGAATGCACAGTAAGTATGTACAATGGGACCACTCAAATGCAATGTGGTGGCCAAGTATTCATGGCTGCAATGTGTAGAGTTTCCTACCATTTGTCTCTGGTTTTAAGGGTTGGTTATGGTTAAGATTAGGAATAGAGTTAAAGCTATGATTGTTTGATAATGGATTTTGATCCAGGAACCTATCCTACTTGGGTAAATCATATGGTGCAATTTACACCACAAACTAAATCATGATAGATGTTTCTTGTTTCATGACAGGACCAAGCTCTCAGCTCTCATTAACTGTTTCACATTACAGCAGCCCACTCCAACAAGGCAAGCATTTCCATGGTTTCAGAGCAAACAAAGAGCACATTATCTTTCCAAAGAGTCACTTAAAGTTTCGGAATCTATTTAAAGATGATACAGATGTTGTCGACCACTAAATGAGGGTACGATCAGTGAAGGATCGTTTAAATTCCTGTAGAGCCATTTTGGGGATCAAGACAAGATGATAAATGGTTTGGGTAATGAATTAGATATGGGTTGTCACGGATTTTCCTACAGTTCTCACTCATAATCCAAAGTGTGGCTTGGGCAGAGATTGCGTTCTTCTTATCTCTCTTGCAAACCTAATCTGAATTAAACAGCCAGAAATTACACTCATTCTGACGCTCTGCTAAACAATTATGACTGCTCAGCGGAACTCAGTATTCATGTTATCTTTTTTAACTAAACATGGAGGTCAAAATATGAATATTCATCTTGTACTCTAAATAAGAGCAACATATCCCAAAGCATCCTGTGTTAAATATGCATAATTGCTAGTTTATTTGGGAGATGTCTGTTTTCTAGTGTATTGCTAACAAATGTTTTGGTCACCCCTTGAAATTGCTTGATGAGTGCAGCTTTATTTCTTGTGTTGAGATATTTCCTATTGAAATACGAAGTTTGACAAGACCTATCACAGGGTTTGTCCTTTTTTTAGAGCTTCACTTATGTCGCAGACACGAACCATTATTGTCAGTTGCGGGTGGTATTAGGGGAGGGACATATTTATTCTATAGAGCATTTGATTGGACAAAAATCTATATTGTACAACAGGACTCATTAAAGAGTTAGTTGACCCAAAAATGAAATTTTTCACCCTCATGTCGTTCCACACTCGTAAGAACTTCGTTCATCTTTGGAACACAAATTAAGATATTTTTGATGAAATCCAAGAGGGATCTGGCTCGTCCATAGACCACCACTTTCAAGGTCCAGAAACGTACTAAAGACATCTTTAAAACAGCCCATGTGACTACAGTGGTTCAACCTTAATGTTATGAAGCGACAAGAATACTATTTGTGCGCAAAAACAAAACAAAAACAACTTGATTTAACAATTTGAACTGTTGTCATACGCTGTTGATGTAGTGAATGTAGTGCAGCGCTTCGGTGTTTATGTCCGAACGCCGGCTCAGTATTGGCCGACGCTGTACACGAGCAGCACGACGCATGAGTTCTGACGTAGAACCAGTGCTGCAACGTAAATAGAGTAAGAGAGTGACACAGATGAGAGGATATTGTTAAATGAAATCGTTATTTTTGTAAGATAAGTAAATATAAAGTATTCTTGTCACTTCAAAACATTGAGATTGAACCACTGTAGGCACATAGACTATATTAACAATGTTCTTACTACTTTCTGGACCTTGAATTTGGTAATTTCGTTGCTTTCTATGGGAGATAAAAAACTCTCAGATTTCATCAAAAATATCTTAATTTGTCTTCCAAACATAATCGACGGTCTAACAGGTTAGGAACGACACAAAGTTGAGCAATAAATGAGAGAAATTAAATTTTTGAGCAAACTAACACTTTAATATGAATAAGAGATAGAACAGTGTTGTTTATATACTATTATAAAAAAATAATAGTATATAATAGTATATATATATACAGCTCTGGAAAAAATTAAGAGACCACTGCATATTTTTTGTTATTTTGACCAGTTGTTGCTTTTGGCAAATAAATGCTCTAAATTACAATATTTTTATTTGGAATTTGGTAAAAATGTCAGTAGTTTATAGAATAAAACAAAAATGTTAATTTTACCCAAACACATACCTATAAATAGTAAACCCAGAGAAACTGATAATTTTGCAGTGGTCTCTTAATTTTTTCCAGAGCTGTATATTTTATATATATATATATATATATACACTACTATAAAATTTGTTAATATTTTGAATAAGCTTTTATTTTTATATATCGTATCATTTCATTTAATTTTATGTGCTTTTATCATAATTTTTTTTTTTAAATATCTATTTAGTTTTTATCTATTATTATTATTTCAGTTTTAGTTTTAGCAATTGTAGTACTTAAACTTATTTCAGTTAGTTGCAAGACAATTTTCATTTAAATTTATAGTTCAGGTGATGAACTTGTATATTTTGAAATGACTTGGTTTAGCACTAGGTAGTCAGTTCACTAGGTTTTGACACAGCGCTAATAAATCTGCCAGAGCATCTCTTTAAAACTTTATGCAGTATGTCACCTAGAACAAATGAACCTGAGCAATTGCAACTCCAGCTAAGGATGTGGCTTATCTTGGCAAGGATGTGGCGCTTCATACCACAAAGACAGCTAAGACACATACTCTTTCACAGGCCTGTGATCAATCTTTTAGTTACTAGGAGCGAGTCCCGAGGCTCTTTCCTTCTCTGGTTAGTATTCCATTTTGCTGAGTCTGCCGCATGCGTCATAAGTCACCCAGAACCAATAACTGTCCAAGTCCAGCCCCTGCTGGTGTGCATGTCTTTCACACTTGTGGTGGGATAATAGACATACTGAAGGCGGAGGGCACAGCAGCGTCTTCAACCCCCTCTCCAAAAGACGGCACACATTTCTCCAGTATCTCTGTTCTTTGCCCATTTCCTCTCTCTCTCTCTCTCTCTCTCTCGCTGTTTAATGCAAAAGTTTTATCCCAGACATACAGAGAGCGTTTTCCCTAAACAGGAATTGACACAGACTATCCATTTCCGCATGCAGCTGCCTGTATGTCTGTTTATACACTGTGCAGATGCAAGTCCTCTGGAGACCATGTGGGCTGGATGATACAATGGTCATAAAACAAATATGACACATCAAATGCCTACAGTCACAAACTGGAACATACCTTACAGAATCAGTTCATTATTCATAAAGAAAAAAGAAAAGAAACTTGCATGACTTTCTTTCTTCTAATGAACACAAATAGAAAACTTTGGACTTTTGATGAATAGGGACTGTAACTATTTAAGCTTTTAGGACACAAAAGCATCATAAAAAGTATCATGAACTTTAGACCAGGACAAACCAAACTAATGTGTTTTTAATAGCTTCAGTGAAATGGTCAGACTCAAAGGAACAAATCATTCACAATTTGCGACTCTGCTCCAAGGGCTGACGTGACCCTGTCTTATTGTGTCCATTTGTAATTTTTCTTTTTAAAAATATCTTTTTAGCACACCAAGGATTCATTTATTTGATCTAAAATACATTAAAACAGTTTAATAATATGTTGCAATATTACTAACTGTTTAATAAATGAATTTTCAGCATCATTGCTCCAGTCATCAGTGTCATATGATCCTTTAGAAATCATTCTAATATGCTACTTAACTTGTGATTTGTTTTTCTTAAATTTGTATTAAAAGTATTGTTAAAGTCCACCTGTAGTCAATTTTATTCCTTAAAACTCATCTTTCATCACCAAAATGACATTTAAACAATGTCAATTTTTTAAAATTGTGGGGTAAAAAATGTATTCATGCCTTAAAATAGCTTGAATGTAACTCTACACCCTTGCTTCATTTAGTATCCGCGGATCCACGGATATGCAAAATAGCCCCGGCAGCTCAGAAATCTATTCGGTCATATATGTTTTAACCAGAAACTGATTCAGAAGAAGTGAAGAGTGAGTTATACAGGCTTGTCTACAATTGACCTTTCGCAAACAGTTTGATTGACAGGCGATCTGACCAATCATAACCCCGAATCTGCCATTTTCTCTGATAAAGCAGTCAGGGGAGTTAGTAGATTAATGTTGGTGAACTTGAACTTGAAAAATTGAGTGTACTCACGTCTTTCCGCGCTTGAAACAACATTCCTTCTGATGTTCATTCATGTTTATTTGATGCTATAAATGAACTAGTATGAAGAGATGATCGGTTCACGAGCCTCTTGAAGGAGCTACAGCGATCTGTTACAACACATTAAAGAGACACTACACGCTGTTTAAACTTTTTTAAAAAATTCATACGTTGTCAGTGTCCTCTTTGCTCCGCGATGTATTTTTCACTTCGTGAGAACGTGATGTGTGGCGTGAGAGCGCATGGCTTGTCATTGCTTGACTATGTTATGAAACAGCTAATAATGTGTTGCTAATGTTACACAAACTATGTTCCCATTCGTCATCTCAAAGACAGACAGCTGCCTTCTAAAAATCAGCATCTTTAGAAACGCTTTGAACAGCTTAGAACGTCAGTGGAGAAAGACATACAGTTCATCATAACATTGTAATATACATCATTTAAATTATTCACTCGCTGCATTGCTGAATCTACTCGATTTTTCATATCAACTGAAAAATATACCAGGATAAGAGACTCCCCTTTGCAGTATAGTAATGACATGCTAAAGACCACCCCTCATGTTTACGTGATTGGTTAAAAAACCCTAATCTGTCATTAATGCACAAGCAGACTTCACATTTGTACCGTCTGCCACTGGTCGACAATCAGATTGCCTTAAACTCACAGTATTGGTTGAGCCAACGAGATTTAGCATCAAAGCTTGAGAGGTTTTCAACATGAAAGCAATACAAAACAGCAAAGGTAGGAATCCATATGATTAATGATGGCTGTACACATTGTGCACGCAGCATAAGCACAATACATTAAGACCATCTGTTTAGTCCAATGTAGTTCAGCTTGGTCAATAAACCATGAATGACCAAAGAGCCGCTGTTACTGATGAATTCAAGGAGTCTCCCCTCTGTATCTCTAATGAGCACATAAAGTTAACCATAAAGGCCCTCTCATTGCTATTCATAGGAAAGAGCACAGCCTGGTATTACAGAGCCTTTTCCATTTAGTAAAACCACCACAATCTCTTGTTAGAGAGTGACGCTCATGCATACAAGAGCAATAACTGTATCTAGAGCGCTAGACCATTGTGACCCTTTCATTGCGGTTGCCCTTGGAGACCTCGGTGTGTTAATGAATTGACCTGTTTGCAATGAGAATAGTGATGGGCCTCACCGATCACAAGTCGTTAGGAGTTTGACCTCCACGACCCCATCGCATAACTCTCCTGCACGGCTATCTAGAGTCTGCATCTATATTTGCTGTTAGTGTTGGTATAATTCTCTCTTTTTTTTTTTTTAATGTGGCAAGACTTCTCAGTCCAAAAGATAGTTTAAACAAAAAAGAAGAAAATTAGATTTCTGGCCTGGGTTGTTATTGTTAACTAAAACCAAACTATAAAAAATCATTTTTGTTTACTGAAATAATGCTGAAATTATATAGGGCCTATGCTGTCATCAATTAAACGCATCCAAACTAAAAGTTCGTGTTTACATAATATGTGTGCAATATATGTGTGTATATTTATAAATACACACATACATGTATATATTCAAAAAATATATATATAAAAAATTTAAATGACATTTTATATATATATATATATATATATATATATATATATATATATATATATAGTTTGTATTTATATACACATAATCAGTATACATATTACACACACACATATTATGTGAACACAAACTTTTAGTTTGGATGTGATTAATTGCGATTAATCGTTTGACAGCATTAAATACATATAATATATATATATATATATAAATTTAAATTACATATATATTATAATATATTTTATATATTTATATATATATATAGTTTGTATTTATAATCATTATGATCAATATTAATCGTTTGACAGTATTAAATACATATAATATAATATAATATAATATAATATATATATATATATATATATAGAGAGAGAGAGAGAGAGAGAGAGAGAGAGAGAGAGAGAGAGAGATGGAAATAACCTAGACAACCTAAAAGTTTTAGTATCTTTGTCTTGGCAACTAACTGAAATAAGTTGAAGTTGAAGTACTAAACTAATAAAATTGAACTGAAATAAAAATCAATTAAAGCTATGGTACAGAAAAATATATATTTTAAAAACAGTTAAAAAACTAACAAAAAAACTAAAAGGAACTCAAATTAAAACGGTAATTCAAAACTTTAATTAACACTAAAATAAAACTAATTCTGTCATTCATGTTGTTCAAGACCTGTATGATTTTTTTTTTCTTCTTCTGTGAAACACGAAAGGAGAAATTTAGTAGAATGTCCTGGCGGCTCTTTTACATACAATAAAAGTGAATGGGGATGGAGGACGTCAAGCTCTCCAGAAAACAAGCATAAACATAAAGCACATGCCATATTCTAGGTCTTCTGAAGCCACATGATCGCTTTCCGTTAGGAAAATCTTTCTCTTTAAATGTCATATACATTTGAAGTCAGTGACACCACTGACTCTCTTGTGAGACATGAGATTTAAGAATATTAACTTAACTTTCATAGTTACCATGGTCATTTTTGTCACTTTTTAAGCTTGACATCCTCTGTCCTCATTGACATCTCTTGTTGTGTTCCACATTTAAAATAAACTAACACAGTTTCAGCATGACATCAGGAACGATTCCCTTAATTTACTATCCATGATGTGTATATCATATTTTATGAAGACTAAGATTGTATTTATGACATGTTTTTCCTTATATTTCAAACAACATACTCATGCTGCAGGCATGCAGGGATCTGGTATCAAGCTACAGCAATTTAAGTCTCAGATGTCATTTATCTCAGTCCACAGTGACACCGGATCAGTCCTAAATGAGAAACGATTTAAGCCGAAAATGAATTATGCACCCTAAGAGCTCTCAAATATCCTCGCTATGTTTCAATACATGATAATCTACGAGAAATTGTATAGCCTAAACATGGTGAGCCAGAAAATATATACAACCATACAAAAAATGCAATTCAGATGCGTTTATCATGAACACTGACTGCATTACAACGCAAGAAATATGACATGCTTAAACATATTGGCCATTATTGTGTTTATCTATACATAAATATATAAATAAATGGACATGAAATATGAATTTGAGATTTTAGAAAGAAGCTTCAGATTAGCCTAAACTTCAAAATGACGTATATTGAGAAAAAAAAAATCATTAATAACAACATGAACACCGCAACAATATAATAATGCTAATTTATATACTAATAATATGCAACTTTATGTCGTGTTGCTGTACACGACAGTGTAATATACAGTTGAGCAGTCATTTTAAATAATCTGTGAACATATTTCACTACTTGATGCGATTGATTCATCAGAAGCAAGTAAAGACTTGCGTATTAAAACTGGTTTTATATCAAAAGAGTAAAAAAAAACCGAAACTATAATGGAAAATTAGATAAAAAATATATGAGGCGGCATATTATTAAAACAGTTTTAATTTTAAGATTGTTAAAACTTTAACAATCTTCAAAGAAACATTTCTCAGAGGAAAAAAAACGGTTATTTGATGAAGTGCACGAGCGTTTGTAGCAGGTCTGCAGCGCTGTGTGTGTGTGTGTGTGCGTGTGTGTGTGTGTACGAGATGTATGTGATGGCGTGTAACGTATAGAACACGCTACACAAATCACTCGACTGTAGGCGAACAGAATAACTACAGTTTGTTCAAATGACAAGTTGTTGAGAGAAAAAAATGAGCAGCCTGTTAAAGGTCTAAAATGTGTGTGTGAAACGAAGAAATACCTTTTCACTGAGTCGCACGATTTGATTCATTTTTTCTTCATCTTGAAGGAGCTCCCGTAGTTCACTGCTATTGAGGACCCTGTACCCGTCGGGGTAAGAGTTCGCGTCCCTTTTCTGGGACATTCTTGTCCCCGTGAGGCGCACTAAACAACTCCGTTTGCCAGCCATTTAACTTCCATTTTGCTCACGCTCGGCGCCAAACGTACGTGAACACGGGAGTGGTGCTGGAGAAGCTCTCGTCGGCATGAAAGCTCACCGCTGACTGAATGCGAAGACAATGCACGGACAGACTATGGCATACGTTTACAGATTCCTCCGGTTCCGCATTCCACCGCCGGGAGGCGCTGCGCCGCAGCAGTTACAACATACAGAACACACAAAACACACAAATCAGTTTCATACGGCAGAGATATAATACGACTCTTCATACAAAGAATAAATTACAATAACTGCGCCAAGTTCTCTTTATTTTAAGCAAAAGGACAAATCAAATATTTTACTCGTTTTATAAGCTTGCGGTTGTCATTAATGATGACTACTTCTGACTATTCAGAATTTTCAGTGTTATTTAATTAATTGACAGAGCTGGAATAAAAATTATATAAATTTTGGATTGGAAACTTATATATATTTATATTATATATATATTTAACTTATTTACACTTATATATATATATATATATATATATATATATATATATATACATTATATTATTTATATTAGTTTGGATATACAATTTTATAATATTATATATATATATATATATATGCAGGGTTGGGAGTAACGAAATACAAGTAACTTAGTTATGTATTTAAAATACAAAATTTGAGTAAGTGTATTTCATTACAGTTACATTTTAAATGGGTGGTAATCAGATTACAGTTACATCTGAAAAGTATTTTAGATTACCAAAGTGATTACTTTGAGTTTTAATGTCATTTAAACAGCAATTGGTGATTCTCTGACTCTGACAGTCTGAATAAGCTGAATTTTCATGTTTTGTGATAGTTGTTTGTGAGTCATTTTGTAATAGTAAAAAAGGTCACTGCAACTTTTTCTCACAATTTGTTTTTCCCCTCACAATTGTGAGTTTGCATTTCACAATTCTGACTTCTTTTTCTCAGAATTGGGAGATATGAACTTGCAATACTGACTTTTTTTCCAATTGTGAATTTAGTATGTGAGTTAAATGTCATAATTCTGACTTTTCTCAGTATTGTGAGTTTATATCTCATATTTTTGACTTTTCTCAATATTGCGAGTTTATATCTCAGAATTCTGACTTTATAACTCGCAATTGCAACTTTATATCATGCAATTCTGAGGGAAAATGTCAGAATTGTGAGATAAAAACTTGAAATTACCTTTTTTGTGTTTGTTCCACACTTATTAGTATTCCAAAGTATTCTAAAGTATTTAGATTAAGTTACAAAACTTGAGTAATGTAACGAAATACGTTACAAATTAATTTTTAAAGCATATATTTTGTAATCAGTTGTGAAATACATTAAAAAGTAAAAGTAACCTACCCAGCCCTGTAAATTTATTTATTTATTTTTACTTTGAGTGTGCTACAGTGTAGTCTTAAATTACAACGCTCTTTAATAAACTACAAAACCCACGATTCTCTAGAAAAGGTCCGGTCGTATAGCGTGATCCTATTGGTGGATTTCTCTGACGTCTTTATTCAACGACAATACAGAAAAACATGGCGTCGTTTGCGGGAGATCGCTGGAGGGAAGCGCTCAAGAGCCACGATATCTTCAGTAAATTACAAGAGAGGCTTCATTTAGAGCCTCAGGGAACTAGCAAAAGAATAGCCAAGAACCTTACGTTTTGTCTGAACGGCGACCTTTTTATATGGGATAGTGTTGAGAGTGTGTTTTACACCACAAACCTGCGACAGCTGAACACTGACGGCGACACAGATACTTCTAAATATCAGGTACGTGATAGTCTCTGTCTGATATAGTTATTGTACTGACGGTGTGTAAATAGTGACCGAACTCTCCGCAGACTCTGCTGTGCATAAACCCGCCGCTGTTTGAGGTGTGTCAGGTTCTCGTCAGCCCTACACAGTATCATGTGGCTCTCATCGGTCAGCGTGGAGCGACTATACTGGAACTGCCGCAGCGCTGGGGCAAGAGGTCGGAGTTCGAGGGTGGACGCATCCACATCAACTGCAAGTGAGTGAACTTCGGGTTTAGGAGAGCTGCGCCATTCCTCCATCAGGTTCTTTGTTTTTTTTATTAGTTTTTTTTCTTCACAGGACGATTCCCGTGGCTGAACGCTTCTTCACCAGTTCTGCTTCTGTGACACTCCGACAAGCTGCCTGGTATCCCGGTGAAACCGAGGAGCCTCATTTAGTTTTACTGACCTCCGATAACACTATCAGGTATCTGAAGTAAATGACAGACATGTTGAAGGTGTCTCTCCAAACTCTGTTGTACTGGGTTGTATAAAGAAAGTATTTCTCCTCCTCAGATTTTATAATCTTAAGGAGCCGCAGTCCCCTGCCAAAGTTTTATCTGTGTCTCAGTTGGATGAGGACAGCAGCGTTCATACAAGAGGGTAAATCAAGCTGCTATTTTATTGGATGGTATCGAATTGGGTTCCAGAAGTAAAAACCCCATTCATTTTCTTCATAAGGAAATTTATTTTTGAACGATAACTTATAAACCTTCTTGTAGATCTACTGTGAGCTGAGATGTTACTCCATGGTGTTTTCTTCTGCTGAAGCCATAAGCCCGCATTCTTTCAGCTTATTTTTTTAAAATAATTGTTTAACAGTGGAATTCTTGGTGAAAACTACATTACCCATGATGCTGTTCAGAAAATTACACCAATCAGAGTAAGAAAAAGCAACATGCTCTAATATAACTCTTTAGCTCCGCCCACTCCCATAAAACACTGTGAATAATATAATAGTCTCAAAATACTGAAATAAATATTTTTGCAATTAACTTGAAATATATTGTTTTTGTTTAATCAACATTCATAAATGAGTAGCTTTATATTTCTTCATTGTTTTTAATTCGATTATGCTGTTCACAGTGCTTCATGGGATTGTAGTTTTTTTCCTCACTAATTTGGTTAAGTACACTTGTTTTTTCCCCCTGATTTTTCAAAAATGTTTTTGCTTCAAATCAAAGTCTGTAGTGTTGTGATTCACCTTGTAGCTAATTGGCTTTTTCATGATTTATAGCTCTTTAATGAATGACTATTTTAACTAAATAAAAATAAAACGTAATAAAAACGGTATAGGCATATTGGTAACACTTAATAATAAACACTTTCCATAATTTATTGTTGGTTAATGCATTAACTAACAGTAAGCAAAACATTTGTTACAGTATTTATTAATCTTTGTTAACGTTAGTAAATAAAAATATAACTGTTCATTGTTAGTTCATGTTAGCTCAGGTCCATTAAATAATATTAACAGATTTTTTTTTTGTAGTTTATTGTTCACTAATATAGTTAATTAAAATACAACCTTATTGAAAAGTGTTACTGATATATTTGGGGGGGGAAAAAGCAAATAAACATGACAAAATGTGCAATAAAATGAACAAAAACTATAATATAAAACTGATAATATAAATTAAAATAATGTAATATAATAATATAAAGTAATAAAATTAAGTGGAAATAACACTGGCTTGGATCTTAAAATGAGGTGTTAAGATATAAATTTACTGAGATAGACCAAATGACTGAAGTCTTCTTTTCGTGCAGGCGTTCCTATGCAGCATCGCTGGGAGAGACTGCTGTGGCATTTGACTTCGGACCGCTGGCGGATTCTCCTCATCTGAGCAGTTTGCGTTTGAAGGCGGAGTTGCTGGTGTATCCACTGTACATACTATATGGGAATGGAGAGACGTTTTTGAGCTATATCTCTCTCACACACAGGTAACAAACACATGAGTAAAACTGTGCCATGATGCCTTTAAACAGTACTCTGTGGCTAAAGCAGGGTTCCTACACAGTTTGGAAAGTTATGGAATTTGAATCTGGATGAGAAAAATATCCATATTTAACACATTATAAAGGTAAATATCTAGCTTCATCCAGACCGCCTTATGTATTCAACTTGAGAAGAAAGTGTAACTCCTCACAGTTAAAAAAAAAAAAGGCTTGCGCTACGTCCTACGCCAAATTATGAAACAAGTGTAACTGATGCGACGTCAGTTATGCTTTCTTCTTAAGTTTAATACGGAAGGTGATCTGGCGGAAGGGTGAGTAAACCATGGGAGTAATTTTAATTTTAAAATGAACTAATCTTTTAAGTATTAGCCTATTAAATATGGTCTGAAAAATGTACAGAGAGGTTTGGAAACTTAAGTCTGGAAAAGTATTGAAATTTGAAATGGAATATGTGTAGGAACCCTGCAAAAAAGTGAATGTAAAGTATTCAAATTATATGTAGATCCATATAACTGGAATACAGTATCATGGTCTGTATGGGTGAACATTACGAAAACAAGCGCATGTCCAGGAATATAATTAAGTTCTAAACCAAGAGGAGGAAAAATAAAAAGGACTTAAAGAAATCTGAGACCATTTTAAAGACACTTCTGAATTTTTCAGTCTACTTATTGTAAACTAAAACTATTAAAAATCACTTTCATTAATTGAAATAAAGCTGAAATAAAATTAATATAAATATCAGATGAGAACTTTAACTTAAAAAACAGAATTAAATGAAAATTAAAAATGAATTCAAAAAATTTTAATAAAAAGCTAAATAGAAATTTAAAGTAACGAAATAAATTGAAAACCAAAACTATAAAATGAAATGTAATTCCAAATATAATTATAGTATATAAGAAATAATCAAATTTATCTCTATTTTGGATTATCATTATTAAAAAGT